>CM054156.1:42993815-43041315 GCA_028751875.1 Rapana venosa
AGTGATGCATTCGTGATCTGCTGACCCGGGTTCGATTCTCGTTCGAGAGGATTTTTTCCTCTGGAGTTAACATCACTGCCGACTCCACTCTCCCCCAAAGTCCGGATGAGACTATAAACCGAGGCCCCGTGTGCGAACGCACGCAGAACATCTTGCGCACACGTTAAAACCCGTTCCGCTTTTCGGAAGAGTAAGCCATTTGTGTGCCGGTGGGAACGGATGACAACATGTACAAAACTTAACTGCATACACACGGGGACTGGATGAAAAAAAGAGCACATGAGTGTGTATTCCATTATCCTCGAAATAAAAGAAAAAATAACCCAAAAAATACATAAATAAGATAAAGCTGTAGTGGCTGTCGTATTACCTGCTAACATGAGGGTTGGGTTTTTTCTCCAGGTGCTGGAAATCAGGCTTCACCAAGGTGACCACAGAGGTCTTCTGGTCCATAATAATAATAATAATAATAATAATAATAATAAATGGAACTTGTATAGCGCTATATCTTGCAAAGACAAATCAAAGCGCATGCATTCAACCTAATCTTACACAGTCATGCAATCAATGATAAATAATCAATAGTTTAAACAAACAGATAATTATTACAAACAATGTGCGCTGCAGTCAAAATCTATGAAATAAAATTTCAATAGTCAAATGTTTTTCAAAAGCACACTCAAACACTCACACAGGTCGTATACTTTACACTGGAGTGACTTGAGTCATGGGTGTCGTCAACATTCTGTCATCTTCGTCATCATAATTATGGCATCATAAGAAGTCTGCCACACTGTCTTGCTTGTTTCTTGTTGTGGTTGTTGTTTGGGGGGGGGGGGGAGTGTATTTACAAGATTCAGCGCTATATAAATCCCATACCTTATTACTTATTTGTTGTTGTTTTTGTTTGTTTCGTTGGGCCTTTTTGTGGTTTTGCTGTTGGGTTTTCTCTTTTTTGTGACTTTGGTTTTTCTTTTTTTCCTCTTTTCTGGAAATAAAAAGCAGGAGGAGAATGGACCAAGAAAGCAGAAAACAGACAAGAAGGAGGTGACAGGGAAAAAAAGGGAACAAGGCAGAAACAAAGAGAGGGATAGAAAAGAGGAAATTCCTAGCACAGAATTTCCAGAAGGTGGGGATGGATTTTTTTATACTGACTTGTTTCTTGTTGTGGTTGTTGTTTGGGGGGGGGGGGGGGGGGAGTGTATTTACAAGATTCAGCGCTATATAAATCCCATACCTTATTACTTATTTGTTGTTGTTTTTGTTTGTTTCGTTGGGCCTTTTTGTGGTTTTGCTGTTGGGTTTTCTCTTTTTTGTGACTTTGGTTTTTCTTTTTTTCTTCTTTTTTTTGGGGGTGGGGAGGACGTGCATTTGTGTCCCTATTCTTCTTCTTCGTGGAACGCTCAGACAGCAGCTATTGTTGTATGTTTTATGAGCGAAAATGCGTCACGCTGCCGTAAAGCGCCTGACAAGTCAGGCCCAGCCCATCCGATTTTTTCGTAAGAGAGAATTGTTATCTTTGAAGTTTTTCTGGAAATAAAAGGCAGGAGGAGAATGGACCAAGAAAGCAGAAAACAGACAAGAAGGAGGTGACGGGAAGAAAAAGGAACAAGGCAGAAACAAAGAGAGGGATAGAAAAGAGGAAATTCCTAGCACAGAATTTCCAGAAGGTGGGGATGGATTTTTTTATACTGACAGGCCCCTGGCATCCCCACGGGTAAGTGTCCCTACAAGAGTGGCTTTCTTTCAACAGAAAGTCAACTGGTACCACGCTAGACGCTCAGTGGTCAGAGCACTCGCTTTCCCCAAGCTAAGGTTAAGCAGCACTGAGCGTGGTTATCACCAAGTGGATGGGTGACCGTTTGCGCGCCTAGACTTCAGTACAGTCACCCAGCTGTATTTAAATGGGTACCTGCCCTCTTCAGGGTCAGGGAAGGTAAAGCAGCGAGGGAGAGGAGATGGGCACCGCCCTCAATATGCTGGCCCCTGGAGAAGCTGAGGTCTCTGATACCTCGTTTACCAAAGTCCTTCGGATGAGACTATAAACCGAGGCCCCGTGTTCGCACGCATGCAGAACATCTTGCGCACACGTTAAATACTGTTCCGCTTTTCGGAAGAGTAGGCCATTGTGTGCCGGTGGAAACAATGACAAAATTTACAAAACTGCATACACACGGGGACTGGTTGTAAAAAAGCACATAAGTGCTTATTCCATTATCCGCGATATAACAGAATTAAATAAAATTTTAAAAAATTTAAAAGACCTCTACCATTTTACTCTTTTGTTGCCGTGGATTCTTTTTTCATGCGCTAAACGTGTATCACACACACACACACATAGTACGTTGATTTATTGTCACCTCCGAAAGACTAACGCCCAAACCATCACATCAAACTGTCACGGATGGGGGAAAGAAAAGCTTGGGTTCAGATAGAGGATCGAACTCTCTGACTCCTTGCTTTCAAGGCAAACGCACAACCTCTATATCACCGATTCACTCGAAGAGACTTGAAGGAAGAGAGTATGACGTTTGTTGCGAAGACATCTCGTGCGAAACAATAAAACTTGCTCACAGCTGACGTCAGATGACAAATATCGTCATGATGAAAATAATTGGCGCGTCTCCTCTTACCTCAAAAAAAATAAATCGATGTAAAACTACCACGAAATATGTGACAGGTTAGGCTATTAGGTAAACATGATTATACGTAAAGTATAGCCTAAAGAAGCAATAGTTGTCTCATACAGAATGCTTGAAAAATAAATTTCACTAAGAAGAGTTAGGACAAGACAGAGGACAGACATAATGTATGTCACTGATATGACCATAACCGATTTCTCAAAAAATACAGAAAGAAAACGAAAACAAAAAGAGAAAATAACAGACAGCAAAAAAAGACAAGAACAAAGAGAACAAAGAGAGCTATTTTTGTACTGTATTGTTACCTAAAATAATGATCGTGGGGACGGAATAGCCTAGTGGTTAAAACGTTACGCTCGTGATCTGACGGCCCCGGGTTCGAGCCACCACGAGACACCCGTTGGAGCGGATTTTCCCCTTGGTTTTAATATCAGTACCCACTCCATTCTCCCGAAAGTTCTTTGGATGAGACTGTAAACCTAGAACCCGCGTGCAAACGTATGCAGAGCATCTTCCATGCATGCTAAAACCCGTTCCGCCTTTCCGAAGAGTAGACCATCGCGTGCTGGC
Source organism: Rapana venosa (assembly GCA_028751875.1). Lineage (NCBI taxonomy): Eukaryota > Metazoa > Mollusca > Gastropoda > Neogastropoda > Muricidae > Rapana > Rapana venosa. Next base: position 42,997,028 of record CM054156.1, read on the forward strand.
GGGAACGGATCGCAAAACTTTTAGCGCTTAAAAAAAAAAAGTTCAATGTATCCTAATTTATCATCATCATAACAAATTTACACAATCGTATCCACACTTGTCATGTTTAAACATCACACCTGAAGTCGGAATGCAGCTACCTTAATGGTACGTTTAACGGTCTCATACGCAAAATTTTACCATGGGTGAACTGTGGAGCTCTAGCCAAGTGAAAGAAGAAAAATTGTGATCGATATTTCAGCATGTAGGATGCTCTCTCTCTCTCTCTCTCTCTCTCTCTCTCTCTCTCTCTCTCTCTCTCTCTCTCTTTCTTGCTGTCTCCCCTCTATTTTACTTCATCCATATTACCTAATTATAATCAGTGCCGCATACACACGGGGACTAGATGTAAAAAAGCACATGAGTGCTTATTCCATTATCCTCGATATAAAAGGTTGTTTCTTTTTAAAAGCATACATAAATCGTTTTCAAGAGAGTGCTTCTTTTGGGGCTACAACCTTGCCACCCATGTATTGTTCTTTTCGGCATATATAAATCGTTTCCCTTTAGGATAATGTTGGGGTTTTTTTTGTTTTGATACAGAATTGCCACCCATTTATTTTTCTTTTCGGCATGTATAAATCGTTTCCCTTTAGGATAATGTTGGTTTTTTGTTTGTTTACAGAATTGCCACCCATTTATTTTTCTTTTCGGCATGTATAAATCGTTTTCCTTTAGGATAATGGGTTGTTATTTTTTGTTTTTTACAGAATTGCCACCCATTTATTTTTATTTTCGGCATGTATAAATCGTTTCCCTTTAGGATAATGGGTTTGTTTTGTTTTTGTTTGTTGTTGTTGTGTTTGGGTTTGTTTTTTGTTGGGTTTTTTTTTTTTGGGGGGGTTACAGAATTGCCACCCATGTTTTTTCTTTTCCACATGTATAAATCGTTTTCCTTTAAGAGAAAGCTTGTTTGGGTGTTGTTGTTTTTTTTTTACTACAGAAGTGTACCTGGTCTAACTTTTTGTTTTCGCCCTGGGTTCTCTATTCCATGAGCTGGATGTCTGTCTCACACAGGGCTTCGGCTTGTTGTCTCCTCTGAGAGACTAACGCCCGGACCATTTACTTTCTAGAAGGATAGGTTACCGCTTGACCATCAATACACATAAACTTTACATGATGACAAAATTTGAGAAATTGCTTGGGAAGGGGGGAGGCGGTGGTAGTTTCGCTTTGTCGAATTTGTGTTGTGGTGGTAGTAGTTGTGCTTGAATGAGTTTGTTTATTCAAATACGGAGATACGCTCAGTTAGGTTAAAGATTCGGGGGCTTTGTATTTTGTTTTTATTGTGTTGTTTTTTAAATGTTTTTATTCCAGGGATAATAAATAAACAGTGTAGCGGTTTTTTTGTTGTTGGTTAAAAAAAAATCTTTATACATCCAGTCTCTTTGCTGCAGTTTTGTAAATTTTCCCACTCGCTCCCACCGGCACATGGATGGCCTACTCTTCTGAAAGGCGGAACAGGCTTCTAACGTGTGGGCAAGATGTTCTGCGTACTGTTTGCCACACGGAATCAGGGAAGGGGATCTCAGTCTATAGCCTCATCCAAAGGACGTCACCTTTCTAATGTGTGCCCTTTTGTAGTAGGGTTAGGATACTAAGGTTAGTTTTGACTGGAAATATAGATCAGCGCCACGGACAGTCACGAGGGGTCACCTACTGACCGTCAGAGACAGTCCTCAACAATCGTCACCAGATGATCATCAATGAATTGTGACAAGAAGAAATGAATACATGAATGGACGAGTGAGTAGGTGAATGAAATTATGGATGAATGGATGGATGGATGGATGGATGGATGGATGGATGGATGGATGAAATAGATGGATGGATGGATGGATGGATGGATGGATGGATGGATGGATGTATTATGAATGAATTAATTGAATGAATGAATGAATGAATGCTTGAATGAATTGAATAAAATGAATGAATGAATGAATGAATGAATGAATGAATGAATGAATGAATGAATGAATGATCTTTAATACGCAAAATTGATTTTAGGCAAAGTCTAATCTTATGCACGCAGAACATCTTGCGCACACGTTAAATCCTAATCCGCTTTTCGTAAGAGTAGGCCATTGTGTGCCTGTGGGAACAGATGACAGGAATTTACAAACCCACATACACACGGGGACAGGATGTAAAGAAGCACGTAAGTGCTTAATCTATTATCCTCGATGTAAAAGAATGAAATAAATTAATTAAAAATTGCCATCGATCTGTTCTATTCTTGTGAACATTCATGCATCAAAATAATGAAATATGTAAACAATAACATTTTGTGAAAAACACACACCAAACAATCTAAACTATAAAAACATCGTATTGAAATCTATACTACGCACCGATATGAATCACTTTAAAGCGACAACTCGCTGTCTGTCTCTGTCTCTCTGTCTCTCCATCTCCCCCCCCCCCCACACACACACATACATATACACATACATACATACATACATACATACATACATACATACACGTGTACTCTCTCACACATCCTTGAACATTATTTTGTTCATTTTTCCCCTTTTGGGGGTATGAAAGAAGAGTAAACATCAAGTGACAACAGGAAGAAACAAGGCAACACAGACAACAACTCACTGCAGTATATTAAGCAAATTACCCAACATTAGATAAATCCGATATATTATATATTTATATATTTTTTTTGTTTGGTTTATTTCATTTTGGTGGGTGCTTCACATGTCTCTCTTCACTTGGCAACCCCCCTCAACCCCCTCCCCTCCCCCTTCACCAAAAAAAATCAAAGCAAACCAAAAATGTTCGTTTCCTTTCCATTTTGTTTCATAATGACTGTGTAAAGCCAGATAAAAAAGGTTGTTTTTAACAATATACTCAATCATACGAGTATGTTAAGTTTCTTAATAATCCCTCCAAACAAAAGTTCTCCTTGAAAACAGTCTCCCTCACAATCTTATATTTATGGAAAGGAAGGACCATGATCAATACAAATTTTTAAAGATGAGGCTTAGATTATTGCATATTTTTAAAAAAACTTTTTAATGTTTGTGTGTGTGTGGCCTCACTTGCATGCATATCCAGGAGCACCATCTTTTTTTCCCTTTAAAATCATTTTGGTGGGTGCTTCACACCTTTCTCTTCTTTGGCCAAAAACACAAAAAATCAAAACAAAACAAAACCATTCTTGTTTTCATTTTCTTTGGTTTTCACTTTCTGAAAGACGTTTAAAGCACCATAACAAATATTTTGTTCTTGACAATACACTCGAGTCATACCTTTATGTGAAGTTCTCAACAATCCTAACAATCCTTACAATCCTCCTTGAAAACAAACCCCTCCCAATAATATTGTGTGAAAAGAAGTGACAAATAACAACACCAATTTAAAGACAGGACTTAGCTTACTTTTTTCCCTTCAAATTTTTATTTTCTTTTGTGTGTGGCCTTAGTTGCATGCAGATAGTGGAGCACCATCTTTTTTTCCCCTTTTTCATTCTGATGGGTTCTTCACACTTACTCTTCCTTGGCAAAAAAACCCATCAAAATCAAAGCAAAACAAAAAAGCAAAAACAATTCTCGTTTTCGTTTCTATTTTCTTTGGTTTTCATTTGTTTTCATACACACATTGTTTAAAGTAAGATGAAACAAAAAAAATGTGTTCTTGACCATACACTCAAAGTCATACAAGTATGGAATGTTCCTCACAATCCCTTCTAACAATTCTCATTGAAAACAAACCTCTGATAATTTTAAATGAAAACAAGTCACAATGATCAATACACATTTAAAGAAAAGGCTTAGCTCACTCAAAAAAAAGGTGGGTTTTTTTGTTGGTGACCTCAGTTGCATGCAGATTGTAGAGCACCATCTTTTTTGTTGTCTTTTTCTTCGTTTTTTTTCAGTTTATGGGTGCTTCACACGTCTCTCTTCATTGGCCAAAAAAAATCGAAGCAAAATATAAAGCAAAACATTGTTTTCATTCCCATTTTCTTTGGTTTTCATTTTTTTATAGACACATTAGTTAAAGTAAAATAAATCAAAACAAGAAATTTATTCTTGACAGTACACTCAAAGTCATACAAGTATGTTACATTCCTAACCATTCTAACAATCCCTCCAAACAATCCTCCTTGCAAACAAACCTCTGACAATCTTAAATAAAAATTTTAAAAAGTGACAATGATCAACACAAATTTAAAGACAGGGCTTAGTTCACTCACTTTTTAAAAAAATATTTATTTTGTGTATGTGGGCTCAGTTGCATGCAGATCTGGAGCACCATCTTTGTTGGGGATTTTTGCTTTTTTGCTTCTCTTTTTTTTTTCATTTGGTGGGTACTTCACATGTCTCCTTCCCTTGGCCAAAAAACACAAAACAAAAAAATGTAAACAAAAAAAAGAAATGATCGTTTTCATTTCCTTTTTTTTTTTTTTTTTTGGGGGGGGGGGGGGCTTTCATTTTTCCGAAAGACTTGAAAAGCACAATAAAAAATGTCACTCTTGACAATACAATCAAGTCATAGAGGTATGTCAGGTTCCCAACAATCCTAGCAATCCTTCCAACCAACCTTCTTGGAAAACAAACCTCTGATAATTAAAAAAAAAAAAAAGAAGTGATAATGATCAACACAAATTTAAAGAGAAGGCTTACCTCACTTACTTTAAAAACTATATATTATTTTTTTGTGGCCTCAGTTGCATGCAGATCATGGAGCACCATCTTTTCTGGGTTTTTTTTTTTGTTTTTTTATTTTGGTGGGTGCTTCACATGTATTTCTTCCTTGGCCAATTTTATTTAAACAAAAAAAAACTATCGTTTTCATTTCCATTTTCTTTGGTTTTCATTTATTCATTAAGATATTGAATTAAGAATAAACCCCAAAATGATCTTGACAATACATTCAAAGTAATACAAGTATGTTACATTCCTAATCATTCTAATAATCCCTCCAAACAATCATCCTTGAAAACAAACCTCTGACAATTGTAAATAAAATAAGAAGTAACAATGATCAACAAAAATTTTAAGACGAGGCTTAGTTTACTCCCTTTAAAAAAGATATTTAATTTTTGTGTGTGGCCTCAGTTGCATGCAGATCTGGAGCACCAGTTTTTTTTTTCCTTTTTATTTTTTTGATTTTTGGTTTTTTGGTGTTTTCATTTTGGTGGGTGCTTCACAGGTCTCTCTTCCTTGGCCAAAAAACCCACACAAAACAAATAAATAAAAAATAAATAAACAAACAAAAGAAACAGAAATTCTCATTTTCATTTCAATTTTCTTTGGCTTTCATTTTTGTTGTTGAAAGACTTGAAAAACACAAAACAAATTTCACTCTTGACAAAACAATAAAGTCATATAGGTATGTCAGGTTCCCAACAATCCTAACAATCCTTCCAACCAATCCTCATGGAAAACAAACCTCTGACAATCTTAAATTTTTTTTTAAAATGACAATGAATATAACAAATTCAAAGACAAGGCTTAGCTCACTCACTTTTTTCAAACAATGGTTTTTTTATGTGTGGCCTCAGTTGCATGCAGATCATGGCGCACCACCTTTTTGTTTGCCTTTTCTCTTTTTCTTCATTTTGGTGGGTGCTTCATAGTCTCTCTTCCTTGGCCAAAAAAGTTCAAAGCAAAGAACAAAACAAAAAAATTCTCGTTTTCATTCCCATTTTCTTTGGTTTTCATTTTTTCATAAAGACATTGAATTAAGATAAGCCAAAAAATGATCTTTACAATACATTCAAAGTCATACAAGTATGTTTGATTCCAAACCAATCTAACAATCCCTCCTAACAATCCTCCTTAAAAACAAACCTCTGACAATCTTAATTCTTTTTTTTAAGTGACAATGATCAACACATATTCAAAGAGAGGCTTAGCTCTGTCACTTTAAAACATATTTTTGGGTGTATGTGGCCTCAGTTGCATGCAGATCTGGAGCACCATCTTTTGTTTGCTTTTTTTCGGTTTTTCTTTTATTTTGGTGAGTGCTTCACAGGTCTCTCTTCCTTGGCCAAAAATCACAGCAAAAAAAGGAAAATGTTTTTAAAAAAAACACACACACAAAATTCTCGTTTTCATTTTTTTTTGGGGGGGGGCTTTCATTTTTCTGAAAGACTTGAAAAGCACAATTTAACAAAATTTTCACTCTTGACAAAACAATCAAGTCATAGAGGTATGCGGAGATTCCCAACAATCCTAACAATCCTTCCAACCAATCCTCCTCGAAAACAAACCCCTGGACAATCTAAAAAAAAAAAAGAAGTGACAATGATCAAAACAAATTCAAAGACAGTCTAAGCTCACTCACTTTTTTCAACAACAAAAATTTTGTATGTGGCCTCAGTTGCATGCAGATCATGGAGCACCATCTTTTGTTTGCTTTTTTAAAAAAATTTCATTTTGCTGGGTGCTTCATACGTCTTTCTTCCTTGCCCCCCCCCCCCCCCAAAAAAAAATCAAAACCGAAACAAAAAATATCGTTTTCATTTCCATTTTCTTTGGTTTTCATTTTTTCATAAAAGACATTGAATTAAGATGAAGCCAAAAAATGTTGATCTTGACAATACACTCAGTCATACAAGTATGTTACATTCCTAACCATTCTAACAATCCCTCCTAACAATCCTCCTTGAAAACAAATTCTGACAATTTTAAACAAAATAAGAAGTGACCATGATCAAAACAAGTTCAAAGACGAGGCTTAGTTTACCCACTTTAAAAAAAAATTAATATTTGTGTGTGGCCTTAGTTGCATGCAGATCTGGAGCACCAGGTTTTTTCCCTTTTTTTCTTTTTTTTGTTTTTTTTTTTCATTTTGGTGGGTGCTTCCCAGGTCTCTCTTCCTTGGCCAAAAATCACAAAACAAAAAAATGGAAATATTTTTTTTTTTTAAAGAAATTCTTTTTTCTTTTTTTTTTCTGGGGGGGGGGGGGGGGGGGGGGGCTTTCATTTTTCTGAAAGACTTGTAAAGCACAATAAAAAATGTCACTCTTGACAACACAATCAAGTCATAGAGGTATGTCAGGTTCCCAACAATCCTAACAATCCTTCTGGAAAACAAACCTCTCCACAATTTTAAATCAAAAGAAGTGACAATGATCAACACAAATTCAAAGAGGAGGCTTAGCTCACTTTTGTCAAAAAATATATTAATTTTTTTTATGTGGCCTCAGTTGCATGCAGATCATGGAGCACCATCTTTTGTTTGGGTTTTTATTTTGCTTTTTTTTTATTTTGGTGGGTGCTTCACACGTCTTTCTTCATTGGCCTAATTTTTTTTAAACAAAAAATTCTCGTTTTCGTTTCCATATTCTTTGGTTTTCATTTTTTCATAAAGACATTGTTTGAATTAAGATGAAACCCAAATATGATCTGACAATACATTCAAATTCATACAAGTATGTTACACTCCTAACCATTCTAACAATCCCTCCTAACAATCCTCCTTGAAAACAAATTCTGACAATCTTAAATGAAAAGAAGTGACACTGATTAACAAATGTAAAGTCAGGCTTAGCTTACACACTTTAAAAAAAATTGTGTGTGTGGCCTCAGTTGCATGCACATCTGGAGCACCAGTTTTTAAATTTTGTTGGTTTTTTTTGTTTCTCTGGGGTTTTTTCATTTTGGTAGGTGCTTCACAGTTCTCTTCCTTGGCCAAAAACCACAAAACAAAAAAATGAAAACAAATGAAAAACAACAACAAACAAAACAAAAAGAAATTCAAATTTTCATTTCAATTTTCTTTGGTTTTCATTTTTTCCTGAAAGACTTGAAAAGCACAACAAAAAATTTCTCTTGACAATACAATCAAATTATATAAATATGTCAGGTTCCCAACTATCTTAAGAATCATTCCAACAAATCCTCCTGGAAAACGAACTTTGACAAATTTGAATCAAAAGAAGAAACAATGATCACAGCAAACTTATAGGCAAGGCTTAGATCACTTATTTAGCACTTTGATTTGTTTTTTACATGATATAGCGCTATATAAATTCCATTTAGTCTTATTATTATTATCTTTTAAAAAATTGTGTGGCCTCAGTTACATGCAAGATTTCAAGATTTTATTTCAAGAAAAAACCCCAAGGGGTACATGAAATTTAACAAAATCACAACTTGCAGATGTGGGCGTGTGAAAAATACTCACACACAAATTCGCTCCAAAATGAAAGAGCACAAACCATGGACATGAAAAGTGAAAAAGCATTCACAACACAGGAAAGGCATAGCAACCTAACATGCCTGAATACATTTCCCCTAACCAACTGCACTCTCTCTCTCTCTCTCTCTCTCTCTCCCCCCATGTAATATGGCCTAAGGCTGAGATACATTAAATTTGTGAGTTCTGAGCTCTCTCTCTCTCTCTCTCTCTCTCTCTCCCAGCACACCACCCCAAAGCAAAGGCATCAACAAGCACACACACACACACACACACACACGCAGGCGTGGAACATCAACACGCCAAGAAACCCGCTACCCTGGTCACACACACACTCGTGCACCCACGCACGCAGGAAGCATTTCAAACTATGTGGCACACTTTCACACAAATGCGGGGACACACACACACATAATATACACACGCACGTGGGGGTGCTAGTGTGCTCACACACAATGACATGGCCATTCAAGTCTATACCAACAAAGGAAATTAACTTATCCCTAACATGTAATAAAATACACTGGTGTCATCTAAAGAGATGTGACAAATCAATAGGTTTTCATTATTTCTTTGAGGAATTTTATAACTTTAATAAGCAAGGATTTATTTGTGGAACTAAACAATTCATGGAACTTCATAACATTTGGGTTTCCTCTATAGTATCTTGGGATAAATTTGTTTCTTAGCTGCACAAAGAAATGACATTTGAATAGATAATGGAACTCATCACCTAGCTCGTTTTCACCACATTTATCACAGACTCTCTCTGCTCTAGGAACATTTCTTATTCTGCCAATTTGGATGGGAAGTCTGTGATTTAACGTTCGAAAATGAATAAAAGTTAATGATAAATTATGGGGAAGAATCGTCAGATAATCTTCAAAGCAGAAACACTTCTTAAATAGTCTATAATTAAGAAATATGTCGTTATCAACATGAGAAAACCATTGTTGCAAATACTGATCTTGTAAACTACGTGTAACTTTGGCTTTAAACCATTCAGATGAAACATTGAGATCAAACTGATTCTGCAGATCATGGAGCACCATCTTTTGCTTTTTTTCCCTCTTTTTTGTCATTTTGGTGGGTGCTCCACACGTCTTTCTTCCTCGGCCAAATAAAAATCAAAACAAAAAAATTCTTTTCACTTCCATTTTCTTTGTTTTTCATTTTTTTTATAAAGATATTGTTTGAATTAAGATGAAACCAAAAAAAGTTGATCTTGACAATACATTCAAAGTCATACAAGTATGTTACATTCCTAACCATTCTAACAATCCTTCCAACCAATGCTCATGGAAAACAAACCTCTGACAATCTTAAATAAAAAGAAGTGACAATGATCAACACAAATTTAAAGACAAGGCTTAGCTCATTCACTTTTTCAAAAACATATTTATTTTTTGGGTGTGTGTGTGGCCTCAGTTGCATGCAGATCTGGAGCACCATCTTTTTTACTTTTGGGTTTTTTGTGTGGTTTATTTCTTTTTTTTTCATTTTGGTCGGTGCTTCACAGGTCTCTCTTCCTTGGCCAGAAAGAAAACTAGAAAAAACAAAGCAAATGATCGCGTTTTCATTTCCATTTTCTTTGGTTTTCTTTTTCTTCAAAAATATATTTCTTAAAGCAAGAAAATAATTTCACTCTCGACAATACATTTTAAGTCATAGAAGTATGTCAAGTTCCTAACAATCCTATTACAAACCTCCCCAACTAATTCTCCTTGGGAAAAAACAGCCCCACTGAATCTGATATAAAAAAAAGTGACATTGATCAATACAAATTTAAAGACAAGGCTTAGCTCAATCACTTTATTTTCAAATTTTGAATTTTTTGGGGTGGGGCCTTAGTTGCATACAGATCTTGGAGCCCAATTTTTTTTAAGTTTTATTTTTCATTTTGGTGGCTGCTTCACACCTCTCTCTTCATTGGCCAATAAGAAAAACCCGTGTGCCCCTTTCTTTTAAATCCTTTGTGCTTTTCTTTTTTTTCCATTAACCAGGTTAGCCTTTCTCCCCTACTGTCTTCAGCAATATCTGCCCCAGTGTGGTTTGATGCCTGCGTTCTAATGATATATACAGCGGCAGTGAACATTCTGCTGGGTTAATTGTTGCTCTAGGGTGTGCTGTTGCAAGTGTGTAAACATGGATTTAATCTGTCTGGGTTGATGTTTGCTCTAATGTGTGTGTGTGGTAGTGTTTCAAGGATTTTCTTATCTATTCTCATGTCTATCTTTTCCACACCCTCTCACTCCAGTGTCTTCATATCCATAGTTTCCTTCTTTTCTTGTCCCTGCGCCTAGCGTCTTCTTTCTTGTTTTTAAATCACTATTGTGTTTATGTGTTTTAAAACAATTTGCAGTTAATATTCATCCTGAGAGTATTGCGTTTTGCACACAATAACTAAGGATGGCCATTTTCTGACTAACATCAGCAGTCATAAGAGGAATAGGACAAATTTTTATCATTTTAAATGACCAGACTGTTCAAATACATGGAAAAAAACTTACTAAAAATAATAATGACATTGAGGTTTATATCGGTAGGATAACTTAAATGCATTAAGGCTGATAATATTTCAATCCGTTTTTACAAAACAAACAAAAAAGCACATTTACAAAACAAACCCAAGTATACTGCCAATATGCAAAAGATTCCTTTCTGAATTATAAATCTAACAATGGGGGGAAACGAGCCCTCAAATAACTTCAAACCCGGCCCCTAGCAAATACATCCCCTAAGTCGGAATGTGGCAACCTTATTGGTGGGGTAAAAACGGTTGCATACGCAAAACCTCACTATTGGTAAACCTCTTGAGCTCTAGCCGAGTTTAAAAAATGTCCATTTTATACCATCACAATTTTATATAGGTTTGTATAATATCAAAACTCTCCCGTGGGGATGCTGGGGGGAGGGGGGGCTATCAGTCTAAATAGCATCCCATCCTCTGGAAAATCTGTGCTAGGAATTCCCTGTTTTCTATCCCTGTTGTTTTTTTCTGCTTTGTTGCTTTTCTTCCTGACACCTTTATTTTCTGCCTTCTTAGTCCATTCTTTTTTTCCTAGAAAGAGTTAAAATAATTCTCTCTACCACGCCCAAGTCCCATGTGCTGGGCCTGACTCCTCAGGCACCTAACAGCAGCTCAACGCATTTTTTTCATATGACAATGTTTTGTTGTTTAAGAGTTCGACGACGACGAAGTATAATGCCAAAATGAAAGGAGAACAAATCGATTAATTAAATCTATTAAACCTAACTAAACAGAAAACAAAAAAACTTCAGGACCAGAGTACTTTTCTACAGCGATCGATATACTTTCTTTTGAAAGTGAATTAGAGTTTCTTACCAAAAAGACATTATTATTATTATTATTATTATTATTATCATCATCATTATTATTACTTTTTATTATTATTATAAATTTTATTATTACTATTATTATTACACGGTAGTAAACCACTGAAGTAAAGATGCTTTAAAAATCTTTTATGATATAGTTATCATAAGAGAAGATTTTTAACTTTTTCTGACAAAAACAATTAAGGCATCTAAAAAGAACACAAACACACCTCTCTAAAAAATATCACATACCATGAAAAGACGTAAGAACTGAAGAAGCTACACACAGGCGCCAGCCCTCATGTGTGGGCGCACACAAACACAGACACACTACTCTCCTCTTTCATCTACTCCCTGCCACTGGAGTCCTCTCCCTGACAGACAATGACCTCCTCGCATTTCAAGAAGACTGGAGATCTTACACCTTGGTGAATACATGGATGAAAGCATTAAAGTTGAAAATGAGATACACCCTCGAGGTTATTGAACATTTTGGATACCTCAGGTCACAAAACTGCAAGAGGAGAGGGAAATGATGTGCAGGGAATGACAGCAGAGATACAGCCACAAAATCTCTGGCAGACTGGCAACTAGACAGCTTGATGATGTAAAGAAAAACATAGGCGTGGCATAGCACACAGAGAGGCACAAGACGGAATGGAAATACTTTAAGAGAGCTTCATCCTGCAGTGGATGGATAATGCCTAGAGTGTGTGTGCGTGTGTGTGTGTGTGTGTGTGTGAGTGTGTGTGTGTGTGTTGAGAGTGTGTGTGTGTGTGTGTTTGAGTGTGTGTGTGTGTGTGTTTGAAATTTTTATTTGGAGTTATCTTGGAATGTTAAACCCATATGAAATTTAGCTTTCTTGTGTTTCGAGATTTTGATACTATCAATCTGCCTGTCAGTATTGTAATTGCCCTTTATGGGATGATTAAAGTGTTTTTGACTTGACTAGGTGCTAAGATAGGAGTCATAACACTGGCTTTTTTTCGCATAGAATAGATAGTATTGTCCCATCTCCAAAGCCATGGTTGAGGAAGAACGATTTATTTTAACTTATTAACAAGAAATTTTTCGATTCACTGTCGCAAAATCTACAACAATGACAGAGATAAAACCGCGGATTAGCTCCCCTTCCTACATACCTTTTTTCTGCGTAAGTACAACTGTCCGTCGAGAGTTTCCTTAAGACTGGCTTGATTTTCATCCCGCGAATTTTCTTGTACAAATACTGCTACCATCACGGTAATCTCCAGAAAAAATTTAATATATAAAAAATGGCCAGTAAGCCAAAAGCCATTCTTTCCCTGTACGTGGTGTTCCCTTGTATAGCCGTTTCCCCATGCCGCAGAACAGAACAGAACTGAACTGAACCCAGTCAGAGTTAGGTCAGTGTTAGCATTGTTAAAAGTTAGGCGGCAAAAGTGCTAGCGTCTGCGGCAAGGGGCAAGAACTAAGGTTAGAGTTTAGAGTGAACAGCTCAAGGGAACAGCACTGCAGGGGGAAAGAAACGTAGTAGCATCGGGATCAGTTATCCCTCTTGAAACATCCAGCACTCGTCTTGTGACCAGTTTTGGTGTGGTTTTTTAACGCCAACGGCAAGTCATAAATCGTGGAAAATTTGGTTATTAGTTTCTTGCTATAAATTAGCACTGTCAGAGGAGTGACCACGTTGTGGAGATTTGTCAAGGCCACTACTGGCAGAACGCATTTATATTAACTCTTTCCAGCTGATCATCGCCTTTCGCCAGTGAGTGTCACGCATTTGTTCTGTACTAGCAGTTGTGGACCAGAATTTGAGATTCAGGTTATTTCTGCTACTAGGTAGGACCCTCCATAATGAGGCTAAGCCAGTATTAGGGTTGTCTGCCTATTTTTTCTTCTGTCAAAAGCAACCCATTAGAATAGATTGCTTGCTTGCGTGTGTGTGTGTGTGTGTGTGTGTGTATGTGTGTGTGTGTGTGTGTGTGTGTGTTGTTTTATGGTGTGTTGTGTTGTGTTTTTGACCCAATTCTCACTGCATATCAGTTGCATAAGAAAAAAGACTGCCACTGTGGATATTACAACAAGAAAGTAGAACAGATGAACCGTTTTACTTTGGCGCCAACTAACTCAATATGACAAAAGAGCTTTATACTTTGACACTAACTCAATATGAAATAAAGTGCTTTATATTTTAACACCAACTCATATGAAAGAAAAAGCTTTATACTTTGACACTACCTCAATGTGAAAGAAAAGAGCTTTATACTTTAACACTAAATGTGAAAAAGATCTTTACACTTTGATACTAAATATGAAAGAAAGATCTTAGTACTTTGACACTCAGTATGAAAGAGAAATTTGTGCTTTGACACTAACACACTATGAAAGAAAGAGCTTTATACTGTGACATTGATATGAAAAAAACAGCTTCATACTTTGACACTAACTCAGTATGAAAGAAAAGAGCTTCGCACTTTGTCACCAGCTCAATATGAAAAGCAAACAAAGAACATTTGCAGAGAGATATCTAGGAAATGGGCTCAACCTTCAAATACTGTGAACACTCGTTCTATTATTGCCTTACATAGCAGTGAAGGATAGACTAAAACATAAAATCCTGCAGATGAAAACAGAATCATAAGTGCAGAGATGAGATTCTACAGAAGACTAATAAATGAGATTAAGCTGGACCAAAAGACGATCCAACCCAAACATTGTGGAAGAACTGAACAAACAACCTGGACTTTCTGGAGGACCTTGTTAGGAAAAGAACAATGAAATATTTTGGACATGCTAGGAGACATCACAACTGCCATATCATGAAAACTGTGACCCAGGGACAAAATGGAGGGCAAGAGATGTGCAAGGGAGACCACCCGACTTTCTAGGTAGAGAATTCATATGAGGGTACGGAGTTACCGAAAGGGGAACTCTACAGAAGGAGGACTGAAGACAGAAGGGGGATTGAAATAACTGAGCGAGTATGCATCAGCAGCTACCATCAAAATAGTGTCGCGGAGAGGTAAGCAGATCAACCGAATATGAAAGAAATAATTTTATGCTTTGATAACCTAGTAACTCAATATGAAGGATAAACACTTTATTTACTTAGAAAATAACTCCATAGAAAAATAGTTTAGGCCTTGAGACATAAAGATCGATCTGGAAAAAACTTTAATACTTTAATACCAACACACTTAAAATGGAATAAATGAATTTATACTATACTACTAAACTAGCTTGAAGAAAGTCAAAGACTTCTCAAAACTGTTTCCAAATGTTTAATTAAGTTGTGGTTGGTGGAGAGTTATGAGCGCCTAGTCGACGTCGGTATTACTTTTTCATCTCATAAAACTTGTAGTGGTTTAAAAAAAAACTTAGCTTAATACAAATGGAAGAACTTTTATACGAAATCACTCTGTAGAAAGGAAAGAGCTCTTTAATTTGATACTGCGAGGAGTAGAGGAAGCTGGTTACAAAGTCTTCAGGGGTTCCCCAATGGTCTACTAGACTATGAGATAGATGGGAGTAAAGGTAGTGAATTCAATAATGAAGAAGAAAAACTTAAACATTGATACTAACTCACTCAATATAAATATAGTAAGCTTTAAACTCTGCTCAACTCAATATAAATATAGTAAGCTTTAAACAGTGCATGAAATAAGTCAGTCTAAAAGGAAAGATAAAATGATAAAAAGGGAATTTAATGATTTGAGAAAAAAATAGTTTGGAAAGAAACTTCCAATTTTAACCTTAAAGGATCATGGCGGCAGACTTTATACTTTGATTACTTTTTTTTTGGGGGGGGGGGGTGGAGGGGGGAGAGGATGATAGATTTAACACTTTGAAACCAAATATAATGATCTAATAAAACAATTCTAAAATGTCTTTAACTTGCAATAACTATTTCTGTAAAAAGAAAATTCACTAACTCTACAACTAAGCATAATGTAGTTAAGGGATAGGAATCACCAAAGCTGGTATTTACCTATCTTAAAGGTGGGCAAAAACGGTCCCATACACAAAAATCTCCCCATTGGTGAACCTGAGAGCTCTAACCGAGGAATGTAGAAATAATGCAGGGAAGAAAACTGGCAGGGCAGAGTGATTTGAGGGATGTACCGTTTCCCCTAACCTAGTTTACAAAAGCAAAAACAATACGACATACTTCTAAAACAACAATTCAACAGTCTCTACTCTAAAACAACAATTCAACAGTCTCTACTCTAAAACAACAATTCAACTGTCTCTACTTCTAAAACAACCCCTCAACTGTCTCTACTTCTAAAACAACCCCCCAACTGTCTCTACTCTAAAACAACAATTCAACAGTCCTTACTCTAAAACAACAATTCAACAGTCTCTACTCTAAAACAATTCAACTGTCTCTACTTCTAAAACAACAACACAACTGTCTCTACTTTTAAAACAACCCCTCAACTGTCTCAACTCTAAAAACAACAATTCAACAGTCCTTACTCTAAAACAACAATTCAACAGTCTCTACTCTAAAACAATTCAACTGTCTCTACTTCTAAAACAACAACACAACTGTGTCTACTCTTAAACAACAATTCAACTGTCATTACTCTAAAACAACAATTCAACTGTCTCTACTTCTAAAACAACAACACAACTGTCTCTACTCTTAAACAACCCCTCAACTGTCATTACTCTAAACAACAATTCAACTGTCATTACTCTAAAACAACAATTCAACTGTCTCTACACTAAAACAACAACTCAACTGTCTCTACTCTAAAACAACAATTCAACTGTCTCTACTCTAAAACAACACCACAACTGTCTCTACTGCTAAAACAACAGTTCAACTGTCATTACTCTAAAACAGTCTCTACTCTAAAACAACAATTCAACTGTCTCTACTCTTAAACAACCCTTCAACTCTCATTACTCTAAAACAACAATTCAACTGTCATTACTCTAAAACAAAAATCCAACTGTCTCTACTCTAAAACAAAAATTCAACTGTCTCTACTCTAAAACAACAATTCAACTGTCTCTACTCTAAAACAACAACTCAACTGCCTCTACTTCTAAAACAACAACACAACTGCCTCGACTTCTAAAACAATAACTCAACTGTCTCTACTTCTAAAACAACAACGCAACTGTCTCTACTCTAAAACAACAACGCAACTGTCTCTACTCTAAAACAAAAATTCAACTGTCTCTACTCTAAAACAACAACTCAACTGCCTCTACTTCTAAAACAACAACACAACTGCCTCGACTTCTAAAACAATAACTCAACTGTCTCTACTTCTAAAACAACAACACAACTGTCTCTACTCTAAAACAACAATTCAACTGTCTCTATTCTAAAACAACAACGCAACTGTCTCTACTCTAAAACAACAATTCAACTGTCTCTATTCTAAAACAACAGCACAACTGTCTCTACTCTAAAACAACAATTCTATTGTCTCTACTCTAAAACAACAACACAACTGTCTCTACTCTAAAACAACAACTCAACTGTCTCTACTCCAAAACAACAACACAACTGTCTCTACTTCCAAAACAACAACACAACTGTCTCTACTTCTAAAACAATTCAACAGTCCTTACTCTAAAACAGCAATTCAACAGTCTCTACTCTAAAACAATTCAACTGTCTCTACTTCTAAAACAACAACACAACTGTCTCTACTCTTAAACAACCCCTCAACTGTCATTACTCTAAAACAACACCACAACTGTCTCTACTGCTAAAACAACAATTCAACAGTCATTACTCTAAAACAACAATTCAACTGTCTCTACTCTAAAACAACAACTCAACAGTCTCTACTTCCAAAACAACAACACAACTGTCTCTACTTCCAAAACAACAACACAACTGTCTCTACTTCTAAAACAACAATTCAACTGTCTCGAAAACATCAACTGTCTCCATCCCAGCTGTCGTAGGTAGGGGCTCCTCGCCTTGTCACCAGGGTTCGCTATCTTCCTCTGTCTCTGCCGGGTTCTACGATGTCCTGAAGCCCTCCTCCCAGACCACTGATCTCAGTGATGTTTGCAGTGTAGGATGATGGTGGTCTGCCTCTTTGCCTTGGAGAACTGTCGTCATCAGATTTGTCTGTGTGTTTCAACTGTCTCTACTCTAAAACAACAACTCAACAGTCTCTACTTCCAAAACAACAACACAAATGTCTCTACTTCCAAAACAACAACACAACTGTCTCTACTTCTAAAACAACAATTCAACTGTCTCGAAAACATCAACTGTCTCCATCCCAGCTGTCGTAGGTAGGGGCTCCTCGCCTTGTCACCAGGGTTCGCTATCTTCCTCTGTCTCTGCCGGGTTCTACGATGTCCTGAAGCCCTCCTCCCAGACCACTGATCTCAGTGATGTTTGCAGTGTAGGATGATGGTGGTCTGCCTCTTTGCCTTGGAGAACTGTCGTCATCAGATTGGTAGAGTTAGAGGCAGTTGAGTTGTTGTTTTAGAGTAGAGACAGTTGAATTTTTGTTTTAGAGTAGGTATGGTCTGGTCTGGGAGGAGGGCTTCAGGACATCGTAGAACCCGGCAGAGACAGAGGAAGATAGCGAACCCTGGTGACAAGGCGAGGAGCCCCTACCTACGACAGCTGGGATGGAGACAGTTGTTTTCGAGACAGTTGAATTGTTGTTTTAGAAGTAGAGACAGTTGTGTTGTTGTTTTGGAAGTAGAGACAGTTGTGTTGTTGTTTGTTTCTGTGTGTTTCTGTTTGTGTGACTAATGCATCTCAGTCTGTGTTTATCAATTTCAGCTAACATTTGTCTTTACTTTGCGAGTTTATCCAGAATGCTTTCTGTATTTTCTTTACTTCTAAAGTAAAGGTATGCCAAGCATAATGTCTAATGACCTTTAAGTCCTAATGATCAACTTGATGAGATGATGATATCATCGTGTCCAAATTCTGAAGACTTGTTCCGAAGATGTTTTTCCAGCCGTTGTTCCGAAGATTTTGCTGTCGATGTTCCGAAAAAGCTTTTGCTGTCGATGTTCTGAAGAAGCTTGTCCTGTCTTTCATGTTGATGTTCTTTTCATGTTGATGGTCTTTTCATGTCGATGTTCTTTTCATGTTGATGTTCTTTTCATGTTGATGTTCTTTTCATGTGAATGTTCTTTTCATGTGAATGTTCTTTTCATGTAAATGTTGTGAAGATGCTTTTCATGTCGATGTTCTTTTCATGTCACTGTACTGAAGATATTTTTCATGTTGATGTTCTGGAGATGCTTTTCACGATGAAGCACAGGAGGCATTAGCTGTGGAAGAAAGAAAGGAACATTTTATAAATGGTTGGTAAAGAACATTTTTAAAAAAGATTAAAAGAAAAGAAAAACAGCCTTAACAAGGAGATCTGTGACGGTAATTATGGCAGCAATAATACATATAAGAGCACTCAGTGAGAGAGAGACAGACAGACAGACAGACACACAGAGAGACAGACAGAGAGAGACAGAGAGAGACAGAGAGAGGAGAGAGTGTGAGAGAGGAGACAAAGAAGGGTGATTGAGAGAGAGAGAGAGAGAGAGAGAGAGAGAGACAGACAGACAGACAGACAGACAGACAGACAGACAGACAGACAGACAGACAGACAGACAGAGGCAGATTGCTTAGGGTCTCAACATCCCTAAATTGTTTTTTTTTCCTTCCTCTGCTAGAAGTCCCAGGTTCACAAATGGTGAGATTTTTATGGCATGTTAATGTGAACATTCGCCCATCATTAATGTAGCTGCATTCTGACTTCTGGGATGATGTCTGAGCACAACACTAGAGTGCATGCTTTTAAACACACACACACACACACACACGCACACACACACAAGCACATTGTCATCCATTCCTTTGGGCATGCAATAGTCTACCCTTCTGAAAAACAGAATGGGTTTTAACGTGCGCATGCATGCTTCCATATAGGGGTCCTTGGTTTGTAGTCTCATTTGAAGGACTTTGTGCAGGAGTGGAGTCGGTGCTGATGTCAATTCCAGGCCAAAACAATAATGCCCTTGAATGGGTCTCTCCAGAGAAAAAGCCCAACTCAAACAGATGTCTCTGTGTTAGCTCAGGCCTGGGCCATTATTTTATTTTATTTTATTGTTTTATTTCGAGGATAATGGAATAAGCACTCGCGTGCTTTTTTTTATCTAGTCACCGTATGTATGCAGTTTTGTAAGTTTTGTAGTTTTGTTAAGTTTTGGTGTCAGATAGCAAGCTCAATACTCCACCAGGCTATCTCTCCCCTCCCCCTTCCCCCTTCAGATCCTGAGTATGATGAATGGGAGAGTGTATATTCATGATGATTTCGGGGATGTTAAGCAAGAAAAAACCCAACCCAACAGTAAACCTACCTGTTGATGTGCTTCCACTGGCTGCTGCCGCATCCTCAGGCCTTGAAGTACCTAGGACGGGAACAGCCTGGATGATGAGGAAAGGATGCTGTACACAAAGAGTTAAAGACATTTGAAAATTAGAGAGAGATAGGGAGAGAGAAAGAGAGAGGGAGAAAGAGAGAGGGAGAAAGAGAGAGGGAAAGAGAGAGGGAGAAAGAGAGAGGGAGAGAGAGAGGAGAAAGAGACATACAAACTAACCAATAAGTAGTTACAAAGTAACAGGTACAGGCAGCTATTCAAACAAGCATGAGAAAACGAAGGCATGAAGAGAGAGAGAGAGAGAGAGAGAGAGAGAGAGAGAGAGAGAGAGAGAGAGAGGAGAGAGAGAGAGAGAGAAATGGGAAGAGACAAAGTAAGAGAGAGAGACGAGAGAGAGAGAGAGAGAGAGAGAGAGAGAGAAAGAGAGAGAGAGATGAGAAAGAGTTAAAGACAAAAGAGAGAAAGAGAGAGAGGGAGGGTGTAGAGAGGAGAGAAAAGAGATGGAGAGAGAAGGGGAGAGACAGAGAAAAGGGAAAGAGAGGTTAGAGGGAGAGGAGAGAAAGAGAGAGACAGAGGGGAGAAATACAGAGAGAGAGAGAGACAGAGAAAGAGTGCAGAGAGAGGAAAGAGATGAGAGACAAAGAGAGGAGAGACAAAGGAGAAACAGAGAAAGACAGAGACAGAGAGACATACAGACACAGAGAGACAGACAAGACAAGCAAGACAGAGAAAAAGGCAGACACAGATCCTGAGTAAGATTAGTGTGAGAGTGTATCATTATGATGATTTGGAGAATGTTCATCTAGGAAAAAGCCAACACACCAGCAAAGAGCACACTGCTCCTCCTCCTACCTGTTGATGTGCTTCCACTGGCTGCTGCCGCATCCTCAGGCCTTGAAGTACCTAGGACGGGAACAGCCTGGATGATGAGGGTAACGTTCTGTACACAAAAAAGTTTAAAAAAACATTTGAAAATTACACAGAGAGAGAGGAGGAGACAGACAAACAGACAAACAGACAAACTGACAGAAAGACCAACTGATAAGCAATTCCAGTAACAGGTAAAGGCGCCTACTCAAATGAGCATATGCATATGCACACACGAACATAGAGACAGGGAGAGAGAGGGAGGGAGATACAAACAGACAAATAGACAGGGGGAGAGAGAGAGAGAGAGAGAGAGAGAGAGAGAGAGAGAGAGAGAAAGAGAGAGAGAGAGTCAGAGAAAGAGACACAGACACAGAGACAGACAGACACAGAGACACAGAGAAAAGATGAGAGGAGGGAGACAGAGATAGACAGAGATGATTTCGGGGATGTTAAGCAAGAAAAAAACCCAACTCAACAGTAAACCTACCAGTTGATGTGCTTCCACTGGCTGCTGCCGCATCCTCAGGCCTTGAAGTACCTAGGACGGGGAACAGCTTAGATGAGGAAAGAACTCTGTACAAACAAAGTTAAAGACATTTGAAAATTACAGTGAGAGAGACAGGGGAGGGAGAGAGAAGAGAGATAAGTAACAGAGGGAGAAAGCCAGAGGGAGAGAGGGAGAGAAAGAGGAGAGAGAGAGAGAGAGAGAGAGAGAGAGAGAGAGAGAGAGAGAGAGAGAGAGAGAGAGAGAGAGAGAAAAGAGAGAGAGAGAGAGAGAGAGAGACGCAATTACACGACATGAAAACCATGGCATTGATGTTCATAATGTACAGCCAATCACGAAACTCTTTACAGATTTGTTACAGATCTGGACAAAGAGAGGAGAAAGAGAGAAAGAGAGAAAGAGAGAGAGGAGAGACAGAGACTAGAGACAGATAGAAGAGGCAGAGGGAGAGAGGAGAGACAAAGGGGAGAGACAAGAGGCATGAAAGACAGACAGACAAAGAGAAAGGGCAGACACACACTGCTTACAGTCTCAATGATTCCTAAATTGGTTGGGAAGCTAGGAAAACCCAACAACAGCAAAGAACACACCTCTCCTACCTTTTGATGTGCTTCTTTTCTTTCAAGTATAATGGAATAAGCACTTGTGTGCTTTTTGATACAGTCACTGTGTATATGCAGTTAAGTTTTATAGTTTTGTAATTTTAAGTTTTGCCACCAGATAGCAAGCACAATACTCCACCAAGCCATCTCCTCCCCCCCCACCCCTCTTTCGGATCTCAAGTGTGATGAGTCGAACAGTGTATACACACACACACACACACACACACACACACACACACACACACACACACACACACACACACACACACACACACACACACACACACACAGATAGATATTCATGATAACTAGGAGAATGTCCAGCTAGGAAAAAGCCGACACACCAGCAAAGAGCACACTGCTCCTCCTCCTACCTGTTGATGTGCTTCCACTGGCTGCTGCCGCATCCTCAGGCCTTGAAGTACCTAGGACGGGAACAGCCTGGATGATGAGGGAAGGGTTCTGCACACAAGAGTTAAAGACATTTAAAAATTACAGTGAGAGGTGGGGGAAGGACAGAGAGAGAGAGGGGGGGAGCAAGGGGCAAAGAAGAAAAGAGAGAGGGAGAGAGAAAGACAAGACACACAAATTACAGAGATAGAGAGGGGAAGAGAGGGAGAGAGAGAGAAGAGATATAGAGAGAGAGACATGGGGTGAGAGAGATAAGATGTGAGAGATGGAGCAAGACACAGAGAGGGAGAGAGGGGGGGGACAAAAAAGAAGACAAGAGAGGAGTGGGAGAGGAGGGACAGAAGGATAAAGAGAGAAGGAGGAAGAGGGCGAGGGAGAAGGAAAAAGGAGAGAGATAGGGAGACGGAGAAGAGAGAGTTAGAGAGAGACAAGAGAGGAGAGAAAGGAGAGAGAGGGAGAGAAAGAGAAGAAAGAGAAAGAGGAGAAACAGAGAGGGAAGAGACAGAAAAGGAGAGACGAGAGGAGGGGGCGGAGAGGAGAGACAGAGGGGCAAGAGAGAGAGAGAGAGAGAGAAGGGGTGGAAGAAGAGAGGGGCAGGGGGGAAAGAGGCAGAAAAGGGGACATAAAGGGGAGAGACAGAGAGAGGATAGGCAAAGAGGAAAGGTAGGTAGGGGGGGACAGGGAGGAGGGAGAGAGAGAGGGGGGGGGAAGAGAGACAGACAAACAGATGGACAGAAAGACAAGATGGACAGAAAGACAAGACAAACAGAAAGGGCAGACACACACTGCTTAAAGTCTCAACGATTCCTAAAATTAATTGGTTAGGAAGCTAGGAAAAAGCCAACACACCAGCAAAGAGCACACTGCTCCTCCTCCTACCTGTTGATGTGCTTCCACTGGCTGCTGCCGCATCCTCAGGCCTTGAAGTACCTAGAACAGGAACAGCCTGGATGATGAGGGAAGCGTTCTGTACAAAAAAAGTTAAAGACATTTGAAAATTACAGTGAGAGGGAGAGAAGAGATGGGGGAAGAGAGAGAGCGGGGGACGGAGAGAGAGAGAAGAGGGGGGGGGAGAGAGAGGGAGAGGAGGGAGAGAGAGAGAAGAGAGAGAGAGAGAGAGAGAGAGAGAGAGAGAGAGAGAGAGAGATGAGAGAGAGAGAGGAGAGAGAAAGAGACAGATGGAGAGTAGGGGGATAATAGAGAAAAAAAAGAGAGAGAAAGACAGAAACAGACACACAGTCAGACCACAGACTGAATGACAAGACAGGGAGAGTGAGGGGGGAGGAAAGAGAGAGAGAAAGAGGTAGATGGGGGCGGAAGGAGAGTGAGAGAGAGAGGGAAGGAGAGAGAGAGACAGAGGGATGAGGGGAATGAAAGAGGGGATGAGAGGAGAGGGAGAGAGAGTAATGCACACACAATCCAAAGAATGATAATCAAAGCACCCTCAAAAATAAATCAATGGTTTTAACAACAGCAACAATAGTTTTAGAGATTCCCCTGAAAAAAAATCTACAAAAATCTATTAAAAAAATTTAAACAATCATTTTTAAAAAGTGTACTTGTGATACATACACCGATATATAGAAGATCAAATATTCGTCTTTAAAAAATTCAATTTTTCGTTTTCCTTTGAATAGTTCTAAAGAAACACAGAAATATCTAGCACGAACTCAAAAGTTTCCAAAGTGGTACCACAAACATTTAAAGCCCAAAACTGAAGTGTACTTACCTGTGAGAGGTCTTGATTCACGTAGCAGTGTGAGGAGGGGGTCTTGATTCACGTAGCAGTGTTGATGGGTCTTGATTCACGTAGCAGTGTGAGGGATTCTCGATTAACGTAGCAGCCACGATACATACACAATACCAGAGAACTGAGATGACCCACATGACGACTTTTGACATGTACGCTTAACTTCTGAGGAGTCAAGGCAAAAAGAAGGAAGAGACACGGGAGGGTCAAGCAAATGCTTTAAGAAAAAGAGTCTAGGGGTCAGATGTGTCCTTTTACCTAATGAGCACTGAGTGCAAGGGTTTTTTCTACCAGTGTCCTTCTAGGAGACCAAAACTTTTAGGGGCTTGTCCTTTAAGATGTGGCCCTTTAGGGGCTTGTCCTTTAAGATGTGGCCCTTCAGGGGCTTGTCCTTTAAGATGTGGCCCTTCAGGGGCTTTGTCCTCTAAGATGTGGCCCTTTAGGGGCTTGTCCTTTAAGATGTGGCCCTTCAGGGGCTTTGTCCTTTAAGATGTGGCCCTTCAGGGGCTTTGTCCTTTAAGATGTGGCCCTTCAGGGGCTTTGTCCTTTAAGATGTGGCCCTTCAGGGGCTTTGTCCTTTATGATGTGGCCCTTCAGGGGCTTGTCCTATGTGGCCCTTCAGGGGCTTTGTCCTTTATGATGTGGCCCTTCAGGGGCTTTGTCCTTAAATATGTGGCCCTTCAGGGGCTTTGTCCTTTATGATGTGGCCCTTCAGGGGCTTGTCCTTTAAGATGTGGCCCTTCAGGGGCTTTGTCCTTTATGATGTGGCCCTTCAGGGGCTTGTCCTTTAAGGTGTGGCCCTTCAGGGGCTTTTCCTTTTTGATGTGGCCCTTCAGGGGCTTTGTCCTTTAAGGTGTGGCCCTTCAGGGGCTTGTCCTATGTGGCCCTTCAGGGGCTTGTCCTTTAAGATGTGGCCCTTCAGGGGCTACTCCTTTACAATCCTCAGGGGCTTGTCCTTTACAATCTTTAGGAGCTTGTCTAAGATATGGCTCTTTAGGGGCTTGTCTTTAAGATATGGCTCTTTAGGAGCTTGTCTTTAAGATATGGCTCTTTAGGAGCTTGTCTTTAAGATATGGCTCTTTAGGAGCTTGTCTTTAAGATATGGCTCTTTAGGAGCTTGTCTTTCAGATGTGGCTCTTTAGGGCCTTGCCTTTTAGATGGTTTTGTCATTTGGGATTTTGCCCTTCAGTGGCTTGTCTTTCACGGGGTTTTCCACATAGGGTTCTGTCTTTCAGGGCTTTGCCCTTCACAGATTTTGAGGGCTTGGCCTTCAAATGTTTTGTTGGAGCGTGTCTTTACCTTCCATTCTAAGCCCTTATATCCCCAGCGGTCTAGCGTATAAGTCAAGTGAAGTCAAGTCATGTGGGCGAGGACTAGTTCAAAGGGTCCTGTGCTTTAACATCGTGGTGCTTGGTGTCTCTACAGCCTGCCTAGAGGAAGAAGCCCAGGACGATTGGAAAAGAACTGGCGACAGAGAAACCATCAACACCACCGTGAAGTTTGTATCAAAATATCCCTGAAGTCTTAATAGTAGACGAAAACGGTCGCACACGCAAAATCTCACCATTTGGTAAACCTGGGAGCTGTAGCCGAGGAACGAAAAAAAGATTAACATAGTTACAGCAGCAGTAACAACAACAACAAAAATGGTGGACGTTAAAATCAATTTGGGGGTAAAGAGAAGCCTTGTGGTTATAGCGCTGCATTTCATGATCTGATGGCCTGGGTTCGAGCCACCACTTGAGGCACCCGTTCAAGGGGATTTCCCCATTGGAGTTAACATCAGTACCAACTCCACTTCCCCAAAACTCCTTTGGATGAAACCGGTGGGAACAGATGACAGAATTTACGAAACTGCATACACACGGGGACAGGATGTAAAAAAAAAGCACATAAGTGCTTATTACAATATCCTCGATATAAAAGAATAAATAAATAAATTAATTAAAATTTTTAAAATATAAACCAAAAGCCGCAAGTGTAAATGCATGCAGAACATCTTGCGGGCATGTTAAAATCCCGTTCGCCTTTCAAAAGAGTAGGGCATCGCGTGCCAGTAGGAACTTTTGACTTTATGTTAAATGCATGTTCACTAGTGTGTTCAGACATCATCCCCGAAGTCGGAATCCGGCTACCTTCATGGCAGACAAAAGCAGTCGCATATGCAAAGTCTCAACATAAGTGAACCTTGGAGCTCTAGCCAAGGAACGGGGAAAAAATTATGCCACAGTTGAAACGCTGGGTAAACGATTTTGAGCCGTCAGAAAAAAGATTGTTGGTTACCTGAGGTGACCTGAACTACCACCACCAAAGAATACCAAAATGTCAAAGTCCTTCGGATGAGACTATAAACCGAGGCCCCGTGTTCGAACACACGCAGAACATCTTGCGCACACGTTAAATCCTGTTCCGCTTTTCGGAAGAGTAGGCCATTGTGTGCCGGTGGAAACAGGTGACAAAATTTACAAAACCGCATACACACGGGGACTGGATGTAAAAAAGCACAAGAGTGCTTATTCCGTTATCCTCGATATAAAAGAATAAAATAAATAAAAATAAAATAAAATAAACCTCGGAGCTCTAGCCAAAGAACGAAAAAAAAATTATGCCACAGTTGAACAAACGATTTTGAGAGGTCAGAAAAAAACAATGTTGGTTACCTAAGGTGACCCGAACTACCACTACCAAAGAATACCGTAACGGTGCTCTTCAGAGAAATCCTCTAAGTGAATTCATTATCTCTTCAGCAGGCAGCAGACAGACTGGGCATCTCAAACGGGACGGGGTAGCCTCTTGGTTACAGTGATGCGCACTGCGCTCGTGATCTGCTGACCCGGGGTTCGAATCTCATTCAAGAGACTTTTTTTTTCCCCTGGAGTTATCAGTCTTGACTCCACTCTCCCTAAAAGTCCTTCGGATGAGACTATAAACCGAAGTCCCGTATGCAAAGGGGAGAAGGAGAGAGAGAGAGAGAGAGAGAGAGAGAGAGAGAGAGAGAGAGAGAGAGGGAGACAAACTGACACACACACACACACAGACAAGAGACAGAGACAGACAGAGACAGAGATAGAGAGGGGGAGAGAGAGAGAGACGGAGATAAAAGATAGAGGGGGAGTGTGTGTGTGTATGTGTGCGCACGCACATGCATGCGTGCGTGCGTGCGTACGCGCGCGCGTCTGCGTGTGTGTTCAAAGTCCATTTCAATGCCTTGTGCGTGCATACCTTTCGAACCACCGTGTCGAGCATTTTATTTGAAGTCGAGAGGTTTTGTCAATTTTTTAAAATTGCAGGTGACATCTAGCCAGTCTACCAAAACCTTAGCCGAGTCTTCAACACCTTTGTCACCTATCCAACACTTCCAAGTTGTTCTGAAGTCTCAGCTGGCAGTCAGTGAAAATAACACATACTGCACCGTTTAGCTTTTTTCCAACCGTTTTCATATTGTGCTCAAACTTGTTTTCGTTAATTGGCTAGAGCTCCGAGGTTCACCAAAAATTTAATAGTGTGATTTTTTGTGTGCACGCGACTGCTCCCCCCCTCCCCTCCCCTCATGGCTTGCTTAGGCGAGTGAACGTCTAAACCGTCCTGCCAATAACCTTTCTCGCGCTTAAATATAGAGGCAGCCCTCTCTTGTTGATCGATGCCTATAGACTGTAGAACAATAAACTATTTTGTTCAAAGATACACTATCCAATAGAGAATGAAGAAGAATTGCGAAGAAGTAAAAGGAGGATGTGAACGAGAAGAACAACAAGAACAAGAAGGATGCGAAGAAGAAGAAGTAGAAGTAAAAGGAGGATGTGAACGAGAAGAACAAGAACAACAAGAACAAGAAGGATGCGAAGAAGTAGAAGTAGAAGTAGAAGAAGAAGAAGAAGAAGAAGAAGAAGAAGAAGAAGAAGAAGAAGATGATGATGATGATGATGATCTTGCACACTTAGATTTCTTGAGATTATGAGTTCAAAATTCATAAAGCTTTTTTTTTTTGCCCCCACAGAAGAAAAGAAAATCATCATGAAGGTACATTTATAGAGAGAAAAAATTCACTCACCTCTTCATCTCATGTTGTGATAGGAGAGTTGAGATGATCGCCAGGTAGGAGAGTTGAGGTGATCGCCAGGTAGGAGAGTTGAGGTGATCGCCAGGTAAGAGATCTGAGGTGATTGCCATGTAGGTGAGCTGAGGTGTTTGCCGTGTAGGTGATGATCGTCAGGCAGGATTGTTGAGATGATCGCCATATAGGCGAGTTGAGGTGATCGCTATGCAGAGTTGAGGTGATCTCCAGGTAGAATTAGGATGATCGTCAGGTAGGAGAAGTGAGGTGATCGCCATGCAGAGTTGAGGTAATCTCCAGGTAGAGTTGGGATAATCACCAGGTAGGAGATGATCACAAGGTGGGGAAATGATCGTCAGGTAGGAGATGATGGTCATATAGGAGAGTTGAGATGATCGCCAGGTAGGAGAGATCAGTGGCCTCCAGGTAGTAGAGAAGTCATGATGGCCAGGCAGGACAGCTGTGAGGATCATCGCCAGGTACGAGAGCTGCGATGATCACCCGCTAGGATCTGCCAGGGTCGCTGTCTTCTGTCATAGGCTTCCGGGCGGCAGGTTTGGCGTCTGCTTCAAAAGAAGCTCCAGTAGTTTGTCGGGCTTGGGCTTTGTTCACACGGCTTTATCTGCGTCCTTGGAAGTGGGTCCTGCATCCCCGAACCTGAGGCAAATCTGGCAGCAGTTTGGGGGCACTGGAAGTTTGTAGCGACCACTGTCGAAGAGTTGATTTGCAGCACTGCTTGGTTTCCGTTTCCAGGCGGTGGAGGGTCTTTTGATGCTGGGATTTTCTTTTCCCAAAGTTGACATAGGCCGGATGGACCATTTGGGTCAGCATGATTTGATTTATAGTATGTTTCTGCGATTCTTTCAGTTGTATGTTGCACCAGAGGAAGTTTGGCTTTGACAGTGTCTTTGTACCGCTTTTGTTTTGGGGTTTGTTTGTGGTTTTGTTTTGTTGTTGTTTTGTTGTTCTGGTTGGCCTTGTATCTTGCTACTGCCACGCTGTTGGTGTTATCTGGAAAACAGGTAAACACGGCATATTACCAATCATCGAGAGTGGCAGATCATCAACTACTACACTGGTCTAGGCAAAAGGTCTGCTGACAAACTACTGTAGTGTTGCAATGAGTTAATAGCCTCACACATTTCTGCAGCAGGAGCTACTGACAGAGATAGGCAAAAGGTAGACAGAAGTAGCGTCATTACCATTGCAAATGGACTGAAAACCATTTGCAAAAGACTTAAGGCTTTCCCAGACAAATGACATGGTAGTAGTAGTTGCATGTTGTTGGGCGTTTTCTAGCAAAATATTATCGAGTCTTCCAGCATAATGTACTAACTGCTCTTACTCATCAAACGTGAGAATCACTTATGAGACTGTAAAGTACACATTTCGATTTCAAGTTTGCTTGCATAGTCGTTTCCAAGTACCTCGCCTTTAGGCAGCCATATTCCGGCTTCAAAAGCTCTTTTTTCTCCTTTAGTGGAGATGCCTGTCACGCTAAAAAGCTGAAGAATAAATCTCAACATCTTAAGTATCAACATTTCAATGCTGGCCTTGACACTTTCGAGTACATGGATAACTGAAAAATACTTTAGCTTGGACTAGATACTGCTGACAACGGTGGAATTTGGTCAACAGTTGTTCAGTACCGTGACTCCCCATTGAGTTATGCCACAAGAAAAATGGTGGCGATAAGTAAGGATAATTATGAGCGAGTGAGAGAGAGACAGAGAGGGAGACAGAGATGTGGAGACAGAGATACAGAGAGAGACAGAGATACAGAGACAGAGACAGAGACAGAGGCAGAGACAGAGAGAGAACTGTAGGAAAAAGGGACGCGGCTGGAAAGCTTTCCCATTTCAAGCATTTTATGACCATGACAAAGACTTGTACAAAACTTTTTTAAAATATATACTAATGACGTTTAGCTGACACCAAAACTCTCCCCTTACATCTCTTCTCCACTTGATGCAATGCCATGCCATGACATGACATGACATGAAAAACATCTGGCTCTGGCTCATTAAGAAAAGAAAAGAAAAGAAAAATGGCTAAAGGATGCAGATTCGTGGCACACCACCGAGTCATTTGGCTCACGGTGACTCGGCTGCACCATTATTTCAGTTCGTGACACAGCTGAATCACTTGTTTCATGACACCATTGACCAGATAGAGACTCCTAACCCAGGTCCCTGTTTGTGAATACATGTGTAATACCTTGCAATTACGTTCTTTTTTCTTTTTTTATCTTGTGATAGTAGTTATCAGAAAATTTATCAATTGTTTTTAAATTTTTTAAACGAATATTAATCGATACCCATTGGCCTCATTTACAACATAGCTAGCTGGCTCTTACGTTCTTGATTTGTTTTTCTTTACTTTTATATATTTTTGGTAGTAGTTGTCAGAAAAATTATAAATACATTTTATTTTTTTTTTAATGAATATTATTCGATACCTTCTGGCTTCATTACTACATAGCTACTAAAAGTAAGAAGACACTCACGGGTTTTGCTTTCTTAAAGTCTTCTTTCATCAAATGCAGTGCTAGATGTTCAAGTCCTATGGTGGGTTTTTTTTGTCTTTCCCCAGCAGCAGTAAACAGTGGTCTGTACAGCATGGAGGCAGCTGGCTATTTGAAACTACAGGCGGCAAACAACTCTGTCATGCATGCTTCCCACGTGAGAAGCAGCAAACAGTGTTCACAGGTTCAATTTAAGGCTTGGTTCAGCTGGTTGCTAACGTGTTGCCGTTCGCCTTGCGTTGTTTTTTCTCTTTTTTTCTTTAAAAGGGAAGGGGGGGAACTAAAACAGGTTTGCTTTGGGTTGTAGATGTATATGCTGCGTTATGTAATGTTTCTGCTTCTCTCTCTCTCTCTCTCTCTCTCTCCTCTCTCTCTCTCTCCTCTGTCTCTCTTCTCTCTGTCTCTCTTTGTGTCTCTATCTAGTTAGCTAGCTAGCTGTCTGTCTGTCTGTCTGTTCATGTCACTCTACCTTCAGTTGCATTTGTTTGATTTGTCTACAATCTGTTTCCTCCTAACCAAAGTGGATTCTGGGAATATCACTTTTGCCAATCTCTGTTGACCAATCTTACAGAACGATGGCATGAAAATATTAATGAACAAGGACCTTTTATCTGGAGGAGCGTTTTTTGATTTCACTAAAGCTTTTGACACCATTGACCATGATCTTCTGATAAGAAAACTAGTGATACATTATTTATGCCCAGGCTTAGTTTGACATAGGAGGCACCGTGGTCGAGTGGTTTAGGCGGTCAACTCGTGATCCAGAGGTCGCGGGTTCGATCCCCGCTCGGCTCGGTGTTGTGTCCTTGGGAAAGACACTTTACTCCTATTTTCCTCACTCCACCCAGGTGTACAAGTGGGTACCAGCTCTGCTGGGGAAGTATCTGGCGACAGACTAGCGTCCTGTCACAGGGGTGGTGAAAAACCATCAGTTCGCTTAAGCTACAGAAACCGGGATAAGCTCCGGCTCTATGGGCCTTCTGGCTCGAAAGAACATACTTTTTTTTAGTTTGACTTACATCCTGATTTATTTCGCTTAAAAATACAAGGCAGACGGCTCTACAAGACTAAGATCTACTTTCCTTCCAGTAACATTAGGTGTTCCTTAGGGA
Organism: Rapana venosa; assembly: GCA_028751875.1. Classification (NCBI taxonomy): domain Eukaryota; kingdom Metazoa; phylum Mollusca; class Gastropoda; order Neogastropoda; family Muricidae; genus Rapana; species Rapana venosa. The sequence continues at coordinate 43,028,758 of CM054156.1, forward strand.
TCAGCTATAGGTCCTATTTTCTTTTCCATTTGTAGTAATGATCTTTGGCTGAATGTGCTTATCTTCTTGTAAACTGCTTGCCGATGATACAATGTTTATACTAAGAATAACAATGTAGATGTAAACGTAATGGGGCGGGATAGCCTAGTGGTCAGCACGCAGCGCGTGATCTGATGGCCCGAGTTCAAACCTCCACTAAAACACCCGTTCTAGGGGATTTCCCCCTAGAATAAACATAAGTACCGACTTCACTCCCCCAGAGTCCTTCAGATGAGAATACAAACCTAGGTCCCATGTGCAAACACACGCAAAACATCTTGCACACACGCTAAATCTGTTTAGCTTTTCAGAAGAGTGGGTAATTGCGTGTGGGTAGGAAAGAATGACATTTGCATTGTATTGTATTGTAATGTATTGTATTGCATTGCATTGCGTTGCGTTAAGCTGTGTGTATTGTATTGTGTACGTTTTTAAGTCCAGCAGATTTCTGTACATTAAACCTGGGCTGGATTAATGATTTCTTGGCACTGTAGGTAATGGCACAACCATGTTTTGCTACAGAGCCATCTTTCTTTTGGCAGCTCCGCAAGAAAAAATATTTGACTTTGTGTTTGCATTGACAACGGTAGACAGAGAAACAACCACAAAGAAATGACATCAGACTCAGACATATGAGCAAAAAAGTACATGACCGTTTTTAGTTTGCAAATAAAAAGTTTATTCGTTAAAAAAAATGTCGCTCCAAAATCCTCTTGCATCTCAGGTCATTGTTTTATTGGCAAATACAAAAAAGGTTTGTTTTTTATCAGAAGCTGTTGTTTACGATACAAAACTTACATATAAATGTCATATCAAAATAAAAACACAAATCTACAGGTATGTCAGAGATCACTTGTATGTCAGAGATTATATGTATTGGAACTGCACATTATCATTATATTCTTAGGATTAATTAAAAAAAAGCTAAGTCAATCAAGAAAAAATCATTGTTTAGCTATTACACATCATAGTCAATTTAGACCATTTCTGAATGTACTCCTACCTGGAAAAAAATTGACACTTTTTGCAGAAAACATAAATTTCAAGTTTTCTCTGGATCAAAGAATACAAAAAACCACAAAGTCAGTTTGTTCTAACATGTTGTTTGTGAATCTTCTAACTAATGTGTAAACGAAAGATGGAACATGTTGAATGAAGATTCATAAATCACATACAAACAAAGAGACCTTGTCGTGCTGTTTTGTTAGATTTACACATTATCACAGCGGAAAATAGTGTTAAAAGCCATTTGTAAATCATGTATAGTTTTGCTCTTAAAACATTCCAAAAAGCATTCATGAGGAGAGATGGGTGTCATAAAACATATATAGCGTACATATCAAAAAATGTCATAGCCATGCTTCTTTCAGTTATCAAACGAACAGGTAAGAATTATTTCATCGCTTTCAGTCATTAATCTAAAAAAAAACAATTTAAAAAAAACATGTCTTACATAATCAAATTCTGTGCAAAACATTTTTTATTGTTGTCTTTAAATGTTACGAGTTGGTTTTAGAATAAGCTTTGTCCAATAAACAAGATCGGAGAATTAAAAGGTAGGAATTTAAGGAACGAGAACTTTGGTTCATGTTGCTGAAACGAAATTCAATGCCAAAAGACCAGTTCGGGTTACAACAGAGTTGAAAATCATCTGGAGAAAAAAAACACTATTGGTGTAACACTATCTCCACTACCCCCCAAAAAAGATTAAGACAGGCTGACTACTCTACCCCCACCCACCCACCCCTTCAAAAGGACAAAATCTTTTGTTGGATGATCATCGTCTGATGTCAGGATTGTTCTTTCTAAATCATCGTTTGATGTCAGAAATTGTTCTTTCTAAATCATCGTTTGATGTCAGAAATTGTTCTGTCTACATCATCGTTTGATGTCAGAAATTGTTCTTTCTAAATCATCGTTTGATGTCATAAATTGTTCTTTCTAAATCATCGTTTGATGTCAAAAATTGTTCTTTCTAAAATCATCGTTTGATGTCAGAAATTGTTCTTTCTAAATTATCGTTTGATGTCAGAAATTGTTCTTTCTAAGTTATCGTTTGATATCTGAATTGTTCTTTCTAAACTACACCCGCTCTTGTCGTGATATATTCAAACTATATTTCATAGTGTTAGAGATGCCAGGGTTTGGTTTTGTTGCTGTTTTTTGGTTTGTTTGTGTTTTGTTTTGCTCTAAGAACACAATAAATAGACTTATACTTTTCCAATGATTTCAACTCCGATGTAACCTTGGTCATGTGTGTGTGTGTGTGTGTGTGTGTGTGTGTGTGTGTGTGTGTGTGTGTGTGTGTGTGTGTGTGTGTGTGTGTGTGTGTGTGCTAGGCCCAAAATCATTTATTTCGAATCAGTATCATGATCCTTTACCTAAATAGGAATGTGATCATTGATTTTATGCACTTGCAAGTAAAGGTAAATATAACCTCCCCCCCCCCAAAAAAAAAAAAATATATATATATATATAAGTAAACAACATCAATCATAATAATTTGTTTAAAAAAGATACGAATCCAAAAAGGAAGAAAAAACACAAAGCAAAGCAAAACAAACAAAAAGAGAAAAGGCTTTGATTCTCTTCAAAAATTGATGTCTTTCCCTAGTTTACTTTTCCAGAAAGAAAAAACAACTGACATGACGATCTAGTTTCTTATTGTACGTTTTGAACATATTAATTACAGTGTCTGATGGTACTCTTCTTTCTTTTCTTTTCTTTTTAATCACTCATTTCTGGTTTCGTTATTCTTGTGCAAATAGTATGTTGGGATGGGGGTAGGGGGAATGTAAGGGTGTGGAGAGAAGGGAGGTAATGATAGGGTAAGTGGGTGCATGTACGTGACAGGCACAGACAAAACCACCAGTTCATAATTAATTAATTATTAATTAATGCAAGCAGCTGTATACCCTTGAGTAAGCAGTTGTTTTCTTTAGTTTCTTTTCTATTCTTATTTACTTGACTTGAGTCTCTTTTTTTGTTTGTTTGTTTGTTGGTTATTTTTCCGGTTTTAATGTCTGAGTGGTCCGATTTCATCTGATTGATTTTTTTTTTTTTTGGTTTGTTTTGTTTTTCTTTTCGGTCTGGTTTTCGTTTTATATCCGTTTGATTTTGTTTATCTTTTTGTTTTGCTTTGCTTTGCTGTTTCTTCTTCTTCTTCTTCATCTTCTTCTTCTTCTTCTTCTTCTTTTTGTTGTTGTTGTTTTCCAATCATCTCCTTGTCATTGTCGTCGTTGGTCTTTTCCGTGTGTGATTTAATCGCCCCCGGCAGTCGTAGTAGCGTGGCCCCCACCACCACCCCCGTGACTCCCACCACCCCCGTGAGAGCCCGGGGTGGTCGTGACGTGACCACCGCCTCCGTGAGCTCCGTGCGATTGAGTGACGTGACTTCCTTGAGGCTGTAGACCCCACTGGGATTGAGTGACGTGACCGACTGTAGGATGCAGACCCCACTGGGATTGAGTGACGTGAGGTGCTGGAGGATGCTGACCCCACTGGGATTGAGTGACGTGAGGTGCTGGAGGATGTTGACCCCACTGTGATTGAGTGACGGGACGCACTGGAGGTGTTACCCCACTGGGATTGAGTGACGTGTTGTACTGAGGATGTTGACCCCACTGGGATTGAGTGACGTGAGCTACTGGAGGATGTTGACCCCACTGGGATTGAGTGACGTGAGCTACTGGAGGATGTTGACCCCACTGGGATTGAGTGACGTGAGCTACTGGAGGATGCTGACCCCACTGGGATTGAGTGACGTGGGTGTCGTGGGGCGCATACCGGCCCTGGGGATTCCTGTTGTAGTCGTTGCAGTCAGCGAAGCCGTACTGCTGGTTGGGGTTGTTCATCTTGTGGAAGACAGTGCGGTAGTTGACGCGCTGCGGCAGACGAAAGTTGTTCCGCATGCTTTGCATAGGGTAGGCTCCGTAATAGCTGGCTTTCAGGTTTTCGAACTCCCGCATCTGCAAGGTCAGAGAACGTGATTGAGTTCCTTCAGTGAGTGAGTTCATTGCGGTTGTGTATGTGTATATGTAGGCCATCCTGGCCTGTGGAGAGACTGGAGTCAAATGGATCACAATCATTTTCTAAAAAGCATGGAGGAAAGAAGAGTTCCAGAAGACTGGCAGAACGCTATTGTAGTGCCAATATGGAAAAAGAAGGGCACTAAAAAGGACTGTAGTAATTACATGGGATATTTCACTCCTCAGCCATGAAGGAAAGATGTACGCAAAAATCCTAGAGCAGCGCTCCAGAGCAAACGCAGAACACCTACTGTGTGACGCTCAGTTTGGCTTCAGGAAAGGGAGAGGCTGTCCTGACGCGATCTGTGCACTGAGACAACTGAGTGAGAGAGCTTTTGAGTACAATCAAGCACTCCACCTCGTATTTGTCGACCAAGAAAAGGCTTTTGACAGAGTGAACAGAGATAAGCTCTGGAGGGTCATGGAGCAGTATGACATCAAGGGGAAGCTCTTAGATAACATCAGAGCTGTATTCAACAACAGCAAGAGCGCAGTTCGCACTCCAAGTGGACTTTCCAACTGGTTCCTTGTGACGTCTGGGGTGAGACAGGGCTGAGTCCTTTCCCCTCTGCTCTTCATCATATATATGGACCAGATCACAAAGGAAGCCAACTCAGACCTGGAGACACTCAACGAACTTCTGTTTGCTGACGATCAAGTCATGATCAATGATAACAAAGACAAGCTGCAAGAGCACACAGACCAGTTCAAAACATGCTGTGAAACCTATGGCATGAAAATCAGCGTAAGCAAGACCGAAGCCATGACAGTCAGTAGAACTCCAGAAAAGCTCAAAATCAACATCAACGGAGCCCAACTAAAGCGGACGACTGAATTCAAGTACTTAGGCAGTAATTTCACAGAAGATGGAAAACTGGACAGAGAAATAGAAACACGCTGTCAAAAAGCAAACGCAGTCAGTTATCAACTTGCCCCACTTGTGCGACATCCTAACATCCCTATGAGCACCAAGGCAAAATTGATCAACGCCATCTTCCTGCCAACTTTCACTTACCAGTGCCAGACATAGCCCCTGACAAAAGCCCTGAAGCAGAAACTGGTAACGTGTGAGATGAAGTGCTTGAGGAAAGCCGTCAACAAGACCAGGAGAGACAAGATAAGAAACGAGGTGATCAGAGACATGGTAGGAACCACACCCGTCCTACACCATATTGAACAACAACGAACCAAGTGGTTCGGGCACCTCACACGGATGCCGCCAAACCAGCCAGCCTTGCGTGCTCACAACTTGAGGTACTCTGGCACGAGGGCCAGAGGTAGACCCAGGCGACGCTGGAGTGATTCCGTGGCAGAAACCCTGAAAGTCCATGAATTGTCCCTCCTCCAGCCTACCCGCCTTGCAGCAGACAGACAGTTATATCTCCCCGCGACGCCACAAGAGTACAAGCGGAAGGAAAAAGTGAAGTATGTATGTATGTATGTATGTATGTATGTATGTATGTATGTATGTATGTATGTATGTATGTATGTATGTATGTATATGTATGTACACTCCTTCTCGCTCCCTCCGCTCTGCTGCAGATACCCTGTGCTTACGAATACCTAGATTCAACCAGTCCACAGTTTGGCCGTCTCTCTTTCTTTAGTTTTCTGGTCCATCAATCTGGAATGATCTCCCTCTCTCCTTTCGTGAAAAGCATTATCAGTAGTAGTAGTAGTAGTAGTAGTAGTAGTAGTAGTAGTAGTAGTAGTAGAAGTAGTAGTAGTAGTAATAGTAGTAGTAGTAGTAGTAGTAGTAGTAGTAGTAGTAGTAGTAGTAGTAGTAGTAGTAGTAGTAGTAGTAGTAGTAGTACTATCAGTATTACCTGAGCAGGATGCATTAGGGGGTTCAAAGACTTAGCAAAGCAGGGACGGGATAGCTCAGTGGTCAGAGCACTCGCTTCCCCACACCCTCCACCCCCCATCCCCCAGCCAAGGTTAAGCAGCATCGAGCGTGGTTACTACTTTGATGGGTGACGGTTTGCGCGCCTTGGCTTCAGTACAGTTCCCCCAGTTCACCCAGCTATAAATGGGTACCCTGCCCTCTTTAGGGTCAGGAGAAGGTAAAGCAGTGAGGGAGAGGAGATGGGCGCCTCTGCCCTCAATATGGTGGCGCCTTGAGAAGTTGAGGTCTATGATGTCTCACTCCCCTACGACCACCTAGATTCTGGGACACCTTTACCTTTTACCATCATCATTATTGTTTTTATATAGTTTTTTGTTATGATTATTATCATCAGTATTATTACTATTATCATTATTACCTGTGCAGGGTGGATGGGGATTGTGGGTTCAAAGACTCACCTGGTCAGGGTGGATGGGGATTCTGGGTGGATGGGGATTCTGGGTGGATGGGGATTGTGGGTTCAAAGACTCACCTGGTCAGGGTGGATGGGGATTCTGGGTTCAGAGACTCACCTGGTCGGGGTGGATGGGGATTCTGGGTGGATGGGGATTCTGGGTGGATGGGGATTCTGGGTGGATGGGGATTCTGGGTGGATGGGGATTCTGGGTGGATGGGGATTCTGGGTTCAAAGACTCACCTGATCGGGGTGGATGGGGATTCTGGGTTCAAAGACTCACCTGGTCAGGGTGGATGGGGATTCTGGGTGGATGGGGATTCTGGGTTCAAAGACTCACCTGAAGAGGGTGGATGGGGATTCTGGGTTCAGAGACTCGCCTGATCGGGGTGGATGGGGATTCTGGGTTCAAAGACTCACCTGGTCGGGGTGGATGGGGATTCTGGGTGGATGGGGATTCTGGGTGGATGGGGATTCTGGGTTCAAAGACTCACCTGGTCGGGGTGGATGGGGATTCTGGGTTCAAAGACTCACCTGGTCGGGGTGGATGGGGATTCTGGGTGGATGGGGATTCTGGGTGGATGGGGATTCTGGGTGGATGGGGATTCTGGGTTCAAAAACTCACCTGGTCGGGGTGGATGGGGATTCTGGGTTCAAAGACGGTCCACACGACGCCCTCAGTACACGGGGGTGTGGTGAGGCTGCCCATGTAGCGGAAGTAGTTCCAGTTCTGCGCTTCAGGGGGGATAATCATGGACACGCTGAAGGGCCTCACGTCCACGTGATTATCTGCCCCACAGATAAGTGGCGGTACAGTGCAGTGCCGTGTAGTGTAGTGTAGTGTAGTGTAGTGCAGTGTAGTGTACGGTAGTGTAGTGTAGTGTAGTGTAGTGTAGTGTAGGGTAGGGTAGTGTAGTGTACGGTAGTGTAGTGTAGTGTAGTGTAGTGTAGTGTAGTGTAGTGTAGTGTAGTGCAGTGTAGTGTACTGTAGTGTAGTGTAGTGTAGTGTAGTGTAGTGTAGTGTAGTGTAGTGTAGTGTAGTGTAGTGTAGTGTAGTGCAGTGTAGTGTAGTGTAGTGCAGTGTAGTGCGGTGTAGTGCAGTGTGGTGTAGTGTAGTGTGGTGTAGTGTGGTGTAGTGTAGTGTGGTGTAGTGCAGTGTGGTGTAGTGTAGTGTGGTGTAGTGTGTGTGGTGTAGTGTGGTGTGGTGTAGTGTAGTGTAGTGTGGTGTGGTGTAGTGTAGTGTAGTGCAGTGTAGTGCCGTGCAGTGTAGTGTAGTGTAGTGTAGTGTAGTGCAATGCAGTACAGTACAGTACAATAACAATAACAACAATAACAATAACAACAATTTTAATTCAGTTTTTGCAGCCATATGGCCCATAGGAACAACAGTTAATCATATACTTTCATGTAAGGTGAACATCCTTACTTCTGATATCTAAACATTTAGTAAGAAATAATCCAACTTTAAACATCAAACTAGGTTTAGTGTTCATACAAAGAAGCTGCACTTTCAGATTCGATGGAAATCTGTAATAATACAGAGGAATACATTTTCTTCGTATAGTGCAGTACAGTACAGTACATGGCAGTACAGTGCAGTGCAGTGCAGTACAGTGCAGTACAGTGCAGTATAGCGCAGTGCAGTGCAGTGCAGTACAGTGCAGTACAGTGCAGTACAGTGCAGTGCAGTGAAGTGCAGTACAGTGCAGTGCAGTATAGTGCAGTGCAGTACAGTATAGTGCAGTACAGTACAGTGTAGTGTAGTGTAGTGCAGTACAGTGCAGTACAGTATAGTGCGGTACAGTATAGTGCAGTAGAGTGCAGAAGAGTGCAGAAGAGTGCCGCGCAGTGCAGTGCAATACAGTGCAGTACAGTGCAGTACAGTGCAGTACAGTACAGTACAGTGCAGTGCCATCAGTAGTGTCAAAGAGTCTGTTTGTCTGTGCGTTTGTGTGTCTGTGTGTCTGTGTGTTTGTGTGTCTGTGTGTTTGTGTGTCTGTGTGTTTTGTTTTTGTGTGTCTGTCTTTCAGATTGTCTGTCTGGTGTTGTCTGTTTGTCTCACTTTCTCTCTTTCTGTATGTCTCTCTTTGACTCTGTCCTTCTGTCTGTTTTGTCTGTCTGTTTGTCTGTGTCTGTCTATCTGTCTGTCTGTCTGTGTCTGTGTGTTTGTGTGTTTGTCTCTGTGTTTGTGTGTTTGTCTGTTGTCTGTGTGTTTTTTTGTTTGTGTCTGTGTGTTTGTGTGCTGTTGTTTTTGTGTGTCCCTTGTCTGTTTAGTTAGTTTTTTCATTTTAAACGTCCTTCCCCCAAAAAAGTGATACGGGAGTGTGTATTGGTGTGTGGTGTGTTGTGTGTGTGTTGGTGTGTGTGGTGGTTGGTGGTGGTGGGGGTGGTGCGTGCGTCGTGCGTGCGGGGGTGGTGTGTGTGTGTGTGTGTGCGTGCTTGTTGTGAGTGTGTTTTGAGAGTGTGATACGTCCTGCTTATGTTTTGGGCATGTATGAATGTGGGTGTATGTGCTTTGCGGCATCGCGCGCGGGGGCGCGCCCGTGTGTGTGTAATGGTGTGTGTGGAATGAGTGGGGTTTTAATGGTAAAATTGGCTTGTTGTTTGTCTGTTCTGTGTGTTTGGCTTTCTATTGTCTATTTGTTGTTTGTCTGCTCTCTTTTTTGTTTCTTTTCCTTCTTCCTTACCTGTCGCTCCCTTTTTTTCCCCTTTGGGTCTTTCTTCTATTTTTTGTCTTTGTCTGTTTCTGTGTTTTGTTTGGGTTTTTTTTGTGTGTTGTTTTTCTAATTGTCTGTCCCTTGTCTTTTTGTCTGTGGTTTGTGTCTTTTCTACTGTGTGGTTGTGTTTTGGGTTTTTTTGTTTGTTGTCTGTTCGCTGTTGTTTGTTTTTGGACTGTGTGGTTTTTGGTGTTTTTTGTTGTTTGTTTGTTTTTGGGTTTTGGGGTCTTTTTTGTTGTGTGTTGTTTTGGTGTGGCTGTGTGTGTTACCTTTTATCTGATTCGGGAAAGATAGCGATCAGGGGGTCTAAAGCGGGTTGCTTTTCCCTGTCAGTACGTACGGGGGAAATTGAATAGCGAAACCCATTTATTTCATTCTTCTCTCTCTCTCTCTCTCTCTCTCTCTCTCCTCTCTCTCTCTCTCTCTTCTCTCTTTCTCTCTCCCCTCTCTTTTCTTCCCCCCCCCCCCCCCCCCCCCCTCCTCTTCTCTCTCCTCTCCTACACATACAACATACATCAAAAACCCAAAATTAAAATAAGCATGCATGCATAAACTTTTACATCATACAAAAAAAAAGCACCATCCACCAAATCAAAACATACCATCCCCAACACACCCCACCACCCCCCCAAAACCCCATACCACACCCAAACCCCCCAAACATACAACTAAAACATCCAAAACACATACAAATCCCATCATAAAACATACATACATACAAAAAAAACATACAAATACACCCATACATCAACATACAAATCTACCATACACTCATACACCTCCACAAACCCAAAACCCCATCCCTCCATCCCATCCAAAATACAAACATAAAACCCCTCACCAACTTTTAAAACACAATTAAAAAAAAAAAAAACACACACATCCCCTCCCCATCATCATCATCCATCATAAAATTAAAACCCATTACCACATCTTCCTTTACCATAAAACAACATACATAAGAATGAGGGGACAGAAGGACGGATAAAAAAGAAAACAAAAGACAAAAACCCAAAAACAGACAGAAAAACAGACAAACAGACAGACAACGACAAAAAATTTTACTTCAAAGAGAAAAGACAACACCGCCAAATCACTGACTGGTACTTGCGTGGTGAACGGGTGCATCTTAAAAAAGCACGTACCAGGCATGAGAAGAGAAGTGGCGGGGACGGTTAAAACACTACTACCTCCCTTTTAAAATAATAAAAATTTAAAAAAAGGAAATAAAAATAAAAATTTAAATTTAAATAATATATTTACTACACTACTAACTATACTATAATAATAAAAATAATAATAATAATAATGATGGAATTCATATAGCGGATTCTTGAAAAGCAACAAATAAAAGCGCCAGATGCAGGGTTTTTTTTAAAATCGAGGCAATGCGTTTTGTAAAGTTGTCATCTGTTCCCACCAGACAAAATGGCTACTTTTTCAAAAAGGGGAACAGGATTTAAGTGTGCGCAAGATGTTTGCACGCGTTCGCTTTAGGGGCCCTGGGTTTTATTCTCATCCGAAGGACTTGACATTCAGTTGTTTTTTGGGGTCAAACTGGGAAGAAAGGGGGGGGGGAATCAAACCCCCGACCTCACGGTTTACTTGTTGGCAGGAAAAACGTTTTAACATCCTGCCCCCTTCCTTCCTTAACAAAAAACGTGGGTTCTGGTTCCTTCCAGCCTCGCCCTTTTTTCCCATTTGACGGGAAAAGGGAACAAAAAAAATTTCAAATTTTTGGGGGAAACTAAAAAAAAAAACTCAATAAACCCCTTCCCTGTGTGCCTGACTTGGCACTTTTAAAGGAACCCCCCGAATTTGAAAATGGGAAAAGTCAAAGGGAGCTACCTCCTGCTTTCCGGGTGGTTTTTCCAAAATGTGCCCCCAAAGTCAAAATGGGGGTACCTTCAGGGTTGAAAAAAAAACCCCCAAACCCCCGGGTCGCATTACGAAATAGTTACCTTTGGGTGACCGGAGCTCTCCCCTGGAACGAAAAAAGAAAGAAAGAAAAAAAAAAAAAAAAAGAAAAAAGAAAAGAAAGAAGAAGAAAGAAAAAAGAAGAAAAAAGAAAAAAAGAAGAAAAAGAAGAAAAAAAGAAAAAAAAAGGAAGAAAAAAAAAAGGAAGAAAGAGAGAAAGAAAAAAGAAAGAAAGAAAAGAAAGAAAAAAAGAAAAAAAAACAAGCATCAGATAACGTGGAATTTTAATGCTTATAAGTAACCCCACTGAAACTCATTCATTTCTCCCTTTTTTTTAATCCTGTGCGTTCCCTTTTTTTTTTTTTTTTTCTTTTATTCGGGAAAGGGAATAAGCATCATGTGCTTTTTTTTTACATCCAAAACCCCCGGGTTGTAGGGGGTTTTTTTGTAAATTGTGTTTTCCCGTTTCCCCCGGCACAAAAGGCCCTACTTTTTCGAAAAGCGGAACGGATTTAAAGTGTGGAAATTTCTGCAGCGTTAAACCCGGGGGGCCCTCGGTTTATTTTCCACCGAAGGTGGGGGGTTGTGCGTTTTGGGTTTTTTCGCGAATTTGGAGGTCTGCCGCGGCCTCCCCGATTTTTTTCCCATATTTCGAAAAAAAGATTAAAAAAATTTAAAAATTAAGAAAATAAATTATCCAACTTCAGAGCACTCGGTTTGTGTAAGGGCGCATGTGGGTATTTTTTTGTGTTACCAAAAACCCCCCGGGAGGTGATGATAGAGTTCAGGATTTTTAACGGGGGTTTTTGATTGGGTTGTGTAGTATACGCGAAGGAAAAAAATCGAGAATGGCAGGTTGCACTTGAAGTTGCCGGAAGATCGAAAACCTTTTAAAAAGTAAGTACACTTCTTTTTTTTTTTGGGAGGAGGGGGGGGGGGGGGGGGGTTCGGGGTAGAGCTCCAGGTTCAATCCGGTGAGATTTTTGTGTATGTACCTTTTTTTGCCCCTCAGCAAAGCATAATCAAACAGTAAATAAATACGAAAAACGTAAGTGTTTTAAATAATCAAAACTAAAAAAAAACTAAATAAAGTAGTACTCAAGAAAATCTTTATTTACCTTTTTTAACTTTAAAAAAAAATATATGTCAAAAAAATTCTTGAAGATTTTTTGTCAACATTTTTTTCTACAAATTTTTCCGGGGCAACCCTTGTTGCCCGTGGGTTCTGTTAGCCGCTAATATGTGGAAAACCAGGACCTCGATTTACGTTCACCGAAAAAAAGCACCCCACAATATCATATCTTTAAGGATTGGGGGGGGGTGGGGAAAAAAAACACAGAATTTTTTATTTTGAGGCCCCCAAAAAAGGGATCGACCCCCGACTTTCCCCAAACCAGACTTTTTGCTTTCTTAGGCAAGGCGCGTTACCTTAAAACCCCGAGACCCCTGTCGTTTACCGGGATTTTTTTTCCCCCTATCAGTGGGGAGGGAAGCTCAGGGTCGAAGCACTCGCTTTTCCCCCGCCAAATTAAGCAGCATGAGCGTGGTTTTCCGTTG
>CM054156.1:43051315-43191315 GCA_028751875.1 Rapana venosa
AAGAAGAGGAAGAAGAAGAGAAGAAGAAAGAAGAAGAAGAAGAAGAAGAAGAAGAAGAAAGAAGAAGAAGAAGAAGAAGAAGAAGAAGAAGAAGAAGGAAGAAGAAGAAGAAAAAAAAAAAGAAGAAGAAGGAGAAGAAGAAGAAGGAGAAGAAGAAGAAGGATGATGAGGAGGAGAGGGGGAGGAGGGTGATGATGAGGAGGAGGAGGTGGTGTAGGAGGAGGAGGAGGACAAGAAGATCAAGAACAAGAAGAACATTGACTGACTGATTGGCAGACTTACTTACTTACTTACTTACCGACTTATTCTTTTATGTCGAGGATAATGGAATAAGCACTCATGTGCTGGGTTTTTTTCCCCTCATCCAGTCCCTGTGTGCAGCTGACTGACTGACTGACTGACTGACTGACTGACTTACTAACTAACCAATGGCTTAAGCGACTAACTGAACCAGATCAACAAACAAAATAACAAACAAATAAGATTTTTTTTTAAACTTACCGCTCGCACGCACAGAGACAGGCCCCAGGAGCGTCAGCACTAAACACGAGGTCACGAGGAGGAGAGTCATGTTGGAGACTGCCAGCATTGGGTGCTGCTGCTGCTGCTGATGATGGTGGTGGTGGCAGGAAGATCTCGGGAATGCTTTCTCTTTCTTCTCTGTTCCCTAAATCGTCCGGATCATCGGTTGAAAGCAGGCTTGCGGCGGTCGATGAAAACCCAACGGCTGTCCAACAACGTTGTGTTCTCAGCAAAGAGTCGAGTGATCGGGGGCTGTCCTTTTAAAACGTTAGGTTTGTGGGACTAAAAATAGGGGTGCACGTGTGATGCAGTTGTGTAAGAACGCCGTGTGTTATTGAGTTTGTATGGTATAGTCAGTCATCTCTAAGTGTCTTAATTTAAGAAAAGGTCTTTTTTTTTTTAACTTGAAGTGTATTGTTACGAATTTGGTGAATTTACAAAAAGGGAATGTAATATCTGCACGTGTGAATCACTGTAGAGTTGCGGGGCTTTTTTTGTTTTTGGTTTTCGTTGTGTTTTTTTAATTCTTGTTCTTCTTGATGAAAGGTTCACGCATGTAGATTTTGTTTTTTGCAAAAATCTATTGTTTCTTTTTCAATACGTACTATTTTGAAATAGATTTAGATATGTATTTTTTGTTTTGTTTTGTTTTCGTGTTTGTTTTCTTTGTTTTTGTTTTTGTTTTATGTTTCTTTCTCGGTTAGTGCTTCCAGGTTCAATAATGGTGAGAGGGGGATTTTTTTGCTGCCTCATCTTCTGTGACGTCCCCCCGTCCTGCTGTTCCCACGCCGCTCATTCCAATCTCCCCGCCACAACCATACCCAGATTCGTTATGTCTCATCCTCAGGGTCGGAGGTCCACAGGGAGCCCATCACTATCAGGCCGCCGTGGGGCCACCAGCCAGAGGGGCCCTGCACTGCTGCTGGGTCACTTTTTGTGGTGTTCAGTGGTGCCTGTTCTGAGCTAACATACGCAGGACACCACCTACTAAGCCCCCTACTCACGACAATATTAGCTCAGTCGCGGAACCAGACTCAGTGAGTTGCCCACCCGAGGTGGCAACCACCACAACGTCCCTCCAACGACTGTCCCCCGCGAACCTCCAACCCCAAAGGTTTTGACACAAACTCACCATGGTGAGATTTGGGGTACGCGACAGTTTTTATCCCACACCGTTAAGCTAGCTACATTCCGACTTCGGAGGAAAAATATAAAAATAGAGGTAAAGTCTCAGCCGAAAAGACTTCAGCAGTTTTCTCAATGTTTCAACAGGTGATTTATAAGTATTTCATCAAAAACCAATCAAATATATTGCTTGGGAGATTAAGACAGTTTGGTGCAGTAGTCTTCAAAGCTGACTTTTTCCAATGAAACTTATTCTAAAAGAAATGTATACATGCATCATTTGTTGTTTGTTGTTGTTGTTGTTGTTGCTGTTTTTGTATCGATCCAGGCCAAAAACTGGCAATATTTGGTGTAAACAACATGCCAAGTCCTGATCAAGCCGATATGCTCCGAACTGTTATGTTGTATCATAGTGTATACCACTTTAAGTCAAAGCAGATTTCTCTGCGTGAAATTCGGGCAGCTCTCCCCGGGGAGAGCGTGTCGCCACAAGAGCAGCGCCACCCATCATTTTTGTCTGCATGTGTATTTATTGCCCTATTAGAGTGACTTTTTAAACATATTTTTTCCCGAAACAACTATCTTGTTGCCGTGGGTTCTTTTACGCACGCTAAATGCGTGTTGCACGCGTGACCTCATTTTATGGTCTCATCCGAAAGACTAGCACCCAGACCACCACTCACTCTCTAGCGGAGGGGGGAGGGGTGGGGTAGTTTCAGGCACAAACAGGGATCAAACCACCACACACTTCGAACCCGAACATTTCGCTTTCTATTTTTATATTTTATTTTTATATTTTTTAATATTTTATTCTTTTATATCGAGGATAATGGAGTAAGCACTTATGTGCTTTTTTACATCTAGTCCCCGTGTGTATGCGGTTTTGTAAGTTTTGTCATCTGTTCCCAGACTAGACATGCAGGTACGTTACCTCTAGACCTCTGATCCACTGTTGGGGAATGTCTTCATCCCTACAAACACCTCACGTAACAACCGTTACCCCTTCATCACAGAAGAGGGAAAAAAATCCTCTGAAGTCGGAGTATGGTTGCCGATATGGCGAAGTACTTTTTATTTTCGTTCCTCGGCTAGAGCTGTATAATATTCTGGGTGACCCTCAAGGTGACTAAACTTGAGAACGCCATTCGTTAACGACAAATATCAAAATTTTAGATTTTGCCAAGATATTGTGCATTTAGTCTTTATTTCGTTGATTGTTTGAAAACTCTGCAGCTCGACTAGTCCTCAGAAAGAAAAAATCTGAGCACATTACCCCTCTCTTGCAATCTCTCCACTGGCTGCCTGTGCCACAGAGAGTAAACTATAAGATCTGTACCCTCTATTACAAATGCCGCCACAAAACAGCACCTTCCTACCTCTGTGACTGTCTTCTCCTATACACTCCTCGTTCCCTCCAGTCTGCTGCAGATACCTTGTTCTTACGAATACTTAGATTCAACCAGTCCACCGTTGGCCGCCGCTCTTTCTCTATATCTGGTCCATCGATCTGGAATGGCCTCCCTCTCTCTCTCCGCCAAAAGCCTACTTATGATGCTTTTAAATCCAGCCTAAAGACACATTTATTTAAAACCTAAGATTCTCTCCTCTTGTTTCATCACATTTCTGTCCCTGCTCTCAACAGCCAACCCCCCCCCCCCCCCCCCCCCCCATCACCCTGCCAGAGTGTACAACCTTTATGTGGGGGTGGGGGGTGGGGGACGCGCGAGCGTGTGCACGCGTGTGTGTTTACATTTGAATTTGTAAAAATCTATTAATTGTAACTGGCTGCATGTGGAAGACTAGGATGAGTGAAAGCGCTTTGATTTGTTTTTTGCAAGATCTAGCGCTGTATAAATTCCATGTGTTATTATTATTATCATGCAAGATATTCAACGAAATGATCAAAACGTAGTTCTAGGCTAGGGGCGAGGAGGTGCGGGGGCTGGGAGGGAACAACCTAGTGGTTAGAGCTTTGCACTCATGATCTGACGGCCCGGGATCGAGCCAAGACCGAACGAAGCACCCGTTTGAAGGGATTTTCCCCTGGAGTTACCATCAGTACCGACTCCACTCCACTCCACTTAAAGTCTTGCGGATGAGACTATAAACCGAGGCCCAGTGTGCGAATGCACGCAGAACATCTTGCACACACGGTAGAGTACATCATTCCATGTTGACAAGAACGGATGAGAAAATGTAAAGGCTGCACACCGTATTAAAAAAAAATCACTCTTTTCCTTCTGTTTTTCTATAATAAATGGAACTTATATAGCGCTATATCTTGCAAAGACAAATCAAAGCGCATGCATTCAACCTAATCTTACACAGTCATGCAATCAATGATAAATAATCAAAAGTTTAAACAAACAGATATTTACAAACATGGTGCGATGCAGACAAAATCTATGAAATAAAATTTCGATAGTCAAATGTTTTTCAAAAGCACACATACACTCGCACAGGCCGTATACTTTAGCAGGGTGATAGAACATGGGTTAGATATGAAACAGGAGGGGGGAAGTCTTAGATTTGAAATAAATATGTCTTGAGGCTGGATTTAAAAGTGTCATAACTAGGTTTCTGGCGAAGAGAGAGAGGAAGGTTGTTCCAGATGGATGGACCAGAAATAGAGAATGAGCGGCGGCCAACAGTGGATTGGTTGAATCTAGGTATTCGTAGGCACAAGGTATCTGCAGTAGAGCGGAGGGAACGTGAAGGAGTGTACAGGTTAAGACATTCACATAGGTAGGAGGGTGCAGTTTTGTGGAGACATTTGTAACAGAGGGTACTGATCTTATAATCTACTCTCTGTGGCACAGGCAGCCAGTGGAGAGATCGCAAGAGAGGGGTAATGTGCTCAGATTTTTTCTTTCTGAGAACTAGTCGAGCTGCGGAGTTTTGTATACGTTGAAGGGAGTGGATAGATGTTGCTGGCAGACCAGCTAAAAGAGAATTGCAATAGTCCAGACGTGAGAGAATGAGAGAAGTGACAAGTTTGGCTGTTGCATCAGTGGACAGGTACTTTCGATTTGCACTAATACGCCGTAATTGATAGTAGCACGACTGACAGGTCTGGGTGATGAATTTTTTCATAGAGAGTGTGTTGTCGATAACGACACCTAGATACTTCACGGAAGTGGATAGAGGGACTGATGTATTGCCGAGTTCTATTGAAATTGTTGTAATGGAAGAGAGTTTGTGTTTGGTCCCTACAAGCATGGCTTCGGTTTTATCTGCGTTTAACTGTAACTTGTTTTGTATCATCCAGTTTTGGATATCTTGAAAGCAGTAGGCCATCTTTGTCAAGAGAGAAGGCAGATTTTCAGGTGTAACACTACTTTGAATCTGAGAGTCATCTGCATAAAAGTGATGGTTGATATGATGACGGTTTATTATATGTGATAGTGGAGCAGTATAGAGAGTGAAAAGAACAGGGCCGAGAACTGATCACTGCGGGACACCACATTCCAGTTTGGCAGGTATTGCACTGTATCTTGTTTACTGCGACTGTCTGGAATCGGTCAGTGAGGTATGAACTGAACCAGGAGAGGGCTGTGCCAGTAACACCGAATGTTTTTTGAAGACGGGAGAGAAGAATTGAATGGTCAATAGTGTCGAAGGCTTCAGATAAGTCGAGTAGAGTGAAAAGGGAGATTTTCCCCGAGTCAGAAGCAAGTAGAAGTGTATTTAGGGTATGGACTAGGGTAGTTTCAGTGCTATGGTTGACGCGATAGGCAGACTGAAACTCAGGAAGAAGACTATTGGAGAGAAGGTGGTTATTGAGCTGTTTTAGAACTACTTTTTCAAGGACTTTAGAGATGAAAGGTAGATTGGAAACAGGTCTATAATTCTTCAGAATGTTAGGGTTAAGGTCATGCTTTTTGAGTAGAGGTGTAACTATTGCAGTTTTGAGAGATGATGGAACGTTTCCTGAAACAAGAGATGAGTTCACTATTTTCGTGATAGCGGGTATAAGTTGTGGTAGGCACTGTACAAAAAGAGAAGCAGGTATGGGATCTAGGTCGCATGATTTTATAGTCATTTCTTTCAGAATTGTCGTAAGTTCTTTCTCACTTGTTGGATGAAAGAAAAGGAGAGGAGTACCAGAGAATTGGGGATCAGGAACTGCAGGCTGGAAAGGAGTCTGATCCAATCTGGAACGGATGTTACGGTTTTTGGGTCAGAAAAGAATGCATGAAAAATATAGAAGGAAGTTCAGAGTGGTTGTGGATGGAAGGCAAAAGGGCTTGCCTTCACAGATCCAAGAAGATAGATGTGAGGGAAAAGAGAGATTTCATAGACGTGGCATTAAGAACTTGAGAAGAGTAGTACTTTGTTTTTTCTGAAAGAATTAAAGATTTTACTTTGTTGATTTGTTTTCGGAAGAGCTGTTTGTTGATTTCCGTTTTTGTTTTTCGCCACTGCCGCTCTAGCTGCCTGCGTTTGCGCTTTGCAACCAGGATGTGGCTCTTATATTCATACCGCACGTACTAAGGCATCCACAGACTTTTTTTTAAACACTTTTTGTGAAAGACTAGCCTCTTACTCAAAACTCATGTGATTTTGAACAAATTTGGTAGGTTTGAAATTTTTACATTTTTCAGCAAACACTGTACCCCCTCAGTCCTTTGTGGTCTGCTAGCTGCCTTACCCCAATATGGATTGTAGTAAGAAATGATGAGAATGTTGTAAAGCTTTGTGATGTTAAAGAGTTCCCGGGCCTATCAGATCATTATGGTGTTTTCTCCCAGCTTGACTTGCAGCGACCTCCGCCGGTCACCCGTTGGGTATCCTCCAGGGGCATCGGGAGGATGTGCCGGGAGGATTTCCGCGCTGATCTTGTGTCTCTGGTGGAGGTGCTGGAGGCGTAGATTTTACACCCTTTGGGTTGAGACCTTTTATGGGGGGCTTAAGATAATTGTTGACAAACACCTCCCGTTGTTTCTCGGAGGGTGCGCGACAGGCCTTCAGCGCTTGGATGGACGATGGGGTCAGAGAGGCTAGAAGGGTGAAGCGGCGGGCAGAGAGAAAGTGGGAAAGAAAAAACTCTCAGGCACAGAGAAATTTTAGTCAAGGAAAATGCGGTTATACAGGAATCTGAAATAGTCAAAGATAAAAGAATTTTATTCTGAGGAAATGAAATCATGCCCGTTCATCAAAACAAATTTTCTCTATAGCAAACAGCCTCCTGGAAGAATAATACCACTCCCCTTCCCACAAATGTGCCCCTACCGATCTACCACAAAGTTTTTGTAACTTTTTCATGGATAAAATCAGACAAATACGCGATGATCTTGATCACGACCATCGGGTTCCCCCTTGTTTCCAATCAGTATGATGGTCCCATTTTGTCATCCTTTCAACCAGTTTCTGTGAAAGACATCCATGAAGTAATTCGGGTCCATGCCAACAAAAAGCTGTTGTTTAGATCCTCTGGCCCACTGTTTTGATAAAGAAAAAACCTTGAAAATTTTTGGCACCTATGGTAACAGACATCACAATGCATCTCTGTCGGCGGGCTCTGTCCCCTTTGCAGTTCAAAAAAGCTATTGTTATCCCACTCCTCAAGAAAAAAGGTCTAGACTGCAATATAGAAAAATTACGGGCCGGTTTCCAATCTTCCTTTCATTTCAAAAGTTCTGGAGAGAGTTGTCCCCCAAACAGCTTCAGAAGCACCTAGCTTGTAACCAACCTTTTGGAAGATCATCAGTCAGCGTATAGGGCTGGCAAAAGCACGGAGACTGCCGTACTGAGTGTAAACCAGCACCTGCTTTTGCAGAATGACGACCGAAGAGTGCCCAGTCATGGGCTTGTTGGACCTCAGTGCGGCATTCGACACGCTTGACCACTCTATTTTGCTCAAAAGCCTAGAATACTCTTTTGGAATAAGAGTGTTGCCTTGGCATGGTTTACCTCTTTGTCTCTGATAGGTCGCAGAGCGTGCTGATAGAGGGAGTTAAGTCACAACCTGCCCCCCTCCTGTATGGCGTAAACCCCAAGGTTCTGTTTTGGGTCCCGTATTGTTCACACTATATTCCAGCCTCTGTCTAATGTGATGACCTTACATGATTGCCCTTTTCATAAATATGCAGATATACAGAAATTTTTGGCAAATGCAACACCCAAAATTTTCAGACGCCACACGCACACTGGCAGATTGCACGCACAGTGTCCTTCAGTGGATGGACAGCACAAACTCAAATTAAATACAGACAAGACAGAAGTTATGGCATTTGGTTCACCATCTAGTCCCTTTTGCGGGTGTCGGAGAGTTCTGTGGTCTTGGGGGGCTGTGACATAGCTTTTCAGAGTTCTGTGCGGTATCTGGGTGTTCAGCTAGATCCTACTCTCTCCATGAAAGACCCCATTAGTAACGTCTGCCCGAGCATGCTTCTAGAGCTGCGCCGTATTGCACACATTAAGAAATTCTTGCCTCGTGATGCAGTGATCAAGCTTTTTTCAGCGACCGTCTTGTCGCGATGGAAATATTGCAACTCCTGTTTTATTGGGATAAGTGATGACCATTTACACGGCTGCAGCGAATTCAGAACTCTGCTGCCAGGCTCATCCTTGGAAAGAGCAAAGGACCATGTGCTCCCTGCTTAAGGAGCTTTATTGGTTACCTGTAAGGGCACGCTTGTCAGTACAAAGTTGCGGTCTTGGCATACCGTCACTCTGAAGGCTCGCTTGCTCCATCTCTGTCGCTGCCTTGAAAACACGCACCACAACAGAACCCTGCGGTCTTCGAATGATAACTTACTTGTTGTACCCCATTACAAACCCCAAAACCGCAGGTCGTAGATCTTTTGGGGTTGCTGCGCCCACGATCTGGAACTCTCTGCCACCAGCCGTCAGACATGCTCCCACTTATCCAGTTTAAGCTTCATTGAAGACACATCTCTTTAATGTATTTCTTAGCTAGTTAATAATTTTGCTTGTCTTGACGGTCGCCGTTTGTCACACGTAGGCACTTCATGTGCATGCCTGGCTGTTGGTTATGGAATTTTGTTAGTTTGTAGTTATATATTGCTAGTGCCTTTTCTCTTTAGTTACTGTTAATTGCCCTGCTGTGTGTGCCCGGACGCAAGTGTGTGCCTCTTACAGTGCGATAGGTATCTCTGGTAATTATTTGCGCTTTAGAAATGCTCATTATCATTGTTGTTGTTGTTGTTGTTGTTATTATGTGCTGTGTGTGCATGTGTATAGATGCGCATGGTATGAAAGCGCATTGAGTCATTGCTTTGAGAAATGTGCTATATAAATGCTATTCATTATTATTATTATTATTATTATTATTATGCATGCGCGGGGTCAACGCTGTAGGAACACATGCAATCCTCATTTGTTGATTATGTCCAACTTTCTCGTGACTACCTGGTATTGCTCTATGTCCTCAATCCCCAAAAAACAAGTGCACAGTCTATTTTTTCATGCTTAAAAAAATCTGTGAAATTCACCAACATTTTTTCCCCACTCGCACTCTATACAAGATGCTACATCACCCCCAAATTAATACCGGTGTGTAGCCAAAAAGACGCATGCGCACAGCTGTGGAGTTTAGACACATTGCCTGAAGTCAAAATGTCGCTGCCGTAATGGTGAGCAAAATCTGTCGCATATGCAAACATTCACCATAAATGATTGGTGCACGTATCTCTGAGCTATAACCGAGGCACCAAACAACAAGTCCTGTCCTATGCTGAAGCTATGGGTCTTCCTGGAACGCTCAGACAGCAACTCCAGAGGCCCTGACAAATACTGTAGTACGCTGAAGACCCTCCCTCCAGGGGTTCAAAGAGTTTGTCCCTCATCGGCAGCAGGTCAGTAGGCCAGATATTGGCCTTCACTCAGGTTTTGGTGTGTTGGATGGACAGGTCTGGAGGAGGAAGTGTTCCTCCACTGTCATGGGAGAAGTGCCACCACAGGGGCACGCCTCAGAATCACTGACAATGTGGAGCTTGGTGAACATGTGATGTCTGAGTCTGCAGTGTCCAGTCCTCAGATTCACAATTGTTACTTGGTCTTTCTCTGGCCATCCAAGTTATGGGTTAAGGGTTCGAATCCCAGAGGCAGGTGGTGAGAGAATGTGATTAAATTTCGTCAGTATTTTACAGGTCAGCTTGAAAGCAGATCTGCCATTGCTTTGGTCCTTTTCTGTGCGATGAAAAAATAATATCAAAGTTCAAAATAATGAAGCTTATTGTCCTTGCTTATGTTAGGTCATAAATTCAAATGATTGTTTTTATCAGTTTTATGTTACCCACAAAATAAAATAATCGTTTTAATCATCTTCAGCATGAAAAAAATAACCCCAACCCCTCTCCTACCTCCTTTCACCCATCTACCCTCATCTACTTCGGAACCCTTTCTTTTCTTTTCTTTCTGTTTTCTTTGTTCATTCAGCCTAAAACGCCGCAAGGTTAATCTTACGACAGTCTTCAACCTCTGTTAAATCCTGTTCCGCTTTTCGTAAGAGTAGGCCATTGTGTGCCGGTGGGAACGGATGACAAAATTTACAAAACCGCATACACACGGGGACTGGATGTAAAAAAAAGCACATAAGTGCTTATTCCATTATCCTCGATATAAAAGAATAGATAAAATAGATAGATAATTAATCTTCAAAAGCAACGATTCAATACAGAAAAGTAATCTTGATTGCCCACTTTTTAAAAAAAAGTTTATTCACTGATGACATAATACGGCAAGACAATGATCTGATAACTGATGCAATGTGTAATACAGTTGTAAATTTTTTAATAATGTAGCTATTAGTGGATGTGTTCAAAAATAAAAACGACCGACATACTTATAATAAATTCTCCTACTATCTACCCAAGTCTATTTCTCCTTGAAGTTTTGCTGTTGGTACATCTACAACTCTCACCCCTCTCTTACCTCCTTCCACCCGTCTACCCTTTCATCTACTTCGGAACCCTTTCTTTTCTTTTCTTTCTTTTTTCTTTGTTCATGCAGCCTAAAACACCGCAAGGTTAATCTTACGACAGCTATGTCTATTGTGCGGTTTTATCACTACCCGCTTAATAATGTCCAACCTCAATGTCATTATTTTTGGCACTGTCTCTCAAAAGGACATTTAAGATGAGATATTTTTTATTATTATTTTGGATACAGCATGTTGTTTTTTTCTTGTCATGGAGTATAATGGTATTGATTGTGTTTGCAACTTTTTTTAAATGGTGTCATTAGGTCACTTTGCCATCTGTAACATTTTTAACGTCTGCAAGCGAGTACTTTAAAAAAAAAAATAAACACACACACAACCACACACACACACTTCAAGTCATGGTAGATCTCTCTGCGTAAAATTCGGGCACGTCCCCGCAAGAGCAGCGCCACCCGTGGTTTTTTTTCTTTTCCTGCCTGTACCTGTATTTGTATCCTATCAAAGTGACTTTTTTCTGCAGAATTTTGTCAGAAACAACTCTCTTGTTGCCGTGGGTTCTTTTAAGTTCGCTAAATAATTACGTGTAACACACGGGGATCTCGGTTTATATCATCTCATCCACAAGGCTAGACTAGCACCCAGACCACCACTCATGGCCTAATGGATGGGGGATAAGTTTCAGGCCCAAACGGGGATCGAACCACCGCACACTTCCCACCCGGACTTTTCGCTTTCTAGGCAGGCGCGTTACCTCTAGACCACCGATCCACGAGTACAAAATGGCAATTGTTTAGTCTCTCATGTCCTTCAGTAATGGTCAAGAATTTGCATTTTTTTAAAGAAGAATACTGTCTCGATGTTCTATGAGTTCAGTTAGAGCTTTTACCGTAGTGCATAGTGTGGTGGTGTGGTGGTAAAGATTGGGTAAGCGTGTGTTGTGTTGTGTTGGGGTTGTGTTGTGGTGTGTGGGGTTGTGGTGTGGTGTCTTGTGGTGTGCTGCTTTACTTCGCGTTATATAACTTTGCATTGCATTGCGTTGCACTGCCTTGGGTTGCGTTTTGTTACGTTGCATTGTGTTGCATTTCATTACCTTGTTTTTTGCATTATTTTCTATCTGTTTACCATTTTCTTGTATAGCATTGTATTGTATCGTGTTGTGTTGTATTGCATTGCATTATATTGTATTGCGTTGTATTGTATTGTATTGCATTGCATTGTATTGCGGTGAAGTATAGTGTGTTGTGTAATGCAGTGTAGTGTGGTGTAGTGTAGTGTAGTGTAGTGTAGTGTAGTGCAGTGTAGTGTAGTGTAGTGCAGTGCAGTGCAGTGCAGTTCAGTGTAGTGTAGTGTAATGTAGTGCAGTGCAGTGCAGTGCAGTTCAGCGTAGTGTAGTGCATGCAGTGCCGTGCAGTGCCGTGCAGTGCAGTGCAGTGCAGCGCAGCGCAGTGCAGTTCAGTGCAGTTCAGTGCAGTACAGTGTGGTGTAGTGTAGTGTAGTGTACTGTAGTGTAGTGTAGTGCAGTGTAGTGCAGTGCAGTGCAGTTCAGTGTAGTGTAGTGTAGTGTATTGTAGTGTAGTGTAGTGTAGTGTAGTGTAGCTTAGTGTAGTGTAGTGCAGAGTGGTGTAATGTAGTCCTTCGGATGAGACTATAAACCGAGGCTCCGTGTTCGAACGAATGCAGAACATCTTGCGCACACGTTAAATCCTGTTCCGCTTTTCGGAAGAGTAGGCCATTGTTTGCCAGTGGAAACAGATGACAGAATTTACAAAACCGCATACACACGGGGACTGCATGTAAAAAGCACATGAGTGCTTATTCCATTATCCTCGATATAAAAGAATAAATAAAAAATAATAAAAATAATGAAGTAGTGCAGTGTAGTGTAGTGTAGTGTAGTGTAGTGTAGTGTAGTGCAGTGCAGTGTAGTGTAGTGTAGTGCAGCGCAGCGCAGTGCAGTGTAGTGTAGTGCAGTGCAGTGTAGCGTAGTGTATTGCAGTGTAGTGTAGTGTAGTGCAGCGCAGTGTAATGTAGTGCAGTGTAGTGTACTGCAGTGTAGTGTAGTGCAGTGCATTGCAGTGCAGTGCAGTGTAGTGCAGTGTAGTGTAGTGTAGTGTGTTTTAGTGTAGTGTAGTGTAGTGTAGCTTAGTGTAGTGTAGTATAGTGTAGTGTAGTGCAGTGTAGTGCTAGTGTAGTGTAGTGTAGTGCAGTGTAGTGTAGTGCAGTTTAGTGTAGTGTAGCTTAGTGTAGTGTAGTGTAGTGTAGTGCAGTGTAGTGCAGCGTAGCGTAGCGTAGTGTTGTGTAGTGCTTGTGTAGTGCTAGTGTAGTGTAGTGTAGTGTAGTTCAGTGCAGTGCAGTGCAGTGCAGTGCAGTGTAGCGTAGCGTAGCGTAGCGTAGTGTAGTGCAGTGCAGTGTAGTGTAGTGCAGTGCAGTGCAGTGTAGTGTAGTGTAGTGTAGCTTAGTGTAGTGTAGTGCAGTGTAGTGTAGTGCAGTGCAGTGTAGTGTAGTGCATCGCAGCGCAGCGTAACGTAGCGTAGTGCTGTGCAGTGCAGTGTAGTGTAGCGCAGCGCAGCGCAGTGTAGTGTAGTGTAGCGTAGTGTAGTGTAGCGCAGTGCCGTGCAGTGCAGTGTAGTGTAGTGTAGTGTAGCGTAGTGTAGTGTAGTGTAATGTAGTGTAGTGTAGTGCAGTGTAGCTTAGTGTAGTGTAGTGCAGTGTAGTGTAGTGTAGCGCAGCGTAGTGCAGTGCAGTGTAGAGCAGTGTAGTGTAGTGTAGTGTAGTGGAGTGGAGTGGAGTGGAGTGCAGTGCAGTGCAGTGCAGTGCAGTGCAGTGCAGTGGAGTGCAGTGCAGTGGAGTGGAGTGTGGAGTGGTGCGGTGCGGTGCGGTGGAGTGTAGTGTAGTGTATCGTATCGTATTCTGTTGTGATGCACTGTACTGTGTGTGTGTATTATAAAAAATTTATATTTATATATAAATAATATTATATAATAAAAATATTATATTATATATGTACATTTAATATTATATATGTGTGTGTGTGAGTGTGTGTGTTTGTGTGAAGAGAAGAGAGAAAAGAGAGAGAGGAGAGAGAGAGAGAGAAAAGAGAGAGAGAGAGAGAGAGAGAGAGACAAAAAACCAATACCAGGCCTAGAAGAAAGTCACAGTTCATTCATTTGATGCAGTTGGTCACTTTTAAATTTCAATAAAATTACACACCAGTGTTCCCCTTGAACGGGATTCAAACTGGGATCAGCAGATCACAAGTGCAATGTGCAACGCTCTGAATGTGTGGGTGCCTGCTTGAGTTGCTGAGTGTTAGAGGGAAAAAAAAAACATGTAAAGTGTGACGATTCTCACACACTTTCAAGAATTTGTTCAACTTCTTGACCATACAGTGTGCTTCTTCTGTGCGCGCACGCGCGCGCACACACACACACACACACCCCGGGGCGCACACACACACCCCACACACACACACACACACACACACACACACAAACACACACACACAGAGTTTTTATGATAGGGCTATTCTTTTATTGTATGAAAAATATGTCAGATGTAAAACTATGAATTCAGTGACAAAAACGGAAAATTTCCACATTAATATTAAAATAATATCACAAATACATGCACTATGATTCTAGGAATATGACACCTCATATGTAAAAAAAAGCGATTGTTTGACAAAGAAAAGAAAAGGTTAAAAACAAAAAATAAAACATTACATATGTTTGCAGATGATTTTTTTTATTAGAAAAAATGCCCCTTTGTCCCCACACACTTTCCACACAAGTATGTAAACACTTGCATTTTTCTCATCATTTTACATTTCATATCTGTGCCGATTTTTTGCAACCACAAAATGCAAGAAACACACAGGCACATATCACACACCACTATACTTATACAGCATTAATCTGTCATATGGAGGCACCGTGGTCGAGTTGTTTAGGCGGTCAACTCGTGATCCAGAGGTCGCGGGTACGATCCCCGCTCGGCTCGGTGTTGTGTCCTTAGGAAAGACACTTTACTCCTATTTTCCTCACTCTACCCAGGTGTACAAATGGGTACCAGCTCTGCTGGGGAAGTATCTGGCGACAGACTAGCGTCCTGTCACAGGGGTGGTGAAAAACCATCAGTTCGCTTAACGCTACAGAAACCGGGATAAGCTCCGGCTCTATGGGCCTTCTGGCTCGAAAGAACATACTACTACTAATCTGTCATATACATTCTCAAAAGATGTGATGCTGTAAAATCTCCAACAAAAATCCCCCATCAAAAAAGTTAAACAAAGCAACAGTAAACCACTCCCCAAACATCATTGTAGAGAATGTTACATTTTTCAAGAATTTACATTTGATCTCAGTATGTAAAATTTACTATAAAAAGTAAAAACAAAAACAAAAACTCACCACCAAACAAAAAGAAAACACAGGCACACTCTGTCCACTACTAGACTTAAAATCGTATACCATATTTTTTCTTTTTGCTCACACATGTTGGTGTAAAATCTGCCATCAATCTTCCAGCAGAAGATCAATACACAGATCTGCCACCAACAGCAATGAAAAATATCTTTCACATTATCAATGCTAATCACATAATGAGCTTTCTTTTTTTTTCTTTCACATTTCATGTTGTAAAAAAAATTGTTTACAAAGGCAAATACTGAAAAATAAAACAAAATATACATAT
The DNA here is from genome assembly GCA_028751875.1 of Rapana venosa. Lineage (NCBI taxonomy): Eukaryota > Metazoa > Mollusca > Gastropoda > Neogastropoda > Muricidae > Rapana > Rapana venosa. Next base: position 43,066,563 of record CM054156.1, read on the forward strand.
GTATGTTTTTTTGTTTTGGTTTTTAAAAAGGCCCCTTCTCCCTACACACTTTCCACATAATTATATAAGCCATTGCATTTTGCTCATCAATTTACATTTTATCTCGGTGCTGGGGTTTTTTTGCAACCACAAAAAGCAAGAAACACACAGGCACATATAATAATAATGTATGGAATTTATATAGCGCTGAATCTTGTAAAGCAACAAATCAAAGCGCTCGATATCATATATCACATATCACACAAACAAAAACAAAACACAGGCACACTCTGTCCACTACTAGACTTAAAATCGTATACCATAATTTCTCTTTTGCTCACATATTTTGGTGTAAAATCTGCCATCAATCTTCCAGCAGAAGATCAATACACAGATCTGCCACCAACAACAATGAAAAATATCTTTCACATTATCAATGCTAATCACATGATGAAACTTTCTTCTTTTTTTCACATTCCGTGTGATTTTACTAATCAAACAAACATTTAAAAACAAAAATAAAACCAAACATACATATATATGTATTTCATTTAAGAAAGAAAGAAATGTTAAAAAGCCCCTTCTCCCCACACATTTTCCACACAATTATGTAAGTCTTTTCATTTTTTTCAGCAATTTACATTTCATCTCTGTGCTGGTATTTTTGCAAACACAAAAAGCAAGAAACACACAGACACATATCACACACCACTATACTTATACAGCATTGATCTGTCAAATACATTCTCAAAAGATGTGACGCTGTAAAATCTATTTTTTTAAAACACCATAAAAACAAAAATAAAAACAGAAAACCTCTCCCCACACACTTTCTTCCACACTATTGTAGAACATGCTACATTTTTCTTCAATTTACTATTGATCTCAATATCTAGAATTTTGAAGAAGAAAAAAAAAGAGAACCCCCAACCAAACATTTAAAAAAAACCAAAGAAAAAGAAAACACAGGCACACTCTGTCCACTAACAGACTTCAAATCTTAAACCATAATTTTTTTGTTGTTGTTGCTCACATATGTTGGTGTAAAATCTGCCATCAATCTTCCAGCAGAAGATCAATGCACAGATCTGCCACCAACATCAATGAAAAATATCTTTAACATTATCAATGTTAATCACATAATGAGCTTTTTGTTTTTCTTTCACATTTCATGTGATTTTACGAAGATAAACACTTAAAAAACAAAAATAAAACAAAATATACATATTATGTATGTATTTCATTTATAAAGAAAAAAGAAATGCCCCTTCTCCCCACACACTTTCCACACAATTATGTAAGCTCTGGAATTTTTTCAGCAATTTACATTTCATCTCTGTGCTAGTTTTTTGCAACCACAAAAAGCAAGAAAAACACAGGCACATATCCCACACCACAATACTTATACAGCACTGATCTGTCATATACATTCTCAACCGATGTGATGCTGTAAAATCTATTTTTTTTAAACTCATAAAAACGAAAATAAAAACAGAAAACCTCTCCCCACACACTTTCTTCCACATCATTGTAGAACATGCTACATTTTTCTTCAATTTACATTTGATCTCATTATCTAAAATTTAAAACAAAAAATAATAAAAAGAAAACACAGGCATACTGTGTCCACTATTGGACTTAAATCATACCAGAATTGTTTTTGCTCACATATGTTGGTGTAAAATCTGCCATCAATCTTCCAACAGAAGATCAATACACAGATCTGCCACCAATATCAATGAAAAATATCTTTTGCATTATCAATGCTAATCACATGATGAGATTTCTGTTTTTCTTTCAAATTTCATGTGATTTTACAAAGATAAACACTTAAAAAACAAAAGTAAAACCAAATATATATATGTATGTATTTCGCTTTTAAAAAAAGGCCCCTTCTCCCCACACACTTTCCACACAATTATATAAGCTCTGGAATTTTTTCAGCAATTTACATTTCATCTCTGTGCTGGGTTTTTTTAACCAGAAAAAGCAAGAAACACACAGGCACATATCACACATCACAATACTTATACAGCATTAATCTGTCATCTACATTCTCAAAAGATGTGATGCTTAAAATCTCTAATAAAAATCACATAAAAACAAAAATAAAAAAACAGAAAACCTCCCCACACATTTTCTTCCACATCATTGAAGAACATTTTACATTTTTTTTCTCAATTTACAATTGATCTCATTATCTAAAATTTATAAAACAACAACAAACCCCCCACCCCCACCCTACCCCCCCCCCCACCCTACTCCCCCCACCCTACCCCCACCCAACCCCCCCTTCCCCCCCTACACCCCCACCCCCCCAAAAAAAAACCAACAACCAACAACAAACAAACACAGGCAGACACTTTCCACGACTAGACTTAAAATCATATACCAGAATTGTTTTTGCTCACACATGTTGGGGTAAAATCTGCCATCAATCTTCCAGCAGAAGATCAATACACAGATCTGCCACCAACAGCAATGAAAAATATCATCTTTCACATTATCAATGCTAATCACATGATGGAACTTTCTTTTTTTCACATTTCGTGCGATTTTACTAATCAAACAAACATTTAAAAACAAAATAAAACTAAATATACATATATATGTATTTCATTTAAGAAAGAAAGACATTTTTAGAAAGGCCCCTTCTCCCCACACACACTTTCCACACAATTATGTAAGCCTTTTCATTTTTTTTTCAGCAATTTACATTTTATCTCTGTGCTGGTTTTTTGCAACCACAAAAAGCAAGAAACACTCAGGCACATATCACACACCACTATACTTATACAGCATTAATCTGTCATCTACATTCTAAAAAGATGTGATGCTGTAAAATCTATTTTTTAAAAACAAAACCATAAAAACAAAAATAAAAACAGAAAACCTCTCCCCACATTTTTTTCCACACCATTGTAGAACATGCTACATTTTTCTTCAATTTACAATTGATCTCAATATCTAGAATTTTTAAGAAAAAAAAAGAAAAACAAAACAAAAAGAGAACCCACAACCAAACATTAAAAAACCCAAAGAAAAAGAAAGCACAGGCACACTCTGTCCACTTCTAGACTTAAAATCATACCATAATTTTATTTTTTTTTGCTCACATAATTATGTTGGTGTAAAATCTGCCATCAATCTTCCAGCAAAAGATCAATACACAGATCTGCCACCAACAGCAATGAAAAATATCTTTTTGCATTATCAATGCTAATCACATAATGAGCTTTTTGTTTTTCTTTCACATTTCATGTGATTTTACAAAGATAAACACTTAAAAAAACAAAAATAAAACAAAATATACATATTATGTATGTATTTCATTTATAAAGAAAAAAGAAATGCCCCTTCTCCCCACACACTTTCCACACAATTATGTAAGCTCTGGAATTTTTTCAGCAATTTACATTTCATCTCTGTGCTAGTTTTTTGCAACCACAAAAAGCAAGAAAAACACAGGCACATATCCCACACCACTTTATTTATACAGCATTAATCTATCATATACATTCTCAAAAGATGTGATGCTGTAAAATCTCCAACAGCAACAAAAACATAAAAACAAAAAAGCAGTAACCTCTCCCCACACACTTTCTTCCACATCATTGCAGAATATGCTTCATTTTCCCTCAATTTACATTTCATCTCATTATCTCCAATTTAAAAAAAAAGAAAAAGAAACAAACAAAAAACCCACCTTCAAACAAAACGAAAATACAGGCGCACTCTCGCCCACTAACAGACTTCAAATCATATACCAGATCATTTTTGTTGCTCACACATGTTGGTGTAAAATCTGCCATCAATCTTCCAGCAGAAGATCAATACACAGATCTGCCACCAACATCAATGAAAAATATTTTTCGCATTATCAATGCTAATCACATAATGAGCTTTTTTTCTTTTACATTCATGTGATTTTACAACAAAGAAAACAAACAAACATTTAAAAACAAAAACAAAAGAAATATACTATGTATGCATTTCATTAAACAAAAGGAAAAAAGGCCCCTCCTCCCCACACACTTTCCACAATTATGTAAGCTCTTGCTTTTTCTTAGCAATTTACATTTCATCTCTGTGCCGATTTTTTGCAACCACAAAATGCAAGAAACACACAGGCACATATCACACACCACTATACTTATAGAACATTAATCTGTTATATTCATTCTCAAAAGATGTGATGCTATAAAATCTCCAACAACAACAAAAACATAAAAGCAAAAAAACTTAAACAAAACAGAAAACCTCTCCCCACATACTTTCCTCCACATCATTGTAGAACATTCTACATTTTTCCTCAATTGACATTTGATCTAATTATCTCAAATTTAAAAAAAGAAAACAAAAACAACCAAAAAAACACCTCCAAACAAATAGAAAATACAGGCACACTCTGGCCACTAACAAACTTCAAATCATATACCAGATCATTTTTGTTGCTCACATATGTTGGTGTAAAATCTGCCATCAATCTTCCAGCAGAAGATCAATACACAGATCTGCCACCAACATCAATGAAAAATATCTTTTGCATTATCAATGCTAATCACATAATGAGCTTTCTGTTCTTCTTTCACATTTCATGTGATTTCACGGGGGAAAAAACCCCAAACATTTAAAAACAAAAATAAAACAAAATATACTATGTATGTACTTGGTTTAAAAGGATTAAAAGGCCCCTTCTCCACACACACTTTCCACACAATTATGTAAGCTCTTGCATTTTTATCATCAGTTTACATTTCATCTCTGTGCTGGTATTTTCCAACCGCAAAAAGCAAGAAACACGCAGGCACATATCACACACCACTATACTTATACAGCACTGATCTGTCATATACATTCTCAACAGATGTGATGCTGTAAAATCTATTTTTTTAAACCCATAAAAACGAAAATAAAAACAGAAAACCTCTCCCCACACACTTTCTTCCACATCATTGTAGAACATGCTACATTTTTCTTCAATTTACATTTCATCTTATTATCGAAAATTTAAAACAAAAAGACAAAAGAAAAAGAAAACACAGGCACACTCTGTCCACTATTAGACTTAAATCATACCAGAATTGTTTTTGCTCACATATGTTGGTGTAAAATCTGCCATCAATCTTCCAGCAGAAGATCAATACACAGATCTGCCACCAACATCAATGAAAAATATCTTTTACATTAAAATGCTAATCACATAATGACCTTTCTGTTTTTCTTTCAAATTTCATGTGATTTTACGAAGATAAACACTTTAAAACAAAAATAAAACGAAATATACATATTATGTATGTATTTCGCTTTAAAAACAGGCCCCTTCTCCCCACACACTTTCCACACAATTATATAAGCTCTTACACTTTTCTCAGCAATTTACATTTCATCTCTGTGCTGGTTTTTTCCAACCAGAAAAACCAAGAAACACACAGGCACATATCACACATCACAATACTTATACAGCATTAATCTGTCATCTACATTCTCAAAAGATGTGATGCTGTAAAATCTCCAACATCAACAAAAACACACAAAAATAAGATAAAACAGAAAACCTGCCCCCACACACTTTCTTCCACATCATTGTAGAACATACATTTTTCCTCAATTTACATTTGATGTTATCTCAAATTTGAAAAAAAGAGAAAGAAAAAAACTCCAAAGAAAAAGCAAACACAGGTACACTATCCACTACTAGACTCAAAATCATATACCTTTTTTTTTTTGGCTCACATAATTATGTTGGTGTAAAATCTGCCATCAATCTTCCAGCAGAAGACCAATACACAGATCTGCCACCAACATCAATGAAAAATATCTTTTGCATTATCAATGCTAATCACATAATGAGCTTTCTTTTTTTCTTTCACATTTCATGTGATTTTACGAAGTTACCAAACATTTAAAAAAGAAATATAAAACAAAATACAGGTATGTATGTTTTTATTTTAAAAGGGCCCCCTCTCCCCACACCTTTCCACTAAATTATGTAACTCTTATATTTTTCTCTCAATTACAGAAAAAAAGTTTCCCTTTGCATTCAATCTTAAGAAAACTTGTCAAAACCCATGCGTTATGTTCCTGCTGAAAAACAAAATTTTGGGCTTTTTTGATTCCCACGGACAGATCTTTTTTAGCGGGCATTTCACAACATCAAAATAAAGAAGTTTTGGGGAAAAAATCAAAAGAACCATTTGGGCAATCATAAACAAATTCATCCAATGCCATGTAGTGAATAATGTAATCAAATTCCACACACACCAGAGGAACTGTTGTGCGGGGTTTACACAGCATATACGGAAAAAATTTCCAGTGATATACCTTCCATGATTGCCGCAGTAAAGTTTTTTCCCCTACCACAAATTTTTTTTCCCTAACTGCACACCACATCCATCCCTCCCCCCCCCCTCTCCTCTCTGTCTACCCCCCCCCCCCCCCCCCCCCACAGACACCACCCTCATTCCACACAACCCATACCATCTTTTTTTCCCTTTCCCCTCTTCTCTTCTCCTCTCCTCTCTCTCTTTTCTCCCCCCCCAAACACACAACACAAAAACAACACGCCTTTCCAAAAGCATACTCTTTATTTTCCATACTCCCCTACCTTCCCTTTCCCCTGTCCCCCCCCCCCCCCCCCCCCCACACACACACCACCACATTCTCAACCAAACACCACCCCCACACCACAAAACCCAAAACAAAACCCACACACACCCTCGCTCTCCCCCATCCACACACCAACATATTCTTCTCTCTCCCCTCTCTCTCTCCTCCTCTCTCTTCTCTCACACACAAAACAACCCACACCCCCCCCTTCTTCTCTCTCTCTCTCTCTCTCTCTCTCCCCTCTCTCTCTTTCTCTCTCTCTCTCACACCACAACCACACAACCCCAACACCCCACATTCACTCACACCCACCACATTCACACACACACCATCATTCCAACAAAACCTCATTCTCACCACACCACAAAATCATCTCAAACACACAAAACACCACAAACACACACCAAACACCACGCACGCACCAAACGCACACAAACCCCAAAATTCTTCTTAAGTGCCGCCCCCCCCCCCCCCCCCTAAAAAAAAAACCCCATAACATCCCGTTCACTCACACACATTCAATCACACCTTTTCCCCCACTCCCAACCATTACCCTTCCCTTCCAGCACCTCTGTCCCAAAATTTTCCCCCACCACCCCCAACCCCCTAAGAAAAAAATTTGCCATGTGTCGCACACCAAACTTCTCCCTGCCTTTTTGGGTGCCCCACAAAGGGGCCCAGGATTATGTAACAGTTAGGCAGGAGTATAAATTAGCAAAAAAGGAAAGGTCGGTTGTTGGTCTGTTGTTGGAAAGATGGGACACAGCAAAGAAAAAAAGATGGTCATACGAGACACAGTTCCCTTTAACGGACTTTATAAATTTTAAATTTGGATTTCTTTTATCACAAATTTCCAGCTCTGTATAACAAAGCAGTTTCAGCCCCAAAGATTTTTTAAGACTTTGTCCATTAGAAAAAAAAAAAAAACCCAAAATAAACAACTGGGTTTTTTTGAATGAAGGTCAAAATAAAACCATGGAATTTTTTTTGAAAATAAAGGCCAAAACCAATTAAAATGATTTACTTTTTAAACGGGGCCAAACTCAAAAAGGTGAGAAAAACTATCACTACGGGGGCCCTCTTCTCCCACCCCCTACCCAAAATGATACCCTGCCCCCCCCCTTCCCCCCGCCATACACACACACAACACACAACACACACACACACACACACACACACACTCACAAAAACCCTGTGGTTTTTTCTTTTCGCTGTTTTTTTAATTTAAAAAAAAGACGTAAAAATTTTTAAGACGCCCATGGCCTACTACTGCAAACTACACACAAAACTTTTTTGTGTGTATCGTACATTACTATGCTCACTGTTGCGCTGATGCGCTGCTACACTCTAACTACAACTACTACTACTACCCACACACATACAACCCCATCATTTCTCTCTCTCTCCCCCCCACCCCCCACACACCCCCCATTCACACACACACCAAACCCACCACACACACACCACACACGCCTCACAAAACCAAAACATGCCTCACCCTGCACATGCACACACCCCCACACCCCCCTACCCACACACACACACCCCCCTAACACACTGACCACACATTCCAGACACCCACACAACCGGGGCGCGCGCTGCACGCACACACTACACCCACAAACTTCACACACACACACTACTCCACACACACCCTCATAATACATCCCAACACTCAACACACAACACCTCCCACACACTTCTACCCCCCCCCCCCCCACACAAAAAAAAACCCCCACCACCACAACACAAACCACACCACCCAAAACCCCCCCAAAACACACCCACCCCAACCCCACCCCACACACCCACACACACACACACACAAACAACACCAAAAAAAAAAAACCCAACCACTAAACCCCACTACTACCCAAAAACCACACCAAATCCCAAAATCACACCAAAACACACACAACCACCACCCAAAAACAAACCCACCCCACAAAAACCAAAAACTTACCATAAAAAATTAAAATAAAAGAGGGAAAATCATGAGGTTCCCAAAAAAATTCAATCCCGGAACGTTAAACACAAAAACCGTAACCTTTACACTTTCCCCCCCCTTTTTGCAAATGCCCCCATTTAAAAGCGGTTTTAAAAAGCCTCAAAGGATTGCCCTTAAAGGAAATTTTTATTTCCGTTTTTTTGTTTTTTAAAAAAAATTTAAAAAAAAGGGCAAAAAAATTTTCCACCCTTAAGGGTTTTAAAGATAGCATTGTCTAGCTGATCTTTTAAAACCCAAATCGGGAAAAAAAATTAAAACCAACACTTTTTTTTCTTTTTTTTTTTTTTTTTCTCTTTTCCCCATCTTTTTCCCCTTCTTTTTTCCTCTTTTTTTCCCCTTTTTTTTTGTGGTGTCTTTTTTTTCTTTTTTTTCTTTTTTTTTTTTTTTTCTTGGGGGGTCTTTTTTTTTTTTTTTTTTTGGGGGGGGGGGGGGGGGGGGGGGGGGGGGGGGGGGGGGGGGGGGGGGGGGGGGGGGTTTTTTTTTTTTAAAGTTTTTTTTTTTTAAAAGGGGGGGGGGGTTTTTTTTTTTTGGTTTTTTTTTGGGGGGGGGTTCCGGGCGTGGTGGGGGGTTTGCTTTTTTGTTTTGGGGGGGGGGGGGTTTTTTTGGGGGGGGGGGGTTTTTTTAAAAAAGGGGGGGGGGGGGGGGGGGGGAAAAGTGTGGGGGGGGTTTTAGGGGGGGGGGGGGGGGGGGAAAAGGTGGGGGGGGGGGGTGTTTTGGAGAAAGGGGGGGGGGGGGGGGGGGGTTGGTTTTGGAGGGGGGGGGGGGGGTTTTGGGGGGGGGGGGGGGTTTGGGGGGTTTTTGGGGGGGGGGCCCTTTCTGTCCCCGGAAAATTTTTTTCAGATTTCCCCTTTTTTCGGTTTTTTTACGTGCCTTTCAGCATTTTTCCCTTTTTTTTCCCCCAAGCATCCTGGGGGAGGTGGAGACCTCCTCCGGGTGGTTCCTGCCAGAATACACACGTGACAACCATCAGTACAGGCCTTTGATATACTTGTGGCAACCGTAGTTTTCATACTTATTGACTTATCTAACAGTATACACATTATACAACATGTAACTATTTAACCTTTTAAGCAAGTCACAATAAATAAGTTTTTAAAAAATGTTCATTTCTGTGCCTGTTTATTTTCCTATGCATCTTGTACATATGTTATATCTGTTCTGCCTTATAAAAGAGTAGGCTACTGTGTGCCGGTGGAAATGGGTGACACATGGGATGGATGCTATAGCCGAGTAATTAAGACCATTGACCTCAATCCTATGTGTCCATGAAGTCATCCTTTCAAATCTTGGTGGTGGTCTGGTGATTTAAGGGTGGGGATTTTTATAATCACCCAAGTCAACTTCAAGCACAGACCTGCAAGTGCCTTCATTCCCTTCGTGGATATACACATGCAGAAGATCAAGTATGCACATCAAAGATCCTGTAATTCACGTCAGCAGTTGGTGGTGTGTGGAATCACAAACATACCCAGCATACATCCCTGAAGTCGGAATAGGGCTACCTTTACGGTAAGCAAAAACAGTCCCATACACAACATCTCACCATTGAGCTCTAGCCAGGGATCGTGAAATGGGGCAAATTGCTCAAAATTACATGGGGCCACCAGCCAGAGGGGCCCTGCACTGCTGCTGGGTCACTTTGGTGGTGTTCAGTGGTGCCTGTTCTGAGCTAACATACGCAGGACACCTTCTACTAAGCCCCCTACTAACGACAGTATTCGCTCAGTCGTGGGAGTTGCTTAAAATTGGCATTTGGTAAAACACAGTTTAAATTCATGATTTGGGTTTATGGTGGGTTTCGAGTCTTTAATTAACCCAACCCAGACCAGATCGACTGTGACTGAGTGATCTGACTTCAGTTTCTAAATCCTGGATGGACCAAGACTGACCACTGGTAGTAGGTCAACAACTTTCACTATCACATATCCCCTGGTGGTTAGCGTGATGCACATTGTGCTCGTGATCTGCTGACCTCGGTTCCAATCTTTTTCAAGAGGATTTTTCCTCTGGAGTTGACATCAGTGCCGACTCCACTCCCCTAAGTCCTCCTGATGAGACTATAAACCAAGGTCCCGTGTGTCTTGCGCACATGTTTTAAAACCGTTCTGGCTTTTCGGTAGAGTGGCCATTGTTGTGCCAGTGGAATATGGTTAACTACATTTTACAAAACTGACATACACACAGGGACTGAAGGGGTTGTTTTTTTAAAAAGGCACATGAGTGTTTATTCCATTGTCCTCCAAATAAAAGAATTTTTTTTTAAAAATTTAATCCCACAATGCAATCAATGCAAGAGTCTTCAGGCAGTGAAGACCATGAATGCCATTTTGAATTTGGTTGCAAGAGATTTGGTCAACATTTTTATTTCTTTTTCTTCTTTTTTTGTGCACATTTTCTGGTGTGGTCATTGGCGCATGGTGAACTTTTAAAATTTCTAGGTAGAACTCATTTTCAGACATAATATTTAAGTGTGTTTTCGAGGTAAACGTGTGAAAAAAAGTTTGAAGTGAGACAAGTCTGAAGTCAATTGTAACCTAGTTATAAGCAATAACCAAGTGATGAACAACGATCCTCTGCTGACTGATTTTTTTCTCCCATACTTCTTCTTTGTCGAAAACTCAGACAGCAGCTATAGTTTTCTGTTATATGAGCAAAAATGCGTCACGCTGCCATTAAGCGCCCAGACAAGTCAGGCCCAGCGCGTCCGACTTTGGCACGAGAGAGAATTGTTATCTTTTAAGTCTTTCTGGAGAAAAGGCAGAGAATGAACCAAACAAAAAAAAATACATTTTAAAATTTTAGAACACTTTGAAACAAAAAATTTCATTTACTCATTGAAAACCCATGCTGTCTGGATTTGGACATATGACGACTGATCGACTTCAATCGAAATGACGGATTTTGACCATGACAGACAGGCCAGTTCTCAAACGATTTAATCTCATCATGAGGGGGAAATTTATCAAGGATTTGTTAAGTATCACAGTGCATTTTTTCTCTATTAGTTCAGATGAAGGCGATTTTGATAAAACTTTGCGTTCACAAAACATTACATTGTACTCCTTAAGGCAATAAAATAGTCTGAAGTTATCTTCCACTTTCATAGCTCAAATACACAAGGATTTCATTCCTCCTTCTTCAAACTATGGCCATGCCATACTTTTTGACTCCAGTTCATGATGGCTGCCACTGCACACGTGGCATTGGTTCCAGTCCCATAGCTACTGGAAAGCATGAGTCCCAATAGTACACTGAAAATTCAGTGGGTTTTCTAGGACAAACATGTTCAGTCATCTGTCACGTTACTTTTAAAAGAGTTGAATTATGAATTATTATTTTCATAGTGTGTTCATAATGCCCATTTACTTTATTTAGCTCAAATAATCAATGATTCAATACTTTTCAAACATGAAATTGGACTAGATTACATAAATTTACATTCTTTTTTAGCAATTATTTGAAAGCAGTTTTTGTTGATGTTGATTGAATCAATCTACAATTTGATGTACACAAATTTATGTAAAACAGACCTTTAAAAAAGAGGCTAACAGTCATTGTTTTTTTTAAAACAAAACCCACTTAAGGTTTAGTTACAAGCGACCACCAGCTGCATTCTCACTGGGTCTTGAACCCCTTCAAGGCAGGCGGAGGTTCAGGGTACTTACAGCGGTGATGCTTCCCCTCATTCAGTGACTGACGGAGTGGATTTGACTGGAGCTGTTCTTGGTGTTGACTTTGGCACAGGCGATGATTCCATATTCAGTTTTTGATGGCTTTGGGATGTAATGAATGTTCTGGTTGTACGGATTTGGGTCAGGTGTTGGCTTCCCATCATTCATTTTCGGTGGCAACCGGACCTGACTTGGTGTTGTTCTGGTGTGTTGACTATGGACATGGCAATGTTCCCAGTGACTGATAGATTGTGCTGGACCAAAACTGAAGAGTTTCAGGGTATTTGGATAGGGTGCTTCCCATTATTCACTTAACCTTCATGTGAATGGCCGTGGATTTGGACTGGTGCTGTTCTGGTGTGCCGACTTTGGCACAGGTGATGCTTTTCCATTTTCAGTGACTGATGGCCTGAATTGATTTCAGTCTGGCCTTATTGCACTGTTGGAAATTGAATAGCAGCTGATGTTAAACTAAGCTATTATTCGATATGTGACAATTATGATTTCAATCAACCACGTTTACATAAATAAATGGTAGCACACTGGATTCTTGGTTGTTAGGTTCTGTGGGGCCTAATCCCTTATGTGGCATAATTTAGGGCTTTTCCCAGTATCCTAAATTAGCGAAGATTATTAAAGCAAAAAGCCCTGGACCCACAGCAAAACTTGTGTGCCCAATGGGAGGGCTGGGACCAAAACGTTGAGCAGACTGGGACCCCAAAGCTGCCCATCAAACACTTTACAGTTGCATCACTAAGTGTTTAAATAAATTACTTGACCAGCACTGCAGGTGCCTGTCACTCTCTGGCCTGATCGACAACGCAGATCATATTTTGATTAAAAAAATACTGCAGAGTGCATCACTGCCATGTAGTCTTAAAAGTTGGTTAATTTAATGCTGCATAACGATTAAGTATTATGCAGTTTTGGGTTGTTGGTGTGGTTTTTTTTAACTAATTTAGTTGCTCCATTTGATATTTTCTTTCATGCTCTAGACAGGCAGAAAAGAGCAAGAGGATACAACAAAAATGCAAACACAGACTCTACCAAACAGTACTGGAGCATTTCCAACATGAACAGGCTCCAAGACAGAAAAGGCAACAAAGCCAACAAGCAAGGACACACAACCCAGACAGAATTGGCAGGCATAAAACGTAAACAAATACGCTGTACAAAGGCAGAGAGGTTCTAGCTTACGCAGTCAAAAAGATGACAAAACGAATGGTACCTGGTTTTCTTTTGTGTTGGACGTGATGTCACAGCATGTAATGGTGCCGGACTTCAGTGGCGCTTTCTGGTCTCCTATCATCAGTCCCTTGATGACGGATGCGTTGGTCGACAGTTTTCTCCAGGCTTGTCTGTCTTCTGCTTGATCAAGCTTGACGAGTTGACTCCCATGTGATCCACACGATTCACAGCCCCATGTGATCCACACGATTCACAGCCCCATGTGATCCACACGATTCACAGCCCCATGTGATCCACACGATTCACAGCCCCATGTGATCCACACGATTCACAGCCCCATGTGATCCACACGATTCACAGCCCCATGTGATCCACACAATGACTAACCAGGTTAGGACCCGTATGTAATAGAGGGTGGGAAGGAAAAAGCTGAAGGAAATGTCTGGAAAATGTGAGGGGCTGGCAAAGACAACCCCTCCTAACTAACATCCCAAAGATGCCAGTAGGTGCCACAGTCACACTACCTCCTAACCAACGTCCCAAAGATGCCAGTAGGTGACAGTCACACTACCTCCTAACCAACGTCCCAAAGATGCCAGTAAGTGACACAGTCACACTACCTCCTAACCAACGTCCCAAAGATGCCAGTAGGTGACAGTCACACTACCTCCTAACCAACGTCCCAAAGATGCCAGTAGGTGACACAGTCATACTACCTCCTAACCAACGTCCCAAAGATGCCAGTAGGTGACACAGTCACACTACCTCCTAACCAATGTCCCAAAGATGCCAGTAGGTGACATAGTCACACTACCTCCTAACTAACGTTCCAAAGATGCCAGTAGGTGACACAGTCACACTACCTCCTAACCAACGTCCCAAAGATGCCAGTAGGTGACACAGTCACACTACCTCCTAACCAACGTCCCAAAGATGCCAGTAGGTGACATAGTCACACTACCTCATGACCACTGTCCCAAAGATGAAGTCACTCTCCTTCATGACTAATGTCGGAAAGATGAAGTCGCAGTCCCTCCTAACCACTGTTCCAAAGCCTTTGTAGGATATCACTGGCACCGAGATTGCTTTCCTTTGATCTCTTGCACCAACTTGTTTGTCCCTAGTTTAAATCTAATTTTTCTCTAAGTTTAAATCTAATTTTTGGGGCTAGTTTTTATGTACTAGTTTTATTGCATCTACTTTTATGGCCATGTCTAACTCTACTTCCTATTCCTTTTTTTTTTTTTGGGGGGGGGGGGCTGGTTTCTATTGTCTATTGTCTAATTTTATTTATATCTTTTAGCAAGGATCAGGGATGCAATCAGGAATTTGGTGCCCAGCGATAAAGGCAACTGACAGGTTAGTAGTCCAACGGCAAGACCCACTCTTGCAAATCCATCAGATCACCAGTGCTCTAGCCACTCGCAGGATCTGGAAGCATGTCAAGTCTTCGTGAACACTGAGAACTTTGGGGATAGCAGAATATCCCCATTCTGAAAGCTAACGTCAAATATACTAAGAACTCTGGGGATAGCAGAATATCCCCATTCTGAAAATCTAAGGTAGACTATGCCAAGAACTTTGGGGATAGCAGAATATCCCCATTCTGAAAACTAAGGTTGATTGTACTGAGAATTCTGGGGATAGCAGAATACCCCCATTCTGAAAATGAACGTCGATTGTACTAAGAACTTTGGGGATAGCAGAATATCCCCATTCTGAAAATCTAAGGTAGACTATGCCAAGAACTTTGGGGATAGCAGAATATCCCCATTCTGAAAACTAAGGTTGATTGTACTGAGAAATCCAGGGATAGCAGAATATCCCCATTCTGAAAATGAACGTCGATTGTACTGAGAACTTTGGGGATAGTAGAATATCCCCATTCTGAAAATGAACGTCGATTGTACTAAGAACTCTAGGGATAGCAGAATATCCCCCATTCTTAAAATGAACGTCGATTGTACTAAAAACTATAGGGATAGCAGAATATCCCCATTCTGAAAATGAATGTCGATTGTACTAAGAACACTGGGGATAGCAGAATATCCCCATTCTGAAAATGAACGTCGATTGTTTTGTGAATTCTGGGGATAGCAGAATATCCCCATTCAGAAAATGAACGTCGATTGTACTAAGAACTATGGGGATAGCAGAATATCCCCATTCTGAAAATGAACGTCGATTGTACTGAGAATTCTGGGGATAGCAGAATATCCCCATTCTGAAAATGAACGTGGATTGTACTAAGAACTTTGGGGATAGCAGAATATCCCCATTCTGAAAATGAACGTCGATTGTACTAAGAACTCTAGGGATAGCAGAATATCCCCATTCTGAAAATGAACGTTGATTGTACTAAGAACTTTGGGGATAGCAGAATATCCCCATTCTGAAAATGAACGTCGATTGTACTGAGAATTCTGGGGATAGCAGCATATCCCCATTCTGAAAACTAAGGTTGAAAGTACTGAGACCTCTCGGGATAGCAGAATATCCCCATTCTGAAAATTACGTTCGATTGTTTTGTGAATTATAGGGGGTAGGCTGAATTATCCCCATTCAGAATGAAACGTCGATTGTTCTAGGAACTTTGGGGATTAGCAGAATTATCCCCATTCAGAAATGAAAGTCGGTTGTACTGAGAATTCTGGGGGATAGCTGAAGAATATCTCCTATTCTGAAAATGAAACGTCGATTGTACTAAGGGTACTATAGGGATAGCTGAATATCCCCATTCTGAAATGAACGTGAATTGTACTAAGAACTATAGGGATAGCAGAATATTCCCTTTCTGATAATGATCGTATCGATTGTACTATGAAACTTCGGGGATATGCAGAATTTACCCATTATGTAAATGAAACGTTCGATTGTACTAAGAAACTTTGGGTAGCTGAATATCCATTCTGAAATAGAACGTGATTTACTAAGAACTTTGGGGATAGCAGAATATCCCCCTTTGAAAATGAAAACGTGGATGTATAAGAACTTTGGGGATAGCAGTATATCCCCTTCTGAGAAATGACGTCGATTTGTACTAAGAACTTTGGGGATTGCAGGATTTCCCCATCTGAAAATGAAACGGAACGATGGTACTAAGAACTTTGGGTTAGTCAGTAAATATCCCATCTGTAAAGAAGTCAATTGTACTAAGTACTTCTAGGGGATAGCCAGATTATCCCAATTCTCTTGAATAAATAAGGTCGATTGTTAATGAGTATTTTGGGTAAGAATATCCCAATTCTGAAAATGAACGTGGATTGTACTAAGAAACTCTGGGATAACCGAATATCCCCATTCTGAAACGTCAAAATGTACTGAGAACTCTGAGGAATAGCGAATATCACATCTGAAAACCTTAGGTAAACTTTCATGAACTCGGGGATAGCAGAATTATACCCTTTTTGAAAAAACTTTTTAAAGTCGGATATCTTGCTAATCCTAATTTCCTTCCTCCATCCCCCACCTTCTAACATAGGTCCAACCAATATCGCCTTGTGTCTCACTTCTGAGTTTGTGGCCAGATAGCTTTTTTTCGCCAAAAAAAAAAATAAAAAACACTAAAGTTGATGGAAGTTTCTGATAACAAAAAATAAGGCATAGAATTATATGACAATTTATCTAAGGATCAGAAATAAGAGTATGTGTGTTGTGCGTGCAGTGCCGATCGCTGCGTGTGACGCATGTGTTGCAGGTAGTAACAGAGAAGAGATGTGAGGGGGGGGAGGATTGAGTGGGAGAGGGAGGGAAATTGAGACGAGTAGGAGGGAGAGGGGTGGGGGGAGGGGAGGGGAGAGAAGAGAGAGAGTGTGAGAGAAATGGAGAGAGAGAGAGCGGGAGAGAGAGAGGAGAGAGAGAGAGAGAAGAGAGAGAGAGAGAGTGAGAGGAGTGAGAAGAGAGAGAGAGCATGTGGGCTTGCAGAGTTGCATGTGGGCACACGCGGCGGAACATCTCACGCCAAACGTGGAAAACCATTTCTACGTTTGTTATAGCCCAATAGTGGTTATGAAGGCTTCAGTCCCATGGGTCCATGAATTCATGGGTTCGTATCCTCGGCGGCATCTGGGGATTTTTATGATGTCCCAGATCAAACTTCAGGTGCAGCTGACCTTTTTTTTTTTTTTTTTTGGGGGCCCAGTGCCTTAATTCCTTCGCGCATATAATTATATACCACACATGCAGAAGATCATATAGATGCACGGTTGAAGATCTCTCAATTCATGTCAGCATTCGGTGGGTTCTGGAAACACAAACATGCCCAGCACATACAGCCCCGAAGTCGGAATGGGGCTACCTTCATGGTGGGCAAAAACGGTCCCATGCGCAAAATCTCACCAATGGTTGAACCTCGGGGCTCTAGCTGATGAACGGGAAAAAAAAAACGTTCCACATTTGGAAGAGAAGACCCTTGTGTACTGGTAGGAGTGGAAGCAACTTTTAAAAAATGCAAACGCATGCACAGGTGTTTAGACATCCTCCATGAAGTCGGAATGCAGCTACCTTAATGGTTCACAAACGTTCATATCCACAAAAATCTCACAATTGGTGAACCTCGTTGCTCTAGTCAAGGAATGTAAAAAAAAAAATCAGCAAAAAGTGGCAAGTCATGAACACCGTGTATGACTGCACTAGGCCACGCTAGGGCCTAGGCCTACAGCATCAGGGGATTCAGCCAAGTTGAAAATAAATAATGGCGATCTTTGGTGTTTTTACAATCGAATTATGCAGGCAGCTGTCAGAAGCAGATAATATTGATAGACCTGAAAATCCAACCAGACAACAATCCTTTCAGTATAATCCAATTCAAAGAGTTCAAATGTTGCACTACATAAAACGATGCTGTATCAGTGACTGTTGTGCCCACACACCACTGTTGTAGGTATCTGCAATTAGGCCCTATTCCTAGTGTGTCAAAGACTGCCAATTGTCCAGGCTTCCTTCCTTCCACCCGGCTCTTTTACGTCAACAGGCATTGAGTAATTTGTGACGAAATTTCATCCAACAGTTGGGCCTCCAGATTCAGGGCCCTGGGCTAGGTCCTAGGCCTACCTCTGATTCTGTAGGGCTTACCAGAAGGCTAGCACAGGCCTAGGCTAGTATGTTTGTGCAAAACAGTGGTGTGTCTGTGTGTATGCACGTGCGCCTACGCGGGCATGTGCGCGCGTATTGCCGAGTGTGTGGGTGCCAGTGCCTGCCTGCCAGCATCCATGCCTACTCCACTGAACTCCTCCAGACATATTCAAACAACTATAGCCTACCACATACACAAGTGTCTGCAAAAATGTGACCATACTCACAATGAGATTTTCGCTGAAGTAGCACGCTACCGCTGCAGTGGCTGTACAGTAGCATCATCAGCTGCAAGAAGGTTTTTTCTCATGTGGGGAAGTCGTACTCTGGCCTCTGTTCGTGTGGTCTTCTGCTGCCAAGTTAGCCACCAATCAAAGGTCAAGACCTAGGTGGGGTTATCAAGGTGGTCGTTGTACACAAAGTGCCCCGCATGTCGTCTTTCTCATGCGTTGTTCCTGTGAGCATAACGTTTTCCGTTAGTTCTGGTTAGCACTGAATTCTCATTGGTGATCCAGCACTACGAATTCTGCTGGGTTTAAAAAAAAAACTATCACATCTCGTTTTTATTCCCATTCAGTGCGTGTGCGCAGGGGTACGTACATGTACATGCTCCTGCACGAGCTTTATGTGCATGCTTGCCTGTGTTCATGTCCGTGTCCGTGTGGATAAGTGTGTGGGGTATGTGTGCACGTGAGCGTGTATGAAGTGTTTGCAATCATGCATTTGTTTCACTCTAATTTCTGTATTCTTTATGCACACGTTAAAGATCCCGTAATTCATGTCAGTATTCGGTGGGTTACGGAAACACGAACATAGGCCTACCCAGCATAGGCTACATCCCTGAAGTCGGAATGCGGCTACCTTGATGGTGGGCAAACGCTGTCGCATACGCACAATCTCACCATTGTTGAACCTCCAAGCTCTGGCCCAGGAACGGAACACACACACACAAATTTCTGATAAATCCTGTTCCGCTTTTCGTAAGAGTAGGCCATTGTGTGCCGGTGGGAACAAATGACAGAATTCACAAAACCGCATACACACGGGGACTGGATGTAAAAAAAAAGCACATAAGTGCTTATTCCATTATCCTCGATATAAAAGAATAAAATAAATAAATAAATAAACACACACACACACACACACTTTTATTGTTGAAAATATGCCCATCCGCCATGAAACCTACTCCAATGTTCCACCAAATGCATCAACAAGGTTACTGCTTATGCCCGTCAGTTTAGTCTACAAGATGACTGTGATTTTATCAATTCTACTTGCACAATGGAAAAACTGAAAATCTGATCTAAAAAAAAATAAAAAGAAGCGGGGAAAAATGCCCGTCAGTTTCTGCAAGACACTAAACACTGATTATGGAGTACACAGCATTTCACTGGCATCATCATCATTTTCTGCAGCCATCATACATGCAGCCTGCCTATGTTGGCAGGAGAGGGGAGGAGGGGGTATCACTCAAGAATGTTTTCTGTAATCTTACATTCCCTAGCCGGTTGGAGCCACCTCTGAGACACCCATTCCAGAGAATTTTTCAATACCAGCTTCCCCCCCCCCTATGTTGGCAGGAGAGGGGAGGAGGGGGTATCACTCAAGAATGTTTTCTGTAATCTTACATTCCCTAGCCGGTTGGAGCCACCTCTGAGACACCCATTCCAGAGAATTTTTCAATACCAGCTCCCCCCCCCCCCCCCCCCCCCCCCCCCCCCCCCCCCCCCCCCCCCCCCCACAAGGTCTTTCGGATGAGACATTAAACCGAGGTCCCGAGTACGAACGCACACGGAACATCTTATGCACACGCTAAAACCCGTTCTGCTTTTGGAAGAGTAGGCCGTTTCGTGTTCGAGAGGATTTTCCCCTGGAATTATCAATACCAACTCCACTCCCACAAAAGTCTTTCGGATGAAACTATAAACCGAGGCCCCGAGTACAAACGCACACGGAACATCTTAAGCACACGTTAAAATCCGTTCCACTCTTGGAAGTGCATTTCGTGTTTGTCTGAGCAGATTTTTTTTTTTAATGCATGCAGGCAGGTGTGTTTAGACGTCGGTTTGCGGCAACTTAAATGGCGGGTAAACGGTCGTATACATAAAAATATCGGCATTGGTGAACTTTGGAGCATAAGCCCAGGAACGAAAGAACGTGCGACTTTTTCTCTGATCTGTCCCGAAAAACATATCCCTGTGTCATGCGGACGCTATAGCCAAGTGGTTAGGATGTTGACTTCAATCCCACGGGTCCATGACGTTGTGGATTGGAATCTCGGTTGGGTCTGGTGATTTAAGAGCGGGAATTTTTAACAATCTCCCAGGTCAACTTCAAGTACAGACCAGCCAATGCCATAATTCCCATGGTGTACACAGCCTATGCATGCAAAATATCTTGCTATGCACGTTAAAGATCCGATTATTCATGTTAACATTCGGTGGGTTAGGAAACAGTCAGCACCCATTCCTGACCTCCGAATGCCGCTACTGTAAAGGTGGCCAAAAAACCCTCTCTCGTGCGCGCGTTTGTATTTCTCAAAGCTTGAACGGTTATTAAAATAACAATACAAAACAAAACCGAGCATTTTAGTACTCCAAGAACGGTTCACTTTGTTGCTCCAGTTTTCCCATCAATAGATGTCTGATCATGACATACAACAATGAATACAAGCTGGCCAAACAGCAAAAAGAAAAACAAACAGTTCCCATTGACGTGAGTAAGACCGTGGTTAGGGCGCCGACACCGTAATCAGAGGGCAACAGTTGGTGGGAGTTTGAATCTCCAATATGGCCTCCGTTTTATGTTATCTTCCCGCCCAGTTCAAGTCGTATGCTGATGGATGATGCTATATAGCCGAGTGGTTAAGACCATTGGACTTCATTCCCATGGTCCATGAAGTCGTGGGTTTGAATCTAGGCGGCGTCTGGTGAATTAAGGGTGGGGATTTTACCATCTCCTCGGTCAACTTAAAGTGAAGACCTGCCAGCGCCCTAATTCCCTTCGTGTATGTACACATGCAGAAGCTGAAACATGCACGTTAAAATCCCTGTAATTCGTGTCAACGTTGGATGGGTTACAGAAACACGAACTACTCATCATACATTCCCCACGTCGGAGTGCTGCAACCGTACTGGTGGGCAAAAACGGTCGCATGCATGCGAAAAAACTCACTATTGGTGAACCTCTGTATCCAGGAAAGAAAAACAAAAATAAGGGGCTTGTCACAAATTTACAGGGACATCTGGACTAAGGCATTGTCACGTCGTAATGAGGGGCCTGAATTTTGGGACTGATGCGCGGGAAAATCATGTAGGCACACACTGAATGCTGTTACCAGAAAGAAGATTAATCTTGCTTTTCGAAATGTTTTTTTTTTATCCTGGACATGTAAAACCAATCAAGAATACTAAGCAAATCTGATAAATAAACAATAGTTACCTGTAGTCTCAGGTCAAAGTTGCCCAAGGGGTAGTTTCATTCTGCTTGTAGACCTGGGCTTGTATCGGCCACCATCAAGCCAAGGGTGTCCTTATTGCTGCTGCTGCTGTTGTTGCTTCTGTTGTTGCTGCTTCTGTTGTTGCTGCTTCTGTTGTCGGGAAAGTAGTGAAGTGTATGGTACCTACTGCAGTACTTGTACTTAACTACTTGCTTTGTGAGTGAACAGTCATCATGAGCAGTGCATCATGGGACACCAGCAGCTGAGGGTGATAACTTGTCACAGGAGAGCTCACAACTCTCTGTATTAACGTTACAATAGGGTTGCACAGCATCATTATGCCTGCATAGCAGCACTGTTGCTTAAAGAATTGTACTTCCTTCTATATTTTCTGCATTATTTTCTGAAAATGTCCATAACATTCGCTCCAAACTGGATCAGACTCCTTTCCAGCCTGCACTTCCTGATCCCCAATTCTCTGGCACTCCTCTCCTTTTCTTTCATCCGACAAGTGAGAAAGAAATCACGACAATTCTGAAAGAAATGACAATAAAATCATGTGATCTTGATCACATACCCGCTTCTCTTTTCACACAGTGCCTACCACAACTTACACCCACTATCACGAAAATAGTGAACTCATCTCTTGTTTCAGGAAATGTTCCATCAGCTCTAAAAACTGCTATAGTCACACCTCTACTCAAAAAGCATGACCTTGACCCTAACATTCTGAAGAATTATAGACATGTTTCCAGTCTACCTTTTATTTCTAAAGTCCTTGAAAAAGTAGTTCTCAAACAGCTCAACAACCACCTTCTCTCCAACAATCTTCTTCCTGAGTTTCAGTCTGCCTATTGCGTCAACCACAGCACTGAAACCACCCTAGTACACACTTTAAACGCGCTTCTGACTCGGGGAAAATCTCCCTTCTCACTCTACTCGACTTATCGGCAGCCTTCCACGCTAAAGACCACTCAATTCTTCTCCCCCGTCTTGAAAAAGCGTTATGTGTTACTGGCACAGCCCTCACCTGGTTTAATTCATACCTTACTGACCGATTTCAGACAGTTGCAGTAAACAAGATTCAATCAATATCTGCCAAACTGGAATGCGGAGTCCCACAGGGATCAGTTCTAGGCCCTGTTCTGTTCACTCTTTACACTGCCCCACTGTCACATAATTATAATAAACCGTCACCAAATCAACCATCATTTTTACGCAGATGACTCTCACATTCAAAGCAGTGTAGTCAAAACTGGATGACACAGAACAAATTACAGCTAAATGCAGATAAAACCGAAGCCATGCTCGTTGGGACCAAACACAAACTCTCTTCCATTACAACAGCTTCAATAGAACTCAGCAATACATCAGTCCCTCTATTCACTGCTGTGAAGTATCTAGGTGTTGTTATGGACAACACACTCTCTATGCAAAAGTTCATCTCCCAGACCTGTCAGTCATGCTACTATTAATTACGGTGTATTAGTGCAATACGAAAGTACCTGTCCACCGATGCAACATCCAAACTTGACACTTCTCTCATTCTTTCACATCTGGACTATTGCAATTCTCTTCTGGCTGGTCTGCCAGCATCATCTATCCACTCCCTTCAACGTATACAAAACTCTGCAGCTCGACTAGTTCTCAGAAAGAAAAAAACTGAGCACATTACCCCTATCTTGCGATCTCTCCACTGGCTGCCTGTGCCACAGAGAGTAGGTTATAAGATCAGTACCGTCTGTTACAAATGTCTCCACAAAACTGCACCCTTCTACCTCTGTGAATGTCTTAACCTGTACACTCCATCACGTTCCCTCGCTCTGCTGCAGATACCTTGTGCCTACGAATACCTAGATTCAACCAATCCACTGTTGGCCACCGCTCTTTCTCTATTTCGGGTCCATCGACCTGGAATGAGCTCCCTCTCTCTCTTCGCCAGAAGCCTAGCTATGACACTTTTAAATCCAGCCTCAAGACATATTTATTTCAAACCTAAGATTTCCCCCCTCCTGTTTCATATCAGAACTATCCCACCTTCACTAACCCATGTCCTATCACCCTGCTAAAGTATATGACCTGTGTGAGTGTGTGTGCTTTTGAAAAACATTTGACTATTGCAATTTTATTTCATAGATTTGGTCTGCAGCGTACCATGTTTGTAATATCTGTTTAAACTATTATTTGTCATTGGTTGTATGACTGTGTAAGATTAGGTTGAATGCATGCACTTTTATTTGTCTTTGCAAGATATAGCGCTATATAAGTTCCATTTATTATTATTATTACTATTTTCAGTTGGCCCACAGTGCCAAAGTGGGATGACTTGCGACCACAGTCCCTAAATCGGATATCTCCGCTGGGACTGTAATGAATACTTATGTAAACAGTTCTCTGACCACAGCCATGGAGGTGGAACAGTCAGTGCAAGACCCCCCACCCCCCTCGCCCTATACCCCCTTCCCTTTTCCTACCATCCCCTTTCACCCCTCTGGCCCATTTCTTTCATGAAACCAGATACCCATTGTTGATACATGTGGCTGTTCACTTGCTACCTAGTGATGACTCCTCATGTCAAGCACAGAAGGGAAGTAATCGGCATGGAAGAGTCACATCCCTTGAAACCGTGTTCGTAGGTTTCTTTTTTTTTTCTCCCTTTACATAAAAAAGTCTTTTCGCGGATTTCTGCGATTTCCTGGAGATGTAATGTGTGTGTGTGCGCGCGAGCGCACGCATGTGTGTGTGTGTGTGTGTGTGCGTGCACGCATGTGTATGTGTGTGTGAGTGTGTGTGTGTGTACAAATGTTTGTGCATGCGTGAGTGTGTGTATATGTGTGTTGTGCATACCTGCATGCATGTGCACATGTGCAGCAGAAACAACAGAACAAAATCCCAATACAACCAGAAAAAATTAACACTGAAAGACACACTGACACCAAGGAGATTTAGTATTTACAACACTTACGTTTATTCAACTTTTATGTACATAATATTTACACATTAAGATTACAACAGATCATTTCTTTTCAGTACAACACTTCTGAAAAAAACCCACAAAAAAACCCCAACACACAGCCATCATTTTACAGACACACACCGAAGTTGGATGCGCTGGGCCTGACCTGTCAGGAGTTTAACGGCAGCACAACGCAATTTTCTTCATAGACAGCAAGAACTGCTGTCTGAGCGCTCAACAAAGAAGAAGAAGTTTTCCAGACACATTTTCATCATACAACGCCCTCCGCATTTCAACACTTAAGTTGACGACAGGCAACAGTACAGTATGCCTACCATTTTGCTTTGTTTGACTGTGTGTATGTAACAAGTGTTCATTTTTCACTATTACGTTGAGGTGTACAGAGGGAAGAAGGTAGAGGGAGATCTTTCTGGGGAAGGAGGGTGGAGAGGTCTGGGAGAGGGACTCCCCTTTCCCCTTGTTTGCACATGCCTTTTGTTTTTTTAAAGAGAGTTGTCTTCTTCGTCAAACAACTATTGTCTGTCAGTGTCATAGGAGCGAAAATGTGTTGCACCGCTGTCAGGCACCTGACAAGTCAGGCCTAGCGCATCCAACTTTGGGCATGGGAGAGAATTGTTAGGGGTTGGTTTGGTTTGGTTTGTTGGGGGGTGGGGGTTGTCAGGGTGGGGGAGGTAGAGGGGGGGGGGTTGGTTTTGTTGTTTATGGTAGGGGGATGGGGGGAGGCAGGGGTTCAGTCATCCTTAATCTATGGCATTTTTGTTGTTTACCAAAAAAATATACAGAAGTTAAAGGCCGCTACGCGTTATATGCATTCACTCTAGAATATATCAGCGAAGGGAAGTCTGCAAGTGATAGTAAACCACTTTTACATTTTCTACTTTTCCTGTTTCAACAAAACTCAGATTTTGATGTACATTTTTTAACTTTTCCTGTTTCAACAACACTCAGATTTTGATGTACATTTTCAACTTTTCCTGTTTCAACAACACTCAGATTTTGATGTACATTTTCAACTTTTCCTGTTTCAACAACACTCAGATTTTGATGTACATTTTCAACTTTTCCTGTTTCAACAACACTCAGATTTTGATGTACATTTTCAACTTTTCCTGTTTCAACAACACTCAGATTTTGATGTACATTTTCAACTTTTCCTGTTTCAACAAAACTCAGATTTTGATTCCTATCTTCAAACTGTATTTCCTTATTTTTCCCCTTCCTACCTACCACCCCCTCCCTTCCCTTCCCAAACAACAATGGAGAACAAAAATACACAAAGGGCACAGATTCTGCTCAAGAAGGTTCTGTTCGCTTGACACATCAACAGGACTTCTGTCGACGGAAACGGTTTCCAGGGGTCGGGTTATCACCAGTCTGAAACAGCTCTAGTGCACTGGATCACGGCAGGAGAAATGCGCCTCTTGAATCCTGCTGCAATCTCCACCATCTTGATAAGTCTGCGAGCAAGCTGGTCGTTTTCTTTTTCCGTCTGCAACAGGATCAGAATGCATGCATGTTATTTTTATTATTATTTTTTTTAAATCATAAAATGACTGTGCGTATTCTGACAATGCCATACCAGATCTTAAAATTAATATGCAGGCCCCAATAAACTGCCGTGGATACATGTGTGTGTGTGTGTGTGCACAAATGCTATCAGATGCACGGACTTTAGTAGCGGCACTAGCACCGAAGATGCAAAACAAAATGCAAACATCTTGATGCCATTTGTAGGGAGGTCTGTACTGCATAGTGCAAATATACAACAACAACGACAACAAATCCTTATTCTGAGAAAACAGAAAATAAGTTTAAATTAAAACAAAAATGGTTTGAAAATAAAGTGTAAAAGTAATGACCTGTATTGTATGTTAAATAGCAAAGATCTGATTCTGGAGAAGAAAAAAATTACAAGGAAAAAAAACAACAAACAATAACATTTTCCCTTTTTCTTCTTTTTTCAATTTTTTCTGTTATAATTAGAAACAAAATAAAAGTCAGGCTCTCCGCCAAAAGTCCTTCAGATGAGACTATAAACCAAAGTCCTGTGTGCAGACACACGCAGAACATCTTGCACACACATTAAAACCCATTCTGCTTTTTGGAAGAGTAGGCCATTGAGTGCCAGTAGGCATGGATGACAACATTTACAAGACTGCATACACACAGGGACAGGATGTAAAAAAAGAACATGAATGCTTATTCCATTATCCTCGAAATAAAAGTATGAATGAATGAATGAATAAATGAATGAATAAATAAATAAATGAATAAATGAAATAAAACATGTTGGAGCCTCTTTTCCTATCCATCTTCCTATCCTCCTCATGAGCATGTTTTATAAACCTGCAGCATCAGCTACTGCCTGTTTCAACTGATTGGGCTGCTATTCTCTGTGTATAAGTGTGTGTGTGTGTGTAAGTGTGAGTGTGTGTAAGTGTGTGCATGTGTGTGTGTGCGTGCGTATGTGCATGTGTGTGTCAAGTCAAGCCAAGTCAAGTCAAAATGATCTTTATTGAGGGTAAAAGAGTACATGTGTGCATATGTGTGTGTGTGTGTGTGTGTGCGTGAACATGGGGGATAGGATAACCTAGTGGTTAGAGCACTGCGCTTGCAATCAGATGGTCTGGGTCCGAGTCGTCACCAAGAGCCTGTTCAGAGGGATTTTTCCCCTAGTCTCCAGTCCCCTTGAAGTCCTGCGGGTGAGAATATAAACTAAGTCAAGCAGAACGTTGTTCATACAAAACCTGTTCTACCTTACAGAAGAGAAGGCCATTTGTGCCAGTAAGAACGGAAGACTCAAAACATATTTTAAAAATGCTCGCACACTGGAGTTGTGTTTAGACATCATCCCCGAAGTCAGAATGTGGGTACCTTAATGATGGGCTAAACAGTCGCATATGCAGAAATCTCACCATTGGTGAACCTTGGAGCTTTAGCCGAGGAACAACAACAAAACAACAACAATAAAAAGACACCCAAAATTATAATGCACATGCAAGATTTGGGAGTATTAGGATGGAAAGACAGCACTAAAGAGGATTTTATCAAGCAAAATGAAAAGTTGGGAGTAAGACAGTGGAAGTTTGAAATTATACCGACATCATTGTCATTCCCATGAAGGATGAAGTAAAGTCTTTACCTTGATTTCTCCAAACACCAGCGGCAGTTGGTAAGAGTCAGCAAGTTCTGTCATCTGTTCCACGTCTGTCATCCTCTTGTGGCTATGAGCTGCAACCATCAAACACAACTTTCAGCGTAAATCAAACGGAAATATGGGGAGGGCGGGAAACAAAAGCCTAGTGGTTAGAGTGTTGTGCTTATGATCTGACAACCCGGAGGTACGGGGTAGCCTAGAGGTCAGAACATTGCGCTCGCAATCTGACGACCCGGGTTCAATTCCCATTCAAGGGGATATTTTCCCCTGGAGTTACCATCAGTGCAGACTCCACTTTCCCCAAAAGTCCTTCGGGTGAGACTATTAACTGAGGCCCTGTGTGCGAACGCACACAGAACATCTTGCGCACACATTAAATCCTGTTCTGCTTTTCGAAAGAGTAGGCTATTGTGTGCCAGTGGGAACAGATAAAAGAATTTACAAAATGGCAAACACACGGGGACAGGATGTAAAAAAGCACATGAGTGCTTATTCCATTATCCTCAATATTAAACAAAAACAAAAACAAAAAACCCCACTTTTGAGCCACAGAATATCTTGCACGCATGTTAGAACCAAACAAAATTTTTAAAACCACATGCAGACTGACTGGTGTCATATTCAGACATCATCCCCACAGTTGGAATACGGCTACCTTCATGGTGGGCAAAAACGGTCGTATGTGCAAAATCCGACCTTTATTGAACCTCAGAGCTGTAGCTGAGCAACAAACAACAACAAAACAGGAAATGGAAAAAAGCTATACACTATGCCCCCCACCCACCCCCACACTACACCCAAAGTGGAAATTTAGGCCAAGAAATAGATTTACAAACTTGTGCTTCCAGATTTTGTGAATCTACTGTCTGGTTAAGTCGTTTCCTTGTAACTTCCTTAAGACTGCAATTCCACATTTTTCAGACATACTTGTCTTCTGGGTTTGGTTTTATTTTTTAGAGAGAATTTTGAAAGCACTATCTCAGCTGGTTTAGGAACAAGAGAGGAGGGTGTGTTTCAATTCTGCATACATAATGCAAATAAGCCTATATATCCGTATGATGCATACATAATGCAAATAAGCCTATATATCCGTATGATTATCTGAAAAGTCTCATATTCCAATTTCTCATCCAATGTGTATTTACAGTCTCCCGGTGATTCCAAGGAGTGAGGAGTGAGAGCGCACTCTGGTTGACCCTAGGATGCTTATGCCTGGTAACCCCTGAAAACGGCAACAACGTATACTTTACAGCTATAAACTATGACTAATATCTGGCCCTGACAGAGAAAAGGAATGAAGGATTTTCTCACCCCCAGTCACCACAAGGCAGGCTCTTCCCAGAAAGTATTTGACATCCACCAGTGGCAAAGACCTCTCCACAACCTGAATGCTGAACAGAAGATTTTTAACAATTTTTTTAGGTCAGCTGGGGGAAGGGAGGGGTGGGGGGGGTAACATTATAACATCAAGTTATATATGGCAAAGAGGAAGGGAAAAAATCCTTCCCAATTGTAAGGTAACTAAGGTACAATGCATTGCACTATACTAGTCCCTTCACACACACACACACACAAACACACACACATACACACACATGTGTACACACGCACACACACACACACATACACACACACACACATACACTCACACTGCAGCACACTTAAAACCTGTTCCGCTTCTTTCAGAAGAGTAGGCCACTTGTGTCAGTGGGAACATGAAAAAATGTACAAATCCAGGGACTACATGTAAAAAAAATTTTTAAAAACAGGACAATTTATTCTATTATCTTAAAAATAAAAGAACCACATTTTAAAAAAAATGAATAAATCTTAAAAAATAAACTCAATGATCATAGAGGCACACACAAGATAACATAACAGTTCATTTTCATGTGTGGTGGGGTTTTTTCTACTTTGGTTTTCAACTTTAAAGAAAAATCAAAGAATGGAACACTGAGGATTGCAATGCAAACGTGAAAATTTTTTATGCATGTCTCTGTTCTCACAAGCATCAGGTAATGAAGGATCCATCTCTCTTTTTTTAAAGACTCAATAGTTTTCTCAGCATCTGAGTTCATACTCCTATTTTTTTTCTAACATTTTTCTATGAAAACTTTTAAAGAAGGATTATGGCTTCATTACAGGAAGAGGGGAATTAAAAAAGAAAACCCCCAAACCTATCAATGATGGATCAAACACCCATTTTAAAAGTCGTTTTGTCCATTTATAAGTTGGGGATTTTTTTGGGTGGTGCTCATGGGAGTTGTAAGCTTTCAAGAGCATGCCAAACATGCAGAAATGTATAATTTTTAAAAACACAAGCATAAGCCATGTACATTCTGCTCATATCAACAGTGTAAAAAGTCAGAACACACAATTACATCCACATAAGACTTGCTTTGTATAGATCTAGGTTCTGAACTCTGAAATGAACTAATTAAGTACTACTACAAAATCATTTCAAATCAAAGCATCTATATGATCACCTGTCTCTATCTGTCATATTGATGACAAAGCAGACAAAGTCAATCCTTGGACGACTCGCAGCAGAGTCTTCAGGCAAAGGCAGACTGCTTGTGGTGCGGCTGCCCAGACAGAAAGAAAACTACAGTGACACACAATATAATACAAGTGAAAGAATCATGAGTCCGGAAAATTCAGTTAAACAAAACTCCTTTAAAAGAGAGGCTGTCTGGTGTAATTCAGTAACATCAGCATGTTTAATCTCTGAACGAAAACTCAGTTTCAGAAGAAAGATGCAAATGAATTGTATTCTACAGTAATTTTGAATTAAAAAAAAACAACATTTTAAATGACAAACCTTCACGGTAGAACTTAAAACACACACTCGCACAAAATCTCTCCACCTCTCCTCCCCCTCCCTGTCTGTGCATGTGTGCATATTTGTACACACACAGGCATGCATGTATGCACTACATTCTAGGTTAGTGTCACAATAGTGTATATATGCATACATGTACGTGTTCTCCATCAGTACATACATGTGAGCACCTTTATCTTTGTCACAAGTACATAATATTAAATAAAATTCCTGCAGAACCCATTTTGGATTTCCCTGAACAAGAACGAAATCAAATAAACAGCAAACATAGATTAGATAAGACTATACACTTTGACTTCTGCAACTATAGCAAACTTACAATATAAAGTTCTACAGTGAACTTGTGAGTGATTTGAATCACAACAGGACTCTGAGACTGAGATGATGATGCCAAGTTCTCAGATTCCAATTTTTTAAGCAATCATGAAGCACACAGTATGTAAAAACTAAAATGCAATCACTAAATCAGCATAGATCTACATCCTTTAACTGTCTAATAAGTTTACTTTTAGGCTTTTGTGGCTGCAAGCATGATCTTTAAATAGAAAAAAAAGTTATAACACAAATACTGAAATAGATATTCTTCCATTCTTGCAGTATTTGTCTTTTTTCTCTCCATTCACCCACATTCACTCAGTCAACTTACATCTGCAGAGAAAAGTGGACAGGAACTTTCAGCATAGCCAAAGACAGCTCATGTTTCTTTGTTCCTTCAGCACCAACAAACTGCAATATTAGCACAGACACAAGACTTTCATTTAATTACAATAGTACGGCCTACTGGTAAGTGGTATTCATTCATACTAACACCATCATTTGTGAAAGCATTTTGTTAATTAAGTGAAAAAGTTGTGCAACCAGCCTTGATATATCTTCATAGCTGCCTGGGAAAAGTGGGATGTGTTTTTACAGAATGGGCAACACTGGTCAAATGATTTCACTCAATAATGTTATCAATATCAGAGCAAGTTCTCATTTTCTGTATAACTTTCGAAAGAGTAGGCCATTGTGTGCCGGTGGGAATAGATGACAAAATTTACAAAAAAACGCATACACACGGGGACTAGATGTAAAAAAGCACATGAGTGCTTATTCCATTATCCTCGATATAAAAGAATAAATAAATAATATAACCTATTAAGCTACAGAACAGGCACCACTGAATGTGATCAAAGTGACCCAGGAACAGTGCTGGGCCTCTCTTGCTAACCTTATGCCGCAGTTACGGATAGACATTGATGTCCTGGACTTCTGACTCTGGGGGTGTATATATAAATAATGGCAAATCTGGGTATGGCTGTGGACATGTTGTGGAAGGACTGAGGTAGGCAACATGGAAACACCAGGACAAGAATGTCATGGAAGATAAGGCAAAACAAAAACAAAACATTTCCCCCCTGATTTATCCCACATAATTTATTTAGTTCCTCCAATACAGTGAAGTCAACTAATTACAAAGTACATTTCTAGTGACTGGCCCTCATTGGACAATTTTCAGCATCTAGACCAATAAAAGCTGTTATATAGTGTTAATGTTAATGTTTTGTATGCATGCATGCACACATGAACATTTGTGTGTGTGTGTGTGTGTGTGTGTGTGTGTGTGTGTGTGTGTGTGGTGTTGTGTGTGTGTGTTGCAATG
Organism: Rapana venosa; assembly: GCA_028751875.1. Taxonomy (NCBI): domain Eukaryota; kingdom Metazoa; phylum Mollusca; class Gastropoda; order Neogastropoda; family Muricidae; genus Rapana; species Rapana venosa. Next base: position 43,099,148 of record CM054156.1, read on the forward strand.
GGCAAGTGTGATAAACATTACAATGCATGCAAAAAAGTAACTGGTTATTTTACATGGCTGCCAGGTAAGTACTATATGGCAAGTTATGTACTGTCAACTAGTGATCATAAGATTTATCATCATATAACGTATTCCAGTTCCTGTTGTCGGGAGGAAATAAACTATGCTGCTAACACTCAAAAGTCGCGTCAGGTGATTGAGGTGAAAAATTGCAACAACAAAAAAGGGAAAATGTACAAGTTTAAAACTGTGCAAATCTTTAAATCAACAAAGCCAATAATCACCAAAACAGATGCTTCTTGTCTATTTGGTAGCACACTGTGCAAGGGCAGTACTGAGTTTTCAAACGCCATGGCAGGGAAATGTCACTTGTCCTGTTGCACTGATCACTATAGTTACTAAGTTTGTATACAACCACTAGAACTAGGCTAGGCTAGCCCTGCACGTAGCCGTCATTTGGAGCTCGCGCCTTCCCTTCGGGCGTTCACTCCCCTGTTTCTATTTTTAGTGCTAGCCCTATTGAAGTACAAGTTACTGTGTAAAAAGAACACCTCATAACTCATCCTCAGTGCTCTTCTTGGTCATCTCAATAATCTTTCGTGGAAATCACTTTTTCGACCAGATTCATTTCTATAAAAACAAAAAATACTGTGATATGCAGTCATTTATTAAAAGTGTTCAACATGTTGTTATCTCCCACTAACCGCTCTTTCATTAGGCCCCTAATGAACTGTGAAGTCAGGACTGGCTTTCTCTTTAGAGCATAGGCTAGTCAAGTCAAATTCTTTTATTTTGGAGGATAATGAATAATCACTCATATGCTTTTTTTACACCCACTCCCTGCCTTTAATGGGATTAAAAAAACACAACAATGGTCAACAATAATAATAAAAACAAAAAACCCAGGAGACAAAAATAACAAACAAAAAAGAAACAAGAACAGAAAGACAATAATAAAATAACCAAAAAAACACACAGAGTGATATCTAAAGATATGAAATAAACGAGCAAATTATGATAATTATAGGAAGGGGCAAATAAGCAAGTAGCAGACAAGAAAACATAACGAGTCAAGCAGCTGAAAACAGCATCACCACCATCATCCATCAACAAAATAAAGCATATAAAGCATAATATTTTAGTAAAAAGGGGGGGGGGGGGAAGAAACAACCAAATCATCATTATGGGGAAGAAGCAGTACCACCAATAGCAAACTACATAAAATACATGTCCCAGATTCAAAAGAAAAGAAAAGTATGCATAACATTGAGCCTAAAGCAAAGTAATGGCATAATGATTTACTCACACACACACACACACACACAAACACACACAGGTGCGCACAGACGTCATCAATAGGCTTCTTGCTAAGGGAAATGTAAGTCTTAAATTTTAATAAAATTATATTAGGAACATGAGAGGAATTTATCCACTGAGATATATATATATATATATATATATATATATAATATATATATATATATATATATATATAATATGTGTGTGTGTGTGTGTGTGTGTGTGTGTGTGTGGTGTGTGTGTGTGTGTGTGTGTGTGATAGGTGAAATTAGCATTCAAATGTGCATATTTTACATTGATTACACTTTATTATTCTACTATAATCATCACGGGATTTCGAAAGTCACATTCAATGAATTTATGCAGTGTGTATGGTCGTTTAGTTTGCTTGTTTGAGGTGAATTACCTTATGGGCTGAAGCACACTGGATGGAATTTGGGAGATTGCAGCAGGTTTGTTCAGGTTTATTTAAGATTGTAACATGACACGAGCTGATTCTATCCTGAGAAAACTGAGTATTGCCTCTGAGACCTGAGTCAGGTTTGAGGGGTGCAATCTGATCACTAAGTTGCTTTGCAAAATTTTGTACAATGAAAGAATGACCTCTCGCCACTGCTGCATCTGTTTTCCCACATTTTGTACTTAATCGCAGCAACACAATGTTATTGTGTCAAAAATGAAATGACTACTCCATTAAGATTTTATGAACAACAACAAAAAAACCCAAAACCGATTATGAGACCACACCCCAAAATGTAATTATTTCATGTTTATTAACTCTCTCCCTCAAGGTCGTCTTTGATGACATTAATTTTTGGTTCATCTAGGGGAGACAATTTTGTACATCAACAGAAGAGGCCAGCTCGCCGAACAGAGAAGGATACCGTGAGTTAGGAATCTTATCTTTATTCATCGGTTGGTGAACCATACGCTCCCGCGTATTGTTTGTGACTGTGTAACATTACTATAGAGGCTTTCGAGAATGTTTGAGAAAAGTAAGCGAGAATTAAACTTTTAAACTTTCAATTTTGCAGCTCGTTGGGATACTTTAGCTTGGTGCACTGCGCATGCGTTCTCCAACGAGGTGGCATGGAACCAAAACATTGCTTCCCCAAACAGATGATGACCACTGGCATCAAAATTTCGCTGCCTGAACCTCCATCTCTATCTGATTAAAAAATAAATGGTATTGCTACATGTTTTGGCTTTTAATTCTGATCATATAATGATGATCATCCCCCCCCCCCCCCCCCCCCCCCTATTGTTTTCTCTTCCGAGAATAATGGAATAGGCAGTCATTTGATGTTTACATGCAGTCCCCCATGTGCATGTGGTTTTGTACATTAATAAAAAAAAATAAAAAAATTTAAGTCACCGCTCCCATCGACTATATGGACTGCTCTTCCAAGGAGCGACTGGGTTTTAAGTGTGCCATGGTGTGTGTGTGTGTGATCTAGATACTTATCAGGAATACACCTTACAAATACATTCACTGTGACTTACACCTGTATTGATCTCCATATGCACATACATTCGTGCACATGTGTGTGTGTTGTTGTTGTTGTCTTTGATTTTACGTCTGTTCACTCTCAGTGATATTAGACGAGTGTGTGTGTGTCTGTGTCTGTGTGTGTGTGTGACTGCCTGTGATCTCAAGAAGTGATACTGATCAGGAATGATACACATTACATTCACTGTGACTTGCACCTGTATTGATCTCCATACGCGCACACATGCATGCGCACATGTGTGTGTGTGTGTTTTCAGTAAAATCTACTCACAGATGAGATTATTACAAAATTATACAGCAGTTGTCTATTAGTATTACCTAGTACTAGGCTACTTAGTTCTTGAACCTGTAGACATGTGTAGTTAGACTATTTCAGCATTTGTTCATATTCACTTGGCAGCAAACTGAGGGTTCTAGTCCATCTTCAAACTAGGGCTTCTTTGTTAATCTTTTTCCTTCTATATGTAGATAGTAACTAAGAATGTAGTTGTGTGTGGGCATGCCCACGCATATTTTATGTGTGTGAGTGTGTGTGAGAGAGAGAGACTAATGACTAATGACTAAATGAGTGTCTGGACCCAGTCATTACTGAGTTAGTTTTAAACCTAACAATTTCACAAGATGGTTTTTTGAAGTTTTTCTTCTGTCTGTTTCTTTCTCTTTAAATTATGATGATATTGTGGAGAGACCTGTGGCAGTAGGGAGGAGTAATGAAAGAAAGAGATGACATCTGCTACTAGTACTAGTGATAGTGTTGACAATGTCAGATTACTGAGATTAGTGATTAACCACAACTCAGTGTGTGAGTGTGTGTGATATCAAAATTTGTATAGTTTGTTTTATTACACTTCTAATAAACAGAACATGAACAGAGTATGGGGACAGCGTATTGATGAACTCGGCTAAGCATACATGTTCGGAATAGTTTGGTTTATCACCCACAAAGTCTGTTCAGAGGTATCTAGTTGTTGGTTGTTGTTTTTTTATAATAATCATTAAATTTTAAAGTAAAATTTAAGAAAATCAGACTAAGATGTCCAAAAATGCATAAAGCCGCATTTTATGTTGTCAGAATATACGTCAATTCATGATTACTTTTGATCAGCTATTTGCTTTGTGTGTGTGTGTGATTGTGTGAGTGATATTGCGTTTGGGTTGGGCATGGGTGGGTGTGACTGGGAGTTAAGAGGAGGGGGTTGTAAAGTGTAGCCCATTGTAAACCTAACTTTCTAAGCCTAAGGTATTTTATAATTCAATACATATTACATAGTGTTGTGATGTACTTTACATTAATCATTAAAAGTAATGTATAAAAATGTGAAAGACTAGATCTATAATAAATAATACTGATTAAATGATCATTGATTATGATGATGTATTCCCAGTACAAATTCTAACATGAAACCGAACACTTCCACAGATGTGATTTTGCCGCCAGTTGGAGATTCTGAGTGAAGAATCAGGGTGGAAAGCACGCCAAGCACAGAGACGCCTGAGGAATGGCAGCCCAGGAATCGCCAGCGACGCCAACAGAACAGCTGCTGTGGAAGATTGTGCGGGCAGCCACTGTCTTGAAGTCTGCAACAGACCACTGGCAGCAGTGCCAGCGAAGGTCGGCATCTCTGCGCCGCCACATCCACCGATGCTCTGTTGTGGCCGCCGTGCTGCACAAGACCTCTACATGCGCAACCACCTTCGGCTCTGCGGCCAAGGTTGTAGGGGGGGTGGCGGCAGCGGTGGGGGTGGTGTCTAGGGTTCCCTCTCTCACAGGAATGGGATCCCGCATTTGGCGGGCGGGCTGCGCCACAAAACTGGCGGGGCTGGGAGGGAAACTGCTGGCAGAAATTTGGGACAGGGGCTTCAAGGAAACGTTGAGTGTCTACCTCTCCAGCATCGGCGGCTTTCTTCAGAGCATGACGCTTTTTCGTGCAGTGTTGGAAGAGATCGAAGTTCTTATGCCTACCGACTTTGTCGCTGACCGCTTCCTGCCGCTGCTCTTGCTGGTGTGCCCTGAGGAACTGTTTTCTTACGCCTGTCATATAGTTAAGCTGTTCATTTCACCGCAGCAGTACTCCGCCCTCTACGACTTCGCTACCATGGCGGTTAGTTCCTTCACATGCTCTGTCTCCCTCCCTTTGAATTTTCTGCATGAAGTGGAATCGTATCATGTCTTCACCGTGATGGACGCATTGCCCGCACCTCTCCAGATTGCATCAACCGTTGTCCATGTGGGGAAAGAAGTGATAGATTTGGCTTCAGGTCTGAGGGATATGCGGCGTGGAGATTTCCGTGTGATCCGGAGAACTATGATGCAGTTGAGAAATGCGTCAACTGCGTTCACAAACAGCGTAAGGGAAGTGCCTGTGATCAGGAATGTAATGGAGGAATGTGACGGTTAGTAATACTAATACTGTGTCTACTCTTTTGCAGATGATCTAGTACATAACACTTTTTTGTGTTCTTCAAAGTTGTAAAAGTTTTATTTCAAAAATCATAGTCGTGACGGCTAGTAATACTAATAGTATGTCTACTCTTTTGCAGATGATCTAGTACATAACACTTTTTTGTGTTCTTCAAAGTTGTAACAGTTTTATTTCAGAAATCATAGACATTACGGTTAGTAATACTAATAATGTGTCTACTCTTTTGCAGATCTAGTACATAACACTTTTTTGTGTTCTTCAAAGTTGTAAAAGTATTATTTCAGAAATCATAGTCATTACGGTTAGTAATACTAATAGTATGTCTACTCTTTTGCAGATGATCTAGTATAACACGTTTTTATGTTCTTCAAATTTGTAAAAGTTTTATTTCAGAAATTATAGTCATTCAGCAGTGTAGGTGCATGTGTCTGAGAAAGAGCTGCTGTCTATCTGTTGTGCCCTCTTACATGTGTATACAGCAACATGATACGCATACAATTAGTAGATTACTCTCTTTCTCTCTCTCTCTCACACACACACACTTTCTCTCTCCCTCTCTTTCTCTCCCTCTCTCTGTGCCCCTCCCCCCCCCCCCATCATTTTTAATGGATAGTGCTTCTAACAGTATTGGATTTCATTTTTCCAAACTGCCACTTTGTGCTTGTTGACCTAAAGGATGCGTATTCAGTAACAATTTGAAAATCAGACCACAACCAGTTTTAGGCTGTACTACTTACAAGTGCATCATGTGGGTTTGTCTGAAAGCTCTTTCCCCTCCTTCGTCACACTCAGTCTCAAAGTGATTTGTGTGACCACTCAAACTGTTTGTGCACAGTTCCTGTCCTGAGAGCTAATACCTCAGAGCAATGCGTCATGGACTTTCTGTGATTATTATGCATACCTCAATAGTGCCATTCATTCATACATTTCAGGAACATTCTGTGCTTTGCTATGCTTTGGTACTTATATAATTTCTCATCAATGAAAGATCCTGTTTATTTATAAAATTTACTATTTTATAATATATTGTTATTTTTTAAACCACTTAAAGTCGCGGCAGATTTATCTGCGTGAAGTTCGGGCAGCTCTCCCTGGGGAGAGCATGTAGCATGTCGCCACAAGGGCAGCGCCACCCATTATTTTGTGTTTCTTTTTCCTCTCTGCAACTGTTTGTTTCCCTATTAGAGTGGCTTTTTCTTCAACAGAATTTTGCCAGGGACAAAGTCTCTCTTGTTGCCGTGGGTTCTTTTATGTGCGCTAAATAATTGGGTGTAACGCATGGGACCTCATTTTATCATCTCATCCGAAAGACTAGCACCCAGACGACCACTCATTGTCTAATGCTATGTAATGGATCGGTGAAAAGTTTCGGGCCCAAAGGGGGATTGAACCACCGCACACTTCTGACCTGGACTTTTTCAAGTTTTTGCTTTCTAGGCAGGCGCATTACCTCTAGACCATCGATGTGTCTTGAAATCTTTCGGAATCACTTTCATAATGTTGCGTTGCACAGTCTAGAATTGCTGCAGAGCTTTCGCTTTAACTGTGTGTGCTAACTAGTGCATTCGCTATTTAAAGCATGTTGCTCTGAGTAGTACTAGTAGTGGTAGGATAGAGAGTGAGGGAAATGATCAAGTATTTCTTCCTCATTTCCAGGTTTACTCAAGCTGGTACTCCTGATTGGTGTCTGTTGTAAAATCAAGGGATGTCAGTAGAGCAATGCTGTATGTATAGAGAGAAAATAGCCTGGTGGTTAGAATGATGCGTTCATGATCTGCTGACCCGGGTTCAAATCTCGTTCAAGATGATTTTCCCTCAGGAGTTAACATCAGTGCCGACTCCACTCTCCCCAAAAGTCCTTCGGATGAGACTATAAACCGAGGTCCCCTGTGCGAACGCACGCAGTATATCTTGTGCACACACTAAATTTACAAAACTGCATACACATGGGGACTGGATGGAAAAAAACACATGGGCGCTTATTCTTTTATTCTCGAAATAAAAGAATAAATAAAAATAAATTTATAAATAAAACAAAAGGATTAAGCACAGGTAGTGTTGAAACTTGAAAGGTTTTGTCTTGTGGCTGCCACCAAACGTGTTTCATCGTACATTGTACTTGTAGCTCAGTGGCTACTATTGTCATTATTTTGTATTGCTGTTGAACAGCTTGTACACCAACTACATATCAATTATCATTATCAGGCAAAAATGTGTTGTTACTTTTACACATTCGACCTATGCTAGCCGTATTAATTTTGTCATTTTCTACCTGATTGAATTTATGTATTCATCAAGTAGTGACCATGAATTATGATACATTGGGAAAAAAAAGTATTGATTACTATTGGTTTTAAGTCTCTGCCTTACCTTTGAATTCTTTTTACTTGATTTCTCAATGGTGCAATGTCAGCCATACTGTGACCCACCGCTGTCTATACATACATGTCTACAACATGAAATGTAAAGACCAGGAACATAAATCGTATTCATGAATAAAAATTACTTCTGAAAGTAAGTGCGTGTGTGTGTGTATATTAAGGTCAAGTCAAAGTCAGATTCTTATAATATATCCAGATGGTGCAATGAATTTAAGAAATGCATTTGCTTTCTTTCATCAAGCCATCTTGTTGTTTGTATGTGTGTGTGTTTGTGTGTGTGTGTGTGTGTGTATGTATGCATGTGTGTGTGTATGTGTGTGTGTGCATGTGCTGCCCTCATGTTGATCATTGTCAGGGACAATGCTTAACAAAACATGGTTTAGAACTTTTAAAAGAAAGAAACGAAGTTGTGAAATTATTTACATTGTGATGACAAAACTGTACATCTGAGGTCATGCTGATGTTTTACAATGCCTGGTAGAGTGTGTCATAAAAGATTAATCTAGAAATTTAGGTAAACAAATAGAAAACCCTGAGCTTGTTAATAGTGCATGTGTGCTGCGTTAGACCTTACAGACCTTACAGTTGTGGGATTACATTTTAATATTAACAGTTACAACTAAGTATGAAAATACCATATCAATATTATCATGCACACATAATGTGGTTGTATTAATGTGTCCTTATTATAGCACTGATCATGAGGTGTACACTGCTTCAGTAGTTTGCGTGCATTTCACATGCTGCTGACTTGATTTCAAAGCACTAGTGTTCTTGGATCAAACTAACAGTACTTAACTGATTAGTACAGTTACTTGTTCTTGAGTGAGAAAAGTGACACAGTTTTCAATAAATGAAAGTCAGAGAAAAAGTAGATAAAATAAACAAATAAATAATTCAGTTACTCCTACATCTAGATTGATCATGTAAAAATGGGTGGTTGAGTGGGTGGGTAGGAGGATGGGTGAACGGATGGAAGAGCCAATCTAACAGCTTGACTGTAATTATTTTTTTTAGAAACAAAATTCACGCTTTCCAAGATGTAGTCAAACAAGACTTATGCAAGTTATGTGCTAGTGGCAAGCTGTTTGTATCTTCTCTTGAAAACTCTGGTTGGTGCTATGGAAGGATGGCAACCTGTTTATGCATACACATTGTGTTCATTGCAGAATAATTGTGTTCATTGCTGTCACAGATACCTATGTAAATATTTTTCTCCTGTTTTGGAATGTTCTGTGAATACTCTTTTTATTTGGTTGCTGAAAAAAAAGCATACCATTTTTCACCAGCTATTAATCATCTTCACAACTTGTTCTGTGATAAATGAATGTCTTGAGTTTCTTTAGGTCATGATCTTTTTTAACATAAGTGACAGCTCTTTACTTATGATGGCCTTGGTTTGGTTGGGCTGCTACTAACGCAGACTGGAAGGAGCCTGTCCTTTTCTGATCATCTCCATTATTTTTGCTTATCCAAATTTATTTTTGTTCATATTTGTCTTTGTTTTAGTCATCTTCCCTGTCTGCATTCCTATTAACTTCACCACCTCTATTCCATTGGGTTGTTGGATTGTGCCAGTGCAACACTGCTTATTTTGTGGGTACAACTACAAAAAGTACAAGTGTGCGCAATGATTTTCAATATTTGGACATGTATCTCCGTTTACTTAATGCTCAGTCCTGGTAATGAGACTCATTCTCAGACCAGAGTCAGTATGTTTGCATTTCTTCTTTGAATGATATTATAGTTTTGACGCACTTTTTCCTGATCTTTATGTTTGGTTTGGTTTTGTGTAGGGGTGGGGGGGGGGGGGGGGGGGGGTTTGATTATTTGGGGTTTTTGCTTGTTTGGGGTTTTGATGGTGTTGTTTCTAGGGGAGAGCTATAACCCCCAAAATCCCAGTTAGAGATGCTGGTTATAGTTACCTGACAGGGACAGGATAGTTCAGTGGTCAGAGCACTCTCTATCCAAGCCCCAAGCTAAGGTAATTAAACAACATTGAGCATGGTTACTTTGCAGATGGGTGATCGTTCATGCACCTTGGCTTGAGTACAGTCCCCCAGTTTACCCCACTGTAAATGGGTACCTACCAGCCTTCTTTAGGGACAGGGAAGGAAAAGCAGCAAGGGAGAGGAGAGATGGGTGCCACCCTCAATATGCTGGCCCATAGAGAAGCTGAGGTCTCTGACGCCTCGCTCCTCAATGGCTGCATAGGTTATGGTACCACCTAAACCTTTGCCTATAGATTCTGATGTGGTAACTATGTTGAGTTTTAGACATTCATTGATAATTGGTGGGTTGTTTTTTAAACTGCTGGTTTTAAGTTTATAAAAAAATTCTGAAAGATGTCTTTTTTTTTCTTCTTTTTTTAAAATGAATAGCATTCAATAGGTTTTGTCAAGGTGGTAAGTCTTGATGGTTTAGGTTGGCTCGGACAAAACATTACTTCATTAGTGAATGAGTGTTGTTAAATCAGGAAAAAAGTTTTAAAATTTTATTTAAAAAAACACACTCACAAAACCCCCAGACTTTTTGGTGGAAAAATGAATTCAAATAAGAAAAATTCCACACACTTTTTTGTGTTTAACACAGGAACATTGAAAAAAAATCAGCAGGGTTTTGTCTAATCATATTATATAACTTTCCTGTTCAGTGTGATTGACAGATCAAATGCTGTACCAAGAGATGAACCTAGATGTAATCTCTGTCCCATGGCAGAATTTGGAGATGATATTTTCACATCCTGCTATTTAACTTAAGGCAAACAGGTTTGATCTTTTGCAGAAATATTATCTATAATTATCATTCAAATGCTGTCAAAAACATTCAGGTTTGATTGTTTGCAGAAATATTTTCTATAAGTATCATTCAAATTCTGTAACATTCAACCATTTGATGAATACTAATGATAATAATAATAGTTAATAATGATGGTGATGATGATGATGAAAACTTGTTTAAATTAATGAGCTAGAATCGATTTCCATTTTATTTTGAAAATGGTTTGGTGGTGCAATGTAATGTTAACATTGTTATCAGTTTATTGGATTCTGATACTTTTTTGCCTATTATTGTTACATTGTTATATTTTTGCATGATTGTTTTTGTTGCTGTTATTAATCTGTGTTTGATTGATATGAGCATGTATTCTGCTATATGTATCATTTGTTTCCTTAGCTTACAAACCCCTTGGAGCCAAAGCAAAAATACAAAACAACAAACTTTATCCCCGAAGTCCGAATGCGGCTACCTTAAGCATTCGGTGAGATTCGCATACTCAAGATCTCAACTGAGAAATGGAAAAAGAAAAATACTGTTTCAAACTGTTTTACTCCCCACTCACCCCCAAAAATGCTGCTTTTTTTTTTTAATTGAGGTTGTTCTGTCAATAGTTGTTTTAGTTGTTGTTTGGATGACTTCCTAGCTTTAACAGCTTGAGGATAACCCAAGTCAAGTCAAATTTTAAAAGTCAAGTCAAGTCAAATTTTTATTTCCAGATGGTACATTGAATAAGCAATACATTTGCTTTTTAACCCAGAATAATTATGCACTGTGGTCTCTTGTATCTCATTATAATTTAGGAACAAGCGTGAAACCATTAGTACGCTTTGGATGAGAAGTACTTATGCATGTATTTGTGACTGTTTTCAAGTACTTCACCATAAAGGCAGCCATACTCTGACTTTAGAGGTGTTTTTTTCCCCCTGCTTTAATGGATGGTACAGGTTGTTGATGGTATGCTTAGAGCTTGTCATGATTGAAAATACAGGCAACGGTACTCTTGTTTTTAGATGGGTTTTTTTCCTCCTTTAATGGACGGTACAGGTTGTTAATGCTATGCCTAGAGCTTGTCATGATTGAAAATATAGGCAGCCATTTGGCGGTCTTTTTTTTTTTCATTCAGAGTACAAGCTGTGACGTTAAGAGCTTGTCATGGATGAAGATAATCTCAACATAATATTTTAAAGCATAATACTGATAGACCATTTTAATTGATGAAGGCCTTGGCCAGCACTTTTGCTTGCATCAATAACTGACAAAGCTTTAGGGTTTTTTTTTACCTGGGCTAGGGTTGTTGTTTTTATGGATGATACGCCTACCTGAGATATTATTTGAATGCTTGAATGGGTAGTGCTCGTGGTTGGTAATTCTAGTTCAGACTGAATATAAAATATATATGGTGTTGTGTGTTTGTGTGTTTTAGTTCTTCAGTTTAACATCCTTCCACCGAAAAGTGATATCAGACAGTTAAGTTTGTGTGTGTGTGTGTGTGTACACTACAAATAGTGCTATGTTTTGTTTTGGATTTTTTTTCCTTTCCTTGGCAAGAGCTCCAAGGTTTATGATGATGAAATTTTTGCGTATGCAACTTTTTTTTAATCCACCATTAAGGTAGCTGCTTTCCGACTTCAGGCATGGTGCTATGATTATTTTAGCAGTCTCTGTTGTGAGATGGGATGTTCTTTTCACGAATGATCGCTGATTTTTAACACTGAAAAACTTTGGGGGGTTTTAAAGTGTGTATTTTGAGTTAATAAAAGTTGTAAGGCTTACAGTTACATTGGAGTGTTATTGTTTTACTGGTGTGTGTGTGTGTGTATGTGTGTGTGTGTGTGTGTGTGTGTGTGTGTGTGTGTGTGTGTGTGTGTGTGTGTGTGTGTGTGAAACCATGGCTATGCACATTTAACAACATGTTCTGATGACTTTTGGGTAATGTATATGTGTACATAAACTGATGCGCACACTCATAAAAGTATGAACATTTATATAAATGAAGATAAACTGGGCTAATATATGCATAGATGCACACACACGTGTGGGCGCACACACACACACACACACACACATTATTGATCGAACTTTATCACAAACTCTATCTTTGTCTTAGGGGGGCGGGATAGCTCAGTGGTTGGAGCACTCGCTTTCCCCCAGCCAAGTTAAGCAGCATCGAGCGTGGTTACCAGTTGGATGGGTGACCGTTTGCGCGCCTTGGCTTCAGTACAGTTCCCCCAGTTCACCCAGCTGTAAATGGGTACCTGCCCTCTTTAGGGTCAGGGAAGGTAAAGCAGCGAGGGAGAGGAGATGGGCGCCGCCCTCAATATGCTGGCCCTAGAGAAGTGAGGTCTCTGACGCCTCGCTCCCCTACGACCTTATAGGTTACGGGACTCCTTTACCTTTACCTTTATCTTTGTCTGTCTCTGTCTCTCTCTGTCTGTCTTCTCTTTCTCTCTCTCTGACTCTCTCCCTCTGTCTCTGTCTCCCTCTGTCTCTCTCTCTCCTAACTCCCTTAGGAGTCACTGAAGCACTGCACTGTTATCTCCTGTGCCTGTGACTTTACAGGAAGTCTGCCCACTGGCCTCAGCCAACACATTCCCAATCATAGAAGCTCATATCATTGTACAGGTTGCAAGCTGGCTATATTCGAGTTTCTACATCCCTGGAGGTAACATCAGCACAGACTCCACTTTCCCCAAAAGACCTTCGGATGAGACTGTAAATTGAGGCCCCGTGTGCGAACACACGCAGAATATCTTGCGCCACGTTAAAATCCCGTTCCGCGTTTCGTAAGAGTAGGCCATTGTGTGCCGGTGGGAACAGATGACAATTTACAAAACCTCATACACACCGGGGACTGGACGTAAAAAAGCAGATAAGTGCTTATTCCATTGTCCTCGATGTAAAAGAATGAAATGAAATAAACAAACGCTGACATGAATTACAGGATCTTTAACATGTATATTTAATCTTCTGCATGAGTGTGTGTGGAGGGAATTAAGGAACTGGCAGATGATGATGATAATAATAATAATGAAGAAGATGATGATGATAATAATAATGATAATAATATTTTTATTAATACATGGAATTTATATAGCGCTATATCTTGTAAAAAATAAATCAAAGCCCAATCTGCACCTGAAGTTGACCTGGGAGATAGTAAAAAATAAAACAAAAATCCCCACCCTTAATTCACCGGACACCGCCATGCCAAAATTTGAACCCAGGTCCTTGTGGCCCCTATAGGATTGAAATCAGACGGTCTTAACCACTAGGCTATAGCGTCCGTCAACTGTTCTAATGGAGTGGTTAGAGCACTGTGTTCGTGATTTGACGGCCAGGGATCAAACCTAGGTTCAAGTCACCCCCATGTAAGGGGATTTTCTTCCCCCAGAGTTAACATCAGTGACGACTCCACTCACTCCTTCCACAGTCCTTTGGATGAGACTGTAAACCAAGGCTCCCATGTTCAAACGCATGCAGAACATTTTGTGCATACATTATAACCCGTTCCGCCTTTCAGAATAGTAGGCCATTCGTGCCGATAAGAACGGATGACCAAAAACAAAAAAGTTATAGAATGCGGCTACCTTAATGAATGGCAGAAGCGGTCGCATCTGTAAGAATCTCACCACAGGTGAACCTCGGAGCTCTAGCCCAGTGTGAGTGTGTGTAATGTGTGTGAGTGAGTATGTGTGTAATATGTGAGTGTGTGTGTGTGAGAGTGTGTGTTTGTGTGAGTGTGTGTGAGTGAGTGTAATGTGTGTGAGTGTATGTGTGTGTGTGTATGTGTGACTGAGTGTGTGACTGAGTGTGCGTGTGTGTGTTATTCCCTCAGCTATAGCTTTAACTACATTCACACACACACACATACACACACACACACACACACACACACACACCACAACACACACACATTACACGCACACACACACCACAACAACAACACTCACACACACACTCACACACACATCACACACACACACCACCACCACCATAACAACAACACACACAACACAACGCAACACATCAGTAAGATTCAGTCAGTATCAAATCGGACATCCCGCCTAAAAGACCACATCTCCGAATCGTCACTGGGGTAGGTGAGCAACACTTCTCCAAACCTCCCTTCCCTATCCGCGTCACGAAACTGCACTTTCACGAAACCGTTGACAGACAAGAAGTAACGCGTGTCAACAGGCTTACCCATCACAACCCCGTCCTCGCCCGTTCTATACAACTGCACCAACAGCTTGCTCAGCCTCAGAGACAAACCGCCTCCACCGTCCTCGCTGATGACCAGATCGCCCTTGAACAAATTCCCGTAAGTGCCAACATAAGCGTCCACGTCAGTCCAGCCATTCGGACCAAGAAGAAGAATCGGACTTTGCGGAGAGCTGTTGGTCTTGGCAGGGGTGGTCCAAGGTTGCGGAAAACGGCAAGCATCTTCAGCGTGGAGCCAGGGTCTGAGGTTCAGGAGGACATCGATGAGGAAGAAGAGGAGAGACTGCAGCGTTTTCCTATGCGGGGAAGCGTTGGCGGCGATGAAAATCCCCAGATCCAAGTCTTGAAGGATCGCCAGGAAAGAGTTGAAGCCCGGGAAGATTCCGGGATGATGCGTTATCCGGTATCCTGGGAAAAAAATATGTGCATACGTACGTACATACATTACTGTTACTGTTACTGGTCCCGTAACCCGCCAGGGTCGTAGGGGCCTGCATGGTGGACGAACGGTGGACCAGCTGGCTCCACTTAGCGCGGTCGTGGGCGAGTGCCTGGGTGACATTGAAGTCCTTCCCTGTCCAATCACGGATGTCGTCGGCCCACTTTCTCCTCTGTCTGCCCCGTCTTCTCTTCCCCTGGACTGTTCCTTGCAGGATGGTCTTTGCAAGTCCTTCTGAGTGTGTTACGTGCCCATACCATCTGAGTTTCCTCTTTTTCACCGTGGTCAGTAGGTCTTCATAGTCCCGCACTTGTTGAGTGATCTTTCTGCGGACTTCTTTGTTGGGGACAAGGTCCTTGTATGAGATGCCAAGGAGCCTTCTGAGGCATTTCATTTCTACTGCTTGGATCCTCCTTTGTAGGTCTGCGTTCAGTGTCCATGCCTCACATGCGTAAAGCATGATTGTACGTACATACATGCAAACATAATATAATTATATAAAAGCTGAATCAGCAGGCTATGGCTTGTGAGGTATTATATATATATTGGTGTCGCCTCACAAATTGATGTTAAGTGCATAACAACTGTAGATCAAAAACTTTTTTTTTTAAGAAATCCAACGTGGCTATGCCGGGGGCCTATCAATATAAAATAGCATCCCCACATTCTGGAAATTCTGTGCTAGAAATTTCCTCTTTTCTATCACTCTCTTTGTTTCTGCCTTGTTCCTTTTCTTTCTGCCACCTCCTCCTCCTCCTTGTCTATTTTCTGCCTCTTGGTTCATTCTCCTGCCTATTTTTTCTCCAGAAAGACTTTTTTTTTTTTTTAAAAGATAACAATTCTCTCTTACGTCGAAGTCGGATGTGCTGGGCCTGACTTGTCAAGGCGCTTACCGGCAGCGTGACGCATTTTCACTCATATAACAGAAAGCAATAGTTGCTGTCTGAGCGTTCGAAGAAGAAGAAAAGCTTTTTTTTTATTTTTTAAAGCAGTTGGCCTCGACGGACGCATCTTGATCGGTGGCACGAAGAACACAGAAAGCAAGTCTTGGATTTTCCACCAGTCGCCCACTACATCTCACTGATTATCCAATTAATTCCCTTCACACAGACACAGACACACACACACACACACACACACACACACACACACACACACACACACACACACACACACACAAGCAGAAACACACGTAGAGAGAGAGAAAGAGACAGACACAAACACAAACAGATACACACAGACACACACAGATTTTTGTTGTGTCAATTAAGTCTATACATGACTTAAATGGCAATAAAATATTCTGAATCTGAATCTGAATCACACAGAGACATACACCCCAAAAAACCAACCCAACACAAGCAGAAACACAGAGAGACAGACAGACAGAGAGAGAGACAGACAGACAGACACAGACACATAGAGACAGAGACACATAGAGACAGAGACAGACACATAGAGACAGAGACAGACACATAGAGACAGAGACAGACAGGGACACATAGATACAGCGAGACACACATAGAAAGAAAGAGCGCGCGCTACTACTACTACTACTACTACTACTACTTACTACCACTACTACTACTACTACTACCACTACTACTACTACTACTTACTACTACTACTACTACTACTACCACTACTACTACTACTACTACTACTACTACTACTACTACAACTACCACTACTACCACTACTACTACTACTACTACTTACTACTACTACTACTACTACTTCTACTACTACTACTACTACTACTACTACTACTACTACTACTACTACTACTACTACTACTACTACTACTACCACTACTACAACTACTACTTACTACTACTACTACTACTACTACAAACTACTACTACTACTACTACTACTTACTACTACTACTACTACTACTACTACTACTACTACTACTTACTACTTACGACTACTACTACTACTACTACTACTTACTACTTACGACTACTACTACTACTACTACTACTACTTCTACTACTACTTACTACTATACTTCTTCTACTACTACTAGTACTACTACTACTACTACGACTACTTAATTACCTCTGTACTGCGCATCGAACCAGGCAAAACCGTAACCGTTATCGGTGTAGCTGACAGGACATCGGGGACCGTACAGGAAGGTGCCGTGACCGGGCCCCGGCACCGGAACTCGGGGTCTGCGCATGTCCGCCAGGCTCTCCTCGGAGAGGATTCGGGTGCCACCCCGGGTGACGCCCCCGCGAAGCAGCACGTGCATCCAGATGCTCATGTCGTCTGCTGAGGTGATCATGCCCGCGGTAAGTTGAAAAGGGCTGAGGCTGAAAAGAGCATGAGAAATGTGTTTTACTTTTATGTCGGTTGTGAAAGGTGGTGGGGGTGGGGTGGTGAGGTGGGGTGAGGTGGTGGGGGTGTGTGGGGTGGATGGTGGTGGTGGTGGGTGGTAGATTTTTGGATAATCACTTTGAGAGACAGAGAGTGACAATGACAAATTCTCTTATTTCGAGGATAATGGATAAGCACTCATGTGCTTTTTTTTTTACATCCAATCCCCGCCCGTAGGGATACATCTTAATAATAACCCAATACTTATATTCTTACACAGTAGAAACAAAGGGAAATAACCCTTAAAAAAATCCCACCACCACAACAACAAACAAACAAATAAAAGAAAACCCTAAAAACACTCACCCCTACCCCCTCAAAAAAAACCCACCCCAGCAACAAACAAACAAAAGAAAAAGAAAAAACAAAAAAATAGAGAAAAACAAACAACAACAAAACCAAGAAGAAAAAACAACAACCAAACTTATAAAGTCATAAAAATAAACATCTACACATTGTCAAATGGTACACATAGTTGTTACACATAACAATAAGATATTGAAATAGGGCACTCATTCAAACTTAAGTACAGCCGACAAGCCCAATAAAATATTGAAAATATAAAGTATGAATCCTTCATCAGGATACACAACAACTACAACTATTATATATACTATATACTATATATTGTTTTATTGTTTTGTCATCCATTTCTTTATCAGCACGAATGACCTATACTTCTGCAAGGCAGAGCGGGTTTTAACGTGTGCACAAGATGACCTGCGTGCGTTGGCGCACGGGACCTCGGTTTATAGCCCCCACCAGGGGAGTGGGTGGAGTCAGTAGCCTACCGATGTTAACTCCAGGGGGGGAAAAATCCCCTTGAAAGGGAGTCTTGGTAGGTGGCCGGATCCCAGGTCTCGATCCTGGGCTCTTAAATGACAAGCGCAATGCTCTAACCACTAGGCTATACCGCCCCCAAAAGTACCTAAACGTCCAGCAGAACAGCAGTACCAGTCGCGTCAACAAGGACACCCACTGACCACCATCAACCCAAACCCCCACCTCCACCACCACCACCAGCAACAACAACAACCACTTCCACTATGTACTACCACCATTACCACCACAATCACCACCCCCAACTACCACCACCACCACCACCAACTACCACCACCACCACCACTACCACCACCAACCACTACCACCACCACCACCACCCAGTCTGTTTTCCAAGTAACACAGTTTTAATGATGTTAAAGTGAATGGTGACATATTCCTCTCTCCTTATCTTTCACTCTCTTCACAGCTGACAAACTTATCAACAGCACGCACTCACGCACGCACGCACGCGCACACGCACGCACACACGCACACACACATACACACACAAACAACAACAACAACACACACAAACAACAGCAACAACACACACACACACACACACACACACACACACCAAAAACATCACACAAAAACGAACAAAAACAAGGAGAGAAAAAAACCTCAGCAAGTCAAGCAAAACAAAAACAAACAAGATTGATCCCTGAAGTCAGAATACAGCTGCCTTAGTGATGGTGCAAAAAAAAAAAAAAAAGAAAAAAGTTGCATATGCAAAAATCTCATGATTGGTGAACCCTGGAGCTCAATCCCGAAGAACAAAGAAAAAGAGAAAAAAGAAAGAACGAATAAAATGAAGAATCGGGTGATAAGGGGGAAAGCAATCGTCATTACAGTCAACAATTCTGCTCAATTTGTGACCACACAGGTGTAATACGATCTCTACAATTATGAAAGTTGCAACAAAAATGTCCATGAATATTCAGCTCTGAACAATTTGTAAAAAAACAAACAACTGATTAACCCAACCCCCCCCCCCCCCCCCCCCCCCCACACACACACACACACACACTCAAACACACACACACACACTCCCTTCCCAGTAAAAAACAAAGCAAAAACAAAAAAATAATAAACCCCGAAAATCACTCATACTCGACGAAACAAGAAGTATTGATTGGCAGGAGGTTTTCGCCATCTTTCAAGTAAGCAGAGGCCAAATTGTCGTCTGGGTGTAACGTGTAGGCCTCACTGAACGTGAATGTGTGCTTCATCCCCATTGGCTGCAACAAACGCGTGCGCAGTAGCTCTTCCCAGGATGCCCCGCCTAAGACTTCCGCCACACGCCCCGCCAGGCAGTAGGTCCAGCTGTTGTACACGAAGCCATCACGAAAAGGCGTGGAGACTGGAAGGTGCCGAAGCCTTCTGAAAATAATAATAGTAATAATAATAATAATAATAATGTATGGAATTTATATAGCGCTGAATCTTGTAAAGCAACAAATCAAAGCGCTCAGGTGACTTTTTTTTATATTTTATCGAGGGTAATGGAATAAGCACTCATGTGCTTTTAAAAAAAAAGTTTTTTTTAGTCCCTGTGTGTATGCGGTTTTGTAAATTCTGTCATCTGTTCCTACCGGCACACAATGGCCTACTCTTTCGAAAAGCGGAACAGGATTTAAGTGTGCGCAAGATGTTCTGCATAGGTGCGCACACGGGGGCCTCGGTTTATAGTCTCATCGAAAGGATGAAGCAAAAGAATGAAATTAATGGCATGGAAGATTCACTGGTTCCTTTACAACTCTGTGAACTACCCATGCTGGGTCAAGGTAAGACAATTGTATCATCTTCTAAGTTGTGCCCATCAGCACCACCAAAGTGACCCAGCCACAGTGCATGCAGGCCCCCTCTGGCTGGTGGCCTCACGAGGATCTGATAATAATAATAATAATGTATGGAATTTATATAGCGCTGAATCTTGTAAAGTAAACAAATCAAAGGGCTTGCATTCAAATCATTCACACGCATGCAACCATCCATAAATATCAAGATAAACAAATATTAAATTTATATACACAACACACTTAGGTGGGGGTGGTGGAGGTGAAGGCAGCTATTGAGAAGTAGAAACAGATAACAGGGGAAGATCTCAAGTAGAGTGTAAGTGCGTTTTGAGGCTAGATTTGAAAGAATCAAATGAAGGCTTTTGGCGAAGTGGAAGAGGGAGGTCGTTCCGTGTAGAGGGACCGGAAACAGAGAAAGAGCGACGGCCAACAGTGGTTTGTTTAAATATGGGTGTTCGAAAGCACAACGTATCTACAGATGAACCAAGGGAACGGGATGGAGTGTACAGGTGAAGACAGTCACAGAGATAAGAAGGTGCAGATTTGTGGAGACATTTGAAACAAAGGGTATTAATCTTGATATTGATGGTGTAGGACTTCCGACTCTGAGGATGAGACAACGAATCTGGATAGGACTTGGGTGGAGAAATTGAAAGAGCAGAGTGGGAACAACAGGACCAGAAGGACACAGAAGAATGAGGTAGCCAAAAAAAAAGAAAAAGTATCAATCGGCAAGATCAATAACTGTGAACCCAGGTTGTTAAAGTTAACGTCCTTTGTAAAAATCTACCGGGGACATATTATAGAAATGGCAGGAACTGAACAAAAAAAATTTTAAAAGGTAATAATTTTTCTTTGCTTTGTGATGATTGTGAGTATTAGGGTCAAAACATTTTTTTATGGTTGTTCAATATCATTGCATTCCTTACCTTGAAAATAAATGTAAATACTTGTCCTGTTTAAACAAGAAGTAAAATCATTTGATTAGATCTGAAGTGAAATTCTCTTGTCAGATCATAGAAGCCTGTTTTGTGTGACAGTGTTTGGTTGGGTGTTTTTTTTCAATACTGTACCTACAAAATGCATGGATGTAAAATTGAACCAGTGGTGTGGTATGCCTACCACCTGGTATTGATTGTATTGTATTGTATTGTATTGTATTGTATTGTATACCACTTTAAGTCAAGGCAGATTTCTCTGCATGAAATTTGGGCTGCTCTTCCTGGGGAAAGCACGTGGCCACAAGAGCAGCGCCACCTATTTGCTTTTCTTTTCCTGTATGCAACTGTATTTTTTTCCTTATCAGAGTGGCTTTCTTCCACAGAATTTTGCCAGGAACAACTCTCTTGTTGCCATGTTGTTCTTTTTTTACGTGCGCTAAATAATTATGTGCAACACATGGGACCTCAGTATATCGTCTCATCTGAAAGACTAGCACACAGACCACCATTCAGGCTCTTAAGGATAAGGGAAAAGTTTCGGGCCCAAACGGGGATCAAACCACCACACACTTCCACCCAGGACTTGTTGCTTTCTAGGCATGTGTGTTGCCTCTAGACCACTGATCCACGTATTCACCAATTATTTACCTCCTTCATTTTGATGGGGACGGGATAGCTCAGTAGTTAGAGCACTCGCTTTTCCCAGCTAAGATTAAGCAGCATCCAGCGTGGTTGCCACTTGGAGGGGTGACCGTTTGTGTGCCTTGGCCTAAGTAGTCTCCCAGTTCACCCAGCTGTAAATGGGTACCTGCCTCTTTAGGGTCAGGGAAGGAAAAGCAGCGAGGGAGAGGAGATGTGCATCAGTGCTATGCAAGCATAAGGATGCAGCTGTGCAACCCTAATAAGAGAAGAGAAACCCCATCTGCTCGCTTTATAGGTGAGTGCGCTACCTCTATTCCCCCAATCCTCCACTGCTACATAATATTATAGGAGCACATGCACCCACCTACACTTAAGTGTTAGCTCCAGCATTTTGTGTGTGAAAAACACATAGCTGAGTCATTGACAGCCCAAGCTGTCAAATGCTGTTAGTGGTGATCCCTGTCACGGCTAAACTAACCGCCCTGTGGGTCACCCAGAATATGCAGTCTGACTCAACTCCTTCCATCTGGAAACACTACTGTGAGACTGCAAGTATATCATTATAGTAAAGGTGTCCCATAGCGAGGCATCAGAGACATCGACTTCTCAAGGGGCCAGCATATTGAAGGCGGCGCCCATCTTCTCTCCCTCGCTGCTTTACCTTCCCTGACCCTAAAGAAGCAGGTACCCATTTACTGCTGGGTGAACTGGGGAACTGTACTGAAGCCAAGGCACGTAAATAGTCACCCATCCAAGTGGTAACCATGCTCAATGCTGCTTAACCTTAGCTGGGGAAAGCGAGCGCTCTGACCACTGAGTTATCCTGTCCCCTATGCCGCATAATATTATGCTGGGTGAGAATTCTGCCTGTATTCAGGACTGACTCAAGTACCTCAGGCACCACATAGGCAGCCATATCTGACTTCAAAGGATCAGTATTCTCCTTTAATTAACAAAGAGTGCTTTAAAAAAAATTCTTTTATATCGAGGATATTGGAATAAGCACTTATGTGCTTTTTTACATCCCGTGACCATGTGTATGCGGTTTTGTAAATTCTGTCATCTGTTCCCACCAGCACACAATGGCCTACTATTACGAAAAGCGGAACAGGATTTAACGTGTGCGCAAGATGTTCTGCGTGCGTTCGCACACGGGACGTCGGTTTAAAGTCTCATCTGAAGGACTTTGGGGGAGAGCCGAGTCAGCACTGATGTTAACTCCAGAGGAAAATATCCCCCTTGAACGGGAATCGAACCCGGGTCGTCAGATTGCGAGCGCAATGTTCTAATCACTAGGCCATCCCGTCCCCCCCCCCATCCTCCCCCATGATGTTTTAAGCTAAGAGCTTGTCATGGATGAAGACAATTCCAGCATTAAAGCTCAGTTTGTGTCACGGCTAGAGCTTCCAGGTTCAACAATGGTGAGATTCTGTTTAGATATCACCGTTTTTGCCCACCATTGACGTTAGCGGCCTTAAGATCAGGACGGGATAGCTCAGTTGCCAGAGCACTCGCTTTCCCCAAGCCAATGTTAAACAGCATTGAGCGTGGTTACCAAGTGGTTAGGTGACCGTTTGCGCACTTTGGCTTCAGTACAGTGCCCCCAGTTCACCCAGCTGTAAATGGGTAGGCTACCAACCTCTTTAGGGTCAGGGAAGGTAAAGCAGCGAGGGAGAGGAGATGGGCGCTGCCCTCAATATGCTGGCCCCTGGAGAAGCTGAGGTCTCTGATAACTCGCTCCCCTACGGCCACATAGGGTACAGGACACCTTTACCTTTTACCTTTAAGTTAGCG
This sequence comes from Rapana venosa, assembly GCA_028751875.1. Taxonomy (NCBI): domain Eukaryota; kingdom Metazoa; phylum Mollusca; class Gastropoda; order Neogastropoda; family Muricidae; genus Rapana; species Rapana venosa. The sequence continues at coordinate 43,122,588 of CM054156.1, forward strand.
GCATTCCGACTTGGAGGAGGATGTCTAAACACGACACCAGGGTGCGTGCAGTTTTGTTTTATATTTAAAGTCACACATCCCTATTGGCATGGAATGGCCTACTCGTCCCAAAAGGCAGAACGGGTTTTAAACGAGTGAGCAAAGATGTTCTGCATGTGTTGGATGTTTGGAACCTTGATTTACAGTCTCATGGAAGGATTGGCAGCATTTTTAAAAATTAATGTAGACCTAAGCACTTAACGTTTGGTCGACCAAAGCAGACCTGGCGCAGAAGTGTTGACGAAGAAACGAAGGCAGCCGGAATGACATGGGCCGAGCTGAAGAGGATCTCCCAAAACCGAGTTCGTTGGAGGGGTGTTGTTGCAGCCCTATGTTCCCCAAGGAACCAAGAGGCATAAGTCAAGCACTTAACTTTACATCATTAACTGTACTGATTAAAGCTTCTGGCGTGGGTATTTAAAAAAAAAAAAAAAAAGAAGAACAACAACAACAAACAAAAAAGTAAGTCAATGCTTATCTCTCATCCTAAAACCAAAGAATGTTGCCTTTATTTATATATTTATTTTCCTCAGCCTGGGACATAGATAGATAGATAGATAGATAGATAGATAGATTTCAAACCTTTCAAACGAAGGCAGGGACAAAGAGTCGGGAAATCCAGTGAAAAAAGGCCAGCTGGATGCCGTTAGACCTGTGCGATGCGTCAGCAGATCCGTCAGGGTCACGTGATTGGTGACGTAGTCATCCGCCAGTTTGAACTGGGGTCCCAATATGGCCGCCAACGGTGTTTCCCAGGTGACGCTGGAGAGAGGAACAGAAAAGAATGGTGAGCCTGCTTACTTTATTGTACTTTATCCGTCCTCGGGATAGCTCAGTGGTCAGAGCACTCGCTTTCCCCCAGCCAAGTTAAGCAGCGTTGAGCGTGGTTACCAGCTGGATGGGTGACCGTTTGCGCGCCTTGGCTTCAGTACAGTTCCCCCAGTTCACCCAGCTGTAAATGGGTACCTGCCCTCTTTAGGGTCAGGGAAGGTAAAGCAGCGAGGGAGAGGAGATGGGCGCCGCCCTCAATATGCTGGCCCTAGAGAAGTGAGGTCTCTGACGCCTCGCTCCCCTACGACCTTATAGGTTATGAGACTCCTTTACCTTTACCTTTACCTTTTATCCGTCCTCTTGTACCTTCTAGGGCGTGGAGGGGAGGGAGAAAGAGCTGACTGACTGACGGTCTGTGGCAGCAAGCTGGACAGACAGCCATACAGCCAGCCTGGCTGGCTGGCTAGGTGCAGTGAGATGGTGGTGTGGGTCTTCAGCATTTCCTTCAACACCCTCCATCCAGGTCTTCTTCCTTGGTCGGATTCCTCTTGCCTTGTACCCTGATTTTATCCTTTTGTTGTACATAGGCCTACCCTTTACTGGGACGGGATAGCTCAGTGGTCGGAGCACTTGCTTTCCCCCAGCCAAGTTAAGCAGCGTCGAGCGTGGTTACCAGTTGGATGGGTGACCGTTTGCGCGCCTTGGCTTCAGTACAGTTCCCCCAGTTCACCCAGCTGTAAATGGGTACCTGCCCTCTTTAGGGTCAGGGAAGGTAAAGCAGCGAGGGAGAGGAGATGGGCGCCGCCCTCAATATGCTGGCCCCTAGAGAAGTGAGGTCTCTGACGCCTCGCTCCCCTACGACCTTATAGGTTATAGGACTCCTTTACCCTTTACTGGAAAGCTGGTGAGGTGTCACGCGTGTCAAGATGTCTAAACTAACTGAGTGTAGTTGCCTCTGAATGTAGTTGAGGACAGGGTGAAAGTGTATTCAGTGGAAAGGTGGTGAGAAATAGCGGGCTGGAGAATATAAACATTCAACTGGCAGCTTAAGCAGCAGCAGCTGTAGCTGTAGCAACAACATCGATGATACAATCACTCATCACTTTCCCCCAACACCACACCAAAAAAAAGCAACAATAACTCTGTGTCTGTCTGCCTGTCTGTCTGTCTATCTGTCTGTCTGTCTGTCTGTCTCTCTCTCTCTCTATTTATTTTATTTATCTCTCTGTATTTATCCTGAAAGTTGGAAAGAGTCTGTTATTTTGCCATTATTTAAAAAGGGGGATGTTAATAATGTCAACAACTATAGAGGAATATCATTATGTAACATTAGTAGTAAACTGTACAGCTTTGTCATTAACAAAAGATTACAAGAATGGATAAATCAAAATGATATTACTGGAGAACACCAAGCTGGGTTCAAGAAAGGTTATAGTACGGTAGATCATATGTTTACTTTGTTAGCTGCAATCCAGAAACAATTCACAAATAATCGAAAATTATATGTAGCCTTTGTTGATTTTGAAAAGGCGTTTGATTCTGTTTCTAGAAAATTATTATGGCCCATTTTGTTAAACAATGGAATTACAGGTAAATTATGTCGTTGTTTGAAAAGCATGTACCAAGAAGTGAAGGCAAAAATAAGATGGGGAGCACATTTTTCAGAAGTGTTAAACTGCACCCATGGAGTAAAACAGGGGGATGTTTGTAGTCCAGTATTGTTTTCATTGTTTATTAATGAGCTAGCTCTAGAAATCATCCAGAATGGTAAACATGGTGTGACTTTTGATATGATTGAATTATTTATATTATTATTTGCTGACGATATTATTTTGCTATCGACAACAGTGACTGGTTTACAAAGACAACTTGATAACTTGTGTACGGCTGCATCTAGGTTAGAGTTAAAGGTAAATATGGGCAAAACAAATATGTTGTTTTTTGTAAGGGTGGGTATTTAGCACGACAAGAAAAATGGACATATTATGGCAATGTAAAGGTGGAAGTAGTGAATGTATATAAATACCTTGGTCTATGGTTTTCAACTAGACTTAGTTTTGGCTTTGCATGTCAAGACCTAGTAAGCAGAGCTAAGAAAGCAGTTTTTGCAATTTTTCGTGTGCTGTATAAATTGGACTGCTGTAATTTTTCTCTTTTTGTAAGCTATTTGATACTCAGGTACAGCCAATAATGATGTATGGAGCTGAAATCTGGGCATTTGATAAAAGCCATATGGTTGAAAATGTACACTTATATGCTATGAAACGTTTTTTGAATGTAGACCTTCGAACGCCCAATGACCTTGTGTATGGAGAGCTTGGAAGATTTCCCATATATATTAACTCATACGTAAAATGTATGAAATACTGGTTAACATTGACTCGTATGGATGAATGCAGGATCCCTTTAAAAGCATTAGGAGTGTTGTATAATTTAGACAGAAATGGTAAGAAAACTTGGGTTACGAGTGTTCGTGAGTGCTTAAATTCATATGGATTTTCTTTTGTATGGGATAATGAAGGGTTACAGTGTATCTCAGCCTTCTTAAAAAATTTCAAACAAAGGCTTATAGATTGCAGATGGCAAAATTGCATGAACATATGTATAACAGTGACAGATTTGCTCAATATAGACTGTTCAAAACATCTTGTTTCAAAGAAATGTGTATTGACATTAAAATAAATCGTTATGTTAAAAGTGCTCTTACTAAATTTAGGTTTGGTGTTTCAGGTATTGCATGTCATCGAAATGGATACCAGAAGAGAACTGAAGATGAACTGAAATGCCGTTTATGTCATAGTGCAATAGAAGACGAAATTCATTTCTTGTTTTGTTGTCCAGCCTTACATGATCTTAGGATGAAATTCATTAGACCAAAATATTATAATGAGCCTTGTGACTTTAGGGTAAATGTTCTTCTGTCAACAAAACATGAGACAACTTTAACAAATCTTGCCATGTATGTTTATCATGCATTGAAAAGGATAAATACTGCGCTATCGTAATATTACAAATGCATACTTATTTGTTGCAAGTTTACGTTGACTGTGGATAGCTGGGAATTTATTGTGGTTCTTGTTGTTCATGATGATGTGTAACCCCCTTCAGAAAGGGGCCATGGCCTAAAATCTGAATAAACTATTCGCTTGCGCATTCGCATCTCTCTCTCTCTCTCTCTCTCTCTCTCTCTCTCTCTCTCTCTCTCTCTCTCTCTCTCTCTGGAAAAGCGATATATCATTTTCTTTTCCTCTTCAAATTCCCAATTTATGGACATTATCACACACAAATATATGTGTGTGTGTACGCGCGCTTGCGTGCGTGCACACACACACACACACACACACACACGCTGAATCTCTCCCGTACACTTCCTCTACCCCCCCCCCCCCCCAAAAAAAAGAAAAACAACAACCAAAAAACACACACACACACAAAAACCAAACAACCCAACCCCAAAACAAACCCAAACAAAACCACACTCACCCGGAAGACTCATTGAGCAGCATGGATAACATACTGACGGTAAAAGCCTTGGTGATGGACCCCACCCCAAACAAGGTGGAGCTGGTCACTGCACGGCCACTGGACAGGTCAGCCACCCCGTACCCCTCCGTCCACGTCTCTTCCCCCTTCACCACGGCTATGGACAGTCCGGGTATCTTCCTGCACCTCATGACGTCCTGAATAAACTCCTGTACCCGAGTCTTCTTGTCTTCTGTGAACACTGCGCCATGGACAGTACCAGCCACGAACAGCCACGATAAGAGTACTAGTAGTAGACGAGATGTATGCGCCTTGAGCATGATCGTTTTGTTCAGAATAAGAATTATAGTCAATCGTCTCAGCAATTATTGCCCAAAAGCCAACCCGTGTTTATAATAAAACTAATAATGATGCCAATGGTGTCAGTGAAGGTTTGCTGATGAGACTGCGTCTAAAAAAACAACACACACACACAAACCAACAACAAAACCCCGCCAGTTGTTATAGTTGTTGTTACGAGTTGGCCAATGTTTTTAGCCTGAAGAAGGTTTTTAAATAAACCCAAAATTTGCTCTGCCAAACACTTGGGTGTTGTGTTTTCACTTGTCTGTGGTTTTTTCCTCAGTTATTGTTACTGAAGATCGTTCTTGTTGTGTTTGAACCCTTGTGTTAAAAAAACACACCAACAACCCAGTACAGAAAACCTGCTGACCACAGTCAAGAAAAGGAAGCTCAGATGGTATAATTATGGACATGTGACAAGATCAGATGGGCTCTCCAAGACCATACTTCCAGGAACAGTGCAAGGGGAAGAGAAGGCAAGGCAGGTGCCGAAGAAGACAATAATGGGCAGACAACATCCCTGAATGGATCGGGGAAGAGCTTCTCCACAACCTAGGCACTTGGCCACCACAACCGCCGCAAATGGAGCCAACTGGTGCAAACGTACGTCACTGCAGTGCCCCTACGACCCTGGAGGGGGGTTATTGGAGCAAATGAGACGAGCTGAGACAGGATGACGATCAACGGTAGTTAGACAGACACTGCTAAGCTGGTCCGACACACCACGTTGCGTTATCTACGCTGTGCATTAAGGTTGTTGTTTTTTAAAGTGTATGTATGGATGAACAAGTTCAGTAAAAAGTCAGGTGTGGGCTTTAAGGTTATGGGTGGGGTGGGGTGGGGGTGGGGGAGAGGGTGGGAGGGGGAGGCCAGGGGGGAGGGAGGAGGAATTTTAACATGCACTTAGCCAATAAAAATCGATATTTGTTAGTATTTTGTGTACTCACACACACACGTACACGCTCTCTCTCTCCTCTCTCTCTCTCTCTCTCTCTCTCTCTCTCTCTCTCTCTCTCTCTCTCTCTCTCTCTCTCTCTCTCTCTCTCTCTCTCTCTCTCTCTCTCTCTCTCTCTCTCTCTCTCTCTCTCTCTCTCTCTCTCTCTCTCTCTCTCTCTCTCTCTCTCTCTCTCTCTCTCTCTCTCCTCTCTCTCGTCTCCCTCTCGCTCGCTCGATCGCTCGCTCTCGCTCTCTATCTGTCTGCCTGTCTGTCTGTCTGTCTGTCTGTCTGCTACCTATTGATTCATTCCTTCTCTCTCAACTTGACATGAAGTTACAAGAAAGTTGTTAAAATTCTGGACAGGATGATAGTTAGATTCAGAGAGTGCGTGAGAGAGTGAGTGAGTGAGTGACAGACAGACAGACAGAGACAGACGGAAAGGCAGAGAGGAAGAGAGAGAGAGAGAGAGAGAGAGAGAGAGAGAGAGAGAAAAGAGAGAGAGAGAGAGAGAGAGAGAGAGAGAGAGAGAGAACGCAAACGCAAACGCAATTTTATTTCACGAGGGTAATAGATTAAGTAACAAGACTTTTTTTCATCCAGCCCTCAACATGAAAAGAAAAGAAAAAGCTGCAAGAAAAGCAAAAGGCATAATTATGATACATATGAAAGTACACACACATTGATATCAACAAATACACGAAAGAGAGAGACAGAGACAGAGACAGACAGACGGACGGACGGACAGACAGACAGACAGACAGACGCAGGCAGGCAGGCAGGCAGGCAGGCAGACAGACAGATAGATAGATAGACAGACAGACAGACCAGAGGGACAGATAGACAGTCTGAGATAGAGACAGAGATAGCGAGACAGAGAGAGGAACAAGAAGTATGGAAAGCGGGGGGAGAAGGGGAGAGAGAGAGAGAGAGAGAGAGAGAGAGAGAGAGAGAGAGAGAGAGAGAGAGATTTTATTTTTTAGTGTTTATTTTACTCTTTTATTTCGAGGATAATGGAATAAGCACTCGTGCTTTTTTCATCTAGTCCCCGTGTATGCAGTTTTGTAAATTTTGTCATCCGTTCCCACCGGCACACAATGGCCTACTCTTCCGAAAAGCGGAATGGGTTTTAACGTGTGCGCAAGATGTTCTGCGTGTATTCCCACACGGGACCTCGGTTTATGGTTTTATCAGAGAGAGAGAGAGAGAGAGAGAGAGAGAGAGAGAGAGAGAGAGACAGAGACAGAGACAGAGAGACAGACAGACAGACAGACAGACAGACAGATTAAATGCAATCACAGCGCAGTTAAAAGCTTCCACCGATTCCCCCCCCCCCCCCCCCCCTTTCGATTTCAGCTTTCAAGCAGGCTACAAACTGATTTTTTACCTTTTACAATATAGCAACACTCGACAATCGTAGTGTAATGATAGACTACATTATCCCTAGTTCAGTGAAAACGCCATCTGTCGCCTACTGATACATCAGTACTACCGTAGTATTACTATGGTAATGTATGGTTGTCCGTCGTGTTCGACGATGACCTCCAAAACAGAGGAGGCAGCTGCTGTTTCGGAAATTGGGCAGAAATTTGATTATAGTAGAGATGCCTTGCCCACAGTATATCCCCACTCTCTCGGCCAAGTGGGCATAAGGACAGTCAGCGTTGGAGATGTTCTCCAAAGGCCAACCAGCCCCCAGGGCTGCAGCACATAAGGACTGTGCAAGTCAAGCCTCCTGGTCAGAGAGTCATAGTCGATCACTAACGACTAAGCTGTAAAGTGGAACTCCATGAATGGGAAATAGGACAGAGCAAAAGTATTAATCGATTGTCTCCTAAGGCTTGGCATGAGTGTTCTCAATAATTATTATGACTTGTTTAATAATCGTCATATGACGAATGATGTATCATGTGTCTGTACTTACAAGAAACAGGCGAACATTCTTCTTCTTCTTCTTCTTCTTCTTCTTCTTCTTCTTCTTCTTCTTCTTCTTCTTCTTCTTCTTCCTTTTCTTATCAACATCATCATCATCATCATCATGGTCATCACCATCATCATCATCATCATCATCATCATCATCATTATTATTATTATTATTATTGTTGTTTGTTGTTGTTGTTGTTGTTGTTGTTGTTGTTGTTTATTATCATTATTATCATCATCATCATCATTATTATTATTGTTGTTATTGTCCTGTGTACACGACACAGCATATAAATACTATTCTCACCCTCCCACAACAACTAATCAGTATACACAACCTACTGTCTGGTAGTACAGTCGTAAGTATTGATACTAACACTCACATTTTCGAAACAGTTCCTAGGTTTATTCTGTTTTTAAAAAATCGATTTAACTATTTTTATTTATTTATTTCTTCTTTTATATCGAGGATAATGGAATAAGCACTCATGTGCTTTTTTACATCCAGTCCCCGTGTGTATGCGGTTTTGCAAATTTTGTCATCTGTTCCCACCGGCACACAATGGCCTACTCTTTCGAAAAGCGGAACAGGATTTAACGTGTGCGCAAGATGTTCTGCGTGGTTCGCACACAGGGCCTCGGTTTATAGTCTCATCCGAAGGACTATAGTTCAAATAGACACACACATCTCTTTGTCTTATACCCACCTTTTCACTTTAATCTTACGCGAGTATCTTCGTTTGCTCTAGGTAGTAGGGGATATCCCATAATTATGTAGTTCTTTGTCTATGTGAAAGTCAGCCAGTGTCAGTCAGTCCATCAGCCGTTCGAGTTACAAGATGGGCAGTGCACCGAAATTGTTAACACCCCATACAGTCTTCATAACTAAGCTTGTCCTCTCTCTCTCTCTCTCTCTCTCTCTCTCTCTCTCTCTCTCTCTCTCTCTCTCTCTCTCTCTCTCTCTCTCTCTCTTGTTTGTTTGTTTGTTTTTTTCTTCTTCTCTCTTTTTCTTTAAAAAAAAGTTTTTTTCCCTTTGCTTCTTCTGCTTGAAAGTATGAGTACTGAGTGCATTTTTAAATGTGACCCCATGGGCGGGGACTGGATGTAAAAAAGAACATGAATACTTATTCATTATCCTGGAAAAAAAGAATTTGTTTCTATTACTTACAATGTGTAGATGTTCTTTTTATGACTTTATTGGCTTTTTCCCCCTCTTTATTATGAGAGTGTATGGGTATTGCACTTATTTTATTACCATGACATTCAATTTGCATGAACATAATTAAAAAGTGTTTCTGTTGATCGTGTGCTATGTGAGTATTACATATTTAGTATTATCCCTGAAACACCCCCCCATCCCCCCCCTCCCCACACACACACACTCAAACACACACACACACACACACACACACACACACACACACGCGCGCGCGCGCGCGCGCGCGCTCAAACACACACACACACACACACACATACTCACTCACTCACCCACCCATATTCTCTCCCTAAACGACTGTATAGTTTTAAATTTCTTCTTGGTTTGTTTCTTGTTTTTATTGTGTGGATGTATGGGTATTAAATTTATTTCATTATCATGACATATAATTTGAAACGAGTATAATCTAAAATGAGTGTTGATGGGATCGCATACTGTTTTGGGATTTATATATTGGATATTATCTCTGAAATACACACACACACGCTCTCTGTCTCTGTCTCTCTCTCTCTCTCACCTTTTATCGTCCTGCTTATAGTCATAGTATATCCTGATGAAGGATTCATATTTTTATATTTTCAATACTTTATTGGACTTGCCTCAGTACTTAAGTTTTAATGAGTGCCCTATTTCAATATCTTATAATTATGTGTAACAAGTATGTGTACCATTTGACAATGTGTAGATGTTTATCTTTATGACTTATTAAGTTTGGTTGTGTTATTTTTCTTGGCTTTGTTGTTGCTCTTGTTCTTGTTGTTGTTGTTTGTCTGTTTTTCTCTTTTTTATCATCTTTTGTTGGTTTGGTTTTTCCTTCTCTTTTGTTTGTTTGTTTGTTTGTTTTGGTTAGGGTTTTTTGGGGGGTGGGGGTAGGGGTGGGGTATTCTTAGGATTTTCTTTTAATTGCTTGCTTTGGGGGGGGGGGAGGGTTGTTGGGGGGGAGCTGTTTTGAAAAGGGTTATTTCCCCTTGTTTTTATTGCGAGACTGTATAAGTATTGGGTTATTATTATTAAGATGTATCCCTAACGGGCGGGGACTGGATGTAAAAAAGCACATGTGTGCTTATTCATTATCCTCGAAATAAAAGAATTTGTCATTGTCATTTGTCATTGTCATTGTCATTGTCTCTCTCTCCGCATTTTCACTTTCATTCTTCTTGTTACAGTTACCACCACCACCACCACCACCACCACCACCATCATCATCATCACCACCACCACCATGATGATGATGATGATGATTGTTGTTGTTGTTGTTGTTGCTGCTGCTGTTGTTATTATTAGTGTTATATATTGCTGTTATAATTACTATATTACTACTTTTTTGTTATTATCATAAATATCACGGTTTGTTTACTTTTTAAATCTATTTTTGCAATCTTTATTTTTTGGTATACATCCTTTTCAACAGCAGTCAAACAGATGACTTGTTGGTATGTCGCATGTCCAACTTAAACGATTGTTCTCATGACATTTGCTCAATCTCTTAAGTATGCATGCTGTGAATGACAGTATATCATGAATCAGTCCTCTGTTGCAATGTGAAGCCATCCGTCACAATGTATGTATGTATGTATGTGAGTATGACAGGACTAACATAAGTTTATTCGTTGTCCTGTCGAGGTATGCTTGTATTTTTGTGACACTTTCATGAAGAAATTCTGTTGAAACCATCAACCATAGAACAACCTTATTTTTGAAGTGCTTGTGTCTATTGCTAAGCCTTTGCAGCCACCATGAGCTGTTCTAACATATAATAATATTATTATACAGGTGATGTTTAAGGTACAGACTTTAAGTTGAACACACACACACACACACATACACACACACACACACACACACACACACCGTCAATTCATAAACAGAATCCGCTGGTTCTACTCTCCATTTAGACTGATTGTATTGTATTGCATTGTATTGTATTGAATTGGGTTGTATTGTATTGCATTGTATTGTATTGCATTGTGTTGTATTGTATTGTTTTGTATTGTATTGTATTGCATACCACTTTAAGTCACGGCGGATTTCTCTGCATGGAATTTAGGCTGCTCTCCCCGAAGAGAACGCGTTGCCACAAGAGCAGCGCCACCCATAACATTTTTTTCTTTTCCTGTCTGCAACTGTATTTGTTTTTCCCAATCAAAGTAGCTTTTTTCTACAGAATTTTTGCCAGTGACAACTCTCTTGTTGCCGTGGGTTCTTTTACGTGCGCTAAAATGTCTAACACACATGACCTGGGTTTATAGTCTCATCAGAAAGACTACCACCCAGACCACCACTCACGGGTCCAATGGATAGGTGAAGAGTTTGGGGCCCAAACGGGGATCGAACCACCGCACACTTCGAACCCGGGCTTTTTGCTTTCTAGGCAGGTGCGTTACCTCTAGACCACCGATCCACCATTGTGTGGCATTGCATTGGAATGGTTTCCATTGGACTGGGCCGTACTCCACTTTTAGTCGGTAAATATCTTCGTAAACTTTGGGCTGCTCTCTCCAGGGAGAGCATGTTCATAGAGAGCAGTGCCACCTTTTTTTTCTTTTTAAGAGTTATCTTACTGTGGCTATGCATGATGGTGGTTCTATAATCTATGCTGGCTTATTTTATTTTATTTATTTATTTTATTTTATTCTTTTATATCGAGGAAAATGGAATAAGCACTTATGTGCTTTTTTACATCCAGTCCCCGTGTGTATGCGGTTTTGTAAATTTTGTCATCTGTTTCCACCGGCACACAATGGCCTACTCTTCCGAAAAGCGGAACAGGATTTAACGTGTGCGCAAGATGTCCTGCATGCGTTCAAACACGGGACCTCGGTTTAGAGTCTCATCCGAAGGACTTTTGCTCCTATAAGGTGAAATAATCACTCCCCTCTTTTTCCTGATACATGACCGACCCCCCCCCCCCCCCCCCCCCACAAAAAAAAAAAAAGCACAAAAAAAACAACAACAAACCAACAACAACCCCCCAAAACTCTAAAACAACAACAACAACAACAAACAAACAAAACCCCAACAAACAAACAAACAACAAAACAAAACAAAACAAAACCAGCAACAACAAAATAAAAACTCACCAATACTCAAAAAGAACAACAACGCACGTTAAACATTCTGTGACTCATGTCATGTCTTGTGTTTGTGTTTGTAGATTAGGGGAACCCGAGTCTCTCCCAGCGTTCAGTTCAGAGGGAAAAGTTCGTCAGCACGTTCACCGCATGCTGGTGGAGGTTTGCTAGGGGACACAGCAAGGTGAGAGGCTGTATGACCAGTGGCTTTCTTTCCCACTCATGGAATTCTACTTCACAGCTTAGTCTTTAGTGATCGACTATGACTCTCTGACTAGGAGGCTTGACTCGCACAGTCCTTATGTGCTGCAGCCCTGGGGGCTGGTTGGCCTTTGGAGAGCATCTCCAACGCTGACTGTCCTTATGCCCACTTGGCCGAGAGAGTGGGGATGTGCTGTGGGCAAGGCATCTCCACTATGATCAATTTTCTGCCCAGTTTCCAAAACAGCAGCTGCCTCCTCTGCTGTTTTGGAGATCATCGTCGGACACGACGGACAAACATACAAGATATTGGAAGAAGAAATCGTGTTATTGCGTTATTAACCTGTACTGGTTGCAAAATCTTCGTGGGTGCCCCTACGGTTGGTCTATGGGAGTAAGGGATAGGTGATTTATTTATTTATTTTATTTTATTCTTTTATATCGAGGAAAATGGAATAAGCACTTATGTGCTTTTTTTACATCCAGTCCCTGTGTGTATGCGGTTTTGTAAATTGTGTCATCTGCTCCCACCGGCACACAATGGCCTACTCTTACGAAAAGCGGAACAGGATTTAACGTGTGCGCAAGATGTCCTGCGTGCGTTCACACACGGGGCCTCGGTTTATAGTCTCATCCGAAAGACTTTTGGGGAGAGTGGAGTCGGCACTGATGTTACCTCCGGGGGAAAATATCCCCTTGAACGGGAATCGAATCCGGGTCGTCAGATTGCGAGCGCAATGTTCTAACCACTAGGCTATCCCGTAAAGAAGATGGTAAAGAAGGTGCTTTCTTAAGTGTGACATTGATAATGCAGTTATTGGAGGTACTTTAAAGAAACTTTCAAGGTATTTCCTTTAACTTTTGTCTTTATTCTCGGCTGGAATACAGTGCTCATGTCAAAATGACCAATAAATTTAATGTACAACACAGCTGTCAGTTTTGCCCCCACTTTCAGCTCCTCTCAGCTGTTGCTATCCATTCCATCCCAGCTGGTGCTGATTATAGCAGGAACTGACCGTTCTTGGACTTGGTAAAAGGATGCTGATTTTAGCACTGGGCTCTGGAACCCTTGACTGAGTTATGTTGGGTTTGTGCACCTGTGACAGCTTCTTTGTTAGTCTTTGTTTTAAGACAGTTTTGTTTGAAAATGTAAAACTGACTCATTATTAAAATATTCAACTTCTTGTCTCTCTGTTGTTAAGGCAGTATTCATGTCTCTAGACTTATTTTTTTGATAAATGCACAACTTCTTTATTCTCTGCTCGAAGACAGTGTTCATGTAATACTTGCTCATTGATAAATAGACAACAGTTTTTTGTTTGGTTGGGGTTGTTGTTTTTTTGGTTTTAGTTGCCTCATCTTTTGTAAGCCACTGAATCAGTGACGATTTTCTTGTATTGCGTGATGATCTATGACGATGACGATGATGTAACGATGCTGATATGGAAGTGCATCTGCTTTGAGACTACTTGACAGGGCTGTACTCTGTCTCTACCCTTGCTATCATAATATAATATCCTGGCATCAACCAGGCCTGAGAGATACAGACACCTGCAGTGTTGGTCAGGCAATTGGAGCAACACTCTAAAATTCCCATCCGAAAAGTAGATAAAGCTCGACTGTGTGATCTCAGCCTTCCCAATGAGCCCGTAGCAAACTCACTCTGAGTAGGAGCTGGCCAGAGTCCGAAAAATCCCTATGACTCTCATGGGATTCGAACCCGCGACCTTCAAGTCCGTAACCCGAGGCGTTAACCACTGCGCCAGGCGGCTGGTCGATGTACAACTTCTGTATTGTCTGCTAGAGGAAAGTGTTTATGTAAAACTGGTTCCTTGATAAATGTGCAGCTTCGTTATTCTCTGCTGTATGACAATGTTCATGTTAAAACTGGTTCATTGATAGAATTCATGTTAAAACTGGTTCATTGATAGAATTAACGTTAAAACTGGTTCATTGATAGAATTAACGATAAAACTGGTTTATTGATAAAAGTAACGTTAAAACTGGTTTATTGATAAAAGTAACGTTAAAACTGGTTTATTGATAAAAGTTACGTTAAAGCTGGTTTATTGATAAAAGTAACGTTAAAGCTGGTTCATTGATATAATTAACGTTAAAACTGGTTCATTGATAGGATTAACGTTAAAACTGGTTTACTGATAAAATTAATGTCCAAATTCTTTATTCTCTACTAAAAAAAACGTGTTCATGGTAAAACTGGTTCCTTGAATAATATATATATATATATAATATATATATATATATATATATATATATATATATATATATATATAATATAAACTGGATCATGATTGATCATGGATAGGATACCCTGGTTGGTTAGAGCGTTATGCTTTGCGCTAGTGATTTGCTGAGCCGGGTTCGAATCCCGTTCAAGGTTAACATCAGTACAGACTACACTCCCCTCAAAAGTCAATCGGATGAGACATGAACCGAGGTCCCGTGTGCAAACGCACGCAGAACATCTTGAGCGCACGTTAAAACCTGTTCTACTTTTCGGAAGAGTAGGTGTGCGAGCGGATAGGAATGGATGACAAAATTACTTTACAAAACTGCATACTCACAGGGACACGATGTAAAAAAAAAAAACCCCAACAATAACAACACACGAGTTCTTATTCCATTATCTGCCCCCCCCCCCCCCCCCCTCCAAAAAAAATAAAAAATAAATAAATGCACAATATCTTTATTCTCTGCTAGAAGACAGCGTTCACATAAAACGGGTTCTTTGATAAGTATACAACATCTTTATTTTCCGTTGGATGACAGTGTTTATGTACAACTGGCTCATTGATAAATGTACAACCTCTAGTTATGCTTAGAAGTAGGGATAAAACGAAATCTTTAATCATCCATTGACTACAAGAATATTACACTACAGTTCAGATCCATTTTTTTCAGAGCCCCCAAAACAACTTTGCACCAAAACTAATCTTTCATTCTTACTACAGGTCACTGTCAAACCGAACCCCTCTCCGAAAAGTCCATTCCTGAGAGTCTCCAGGAAAGGTGAACAGCAAATCCTGGTACCTGCCATTAGCATCAGGACTGAGGAACTTCAGGACCATGTACAAGGGCGTTCCGTCGACACCGATGGACATGAAACGACGTACTCCCAACGTCTGCGCCACCAGAACACTGTCGTCGGCTGTTCTGTATATCCGTCCTTGCAGATGGTTCAGCGTCATCAACAGACCCTGACCTTGACCCTGACCTTGAACTCGATCCTGACCTTGGTCCTGACCTTGACCCTGGTCCTGACCCTGACCTTGACCAGTGGTGTCCTTGCTAATGATGAGGTCACCCAGAAGCCCGTGTCCATAAGAACCCAGGAAGGCGTCAACGTTAACGTATCTCCAAGCGCTGTCGCCTAGGATCGTGCCAGGATAAGCAGTTGGCGAGTACCACAGACTGGAGACGTTTGCCCAATGGTCGAGGAACCGGCAGACGTTGCCTGGGCGGAGCCAGGGTCTCTGGCCCAAGACAAGGTCTGTGAGGTAAAAGAAAATGGCGTTGACGGCCTTGAAGGCTTGGTTGTAGCCAGGTCCGTTGGTCGCCACGAAGACGCCGAGGTCAAGGTCGTGGAGGAAGATGAGAAGGGAGGTAAAGCCGTGGATACCACCAGGGTGGTGCACGAGGGAATATCCTGAAGAAGAAGAAGAAAATGCGGATAGAAGCTTTGCTTGTTTTGTTTTTTTAATGGTTTAGATGATGTCAGTAGTTGGTGACAATAACATTGACTATTAGCTCTACAGGGGGCTGCATTATCTGTGGATTTTTTAAATGCTCATAGCTCTTCTTCTTCTTCTTCTTCTTCTCCTCCTCCTCTTCCTTCTCCATCTTTTTTCTTAAGAGAATCTTTAAATTTCTTCTACCCACCCTCAATTGATTGTACTGTCTTCATATATCTGAATTCTTTTTGAATTTTTCTGTTTCTTTTCTTGGCTAAAACTCCAAGGCTCACCAATGGTGTAATTTTTACGTATAATACCTGTGACCGTTTTTGCCTACCACTAAGGTCGCCACATTCCGACTTCGGGGATCATGTCTCAACACACCAGTGTGCATTCGTTTTTGTTTTTAAACAAATATTTTTTATATCTTTTGTCACCCGTTCTTACCGGCACGAATGGCCTATTCTTCCAAAAAGGCAGAACAGGCTTTAACGTGTGCGGAAGATATTCTATGAGTTTTGGGGTCTCGGTTTATGGTCTCATCAGAAGGACTTTAGCTGGAGTGGAATCAGTACTGATGTTAACTCCAGGGAAAGAATCCCCTTGAACGGGCGTGTAAGTCGCGGGGCTCAAACCCAGGCTGAAAGTTAGAAAAATATGTGTATGTGTATGTTTGTCCGTCATGTCTGACGATGACCTCCAAAACAGCAGAGGAGGCAGCTGCTGTTTTGGAAACCGGGCAGAAATTTGATTATGGTGGAGATGCCTTGCCCACAGTACATCCCCACTCTCTCGGCCAAGTGGGCTTAAGGACAGTCAGCGTTGGAGATGTTCTCCAAAGGCCAACCAGCCCCCAGGGCTGCAGCACATAAGGACTGTGCGAGTCAAGCCTCCTAGTCAGAGTGTCATAGTCGATCACTAAAGACTAAGCTGTAAAGTGGAATTCCATAAGTGGGAAAGCCACTGGTCATACAGCCTCTCACTTTGCTGTTGCCCCCAGCGTTAGAAAAATAAAAACCCCAATGACTGACAACAAAGAGTCTACTAACACATTCAGTCAGTATCTTCAAGAAAATCTGTACAAAATTCCAACGATAGTGATGAAAATGCCACCCTGAATATCTGACTGTACAATCTTCCCCATACTCCACTCACCCCTGTATTGCCCCGTGTACCAGGCAAAGCCATAACCGATGTCGGAATAGGTTTCCGGAAATTCCGGTCTGTACAGGAAGTTAATCGTGTTTTCAGGCGGTATGGCTTTTGCTGTTTGCATCGTTCGTATGTTCTCCTCCGACACTATTTGTCTGCCCTCTTTGGTGACGCCTTGGTGCAGCAGCACGTGCATCCAATGAGTCATGTCGTCTGCTGAGGACAGCACACCTCCTGACGATCGGTAAGGGCTGCAGCTGTAATTTGAACACAAGATTTATTAGACAGGGAATGGGACATCCATGGGGACAGGTTAGCTAATTTGAACACAAGATTTATTAGACAGGGAATGGGACATCCATGGGGACAGGTTAGCTCAGTGGTCAGAGCACTCGCTTTCCCCCAGCCAAGGTTAAGCAGCATCGAGCGTGGTTACCACTTGAATTGGGTGACCGTTTGCGCGCCTTGGCTTCAGTGCAGTCCCCCCAGTTCACCCAGCTGTAAATGGGTAGCTGCCTAATTAGGGTTAGGGAAGGTAAAGCAGCGAGGGAGAGGAGATGGGCGCCGCCCTCAAGATGCTGGCCCCTTGAGAAGTTGAGGTCTCTGACGCCTCGCTCCCCTTACGACCTTATAGGTTATGGGACACCCTTACCTTTTATGTTATCAAAATAGTGAATGGGGAAACCTATTGCTGGTCAGTTGAAGAGCACCCCTACCCCATCCCCACCCCTACCCCAACCTCCCACTGACCCCGCCTTACATTGTGACTCAACAGAGAGCAACTATGATGATATCTTTGTTCAACAGATTGAGTTCTTGAAGGAAGGAATTTTATTCAAAGATATACAGTGTGCGTCACATCACGAATGGAAATGAAGTACAGAAGTATAAGCAAAATGGAAATAGAGAAACTAGAAACCAAGTTTAAGTCCGAAGCTGGTTCAGTGACCAATGGGGTCCCCCCCCCCCTTCCTTTTCATCTCTTTTGGGGCACCCCCCCACCCCCCCACCCCACCCACACACACACTATAAACAACAATACTGGTCCCTGCAACCAGAACAATGGCAATTTGTTTGCCCAAATTAGTTTGGGGAGTTATTTTGTGTGTTTAAATACAGCCCGTAATGTTTGACATTTTCATGACATTTTGAACTATATTATTTTTAAAGAGAGAAGTTGGGTCAGGAACTGGCAAGCTTGCTTTGATTCCAAAGTGTGTGGAATGACTCGGGTGAGGGGGGTGTAAGCTAGACCTGATAAGCAGGCAGCTTGAAGCGCTCTGCATGCAGAGTGAGTGAGAGCAACACACACACAAAAGCATGGTTAGCATTTTGAGATTAAGTGTTGTAAGACAAGGTAAACGTAGCATGGTTAGCTATTTGAGATTAAGTGTTGTAAGACAAGGAAAACGTAGCATGGTTAGCTATTTTAGATTAAGTGTGTAAGACAAGGTAAACGTAGCATGGTTTGCTATTTGAAATTAAGTGTCTATGTATTTATTTATTCTTTTATTTCGAGGATAATGGAATAAGCATTCATGTTCTTTTTTTTACATACAGTCTCTGTGTGTATGCAATTTTGTAAATGCCATCCTGTTCCCATCGGCCCATAATAGCCTACTCTTTCAAAAAGCGGAACGGGTTTTAACGTGTGCTCAAAATGTTCTGCGTGTGGTTTGCACAGGGACCTCGGTTTAGAGTCTCATTGGAAGGACTTTTTGGGGGGGAAATGGAGTCTGCAATGATGTCAACACCAGAGGGAGAATCCTCTTGAAACAGATTTGAACCCGGGTCAGTAGATCACCAGCACATCACTCCAACCACCAGGCTATTCCGTCCCCGTAATTCACTGTTCACTGTTCACTGGTCCCGTAACCGGCCAGGGTCGTAGGGGCGCTGCATGGTGGACGAACGGTGGACCAGCTGGCTCCACTTAGCGCGGTGGTGGGCGAGTGCCTGGGTGACACTGAAGTCCTCCCCTGTTCAATCATGGATGTCGTCGTCTTTCTCCTCTGTCTGCCCCGTCTTCTCTTCCCCTGGACTGTTCCTTGCAGGATGGTCTTTGCAAGTCCTACTGAGCCTGATTAAGACAAGGTAAACCTTACCCTTGGGTCCATAGACAGCAAGAATACAAGCAAGAAGCAAGGTACCACCAGGATATTATTGGCACACCTGTGAAGAAAAAGTATTGATGCCATCATTCAAAGGAACAGGGGAGCTGATGGACTATAGACAAGCTTACTCCAAATAGACTGAAGTGTCCACAGCTAACAGCTGCTCCCCACACTCCATGTAGGATGTGGCCAACCCCTCCCAACCTCTCATTAATGAGGGATCAAAGAGCTTCGTGTCCTTCATGTTCATTGGCTGCAGCATGCGCGTGCGCAGCAGATCTTCCCAGGATGCCCCACCCAGCGCTTGCGTGACCCGCCCAGCCAAAACGTACATGAAGTCGTTGTAAACGTGTCTGTCTCGAAATGGGGAAGCTATCGGCAAGTACCGAATTTTCCTGAAACAAAATAGACACAGGTTTATGTTGGTTCATACGGTGGTGCTATTTTGTTGTTGTTGTTGTTTCTGTTTTTTGTTTGTTTGTTTGTATTGTTGGTTTTTGGGGGGTTTGTATTGTTGGGTTTTTGTTTGTTTTCTTGTTTGTATTGTTGGGTTGGTTTGGTTGTTTTGTTTGTTGTTGTTGTTGTTGTTTGTTTGGTTTGGTTTTTTTTGGTTTTTTTGTGTGTTTTTTTGGGGGGGGGTTCCTCTCCAGGTTCACCAATAGTAAGATATTTGCACATCCGGCCAGTTTTTGCTCATCATTGAGGTAGCCGTATTTCGATTTCAGGGATGATGTCTAAACGCCTAGTATGAAAGCAGGGTTTTTCTTTTTTTCTTTTCTTTTAAAAAAAAATCTGTTCTTACCAGCACGAAATGGCCTATTCCTCTGAAAGGTGGGACGGGTTTAACATGTGCGTAAGATCATGGAGAGCCATGATCGTCGATGTCTGCAGGACCAGACTGGACACTTGAAGAAGATGTTCTACGTGCGTTTTGCACACGGGACCTAGGTTTGTAGTCTCATCTGAAGGATTTTCGTGTGAGGTCTGTACTGAGGGAAAAAACTCCCTGGTACGGTGAAGGTGTCTGGCTCTACACCAGACTGGACCACCAGACTGTGAGTTCAAAGCTCTAACCACTAGGCTACCCGGCTGCCCGTGTTCATACCGTGGTCATCACACCTTAGAATCACTTTGAGACTAAACGTTAAGTATACGCTGGATTGTGAATGCCTGTGTGTGTGTGTGTGTGTGTGTGTGTGTGCGTGTGTGTGTGTGTGTGTGTGTGTGTAAAAACAGCACTCCGGCGTTTATACACAATCGCACAAGCACGAATATACTATGCACACATATATGTGTGTGTGTGCCCCTACGACAAAACACACACACACACACACACACACCATCGTCACCATCACTACCATGGGCCACCATCATCACATTCGATCAGCATGAAGATAAGCAAAAGGCCTTCCTCTTTCCAAACTATTCCAACTTCTCTGTCTGTCTGTCTCTCCCCTCCCCACCATCTTTCTGTGTGTCTCTGCCTGTTCGCCCTCTCTCTCTCTCTCTCTCTCTCTCTCTCACACACACACACAAGCGCGCGCACGCATGCACGCACACGCGCGCACACACACGCACACACACTGATGGGAAGAAAGCAAATGCATTATTGCCTATTCAATACCATCTGGATTTCTTTATATGACTTTACCTCTGACTCTGACTTTAACTCATCATCACCCTCTGTCATCATCATCGTCCTCATCATCAACTAGGCTAGTAGCCTACTACATCGTCCCCACTACCACCAAAAACACCACTGCATTACCATCACAGCCACCATCAAACACACAAATCACACGGACAATGAACATTCGTAGGCATGTTATCTCCTGAGCTGAGTACCCACTTTTCATATCGCTCTAATGTCATATTACTGGGAGCACCAGTGAAGAGTTTCACCAAAGAAGGGCTCATGCCCGTGCGGTGAGTCAATAGGTCCTTCAGGGTCACGTGCTCAGTGACGTAATCGTCCCCAAGCCGGAAGTCGGGTCCCAATATGGCCGCCACTGGTGTTTCCCAAGAGAAACTGAAAAGGACAATTGAAAAGGAAATGGGAGTGACTGATATTAATAATAATTATAGGGGTTCAAAAAAAGGTTGGGATGACTGTAAAATCAGATTTTGTGATGAGGAAGGGAAGGTGTGTGTGTGTGTGTGGGGGGGGGGGGGGGGGGGGGAGAGAACTCAATGATTATTCACAAAAAGGCCATTGGCCCATACATGAAGGGGGCTGCCAAACTGCTTAGTATTTTGGTGGGGGAAGAAAGCAACAGCAACAACAACAAAATGTTATTGTATAACAAACAAATCGCACACAAGAACAAAAAAGCAACAACCCCCCCCCCCCCCCCCAAAAAAAAAAGAAAAAAAAAGTCTGACTTGAGATAATAATATAACTCATATTCTGAAAGCTTTACACAAATATAAAGTGAGGTTGCCCACAACCTCAGAATGACTTGACGTCATGAGTAAACAGAGTCTAAATAAATTTGGCTGTCTACTATATTTAACATGGATGTGATTCTGCCTAACATCCTCTAATACTGAACAGCACAACACAAAATGTACTTCATCCTCCGGTACTTGCTTACATAATGGGTATAGTAACCTGAGGTCATCAACATCATGGGAGAGAGAGAGAGAGAGAGAGAGAGAGAGAGAGAGAGAGAGAGAGAGCACTAAGATGAAAGCTTTATAGAAAACAAAAAAGCAAGAAGTAGCTTTAGTAGAAGATGTGCACTAAAACTATGAAACCAATAGTGATGCCAAAAGTGTTTATGTCATTCATGAAAATCGTCATTAAGCCTTTAACAAAAAAAACCCAATGCTTTAAAACCAAAAAAACCCCACTAGATCTTGTACATCTCGTACAAGAAGAGGTGGTCAGCTGTGATCAGTGGTATGGGATAGGCTACACACGAGTATATTCAGAGTGCAGTCTGTGATTTGAAGAAAGAATGGGTTCCTTTATTATTCTTTTATTTCGAGGATAATGGAATAAGCACTCACGTGCTTTTTTTTCACCCATTCCCCATGTGTATGCAGTTTTTTTCAATTAAGTCATATGTTCCCACGGGCACACAATGGCCTACTTTTCCGAAAAGCGGAACGGGTTTTAACGTGTGCCCAAGATGGTCTGCTGCGTTCGCACACGGGACCTCGGTTTATAGTCTCATCCGAAGGACTTTTAGGGGAGTGGAGTCGGCACTGATGTTAACTCCAGAGAGAGGAAATCATCTTGAAGGAGATTTGAATCTGGGTCAGCAGATCACAAGCGTATCACTCTAACCACCAGGCTAAGCACTAAGATATAAGCATTACAGAAAACATAGATGCCAAGTAGCCTAGTGAAACAGCAAGTGTCCTAGAGGATGTGTACTAAAATAATGACGCCAAAAATGAAGTCAAGTGTTTAGGTCATTCATGAAAGTCGTCATTAATCCCCATAACCTGACACAATTCTTTGAACAAAACTATGGGGTTTTGGGAGATTTTTTTCTTCAAATTTTTGTTTCCTACTAGATCTATACATCTCCTACAAGAGTTGGTCAGCTGTGATCAGTCATTAATCCCCATAACCTGACACAATTCTTTGAACAAAACTATGGGGTCTGTATTGTATGCTATAAAATGCTATAATATGCTAAGTCAGTATTAATACGTATGCTATAAAATCCCCAAACTTCAAGGTCTCTGGAATTATTTTTGAAATTAAATATGTCATACACCTTCTAAGTTTAAGGGTATTCCTGTTTCTTTTTGTTGGGTGCCCTCTCACGTTGGAATTTTTTCAAATGAGTGGGCTGACAGAGCTGCAAAAAGGGGGCAAGACATGACATGGAATCGATAGAACTGGATGTTCCCTTATCTCTACAGGAGGGATACCGAATATTAGAACAAACTTCATGGGGTAAGTTTAAAGAATCTGATCAATTCAAGGAACGATATTTAAAAAGTTGTCAGACCGCTGCCCATATTTCTTGTTATATGGCTCCTTCTCAAATAGATTTCGCGTTTTATATCCGTGAGAAGGGTTAATTCACTATATTTTAGAATGAAATTAAATGCATTCCTTACAAAATTTTGTAAACATGTCAGATGTCTATGTGGGGATCATATTTCCAATACTCATATCATATTTGAGTGCCCTATTGTAAAGCCTTTTTTACCTACATTTTCTGAACAGTCTCTGGAAAATGTATTTTAAAATTCAAAACTAGCCTTTGCCATTGCCAGATGTTTATTGCATAGTCCACTTGAATTTTTATTGTAGTTACATTATTGTTATTTCATGTTTCCATATTGTTGAGTTTATATTTTGCTCCTGTTTAAAAGTATTATCCTTACTTTTCTAGGTTTTTTTGTTTGTTTGTTTTCCTCACAAAATACCAACACTGATGCTATTTCTTAACCTTTTCTCCTTCCACTCCTTCCTCTCCCTTCTTTAACTTCCCTTACACTTTCTATTTCTCTCGTCTAATATCACTCAGAGTGAACAGACGTTAAATTGAAGACAACAACAACAACAACAACAACACAACAACAACAACAACAACAAAACTATGGGGTTTGGGGGTATTTTTTTCTTCAAATTTTTGTTTCCGACTAGATGTATACATCTCGTACAAGAGTTGGTCAGCTGTGATCAGTGGTATGGGAGAGGCTACACACGAGTATAGAATTCAGATTCAGAAGAATCACACGAGTATAATTATTCAGAGGGCAGTCTGTGACATGAAGAAAGAATGGGTTCCTTCAGTGGTGGAACTACTATACCTAAGACACATTGCCTGAGGTTCAGTACAGTGATCCCAGCATTCTTTTAGGAGAAGAGCCTGTAATACGCGATAGGCCTCGGTCGTGGCTTTACAGTAGGTCATAGGCCACGATCGTGGCTCTTTTTTCCCCATAAGGTCTGGATTTCTTCTTTGTCGCCAAACGCTCAGACAACAACTGTTGATGTCTGTTATATGAGTAAAAAATTCGTTGCACTGCCGATAAGCGCCTGACAAGTCAGGCCCAGCCCATCCGACTTTTGGAGGTGGGAGATAATAATATTATTGTTATCTTTTAAGTCTTTCTGGGGGGGGGGGAAATGGCAGGAGAATGAACCAAGAAGGCAGAAAATAGACAAGGAGGAGGAAAAAGGAAGAAAAAGAACAAAGCAGAATCAAAGAGAGGGATGGAAAAGCGAGAATTGCTAGCACAGAATTTCCAGAAGGTGGGCATGCTATTTTATACTGACAGGCCCCCCCCCCCCCCCACCCCACCCCCCACCCCAGCATCCCCACGGGCAGGGGGGGGGGGGGGGGGGAGGGGGGGAGGATTGTTCCTCGAAACTCACCAGCCTTTCCATCTTTTTTTTTTTTCTACTGTCAAAAACTGTATAGGTTTACCTATTTTGTGTTACCTATAAGCATAAGAAAAGTCTCAACGCACAGTTCAGGTAGTCAAGGCTAATATTTTTCTTTGATTTAATACTAAGCATGATTTCTGTAGCTTGTAGTATGTATGAATAGCACACTGAAGGTCACGTCTTCAGCTCTTAATTCCAATCTACATAGTCTGTATAGCCTTCCGATGAGACTATGAACCGAGGCCCCGTGTGCGAACGCACGCAGAACATCTTTCACACACAGTAAAATCCATTTCGCTTTTGGAGGGAAGGGATGACAAGAGAGAGGGGGGAAGGCAACTCCACTATAATCAAAGTAATATCTGCCAAATTTCCGAAACAGCAGCTGCCTCCTCTGCTGTTTTGGAGGGCATCGTGGAACACAAGGGACAAACATATGAATAAATAGATAATAACTAAATAAATACAGATCATCTACGACTGTAATAGATAATAAATAAATAAATGAGTAAATTAATAAATAAATACACACCATCTAAGACTGTAATAGATAATAAAGAAATGAATGAATAAATAAATAAATAAAATACGGACCATCTAAGACTGTAATAAATAAATGAATGAATAAATAAAATACAGACCATCTAAGACTGTAATAAATAAATGAATGAATAAATAAAATACAGACCATCTAAGACTGTAATAAATAATTAATAAATAAATGAATAAATAAATAAATACAGACCATCTAAGACTGTAATAGATAATTAATAAATAAATGAATAATAAATAAATACAGACCATCTAAGACTGTAATAGATAATAAATAAATAAATGAATAAATATAAATACAGACCATCTAAGACTGTAATAGATAATAAATAAATAAATGAATGAATAAATAATAAATAAAATACAGACCATCTAAGACTGTAATAGATAATAATAAATAAAATAATAAATAGAATAAGATAAGATAATAATAAGAATAAATAAATAAATACAGACCATCTAAGACTGTGATAGATAATAAATATAATAATGAATAATAAATAAATAAAAATAAATACAGACCATCTAAACTGTAATAAAAATTATAAATAAAGAATAATAAAATACAGACCATCTAAGACTGTAATAGATAATTAAAATAAATAATAAATAAATACAGACCATTAAAAACGTAAAATAATAAATAAATGAATAAATAATAATACAGACATCTAAGACTGTAATAATAAAAATGAATAAATAAATAAATAAATACAGAAAATCTAAGACTGTAATAGATAATAAAATAAATAAATAAAAAAAGTAAGAATAAATGTAAAGATAAAATAAATAAATAAACAAAATACAAACCATCTAAGACTGTAATAGATGATAAATAAATAAATGAATAAATAAATACAGGCCATCTAAGACTGCAATAGATAAATAAATAAATGAATGAATAAAATACAGACCATCTAAGACTGTAATAGATAATAAATAAATAAATAATAAATAAAAACCGTAATAGATAATTAATAAATAAATACAGACCATCTCAGACTGGTAATCGTGACACTCACCTGGAAGACTCATTGAGCAGCATGGACAACATACTGACGGTAAAAGCCTTGGTGATGGACCCCACCCCAAACAAGGTGGAGCTGGTCACTGCGCGGCCACTGGACAGGTCAGCCACCCCGTACCCCTCAGTCCACGTCTCTTCCCCCTTCACCACGGCTATGGACAGTCCGGGTATCTTCCTGCACCTCATGACCGTTTGCACGAACTCTTGCAGCTGAATCGTCTGCTTCCCGGTAAAGATGGCTGCCCCTTTCGTAAGAGGTAAACTGAGAACTAAGAGCCGCAGAAGAAATGGCAGTGTTCCCTCCATGTCTGAGGATATTGGAGCGAGTTTTGTGTGTGTGTGTGGATTTTTAAAATTTTTTTTTGCGGGGGAGGGGGGGTGTTGTGTTGGAGTTGTGTGGCAGATGGTCGTCAGTACTTCTGGCCTGCCACAATTTATTTAATCTGTAAACTGATCTGAGTGGTGAGAGTGTTTTGCAGGATGTATGTGTATTAGGCAGTTGTTTTTTTTGCCTGTGCCATCAAAACTGTGCTGTGATAATGCATCAGTAGGTTACTTGTAGGTGTGGCTGTAGGGAAAGCAAAAACGTGCTCGACCAGTCTCTATTCTACTCTTTCTTTCTTCCTTTTTTGGGGGATGATAATGGAATGAACACTCATGTGCTTTTTTCATCCAGTCCCCGTGTGTATGCAGTTTTGTCAATTTTGTCATCCGTTCCCACCGGCACACAATGGCCTACTCTTCCAAAAATCGGAACGGGTTTTAACATGTGCGCAAGATGTTCTGCGTGCGCTCGCACGCGGGACTTTGGTTTATAATCTCATCCGAAGGACTTTTGGAGATAGCGGAGTCGGCACTGATGTTAACTCCAGAGGAAAAAATCCTCTTGAACGAGATTCGAAACGGGGTCAGCAGATCACGAATACATCACTCTGACCTATCTATCTATCTATCTGTCCCGTAGTCTGACGACCGTGGGGGCACCCTCAAAGACTCAACAACCAGTTCCCTCCATTCCTCTCTCGGTTCTGCCTTTCTCAGGGTTTTGTTGAGTTCTAGGCCTGTCCATTCGCTGATGTTATCCTCCCAGCTCTTCCTTGGTCTGCCTCTTCTTCTTCCACTCTGACCACCACTCTATGATCATGCCGGTCCATTGTCTGTTCTATCTGAGTAGTCAGTTGTACACGGCTAGATCATTATGATTCCATAATGGCAAGTGTACGCGCAGCCGTTGTTTTTTTGCCCACATTTAAATGGAGTCACATTCCAACTTCGGGGATGATGACTGTCTACACAGGACACCCCTGTGCATGTGGGAGGGGTGAAGGTGGTGGTGGTGGTCATCCGTTCTTACCGGCACACCATGGCCTACTCTTCCGAAAGGCAGAACGTGTGGTGCAAGATGTTCCGCGAGTGTTCGCACACAGGGTCTCGGTTTATTAAAAAAAAAAAAGGTAAAGGAGTCCCATAACCTATAAGGTCGTAGGGGAGCGAGGCGTCAGAGACCTCACTTCTCTAGGGCCAGCATATTGAGGGCGGCGCCCATCTCCTCTCCCTAGCTGCTTTACCTTCCCTGACCCTAAAGAGGGCAGGTACCCATTTACAGCTGGGGGAACTGTACTGAAGCCAAGGCGCGCAAACGGTCACCCATCCAACTGGTAACCACGCTCGACGCTGCTTAACTTGCTGGGGGAAAGCGAGTGCTCCGACCACTGAGCTACCCGTCCGGTTTATAGCTTCATCCAAAAGGATTTTTGGGGCAGTTGACTCAGTATGGTCAAACAAATCGGTTTTGTTTCAGTTTTGTTGTTGCTGGGTTTGTTTGTGTGTGTGTGTGTGTGTGTGTGTGTGTGCGCGCAAAGCTGTTTTAAGTGGCAATAAGCCTATGTTTGATTATGTCTTCTTTCGTCTGTTTGTTTTGTTTTGTTTGGTTTGTTTTTTTGGGTCAAATCCGTAAGTGTGTTACGTAAATAAGTCCAGTGGGGTTTTTTCAGTGGAAAGAATAGAAAACATTTTATAGTAAACACTAAACAGATATTAAAATCGGTTACTGTAGTAGACTTACAAAACCCCCAGAACATTCGCTAAAAAGATACAAACAAATTATATGAAGAATTAGAACAGGAAAGAGATGTCACAAATCTATTTTGTCAATTTTATTTTATTTCGAGGATAATGGAGTAAGCACTCATGTGCTTTTTCCATCCAGTCCCCGTGTGTATGCAGTTGTGTAAATTTTGTCATCCGTTCCCACCGGCACACAATGGCCTACTCTTCCGAAAAGCGGAACGGGTTTTAACATGTGCGCAACATGTTCTGCGTGCGTTCGCACACGGGGCCTCGGTTTATAGTCTCATCCAAAGATATAACAAGGTATGTTATAATGATCTACCTGGATGAACAGAGTTAGACTCCATGTTGGAAGGGCAAATAACTTGAGAAGAAGAAGAAGAAGCAAAATGACAAAAGTCCAGGAACACATGGTATGGCAGCAAATTTCACATCATAAAAAGAGCAATGAACTTCGTAGGGGATGAAAAGAGACCAAAGGGAAGACCTAGCAAGACCTGGGCTACCTGTATTGCAGATGATCTTAGAGAAAGGGGCATAAATAAGGAGGAAGCTCAAAACAGAGAGATTGGAGAAGGCTCATCAATGTCAAACCTCCCCTGGGAGAAACATGACAAAAAAGGAAAGAAGAAGAACTGGGAGATTTTTGTCATTTGTTCTTTGAATGAAGGATTCAGTGGAGGTGAATTGCATGTCTATCGCGCAAAAAGAAGGAATTATAATCTGTCTGCAAAAAAAAGAGACAAACCAAGGTACTATCTGAAGAACTGGGGAACCATAATATCTTTCTTAAAATATTAACATATAAAATCAGATCCGCTTGCATAGCAAATAGGATAAAAAGCGCAACAGGAAAGTTAATCAACCAGGACCAGTCAGGATTTGTACCATGAAGAGACATTGAGGACAGTCTGCGAACTTTGTATGACATAATGTATGTTTGTCCGTCGTGTTCGATGATGACCTCCAAAACAGCAGAGGAGGCAGCTGCTGTTTCGGAAATTGGGCAGAAATTTGATTATAGTGGAGATGCCTTGCCCACAGTACATCCCCACGTGGGCATAAGGACAGTCAGCGTTGGAGATGTTCTCCAAAGGCCAACTAGCCCTCAGGGCTGCAGCACATAAGGATTGTGCGAGTCAAGCCTCCTAGTCAGAGAGTCATAGTCGATCACTAAAGACTATGCTGTAAAGTGGAATTCCATGAATGGGAAAGCCACTGGTCATACAGCCTCTCACTTTGCTGTTGCCCCAGCGTCAATGGTTTAATCATAATTATATGATATAAAATGACATAATACACTATGAAGAAATAGCAAAAAAAAACCAAACCCAAACCTGCCGGGTTTACAATTTTTGTTGACTTTGGAAAGGCACTTGACTCTGTTAACTGTTGGGTTTTTTTTATGAACAAGTTTCCACAAATATTTAGCTTTGGACAAGATATACAATAGTGGTTATCTTCTTTCTATAAAAACATTGAATCGTATGTTACAATAGTTAGATAGATAGATAGATAGATAGATAGATAGATAGGTAGATAGATAGATAAAGAGGCTGTCATTTTAGTCCCTTAAAAATGTGTAAGTGCTATATTATATCACTACGAATTCATTACTATCATTATGGCATAATGATAGTAATGAATTCTTAGATATTGGTCAATGCACACACACATACACACACACGCACGCGCGCGTGCGCACTCTCCCTTACACACACACCAAAGAAATGTTTTTTTTGAAAAGTGTATTACACTCTACTAACAACATTTACAGCATAACCGTTTTTTTTTTGTTTTTAAAATATTTTTTTAAAGAGCACAAAGTAACTTTTAGACATATAAATTATAATACACATCAGAGCATACTGTGTGCATAGTTCACCTGTGAAAAAATAAATTTTTGTATTAAAAGAAAAAATACAGAATTCTTTTTTTCCCCCATCATATTACAATGCATGGTACACAATGGCAAAACAAACTGTACCCTATCAACTCATATGCCTGTTTGTAACTATCACTCTTAAAAATTCATACGTGTGTGTGTGTGTGTGTGTGTGTATACATATATGTACACATGCAAAGCCTAATGACAGCATCCTTCAAAACATGTATGCGTGTGTGCGGTTTCACTGTAAACTTGTATTCCCAGGCATGCTGATACATGTCTACACAGAGGCCTAAGTATACACAAACACCATTCTCCTGATGCTCCGAGGACAATCTTACAGACATAACCTGAAGGCACTTAGCATCAGCGCTGATGATCGGCAGGCAAAAATAACATAATAACATTGGCTGTTCATGACAGCGGCTACAGCTACAGCACTCCCTTTGACATCTCTTACATCAGTCTGATACGTTACCAGAATAATGCATGCACAATACATTCTATTAAAAAAACAAACAACAACCCAACAACAACTAAAAAAAACCCCCCCAAAACCCAAGCTTCCTTTCTGTCTTGTTACCAAAAATGTGAGCAGGAAATCTGGCCAGAGCTGTTCATTTTGGCCAGAGCTGTTCATTTTGGCCAGAGCTGTTCATTTTGGCCAGGCTTTTGAATCAGAAGAACTTGACAAAGAAGAAGACAAACGATCTGAAAAATTCCTGGTGCCCCCCAAAAACATCCCATAAGGAGTTCAGGGAAAAGTGGAACCAAGCCAAGTCAGCTGACAACCGCAATCAATGGTTCAAAATAAAAATGGTAAAGGCGTCCCATAACCTATGTGGTTGTAGGGGAGCGAGGCATCAGAGACCTCACTTCTCCAGGGGCCAGCATATTGAGAGTGGCACCCATCTCCTCTCCCTCTCTGCTGCTTTACCTTCCCTCCTGACCCTAAAGAGAGCAGATACCCATTTACAGCTGGGGGACTGTACTGAAGCCAAGGCGTGCAAACGGGTCACTCTTGCAACTGGTAACCATGCTCGATGCCGCTTAACATTGGCTTAGGGAAAGTTGAGTCCTCTGACCACCGAGCTATCGTGTCCCCTCATAATTATGATAGATCAGATAGATCAGAAAGCACACACACACATCCCCCTCCCCAGCCCGTTTCCTCTCTCCTATCAGGCTCAGCCAATTATGTCTTCCATTAATGCTTTTAAATCTGCGTTTTCAGATACCATTGGGGGGGAGGTGAAATTTGGCTTAAAAAAAAAATTCTACTGGTCTAAAAAACTCTCTAACCCCTTAATAGTATTTCAAATGTCTACAAATTTTGTTTTACAACTGCGATCTCAACGTTCAAGATGCATCCCGACTTTGTTCTTAAGGGTTAATCAAACAGCTTTCTTTGACACCTTGACAGGACAGTCATTAACTGTTGAGGAGAAAAAAACCACAAACATACATCAGAACTTTGATCTGAAAGTTCAACATACACAGCAACTTTGATCTCAAAAGTTCAAAATACATCTCAACTTTGATCTTAAAAGTTCAAAATACATCACAACTTTGATCTCAAAAGTTCAAAATACATCACAACTTTGATCTCAAAAGTTCAAAATACATCACAACTTTGATCTTAAAAGTTCTTCACAGTTTTGATCTTGAGATTCATGATACATCACCACTTTTGATCTTAAGGTTGAAAATACATCACCACTTTGATCTTGAGGTTGAAAATACATCACCACTTTGATCTTAAAGGTAAAGATGCATCACAACTGTGACCTTCAGATTCAAAAAGCTTTCTTTTTCCTTTTGATAGAAGTTCAAAATGTTTCAACACATAAATACATCGTGATACAGCTGTGAAGTCTGAAAAATAACTTTTCCAGTCCAAAATTCTACTTTTGGATTTTAGAATAGATACACTGAAAAAGGGGCAGATGTTACAGAAAATATCTGTATAGCAGAAGTTCACTTTCGACAGGTTTTGAGTTGTTCCCATTTATTTTCTTAAACAATAATTACGCAGCAACATTACATGCGCAAATATGGCTCAAGCTTCATGTAATATGTTGATATGTTCGGGGGAAAAAAAAAGTACATCTTAGGTACTTGTGGAATATATTTATTTTTCTAAAAACAAAAAACCCACATCCACTGATCACCGGTACTGAAAAATCAAATAGAGAACTGACAGAAGTTACAAAGTATAAAAAAACAACACCCCCCCCCCAAAAAAAAAAACCCCCAAGGTCTTCACATAATAATAATGACAAAACTTAAGGAGGCAAGGGTGGGGGTGGGGGAGCAGAGAAGATTGTGTGTTCTTTTGTGATCAATAACATAGGGTTTGACAACTTTATGTGCACATGAAACTACAGCAACGTATCCAATAATGCAGTATCAATATATCTTACCGCCAACATAGGCAAGAAAGGAAGTTATGGAGGGGTAATCTGATCTAATCTAATCTAATCTTGTTAATACCTTTTGATTCATATCCAAGAATCTGTGATTTCTTTCATACAAAAGACTGTCACTTTGAATTCACAAGTATTCATAACCACTGTTGTGTATCTAAAAAGCTGTGTACTTTCTGTTTCATATACATATCTTTAACTTAAGACCCGCTGTAGATTTTAGTACTGAAATATCCTAACGCATAAACACTGTTAAAAAACCCAACTGTGCATGGTGATGCAGGCCACTTGCCTGTAACCTGTTCTGTGTCATACTCACAATACTGTCAACTGGGATACACTTGTACAGGTACAAATAAACATAGTAACGAGTGTAATAATGCTGATGTACAAGGATATGGTATAAGTATTACCGCAATAAGGACAATCTTTACAAAACATATGTATTCAACATCTACGTGAAACTTTGCACATTGTGAAGGAACTATTCTTTCAGCATAACATACACTAGCGGACAGGCAAACTGACGGTTTAAGATGATAGTGTTAATTCATTACTCTTTACGCTTATCACAAAAATAATCTGTACGAAGGATTTCGAATGTTAACCTAAAGACATTTCCGCTCAAAAGCTGATCTCCAATCAACCACCATTGTACTTTCAAGTGTACCTCTCTCCCTTAAGGAGTTAACATGTGCTTATTCCAAAACAAAATCCAAACATTCAAATCTGAACTAGCAACAAACAACAAAACTTATATAAAATATTTCTCTGCAAAAAAAAACCACCCCTTCAAGTCTTTAACAACAAACATCATTATCTATTTCATTCTATCTGACTACAAAACATTCGAGAGACGACAGAGAATAAATGAAAAAAAAAATACACAAACGGTGTGTGCAATCTACAGCACAGGATAGTTAGGGCTTAACGTTCCCCAGGGTCACCCCTTGAGGGACATTTGTTACTTATTTTCTGGAAAAATAATCAGCATCAGAAAAAAGGGAATAAACAATACCGTCACATGAGCCAAAGAAACTTGGGGCTAACAACAACAGCAGGAAAATTAACCTTGACAACGCGTCGCCAACAATATTGGATTTCTAACAGTATGTTACAACAAATAGACATAGAGCTCATCACTCTGTTGCTAAAATAACATATGTTCAAACTGAAGACTCTTTCCCTTCCCCCCCCTCCACACACAAATAATAATCTGTAAACACAAATGATAATAATATGTAAACAATCACTATGGAATCCACTGCAATAAATTACATTTTTAAAAAAGCACACGCAAAATAAAAGTTTAGGATACTTTTTCAAAGACCACAACCATGATGGAGAATATTTTGAAAGCGTGAAAACAGAACCCAAGCAGTAAGAACAGGTGGTAGGTAATAAGATGAGATCAACATCTAATAAATGAATAATAAAAAAGAACCGACTTCTACAGGCCGAGAGATAAAAGGCCTTGGAATAAAAAATAATACCCCCACAAACAATTAAAATCATACCAACAAAAGCGTCTCCTTCAGATCAAGACTCCTTCATACTTAAAAAAAGAACCCCAGATCAAATATATATTATCACAATTCAAAATAAAATTGACAAGACAAAATCTCAGATCCATTCCTCAACCCTTTTTCTTCACCTATTCTTGTTATTATAAAAAAAATAAATAAATAAAACACAGCATTCCCACAATAATTACCCTGTGGTTCCAATGCACAAACCAGCTTCACACACACACACACACACACACAGGCACACATATTTACATACATACAAACACACACCATTAAATATTCTAACTACGCATACATAAAAACCAGAGAGATTTTTCTTTTAAAATGATGAACCGCTCTACTTTTCATGACACTCTAAAAACAAGCAAAAAGCAAAATAAGTATTTTGCACTCTCGAAACACAACACAGAACATCTTTTGTCCAAAACAGTAAAAAAAACAAAAAACCCACAAAAAACAACCCAAAAAACCAACCAAACACACACAAACAAGAACAGAACAATCCTTCCATTTATCTGTAGTTATAATGCTTTTTGTTGTTCTTCTTTTTATTTAAAAAAAAAATTTGATCCATCACAGTCAGAACAGTATTCCTGAATAAATTCTCAAAAAGAAGGCCAAAATGAGAAGACAGGAAAAACATCTACCCTTCCTTTCTTCAAAAGCTGCAAACAAGGCAGGGGAAAGAAAGAAAAAAACAACACACACACATACACACAACAGCCAGCAGACGAGAAGAAAACATTTTTTAAGCGAAAGCACCATGCCTGTGGTAAATCAGAAATAATGTTCAAACTCTGCAGTCCAGTGACATAAACTGGCTAACTGCTCACATCTGCTAGGTGACTGAGAGAAAAAACAACAACAGGAAAATGAAAGGAAAAAGAAAGTTTACAATAAAGAAGAAATAAAAAAAAACATGGAAAAATATGAGATGACTGTCATAAACAGCAATACCAAAAAAGAAAAAAATATATACACAGAGAAGACTATCATAACTAGAAATAAAAGGTCACTCGCACAAAGAATAAGAAAGCTGAGAGAGAGAATTCAGAACTCAGAGAGAGAGAGAGAGAGAGAGAGAGAGAGAGAGAGAGAGAGAGAGAGAGTGTTCATTCTGTTGTAGACTTTCAGTTTCCAGTACAAGTTTGCTTGCAGCAGACAAATAACCATGTGTGAACAGACAGACAAACTCACTGTTGTTAGTTACTCACAGACTGGTTGGTCACGTGTGTGAACAGACAGACAAACTCACTGTTGTTAGTTACTCACAGGCTGGTTGGTCACGGTAAAGTGAAAATGAATGCTATACATCAAAGAATCACACCATGTGACAACAGAGTGTTTTTCATCTCTTTGCGCTTTAATTACTTACTGATCTGCCAAGGCCTGCCACACAGCTCTAAAGAATATGTTTTTTTCCACAACAGGCATGGATTTCAAAGTTGTACAGAAATTATGCACTGAAATCTTCTCATCTTGTACAGATAATTTTAAAACAAAATCTTTTTTTTATATATATTTTTTTTATTCAAAAAGGGCGAGTTTCCCATCCACATGACTG
The DNA here is from genome assembly GCA_028751875.1 of Rapana venosa. Taxonomy (NCBI): domain Eukaryota; kingdom Metazoa; phylum Mollusca; class Gastropoda; order Neogastropoda; family Muricidae; genus Rapana; species Rapana venosa. The sequence continues at coordinate 43,157,944 of CM054156.1, forward strand.
ACACGACATGTCTTACTTTCAATGACCATTTACTTTCAATGACCATTTTTTAGATGTTTCCTGTAACATCAGTACAAATTCTTCTTCTTTTTCTTCTCTGTCAAACGCTCAAACAGCCTCTATTGTGGTCCGTCACGAGAGCAAAAATGTGTTGCGCTGCCGTTAAGCGCCTGACAAGTCAGGCCCAGCGCATCTGACTTCAGAGTGAATCAGTGCAAGTTACAGGAATGTTTGGATTATCCAAAAGCTAAAACAGGTTTTTTTCTTTCTTTTTAAAGATCACTTGTAAATCGCCATTTGACACTAAACAACTCAACGCATGACCAACAGATAACGTTTGAGAAACTGCTGGTGAAAATCACCTACTAGCACTGCTTCGGTGTCAAATGAAAGAAATATGTAACAGACTGCATAAACTTGTCACTGGACTGGAGGATAAATTATATATATATAAGAGAGAGAGAGAGAGAGAGAGAGAGAGAGAGAAGAGAGAGAGAGAGAGAGAGAGAGAGAGAGAGAAGAAGATTCTGGTTTCCAATCTAGATATAAAACTACAGGCACCTTTTTTAGGGTGGGTTGTTTTTTTTAATCAAATTAAGACTGGAGCTCTAACATGTTTTTTTAAAATTTTTTTAATAAATTTTACTTTTCATTTCAAGTTTTTAACTTTACATAATGTTAAGCCCTTTCCTGATTGTCAATGGCTATAGATACAGCAGCCATACAGTTTTGTGACAAGAGTACAAAGCCTTTGGTTCTTATGTACAGAGCAGGAGTAACAAATCTGTAATGTAAGAAAGCAGACCAGCAGAAAGAAGAGCAATTATGAGCAATACAACTCCCTGAAGGAAAAAAATGGATGGAGCTTTGTAAAAAACAACAACAAAAAACTGATGTGGAAGCCACATCTAGCCAGCAAAATATACACAAAAGGCATTTTGGAAGAAAAGAGACAATCTGCTTGAGAAGTACACACGTTGGTATAAAAATACCAACTGCACCACAAATACAGCCTGAAAGTTTTCAAGATATTACGAAAGAGACAAAAACTTGTTGATATGAATATGCACTGTGAAAAAAACACCTGAGAAATCATAAGGAGATCTTTTAACTTAGTACTTGGTTTTAAAAAAAAAAATCCAAAAAAGCAAGCAAATGAAAAAGAGAAAGGTAAATACATAAAAATATAATCTATCAACTGTACAAAACATAGGAATGAAGTTTGGAAGGATTGGAGGAAAAAATCCCATGGAGCAGGGCATATCATTTTCTGTTTTATTGGCAAAATGGAAAGGACCAAATGTGAAACACACAGCAGAGCAGTTGTTTTAAAACTTCTTTCACCTCAGAAATAAACAGTATAGCAGGACCACAAGCTTATGTTAACTAATTGTTCATATTTCAAAACCTCTTTTGCCTTAACCAACATACAGAACAAAGCAGGAAAACATTTTCTTTACACTTTGTACCCTCGAGTACTGATTTATCTGTACCACAACAGCTGTCTCCTGTGGACAGGGTATGGATTTTTTCGTACCACAGCCGTTACTTTCACTTTCACAGTCAAACTTTTATTTCAAGATGACATGCTAGATAAGCAAAACAATTGCTTTTTTTCCCTCTCCATCAAGCCATCTATCGAAGGGGAAAAAAATAACAATCAGCTGTATCCTCATTTGGTCATTTCAACTTGTTAGCTTTAGTCACTACATTGGCAGGATGATGTTCACTGGTTTAAAGAAATGATGATTTCACCTCAATAACCCAGCGCACACTGCACTCAGCCTGGTCTGCAGAGACAGCAGTGCAGCTGCACTTGTGGAGTACAAAGCAGTAAGTTCACTTGACTCTAAACGTGTCTGCAGCAAGTCGGAATTATTATGGGAAAAACACAAACCGCACAAGCTCTGGCTGCTATACCATAGCTAGCTGTAGGAAATCCAGATCCAACAAAATTGCATTTTGTCTGTTCAATGTCTAGGTTTTAATCACCCTATTTTCAACTCACTTAGCTTGGAGAGTTTTTCCCCTCTGCTTTTCATCACCTTCTGCCTATTTGTAAGGATCAGTTTTTAGAAAAACGCATTAATAGTATATGCTGCAAGTTAGTTCATGAAATTTTACAAGCTCGTTGTTAAGACAAGAGTATAGTGTCTTTCCTGCATAGTTAAAGCTTGTGAAAATATGTAGGTGGTATCGATAACTTTTTGTTTGTTCTTGCGACACAATCGTTATCATTGGGTACAACGGCTAACACCGAACTCAGTGATGCCGACAGATGAGACAAGTGAGGTGAGATGCACTGAAATTCAGGTTACACACAAACACACCTTACAAACGCGCACAGACCAGCAAAATCTCTTCAGATTGGTTGGTATTGAAAGAGAGAGATACATATAACCCAGCTCAGACTATGAGCACGCAATGTTGCTATGGTGTTTTACCTGCAGACTATAACCAAAAAAAATCATACATAAATGACAAAACATTCCTCATCATGAATATTCAGACAAAAAGAGTTAAAGAGGGTGGGTACCTATATGAGATGAGGTTGCGGAGACGAAAGAATTGTGCGAAAGTTGAGGTCTCAAAGCTTCAAAGCCATCCACAAGGCATGTGCACGATCAGACTTTGGTTGGGCTTTTGACGGCAAAATATTGCTTTTCACAAGGGGCTTCTGCATTGTGTACAGGTGCAGCGGTATGTGTGCAGCTGTTTCACATTGAGCTCTTTGTCTTGCTTTCTTCTTTCTTTCATAACTTATACACTTGTGCTTCCACACACGCATGCAATAGCAATGTTCTGCTTGGACATTTTCCAGTGGTGGTCTGGATTTTGACAGCTAGTGGTGTAGCTGTTTGGAATAACTATTAACCAAAAGAAACCTGAACGAACTATTTATTATTTATTTACACACACACCCCCCACCTCCTCCCTGACACACACAAATGATAACAAGGATAACTATTTTTAAAAATCACATCCCCTCTCCCCCCAACACACATACAAATGATAACAAGGAAAGAACTATTAAAAAATATGTATAAATAGATTCACAGTTTCTGACTTTAATGATGAAAATGAATTAAGAACTAAAATCTTGAAAATTAGGGGGGTAAAAATCATCTAATGTACAATCTTTTGTCTTGAAATTTCTTGTTTTAGCAAACTGAAAGTTTGTGCAGTTTTAAGTACCTTTTATTTATAAAAAAAAATGTGCCTATGCGTATGTGTGTGTGTATGTGTGTGACAGAACATGTGTGTCTATGCATGCATGCACATTTGCGCCTGCATGCATGTGATTTTGCAAACTTTTTTAAAAATTAATTTATTTTATTCTTTTATATTGAGGATAATGGAATAAGCACTTATTTGCTTTTTTACATCCAGTCCCTGTGTGTATGCGGTTTTGTGAATTCTGTCATCTGTTCCCACTGGCAATGGCCTACTCTTATGACAAGTGGAACAGGAGATATAACATGTGCGCAAGATGTTCTGCGTTTGAGTCTGTGTGCGTGCATTCAATTATGTATAGGTGCAACTACTCACAACTACTAACAAGATGTAAATTAAGCCATAGACATCTAATGTAGATGATTCACTTCCAGCTCTCAATCAAAAAAAAAAAAAAATTACACAACCCAAACAAACAAAAACAAAACAAAAAAAACTCGAAAAGTTTGTCACTAAAAATGCTAAAAACTATCAAGTCACAATGAGTATCTTAAAAACACTACCCCAAAAAATAAAAATAAAAATTGGACACACACACACACACACAAAGAAAATCTACAGAAGCACACACCACAGCATTAATAACAACAATGATAATTACAGTAACAACAGTATTATCATCATCAATAGTAGTAACAGTTAAAAAGAAAAAGAATTAACCCCCCTCCCCCCCCCCCCACCACCATTCTTGTTTCATTCACATAGACAACAACTGTTTTAATCAGTGCTATGAGATTCTTTCGAAAAAAAAAGTACAAAAAGAAGAAAGCCTCCAGAATATAACACATACCATAATTGGTAGTAAAAATAATGTGTGTGTTCAGAACTCTTGAACAGAAATTGCGACATTTTGTACACATTCGTTTGCAATCCCTTCACTTCGCCTACTGCAGAGGAGAGAAGGGAGTTGGTATCAAGATTCTGGACTGCATATGTCGAATCAACGGTACTGCAATACAGAAAACAAAAAAGAGAGATAAAATAATCAATTAAAATTTCACTTTTTTTTTCATCGAAATGCGACACTCCACCATGGGTCAATTTTTAGTCATCGACATGTTATTGATATACAATAAAAAAAAAAAGGCTATTCAAAACAAAAAGCAGATTGAAAACTGGACGATTCTGTGAAAAGTTATTACACATTGAAATGATAACACTGCAGGACTTGACAAAATGAGAAATTGATAAGGTTAGCATCACGATACGTGGTGAGAATGAGGATATTAAAAATATGTTTAAAATGCCAAAGGAAACACAATTATGCCTTGATATTTCATTACAAAGTAGGATAAAGGCTATAGTTTTATGATCAATCAAATAGTTTTATGATCAATCAAAATCTCAAAATCAACAACCTGACCCCCCCCCTACCTGCCTAAAATGGCTCTTAGTGGAAAAGTGGGTGAGGTGCAACGTGACTCATTTTGTGGTGGAGTGTCACATGTATGACATAGGCATACCATCAACTCTGATGAACAAACCTATGAATCGCTGTGTTTAAATCGGTATGCACACAACACGAAAATTTACATGCACACATATGCACTGCATGCGTGCACGCACACAACACACACACAGACACTCTCGCACAAAACACACATGCTTTTACTCTTTTTGCTGCGGTCTCTGTATCAAATCAAAATTACATCCTGTCAAGGGTCTTAAGGTAATACACTTGGTTCTTTTGTTTTGTTTTGTTTGTTTTAATTCTCCAAACTCTCTGTCCTTTCCGATCTTCTCAAAACCCCCCCCCCCCCCCCCACACTCCCCCCCAACTTTCCTCCCCTCTCTTTTCCACTTCCTTTTTCTCTACCTTTCTCTCTTCTTCTCTCGTCTTTTTATCTTTCTTTTCCCCCCATCCCCAAATCTCTTTTCTCTCTCCCCACTCTCTCCCTCTTTTCTCTCCTCCCCTCTCTTGTCTTCTCTCTTTCTCTTCTCTTCTCTTCCTCTTCTCTCTCTTCTCTCTCTCCCCTCTCACTCTTCATCCTCCTGCCCCCTTCTCTCTCTCTCTCTCTCTCTCTCAATCACTCAGACAGACATGGTCACAGACAGAGACAGAAGAGAAGCGCTCACTAATAACCAGTGTAGGCAACACACTCATGTTGTACACAGACAGAGAAAGAAGACAGAGACAGAAGAGAAGCGCTCACTAACCAGTGTAGGCAACACACTCGTCCCAGCCAGGTCGTTGCCAGGCTGCTTCACGCGTCACCTTTCGCGTTTCTAGGTCCGTGTAGGCTGAAACACATCACGCCGACACATCAACACATCACACCGACACATCGCATATCAAGACATCCCACAACTCACATCAACACGTCCCACAAGTCACGTCAACACATCCCACCATCACATCAACACATAACACAAGTCAGATCAACACATCACGCAAAGTTGTAATCAACACATCACACAGTCACATCAACACATCACACCATCAACACAGTCATGACAACACATCACACAGTCACATCACCATTACACACAGTCATGTCAACACATCACACAGTCACATCACCACATCACACAGTCACGTCAACACATCACACTGACACACCACACCAAAACAATAACACATCACACTGTGACATCAACACACCACAGTCACGCCAACACATCACAGTGACATCAACACATCACCACAGCGCACAGTCATATCAACATACTATGCAGTTTTGCCAGGGGCCCCTTTCAGTACAACTAGCACCCCACCTTCTGGAAATTCTGTGCTAGAAATTTCCCCTTTTCTATCACTCCCTTTGTTTCTGTCTTTATCTTTACCTCTCTCTCTCATGCTTATTTTCTGACTACCCAGCTCTCATTCTCCTGCCATTTTTCAAGCAAACCTAAAAATGTTGTCTTATGAGCTGCCCTGAAGTCAGAACCTGTCAGCTGAGGCCAGCAGGCAGACAGGCAGACAGACCTCCTGCAGAGTTATAAGCACAGAAGAAGACCAGGCTCTATGCAGTATGGCCATGCAATATATAGCCAGAACCGTCAGGATCAGAAACCTGGCATTTCATTCACTCAGCTACTATACTGTGCTTGTTGATAAATAACTAACCCAGCCAGCAAATTCTTCACCTGAGAGTGGATCGGTGGTCTAGAGTAATGCGCCTGCCTAGAAAGCATTAAGTCCAGGTCAGAAGTGTGCAGGAGGTTGATCCCTGTTTAGGCCCAAAACTCCCCCCTCCCCCTCCATTAGACCACGAGTGGTGGTCTGGGTGCTAGTCTTTCAGATGAGACGATAAACCAAGGTCCCATGTGTTACAAAAAGCAAATTATTTAGCACGCATAAAAAACCCCACAGCAACAAGTTGTCCCTGGCAAAATTCTGTAGAAAAAAGGCCACTCTAATAGGGAAACAAATACAGTTGCAGACAGGAAAAGAAGAACAAAAAGAAAAGGGTGGCGCTGCTCTTGCGGTGACGCGCTCTCCCAGGGGAAAGCAGCCTGAATTTGACGCTGAGAAATCTGCCATGACATGAAAATGATAAATGAAAAAGTGATGTAGCCAACAAAACACTGGACACAGTCACTGTATGTACACAACAACAGTCCTGAACTACTCACCCCAGATATGATGGACCACGGGCAGCTCCCCCATCTGTGTGAAATAGCCGGCCACAGGCTCGTTGTTGGTCCCCCGACTCTTGATGCCCCGCGCCCTTCATTGACAAAAGAAAAAACAAAACACCGTTTATTGTAACTTTAGTTGAAGATGAGCAGAATATATACCGTAAGTTGTAGGTTATTCTATAAGCAACAACAAGCTTTTTGAAATTCATGCCTTCAGCTTTTTTCCCCCCCCTGCGCTGTAGGTTATTTGTTGCTCACATGAAATCAACATAGTCCCAACCCTTGATCATAGTCTACTAGAAAATCTTGAACTTTAAAAATGTTTATTCATTTTCCTTTACCCACGATCCATGACTTATTCAGACGAGTCATGGACCCACGATCCATGACTTATTTACTGAAGAAATCACCTACCCCCTCCTCCTCCACCACCACCACCAAAACAAAATCACCAACAAATAAAAACCAACACCTCAGCCACCCCTCTATATACTTGTCCTGTGTCTGTAGGGTCAGAAGCAAGCACCACTGAAATGACCCAATGCAAAACTTCATCCCTTTTTCACAATAAGTGCACAAAATGTGGTTTATAAACCAAAGGTTTTTGTTTTTGTTTTTTCAAATGATCGCTTTTGCATGTTGTTTATGAAACGCTGCTGTAACAGACTGTTGTACACACAGACTTACCAGTTGTTTGCCCATTCGATCATGGTCCCAGGCTGCAACAGAATAGATAATAATCCATTATTTTCAAAATTCATTCATCTTACACACATACACTTGTGCACGCACACAGAGAAAATGCAAATAAAAACCACACACATACTGCTTTTACAGATGTACACACACACACACACACACCACACAGACACACACACTGAACAATGTTATGTTTGTTTGGGGGAGGAGGAGGTCTTATCCTTTTTTAAATTTTATTTTACAAGGAATAATGGTTAGTCTTTTCACCCCTTCGAAGTTATAACAGCACAGTAAACATCAAGCAATAAAAGGGAAAAATGATGCATAACTGAAACTGATATCCTCTGCATTACCCCTGACAACAAATCACAATGGCTAAGACAATTTAATTCAATTTAATAACTGAAGCATTTGTTTCTAACAAACACACATTCTTTAAGAAAAATTATAATAGACTGACGATGGAGACAAAACTTCTTTTACTCTGTATATACGTAGATATGCAGACACATATGCACACCGCTTTTAATATAGATCAGTACATACGCTCTTGAACACATTTAACTTATTCATAAATCAAGGTCTCTGTTACAAATGACATCCCACAGCTGTCAGTTTCCTCCCATTTTCAGCTAGCACTCTCAGCTGCTGCTATCCATACAATCTCATCCCACCCCAGCTGGTGCTGATTAAAGCAGAAACTGACGGCACTTGGACTTGGTAAGTTGATGGGGAGCATTATTCATAGCACTGGACCCTTCTGGATTTGCGCGCTGTGATCAGTACGTTTGTACCTGAACAGGTAACTTTAAATATTAATAAGTTAAGGCCTCTTGTCTTCAATTTTATTTAAATGACGTACACTTACCTTCAGGGTATAACTACGCAGCTCGTAAATGTTACTTGGAGGTCGAGGCACCATTTCCGGCCAAAAGGTGAAGGCCAAAAGGATCTGGTTTCTACGTGACCTCAACATCTTGTTGCGGTTTTTGCGAAATTCTATAAAGTCCTGTACGAAAACATAACAGCATATTTATAAGAGACTGGAAAAAAAATCTTTGCTGAAGGTGGCATGTGTGTGTGTGTGCATGTGGCTGTTTACATATCAAAAGAACAGGATTTGAAGTTGCATGTTCCCCAGTTAATAGATGGGGAGAGGGAGAGAGGTGAGATGAAGCAACAAGAGTATGCACTTAATTTTACACAACCCACCTGGGAATCTCTGTGAGACAATAGGAACGCACTGCATGACAAGTCTGCATGTGTAACTTATTCCAAGTGCCTCACCATATAGGCAGCCACACTCCAACTTCAGTGAATTTTTGTTTCTCCTTTCAAGAGAAGAGCAGGCCGTTCTGCTCAGACACTGTCATGGCTGGAGGAGACAAGTTGAACACATTTGTGTTTTTTGTTTTTTTACAGCATAACACATTTTTGTTTTTTTTACAGCATAACACATTTTTGTTTTTTTTTTACAGCATAACACATTTTTGTTTTTTTACAGCATAACACATTTTTGTTGTTTTACAGCATAACACATTTTTGTTTTTTTTTACAGCATAACACATTTTTGTTTTTTTTACAGCATAACACATTTTTGTTTTTTTTACAGCATAACACATTTTTGTTTTTTTTACAGCATAACACATTTTTGTTAGCATAACACATTTTTGTTGTTTTACAGCATAACACATTTTTGTTTTTTTTACAGCATAACACATTTTTGTTTTTTTTACAGCATAACACATTTTGTTTTTTTACAGCATAACACATTTTTGTTTTTTTTACAGCATAACACATTTTGTTTTTTTACAGCATAACACATTTTTGTTTTTTTTACAGCATAACACATTTTGTTTTTTTACAGCATAACACATTTTGTTTTTTTACAGCATAACACATTTTGTTTTTTTTACAGCATAACACATTTTTGTTTTTTTACAGCATAACACATTTTGTTTTTTTACAACATAACACATTTTTGTTTTTTTACAACACATTTTGTTTTTTTACAGCATAACACATTTTGTGTTTATACAGCATAACACATTTTGTTTTTTTACAGCATAACACATTTTGTGTTTATACAGCATAACACATTTTGTTTTTTTACAGCATAACACATTTTGTTTTTTTACAGCATAACACATTTTGTTTTTGTCATTCCTCGGCTAGAGCTCCGACGTTCACAAACGGTGAGGTTTTAGCGTTTCAGCGACCGTTTTTAACCCACCATTTAGGTAGCTGCATTCCATCTTTGGGAGATAAAACAGCAATGTGATGCGGGCATTGGCGCTTTGCTTACAATACATACATCAGCAGTATCTGACTTAGCTTTTGCCCAGGGCCGAAACACCCAGGATCACAACCAGCTCTTCTAAGTGCCAGGGCCCACACTAAAATGTTGATGTTGTTCTAAACTGCTATGTTGAGATTGCCGTCAGCCATGACAAGCTCTTAACTTGACAACCTGCACTCTCCATTAAGGAGAAAAATCCTCTGAAGTCGGAGTATGGCTATCTATATGACAAGTTTACTTGAAAACAGTCATACATACAAACTTCTCATCCTGTGCACTTTTTATCTCACAGTGATTCCCAGGTGGGATGAGTGAGTCAAGAGTGCATGTTCTGGTTTGACCCCCCAGGGTGTTAAGCTGCGGAACACACAACAGGAACAACAACAATCATTCGTTACAAAAGTATGGCCCACCTTGTCTGTCCTGTAAACTCTGTTGGTTTCGTTCAGCATGGGGTAGCCCCCGTCATATGCCCAGAGGTGAACTGGACAACATGAAACAAAATAAAATAAAATAAAATAAAACATGGCAAAGCTTAAACTAAGAAAACAAATAAGTACTTACAGTAAATTGTTTTTAGTAAAAAAACCCAACTAAAAATGACAAACATTGACAACATTTTTTATCCCCCTCCTCCCGTCTTCAAAGAAAACCCCCCAATCCAAACAGCAACCTAAAATCAAGTACAGAAAAATTATATAGAAAACAACTGAATACATCACCCCCCCCCCCCCCCCCCCCCCCCAAAAAAACAACCCCAAATTACCCGGGTAAAATTTACATGATATTTTTTACTACAAAAATGTATTTCACGTAACAAATGTTCAGTGCTTTATTTCCATAATAATTTTTTCATCAACAGCACACATGTATGCACACTCTCACACCCACCCAATTTCTCTCTCTCAAGGACCACCCATCCCCCCCCCCCCCCCCCCCCCCACACACACACACACACTGACACACACACTGTATTCTAAATATACAGCACATGAAGACAAAGCTCACCAGCCTCATCCTGATCCCCGACCTCCACTGTCCAGCTCCCAATCAGCTCTGAACCCTCATTCTTCTGCTCCAGCAGCTGTTTGAACTCTTTGCTAATGAACACACACACACACACATGCACACACACACAGAGGCACATACACACAGAGGCACACACACACACATGCACACACACACGTACGCACAAGGATTTTTTTTATTTTGTTTTGTTTTTTAAAGATGTTTTAAAGGTTGTTTGACAACCTACTTTTTTTGTTTGTTGTATAACTAAACAAATGAGTGCAAAATGCATAATTCATTACCTGCAAATAAAAGTTACCCCCCTCCCCTGAAAAAAAGTAAAAATCCACAAAAGCAAAATAAAAAAACCAAACAACCAAACCAAAAAACTTTATACTCTGACCCCCCTCCCCCCCAAAAGAAAACAAAAAACAAAAAAAGCAAACAAAAACAAACCTACTACTATAAACTTCAGACGAGATAATTTACAAATGATGACTTTTCATATATAATTATCATCCAATTGTAAAAGTATAACCCACTTTCAGTTATTTCTGATCTGCTACTACACCACTGACCTACACTGCAGTTGAAGCTAAAAGCTGGCTACATGACAAACACAGTCTTTAACTTTAAACCATATGCTAGAGAATTCTGCATTTAACATTTTCAGCTGAATTCTTTTATTAAATGAAATTAATTTTAAAAATTCATCCAACAGACACCACACAATTAAATCACTGTCGTATTTTTTTTAAGCCTCTGAATTTATACAAAGTTCAATCATCTCTAAGTCTTCGTGACCTTTGTCTCAATTGTAACAACAACATGACATCATATCCATACTTTAGGCTGTTTAGCTAACTGCACTGATAAAAGAACATGGAGTATGTGGTTAATAGAATGTATTCAATAATTATTAAACCATAGAGCACAGATGACCTTGACTGAGTTTTGGATAATAATAATAATAATAGTAACATTATTATTATTATCATCATTATTATATAAGAGAGAGACTCAGAGACTGAGAGAGAGAGAGAATGTGTATAGTATATATATTATATACATGTGCAAGTGTGTGTGTGAGTGTGTGTGTGTGTGTGTGTGTGTGTGTGTGTGTTTGTGTGTGTTGTATATACTGTGCATGTACTGATGTAGCAAATGTACATACTACATGTATACACGTGTCTTGACTGTGTATGCATGTGCAATACTATAGAAAAACAGATCATGATACAGGTACTGTGATAGCATTACTTACAACTGATTGAGGTAATCTTCCATACACTCTGGTTTTATAGAATGGACTGAAAAGAAAACACAGAGCAGACTGTCAGACAACATAAGAATAAACTGGCACAAGTACATTTTTTATCTCAACTGGTACATCACACACCTACCCGATCATAACCAACAATTACAATTATGATTAACAACAGCAATCACCTTCAGTACTCCACATCCTCAGAATGTATGCATAGTTTTGAGTACAATGTCAATATACTGCAATCACTGAGAAAACAGTCAAGTCATTATCTGTTTTACAACATCAAGCAGAGCTTCAAACATCAAAGCACACTCCTTTCTAAAAAAAAGTTTCTTTATCCTCCTTTTAATGGTTTTATTCTCCTTTAGAAAGAATCTCTGTTGTTTAGTTAGAACTCGTTACTACAGAATGCAGTTAGGCCAGGTACTTACATAAAAGTTAAAATCAGAATGTCTAGCACCATACTCCTGGCTTAATTTAACTAGCTCTGAACAACAGCAGCAAGATATAGGACTTTCAGTTTCACTCACCTCATTGTAAGTACTATAAAATTTATAAATGCATATGCCGCATAGCACATGGGCACACACACACTATGTATACACACACAGTCACACACACAAAGAGGCACACAGCGAAACACACACACGTTGGTATGGTTGCTGTGTGTGTACAAATACACTCCGCTCTCTCCCCTGGCCTAGCCTTAGTTTTCACCTTTTTATATAATTTCTTCTTTTTGTAGTTGTGTGTGGATAATTTATAATATAATAAATAATAATAATAAATGGAACTTATATAGCGCTATATCTTGCAAAGACAAATCAAAGCGCATGCATTCAACCTAATCTTACACAGTCATGCAATCAATGATAAATAATCAATAGTTTAAGCAAACAGATATTTACAAACATGGTGCGATGCAGACAAAATCTATTAAATAAAATTATATAAAATATATAACTTAATAAGTTACTTATTTGGTTTCAAAATACTATACTGACAACAAAAACTTACACTGGATCTCGTAGACAATCTCTTTGCTGGACAGCTGGGCTGAGTGGGATTCCTTGCTGAGGTCCAAGGTTCGAACCTTCATCAGGTTCTTGAACCAGCCCTTTCTGTTTCTCTCAGGATCGCCATCACTGTCGCTCTGGGCACTCATACATCTGCAATTTGCAACAAACCTTTAAAACTTGATTCCGATTTCTTACCAACTCTACTTATTCTGGTCTACTAGTTCTGATAGCAAACATGCAAAAGTTCTATACTTGGATGATCTAGTTCCATAAAGCTGATTCGCTCTTACTTAGGGCCTGCTCAGTGTTCAGATGCATGTGTGCACTGTGTCACAGAGAGAGAGAGAGAGTTTGTGTGTGTGTGTGTGTGTGTGTGTGTGTGAGTGAGTGAGTGTGTGTGCGTGTGTGTGTGTTGTGTGTGTGTGTGTGTGTGTGGTGGTTGTGTGTTTTGGGGTGTGTGTGTGTGTACTCACTAAAAGTTGTATCCGTGTTTGTGTGTTTGTGATAAGAGAAACGAGATAATAGAATAGATAGATAGAAAAAGAGGAGAGAGAGAGAAGAGAGAGAGAGAGAGAGAGAGAGAGGAGAGAGAGAGAGAGAGAGACAGACCTCGAACTTAAATGTTTTATTGAGGGTTAAGTTATTGAGGGGAAAGGACGGTGGCAGGATGGTTAAGACGTTTGCCTGCCAACAAGTAAATCGTGAGGTTCTGGGTTCGATTCCCAGCCTCGCCCTTTCTTCCCAGTTTGACCAAAAAATCGAACTGAATGTCAAAGTCCTTCGGATGAGACTATAAACCGAGGCCCCGTGTGCGAACGCATGCAGAACATCTTGCGCACACGTTAAATCCTGTTCCGCTGTTCAAAAGAGTAGGCCATTGTGTGCCGGTGGGAACAGATGACAAAATTAAAAAACCGCATACACATGCATTAAAAAAAAAAAAGTGCTTTGATTTGTAGCTTTACAAGATTCAGCGCTATATAAATTCCATACATTATTATTATTATAAGTCTAAATGGGTATGTTAATAAGCCAGGGGCTTCTTTACACCAGGCCCACATGAAAAAAAAAGACCAATTGGGAAAACAAACATGATGAAGTGTATAACATATGATGATATGTATACACAATAATGAAGCTAACAATAAACTTAATCAATTAGAACTTTATATGTATGCAATCAACTACTCATATTGCCTGAGAGAGAGACTCAGAGAGTGTGTCAGACTGTCAACACTGTGTGTGTGTGCCTTTGTGTGTGTGTGGGGAGGGGGGGGGGGGGTGCACCCATAAAATGATGTCTCTCTGCAGGTGCAAGTGTGTGCCTGCATGATAATTAATTTTGATAAATTGTGTGTGTGTGTGTGTGTGTGTGTGTTTTGTGTGTGTGTGTGGTGCATGCACATGAGTGCAAGTGTGAGTGATCCTGCCTCTGTGTGTGTGTGTGTGTGTGTGTGTGTATGTTCGTCCATTAGTTTGTGTGCCAGTTGTCAATGTTTTGTTATTTCAAGCTGCAAGTGTAGCACCCGATCATATTGTGTATGAATCACTTCACGATCAAATTTCTTTGGAATATACCAATGCGGTAATAACTGTGACTGGACTGCTTATCTTTAGAGGAAACTCAAAAGTGCTGTCAACATTTAATGAATTCATACATCCAAAATGAAACTAAGCTGACAGCATATGTACCAAATGGTTGGTGCCTGCAGCTTTGCTTGTTGGAACTGGTGAAGGTCAAATTAGCCCACCTTCCACGCGCGGGAAAAAGCAAAATAAACGAAAAATGCAACATAATTTATATGCAAATCCACCCCAGTGCAATCAAACAACAATGCATGGAGCAAACCTTGTGCTAACGACTCCCTGCCATCCTTGAGTAGATGACAAAAACTTTGCGAACTGTGTTGGTAGCCGTCGGCTGAGACCTGCCATTGTTGCCATTTCCAGGGGAGATAACTTTAGCTGACCTTTAAAAAAACCAAAAAAAAACACCTTAAGACTACACTCTAGGGTTAGCTTGCATGGTAATGTAGTACTTTGTATAGAGTGCCAGTCCGGGAAAAATGTTTGCTGGTTTAACAGATTAAAAAAAAAAAGTATGAAACAATGCACTGTGTACTTCTATAAGGGGTTGAGTATTATCGTGAATGGGGTGGAAAGAGTGAACACCAGGTAGTGATGAGAAAGTGGGAAATGATAATCAAATGA
This sequence comes from Rapana venosa, assembly GCA_028751875.1. Classification (NCBI taxonomy): domain Eukaryota; kingdom Metazoa; phylum Mollusca; class Gastropoda; order Neogastropoda; family Muricidae; genus Rapana; species Rapana venosa. The sequence goes on from CM054156.1 coordinate 43,173,266, forward strand.
GGATTGCTTGTGTGCCTACAGTGTTGACCTGCACATTCATATTGGTTGTTGTATTTACAAAAAAAACTTTTTTTTATTTCGAGGATAATGGAACAAGCACTCATGTACTTTTTACATCCAGTCCCCGTGTGTATGCAGTTTTGTACATTTTGTCATCCGTTCCCACCGGCACACAATGGCCTACTCTTCCGAAAAGCGGAACAGGTTTGAACATGTGCGCGAGATGGTCTGCGTGCGTTCGCACAGGGGACCTCGGTTTATAGTCTTATCCGAAGGACTTTTGGGGAGAGTGGAGTCTGCACTGATGCTAACTCCAGAGGAAAATATCCCCCTTGAACGAGATTCGTACCGGGTCAGCAGATCACGAGCACATCACTCTAACCACAGGGCTTCCCGTCCCTGTCCTGTCCCTGTCCTGTCCCTGAGGCAGCTAGCAGACGACAAAGGACTGAGGGGGTACAGTATTTGCTGGAAAAAAAATTCAAAGTTCAAACCTACCAAATTTCTTCATATTATCCTGAGTTTTGAGTCAGGGGCTAGTCTTTCACTAAAAGTGGTTTTTATTTATGTGGATGCCTTAGTACCTGCAGTGCGAATGCAAGAGTGATGTATGAAAATTGAAGGAAAAGTGCCAGAAGCTAACCGTGGTGTGTAGTCTAAGGTGCTAGGTCATAGGCCTCATGTTCCTTCCTCAAATTTGACCCTTGGCGAATTATATTCTATCTTTGTGCTAGGTCATAGGCCTCATGTTCCTTCCTCAGATTTGACCCTTGGCGAATTATATTCTATCTATCTATCTATCTATCTATCTATCTATCTATCTATCTATCTATCTATCTATCTATCTATCTTTCAACAACAACATCAGCAGCAGCAGCATCAACATCACCATCAGCCACATGACGTAGATGGCCGTCAGGGGAACATGAGAGACGTGCTAGTTGACAATTTTCTCTAGGATGGACTGTCTTCAGCCTTTCACAGCCATACAACCATTATTATATATTTTTAAAACTTTTTTTCCTCTTTTACTCAATCCAAGAGAAAAAGAAGAACAACCCACCTATTACGGAATTGTAATAATAATAATGATATGGAACATCATCAGACAGACTACAAGATTCAGATTCAGTCCTTCCGACGAGACTATAAACCGAGGCCCTGTATGCGAACGCAGCAGAACATCTTGCGCACAAGTTAAATCCTGTTCCGCTTTTCGTAAGAGTAGGCCATTGTGTGCCGGTGAGAACCGATGACAGAATTTACAAAACCGCATACACACGGGGACTTGATGTAAAAAGCACATGAGTGCTTATTCCATTATCCTCGATATAAAAGAATAAATAAATAAAAGATTGCAATAGTCGAGAAGAGAAGGCAAAAATGGCATTGTCAAAACAAAGAAGACCGGACAGCCTTTCAAAGATCATCTTGCAAGGTGTAGTCCACGGAAGTAGAAAAACGAGGTAGACAGAGGAATAACTTGGCAGACAATATCACTGAAAGGGCTGATAAGAGCTTTTACCGAAACCCAGGCATTGACACACGATCGGAGACATTGGAGAAAGTTGAAGTTCTCATCAATTCAGCGCTTCCGTGACCGTTGTTGGTTAAGGGACGAGCGTAGTATGATAGCTGCAAGCTTTTCTGAAGAGCAGGCTAAATTCTTCAAAGGCAAGAAGTATAATTGAGCAGATTTTCAACATCTCTGAGCGACATTTTCAGCAATATCCTTCATTTGACACTTTCAAGTCCAACCTAAAGACACACCTATTTTCTACCTAGGATCTTCCTCCATCATTACACCTCACAGATATCCCTACTTTCAATCATCTCCATCACCTCGCTGTAGCGTGTGTTTATTTTATTTGTTCTTTTATATCGAGGATAATGGAATAAGCACTCATGTGCTTTTTTACATCCAGTCCCCATGTGTTTATATTATAGTCTCATTCGAAGGACTTTTACGGGGAGTGGAGTCTGCACTGTTGTTAATTCCAGGGGGAAAAAATCCCCATTGAACGGGATTCGAACCCGGGTGGTCAAATTACGAACGCAATGTTCTAACCACTAGGCTATCCCGTCCCGTGTGTGTGTGTGTGTGCGTGCGTGCGTGCGTGCGTGCGTGCGTGCGTGCGTGCGTGCGTGGTGTGTGTGTGTGTGTGTGTGTTGTGTGTGTGTGTTGTAAATGTATAACTGGTTAATCTTTTTGTGTGTGTGTGTGAACAGTTGCATAGGCGTGAATGATTTGAATGCAAGCGCTTTTGATTTGTTTGCTTTACAAGATTCAGCACTATATAAATTTCATTTATTATTATCATTCTTCTTCTTCTTCTTCTTATTATTATTATTATTGTTATTATCACCATCATCATCATCATCATCATCATTGTTATTATTATTATTATTATTATTATTATTATTATTATTATTATTATGTTTTTACAGACGTCAAATACTCGTTTGACAGAATTAAGTAGGGTTTACTATGGATTACAACGTACTACAAGAGTAAATCTGACATCAAGCGGAAGTCAGTCAACATCATCCACCACCACCTTTATTCCATCACAAATCTGACTGCCGCCATGAGGAAGCAGTTAGCTCCTTGGGGTGACGGACTGTGAGATTTTGGACTCTGACCGGCTTCAACCCAGAATGACTTTACAATGAACTCGTTGGGACCACATGAACCACGCATTATACATTCTTCCATTATAGGGGTGCAACTTTGAGAGGGCTCTCAAATCGCATGCCTCTCGAGGCCTGGTTTGACGCCGGGATAATTATAATATACTATAATAGGAAACGTAGAAGTCAGCCCTGTTAAGTCATCTTCGAAGCAGGTGCAAATTCCACAGCAACAGCATCCTCATCGTCATTGGTCCAGCAGGTGGACAAAAAACGCGAACAGTCTTAGGTTCAATTCCACCCCAACACACACACACACACACACACTCTCTCTCTCTCTCTCTCTCTCCCCGTAAGGGCGGGAACTACATGTGAAAAAGCACAGTGGATCGGTGGTCTAGAGGTAACGCGCCTGTCTAGAAAGCGAAAAGTCCGGGTCTGAAGTGTGCGGTGGTTCGTACCCCGTTTGGACCGGAAATTTTTCCCCCATCCATTAGACCATGAGTGGTGGTCTGGGCGCTAGTCTTTCGGATGAGACGATAAACCGAGGTCCCGTGTGTTACACGTAATTATTTAGCGCACGTAAAAAAACCCACAGCAACAAGAGAGTTGTCCCTGGCAAAATTCTTAGAAAAAAGCCACTCTGATAGGGAAACAAATAAAGCTGCAGAAAAAAAAAAAAAAAAAAAAGGGTGAAAGGGTGGCGCAGCGCTAAGTGGCGACGCGTTCTCCCGCTCTCCCCGGGGAGAGCAGCCCGAATTTCACGGAGAGAAATCTGCCATGACTTAAAGTGGTATGAAATAAAATCTGAGCGCTTTGATTTGTTGCTTTACAAGATTCAGCGCTATATAAATTCCATACATTATTATTATTATTATTCATTATCCTCGAAATACAAGACTTTGTCATTGTCATTGGTCATCATGCCCCCCCCCCCCCCCCCCCCCCCCCCCCCCCCCCTCTCCTAAAAAAAAGCCTCTGATTCGGTGGTCCCAGATGCCCTGGTCTCATGGAGACCTCAGTTTCGGTTTTTCCCCATACACTTCTGTGTCTGTGATGAGTTTGTGTCAAAGCCTCTTGGTTGGCAGTTCATGGGAGAAAGTTATTGGATGGACATTGTGGTAGTCGCCAACCCCCCGGGTGAGCGTTTCACTCTAATCTGGATGAGTTTTCACTATCGTTAGTAAGGGGGCTTGGAAGGTGGTGTCCCGTGTATGGTATCTCAAAACAGGCACCAGGGAACACTACTACAGCAGTGCAGGCTCCCTCTGGTTGGTGGCCCCTCGGCGTCCTGACACTGATGGGCTCCCTGATAGCTTTTGACCCTGAAGATGCAACGTGGCGGATCTGGGTATGACTGGGGTGGAGACACTGGAATAAGCCGCGAGGGAACAGCAGGACAGAGTCGTCAAAGAAGATGAGGCAGTTCAAAATAATGGCAATAACAAAATTAATTCTTAAAAAGCAACCCCCCCCAAAAAACAACAACAACCCAACAACAACCCAACAACAACAACAGAAACAACCCTTTACTCCAAAGAAACTAGCGCATGGTATAATATACAAAATAGCATTATCGGAGAATTATTGTTCTGTTGGCATGGCTATTTTGGGTAGGATGCGTAGAGCCCAGTCTTACCCTGAGCTTGTCACTCTGCAGAAGGTCTGCCAGCTGCTTAAGCTGACACATTCCAACTTCAGAGCAGCTCATTGGGAAGTTCATAAGAAAAAGGGAAAAAGGAAAAAAGGTAAAGGAGTCCCATAACCTATAAGGTCGTAGGGGAGCGAGGCGTCAGAGACCTCACTTCTCTAGGGCCAGCATATTGAGGGCGGCGCCCATCTCCTCTCCCTCGCTGCTTTACCTTCCCTGACCCTAAAGAGGGCAGGTACCCATTTACAGCTGGGTGAACTGGGGGAACTGTACTGAAGCCAAGGCGCGCAAACGGTCACCCATCCAACTGGTAACAACGTTCGGCGCTGCTTAACTTGGCTGGGGGAAAGCGAGTGCTCCGACCACTGAGCTATCCCGTCCCCGACCTCTCATAAGAAAAAGAACTCCAAATTTGCTTGAAAACACAAAAGGCAGGAGAATAGGCTGGGTAGGCCAAAAATAAGCAAGAGAGGGAGAGGGGATAGAAATAAGGAAGATGGCAGAAACGAAAGAAGTGATAGAAAAGAGGAAATTTCTAGCGCAGAATTTTCAGAAAGTGGGGATGCTGTTTATGCTGAAAAAAAGCACCCCCCCCCCCCTTCCCCCGACATCCCCACAGGGGATAAAGAACGGTTCAACACTTAATTTGGAGTCCACCAGGGTTGACTTCTATTTCCCGCACTTTTCAACATTATTCTTGGATTGTATTATGATATATGCACTTGTAAACCATGCCAGAAGAGAAGAAGAATGACGAAGTGCAAAGAAGAAGAATGCAAAGGAGAAGAATGCAAAGAAGAAGAAGAATGCAAAGAAGAATGCAAAGAAGAAGAAGAAGAAGAATGCAAAGAATGCAAAGAAGAAGAAGAAGAAGAAGAAGAAGAAGAAAGAAGAAGAAGAAGAAGAAGAAGAAGAAGAAGAAGAAGAAACAACAACAACAACAACAACAGCAGCAACAACGACAACAACAAGAGTTTAACAACAACAAGAGTTTAACAACAACAACAACAACAACAACAACAACAACAGCAACAACAAGAGTTTCCACACAAGTTTTCCGGATGAGACTAGACTGTAACCATGGCATGCACACTATAAAAAAAAAACCAACCCTAAACAAACCCAAACCATCATTCATAGATAATTATTAAGTCAGTGATGCCCTGTGGTATGGATGATATGCACACGCCCAATATGCATTGCAAACTGCATCGTTGTGAGGGATGGACCACATCGCGTTTCTTTATGTATGTATGTATGTATGTATGTATGTATGTATGTATGTATGTATGTATGTATCTATCTATCTATCTATCTATCTATCTATCTATCTATTCTATCTATCTATCTACTACCTATCTATCTACTATCTATCTACTATCTATCTATCTATCTACTATCTATCTATCTATCTATCTATCTATCTATCTATCTATCTACTATCTATCTATCTACTATCTATCTATCTACTATCTATCTATCTATCTACTATCTATCTATCTATCTATCTATCTATCTATCTATCTATCTATCTATCTATAATAATAATAGTGTATGGAATTTATATAGCGCTGAATCTTGTAAAGCAACAAATCAAAGCGCTCAGATTTTATTTCTCTCCGTGAAATTCGGGCTGCTCTCCCCGGGGAGAGCGGGAGAACGCGTCGCCACTTAGCGCTGCGCCACCCTTTCACCCTTTTTTTTTCTTTTTTTTTTCTGCAGCTGTATTTGTTTCCCTATCTATCTATCTGCTATCTATCTATCTATCTACTATCTATCTATCTATCTATCTACTATCTATCTACTATCTATCTATCTATCTATCTACTATCTATCTATCTCTATCTATCTATCTATCTACTATCTATCTATCTATCCATCTCTCCTCTCTCTCTCTCTCTCTCTCTCTCTCTCTCTCTCTTCTTATATATTATATTATATATATATAATATATATATATATATATATATATATATATATATATATATATAATATATATATATATATATATATATATATATAATATATATATATATATATATATATATATATAATATATATATATATATATATGGGTGTTGTTTTTGTTTTTTGTTTTTTTTGTTTGTTTGTTTTTAAATTTTTGTAAACGTTTTTCGGCTAGAGCTCCAAGGTCTTCACCAATGATGAGATTTTGCATATGCAAACGGTTTTTTTAATTTGCGTTTTTGGATTTTTATTTTTATTTTACCCACCATTACGGCAGCTGCATTCCAACTTCAGAGGTGATGTCAGCGGTTGTGTGTGTGTGTGTGAGTGTGTGTGTGTGTGTGTGTGTATGTGTGTATGTGAGTGTGTGTGTGTATGTGTGTATGTGTGTGTGTGTTTGTGTGTTTGTGTGTGTTTGTTTATTTATTTATTTTATTTATTTATTCTTTTATATCGAGGATAATGGAATAAGCACTTATGTGCTTTTTTACAAACAGTCCCTGTGTGTATGCGGTTTTTGTAAATTCTGTCATCTGTTCCCACCGGCACACAATGGCCTACTCTTACGAAAAGCGGAACAGGATTTAACGTGTGCGCAAGATGTTCAGCGTGCGTTCGCACACGGGGCCTCGGTTTATAGTCTCATCCGAAGGACTAACTGTGTGTGTGTGTGTGTGTGTGTGTGTGTGTGTGTGTGTGTGTGTGTGTGTGTGTGTGTGTGTGTGTGTGTGTGTGTGTGTGTGTGTGTGTGTGTGTGTGTGTGTGTGTTGTATGTGTGTGTTATGTGTGTGTATGTGTATATGCGTGTGTATGTGTGTGTGTGTGTGTGTGTGTGTGTGTGTGTGTGTGTGTGTTGTGTGTGTGTGTGTGTGTGTGTGTGTGTGTGTGTGTGTGTGTGTGTGTGTGTGTGTGTGAGTGAGTGTGTATGTGTGTGTGTGTATCTTCAGTTTAACGTCTATTCACATTTAGTGATTTTAGACGGGGGAAAATCCAACAAGAAAAAGCAAACGATAACTGATAAATGTTAGATAACAGTACTGAATAAAAACCAACTTTAACATACCACAAAAACTGAGTTATCGGTCTTTTTATCAACCCCAACACAATGTCCAACAGTAACGACGGTTCAGACAGAATCTGATCCAGTGACAGACCAGGTACAGCAGGTAAAAATGCTTTTAAATGTCCACAACCAAAAATAACATGACTATTGGAGATCTTCTCCCCACAAATTTAGTTTAAATCTTTCACGTATTTCGTCCTGAAAGCATTTAGCTTAAACCTGTACATGAGGGATAACATATTTCTGCGATTATACCAACCACATACTTTGTTAGAAATAAAAGCATTTTGAAAATCAATCACATTGCTTGTACGGCTACTGCCAGACTCGTTTATCTTCTTTCTGAAATGCTTCCAGCAAGCATTTTGTAGCAATGTGTATCCCTCATGCAGAGATAAGGCAACATTTATTTTACAGGAAGCATTTTGATACCTCGCTCCATATTTTGGAAGCCTGTCAACTTTTTCATTAAAATATATTCCAGTGTGTGAGGGAACCCAACAGAAAGTAACCGTACTACCTCTTAAAATCAAAAAGTGTACCAGATGCCTGATTTCAATGATAAGGTCTTTTCTTACTCTACAAGTAGAATTTTTTAAAGCATGCAAAACTGATTTCAAATCAACACACATAAGTATGTTGAAAATGTCTTTTGGAAAGTCAAGAACATAGTACAGTGCCAACAGTATAGCAGTTAGCTCAGCTGTAAATATAGATTTATTTTTTTCCCAGGTTGACAGATCGTTCTACTTTCAATGATGGAATAACGAAAGCCGCACCAGCCTCATTAGTATTTAGAACGGACCCATCAGTATAGATTTTGAGATGATCAGGATAAGTAGTTTGAATATGTTCTGTTACTAATGATGTAAGAATGTTAACATTTTCAACTTTTCTTACAGAAGAATAATTAATATCAAAATGAGCTTTAAGCAGTTCCCAAGGTGGGTAGGGAGCTGACTGTACTTCTGACTTTGCTAATTCATTTGGATGAAGTTCTGAATGTTTAAAAAGGGGAGAAGTGTAAGTACTAATTGTAGTAAATGAGCTGATAGTTCTTGCTCTTTTTGGAAAGTGAATGTCAGACTTTATCTGGACTTCATTTTCAACGTTGCTGTCATTTGTAGTACTTCTTAGAACATATTTTGCCACAGCAAGTTGTCGATATTCATTTAAAGGTAGAACTCCTACTTCCTTATATGTGTCTAGAGACGAGGCGTGAGCTGGTACACCTAAAGCAATTCGAAATGCTTTACAATCAAGACGCTGGATTTCTGAAGCAAATAATTTGGAGCACTGAAAAATACTTCTTGTCCGTAAGACAGTCTTGATCGCACAAGGGACAAGGACGGATGCTTTAATACAGTAATATCTTGCCCCCATGGCTGTTTACTGGTTACTTTTAAGAAGTTAAGAACTTTCTTAGCTTTAGTTGCCATATATTCAATATGTTGATTCCACATTAACTTAGAAGTGAGGTATACACCTAAGAATTTCACTGCTTGTTTGTATTCTAGAGTTTCTCCATTTATTCGAAAATTAGGTAAAACTTGTGGGTCAACACCGTTATTAAAGAGGACAAGGATGGTTTTTTCAGGGGAAAGTGAGAGACCATTCTCGAAAAGATAACCACTGAGTTTGTCAATTTCTTTTTGATATACTTTTTGATAAAATTTTAACTGCCTTTTGGGTGTTTTCTTTTTCATTGTAATATCCATCCACATGCATATATCATCAGCATATTGCGCAAGAACAACACTGCTTGATAAAATTCTAGGAAGATCATGCAGTAAAATGTTGAATAGGTAAGGTGATATTACTGAACCTTGCGGGATACCCATGTCTGGTGATCGTAGAGAGGAATAACAATTCCCAACTTTAGCTAGAATGATTCTTCCTGACAGAAAGCTTTTAATGTAGAAGTAAATACTGCCAGAAAGGCCAATAGATTTCAGTTTGTAAAGCAATCTCTCATGCCACACATGATCATATGCCTTATGTACTCAAAAAATGTGGCAAGTACATTCTTTCTGCGAGCAAACTGATATTTAACTTGAGTGGTAAGTTTAACTAAATGATCAACTGTAGATCTACCCTTACGAAAACCTGCCTGATTTACAGGTATGATTTTATTTTTGTCACAAAAATATGTCAGTCTGTTTAATATTATTTTTTCCATCACCTTCCCTGTATGGGAAGTTAATGCAATTGGTCTATAGTTATTCATATCGCTCATGGTCTTTCCTTGCTTTAATACTGGTATCAAAATAGAATGTTGCCACGATCGAGGTATAATTCCATGAATCCAGCAGCGTTGAAAAAGGTCTAACAACAGAATTAACCAATCATTAGGGAGATGCCTTAGTACTTCATTAGATATTGAATCTTTACCCACTGACTACAATACCGTCCTCAGCCAACTCCTTGATGAGCATGCACCTCCTACTGACCATCTCCTGCCTGATAGGCCCTGTGCACCATGGTACCCCATGACATCCTGGTCGCAAAACGCAAACGCCGACAACTAGAACGGCAATGGCGAAAAAACAAAAACTGAAATAAACAAACAGCTTCTTCGTAAACAAATCAACAAAGTCAAAACCTTAATCCATTCAGCAAAAACAAAGTATTATTCTTCTCAAGTTCTTGATGCCACATCTATGAAATCTCTCTTTTCCCTCACATCCACTCTGCTTGGATCTGCGAAGGCTAGCTCTCTGCCTTCTATCTACAACCACTCTGAACTTCCTTCTATATTTTCTGCATTCTTTTCTGACAAAATCCGCAACATTCGCTCTAGCTTGGATCAGACTCCTTTCCAGCCTGTAATTTGTGATCCTCAATTTTCTGGCACTCCTCTCCTGTCCTTTCATCCAGCAAGCGAGAAAGAAATCGAGACAATTCTGAAAGGAATGACCATAAAATCCTGCGATCTCGACCCCATACCTGCTTCTCTTTTCGCACAGTGCCTGCCACAGCTTATACCTACTATCACAAAGATAGTAAACTCATCTCTTGTTTCTGGAAATGTTCCTTCAGCTCTCAAAACTGCTTTAGTCACACCATTACTCAAAAAGCATGACCTTGACCCTAACATTCTGAAGAATTACAGACCTGTTTCCAACCTTCCTCTTATCTCTAAAGTCCTTGAAAGAGTAGTTCTGAAACAGCTCAACAACCACCTTCTCTCCAACAGTCTTCTTCCTGCGTTTCAGTCTGCCTATCGCGCCAACCACAGCACTGAAACCACCCTAGTTCACACCTTAAACATGCTCCTACTTGCTTCTGACTCAGGGAAAATCTCCCTCCTCACTCTACTCGACTTATCTGCAGCCTTCGACACTATTGACCACTCTATCCTTCTCTCCCGTCTTCAAGAAACGTTTGGTGTTACTGGTACAGCCCTCACCTGGTTTAGCTCATACCTGACTGACCGATTCCAGACAGTCACAGTAAATAAGATTCAGTCAGTACCTGCCAGACTGGAATGTGGAGTCCCGCAGGGATCAGTTCTGGGCCCTGTTCTTTTCACTCTCTACACCGCTCCACTGTCACATATAATTAACCGTCATCAGATCAACCATCACTTTTATGCAGATGACTCTCAGATTCTAAGCAGTGACACACCTGAAAATCTACCTTCTCTCTTGATAAATATAGCCTACTGCTTTCAAGATATCCAAAACTGGATGATAAAGAACAAGTTACAACTAAACGTTGATAAAACTGAAGCCATGCTTGTAGGGACCAAAAGCAAACTCTCTTCCATTACAACAGCTTCAATAGAATTCGGCAATGCATCAGTCCCTCTATCCACTGCTGTAAAGTATCTAGGGGTCATTATTGACAACACACTCTCTATGCAAAAATTCATCACCCAGACCTGCCAGTCGTGCTTCTATCAATTACGGCGTATTAGTGCAATTCGAAAGTACCTGTCCACAGACGCAACATCAAAACTCGTGGCATCTCTCATTCTTTCACGTCTGGACTATTGCAATTCTCTTTTGGCTGGTCTGCCAGCATCATCTATCCACTCCCTTCAACGTATTCAAAACTCTGCAGCTCGACTAGTCCTCAGAAAGAAAAAATCTGAGCACATTACCCCTCTCTTGCGATCTCTCCACTGGCTGCCTGTGCCACAGAGAATAAACTATAAGATCAGTACCCTCTGTTACAAATGTCTCCACAAAACAGCACCCTCCTACCTCTGTGAATGTCTCCACCTGTACACCCCGTCTCGTTCCCTTCGCTCTGCTGCAGATTCCTTGTGCTTACAAATACCTAGATTCAACCAGTGAACTGTTGGCCTACGCTCTTTCTCTGTTTCTGGTCCATCTATTTGGAATGGCCTCCCTATCTCTCTTCGCCAAAGACCTTCTTGTGACACTTTTAAATCTGGCCTCAAGACATATTTGTTTCAAACCTAAGAATTTCCTCTCCTGTTTCATTTCATAGTTATCCCTGCTTTTCAACAGCCAAAGATTCCATCACCTTGCTGTGTGTGTGTGTGTGTGTGTGTGTGTGTGTGTGAATTTGGACTTGTTAGAACTATTACTTGCTATTGGTTGCATGACTGTGTAAGAATGAGTTGAGTGCAAGCGCTTTGATTTGTCTGTGCAAGATACAGCGCTATATAAGTTCCATTTATTATTATTATTATTATGTTTTTTTAGTGGGCAGAGATAAGATTACATATCTTACTTCTTGTAACGTAATAGGGGCATTCACATAGTGTGTATTATCGCTTTCTGGATCTAAATATTCATCTTTTTGTACCTGTTTCTCTAAAAAGTTTAGATTTATCTGAAAGGTTCCGAGTACTCATAGAATCAGAAAATATGTTTACAAAAATTTCAGCTTTTTCTGAATCAGAAAGAACTTTTTCCTGTATTTTGATTGGACAATTCTGTAAACAAAATTGTGTGTGTGTGTGTATGTGTGTATGTGTGTGTGTATGTGTGTGTGTGTGTGTGTGTGTGTGTGTGTGTGTGTGTGTGTGTGTGTTGTGTGTGTGGTGTGTGTGTGTGTGTGTGTGTGTTGTGTGTGTGTAAATTTTGCCATCCATTCTGACAGGCCCAAAGGGCCTACTCTTCCTTCTTCTTCTTCGTCGAACGCTCAGACAGCAATTATTGTTATCTGTGTTATGAGCGAAAATGCGTTGCGCTGCCGTTAAGCGCCTGACAAGTCAGGCCCAGCGCATCCGACTTCGGCATGGGAGAGAATAGCTATCTTTTACGTCATTTTGAATAAAAGGCAGGAGGGGAATGGACCAAGAAGGCAGAAAATGGACAAGAAGGAGGTGACAGGAAGAAAAGAAACAAGGCAGAAACAAAGAGAGGGATAGAAAAGATGGAATAACTAGCACAGAATTTCCAGAAGGTGGGGATGCTGTTTACACTGACACCCCCACCCCCACCCCCCCTGGTATCTCCTCGGGGGAAGCTACTCTTCCCAAAGGTGGGGCAGGTTTTTAACGTGTGGGCAAGATGTTCTGCGTGCGTTCGCACAAGGGACCTCGGTTTATCGTCTCATTCAAAAGACTTTCGAACTGGTGGTGCCTCGGTGGTGGCTTGAACCTGGGCCGTCAGAACACGGGCACAAAGCTCCGCTCTAATCACCAGGCTATCTCTAGTCGCCTCTCTCCCCCCCCCCCCCCCCCCTTCCTCTCTCTCTCTCTCCCCCTCCCCCATCCCAACTCTCCTGCCAGGTTTGACAAGTGGAGATGTCGTCAGCTACAGCTACGACAGAGGTTTTAGAAAAGCTGTCTGGAAAGGTATTGGCACATAACCGTCACAAAGGGAGAGAACATTGTGCTCTTGTCAGTGCAGCGTCCTCCCACCTACTCTTAATCAAGGGACTAATCTCTCTCTCTCTCTCTCTCTCTCTCTCTTCTCCTCACTCTCTCTCTCTCATTCTCTCTCTCTCACTCTCTCTCTCTCTCCTCACTCTCGGGAACAGGATAGCTCAGTGGTCAGACCACTCGCTTTCCCCCAGCTAAGGTTAAGCAGCATCGAGTGCGGTTACCTCTTGGAATTGTGACATTTGCACGCCTTGGCTTCAGTACAGTCTCCTAGTTCACCCAGCTGTAAATGGGTGCCTGCCTCTTTAGGGTCAGGGAAGGTAAAGCAGCGAGGGAGAGGAGATGGGTGCCGCCCTCAGTATGCTGGCCCCTGGAGAAGCTGAGGTCTCTGACGCCTCACTCCCCTACGATCACGTAGATAATGGGACACTTTTACCTCTGTGTGTGTGTGTGTGTGTGTGTGTGTGTGTGTGTGTGTTGTGTGTGTGTGTGTGTGTGTGTGTGTGGTGGCGTGCGCGCGCGGGCGCGCACGCGCACGCGCGCGTATACATACAAACATACATACATACATACATAGGACTACACACACACACACACACACACACACACACACACACACACACACACACACACACATATATATATATATATAATATATATATATATATATATATAATATATATATATTTTTTATATATATATATATAATATATGCCCCAAAAAGTGGAAGAAAAGAAAACAAGTGAAGGGAACTAATCACAACTCCTTCATCATTGCGAGAATGATTTACAACGATTAAACAAAAAACAACAACAAAACCCCAAACTAACTAGTGGTTAGAACATTGCGCTCACAATCTGACGACCCGGGTTCGATTCTCGTTCAAGGGGGGATATTTTCCCCTGGAGTTAACATCAGTGCAGACTCCACTCTCCCCCAAAAGTCCTTCGGATGAGACTATAAACCGAGGACCCGTGTGCGAACGCTCGCAGAACATCTTGCGCACAGGTTAAATCCTGTTTCACTTTTCGTAAGAGTAGGCCATTGTGTGCCGGTGGGAACAGATGACAGAATTTACAAAACCGCATACACACGGGGACTGGATGTAAAAAAGCACAGAAGTGCTTATTCCATTATCCTCGATATAAAATAATAATAACAAAAAAACTTAACAAACGAAGCAAAAGAGCAAACAAACAAACAAAAGACATAAATAAACAAGCAAAGAATAACAACCTTTCAAAACAAGCTTAAGTGCATGCATATTTTGAGGTTGTTGCTTTGTTGTTGTTGTTGCTGTTGTTGTCATTATTGAGACCATTAGATTCGCCTGACTTGACTCATGAGTTCGAGCCCTGGTTGAGTCATCGTCTTAATGGAAAGAGAACTCAGGAGCTCAGGAACACAGAGAGAGAGAGAGAGAGAGAGAGAGAGAGAGAGAGAGAGAGAGAGAGAGAGAGAGAGAGAGAGAGAGAGAAAAGAGAGAGAGACAGACAGACAGACACAGAGAGACACACACAGAGAGAGACAGGCATACAGATAGAGAGAGAGAGAGAGAGAGAGAGAGAGAGACAGAGACAGAGACAGAGACAGAAGAGAAGAGAGAGAGAGACAGAGACAAAACAGAACAGAGACAGCAGAGACAGAAAGAGAGAGAGAGAGAGAGAGAGAGAAGAGAGAGAGAGAGAGAGAGAGAGAGAGAGAGAAGAGAGAGAGAGAGACGCACGCACGCACGCACGCACGCACACACATACACACACATACACACACACACACACATACACACCAGACAACAGACACAGACACCCATAATATTCGTAATATACAGATCTCCACCAACTCTCCACCCATTCTCCCTCCCTCCCCCCCCCCCCCTCCCAACTTCCCACCACCACCCTCCTCCACCCTCGACCACCCACCACCCTCCCCTTCTCCGCCCATCTCCCCTAACCTACCCCCCCCCCCCCCCCACACACACACACACACACCCCCACCTTACCCCATCCCCACCCCCATCCCTTACCCCCCCTACCCCCTACCCCCACACCATCTTCCCAAATCATCCTTCAACCAACCCACACACTCTCCTATATTCCGTTTTTAGCCTAGGCTTAGGGCCTAGTAGTGCCCACGTCAGGCTACGAGAGCTAGCTAGCCCTTGCTGGCCTACTAGCCTAGCCTACCGCCTAGCCTAGCCTAGTGTGGTGCCAGACTTGCTCCGTCCGTCCGTCTCAGTCTCCTTTCGCCTCTCTCCCTGTGTGTGAGAGCGGTGCCGTCTCAGTCTCCTTTCGCTTCTCTCCCTTGTGTGCGAGCGGTGCTGTGCCTAGCTAGCTGCCAGACTGTGGCTCTGACAGTGTCTACATCGACAGAGAAGACCGTCTTGCTGTAATAATAATATTCGCTAGGGTCTGCTAGACCTAGTAGTAGGTCTAACTCCCTGGTAGTCTACAGTTTTCGTTCAAGGTAATGTCCATATTGTGTGTGTGTGTTGTGTTGTGTTTCTGGGGAATGGTCGTGGAGAGGGAGTATCGAGTGATGTTTGAGAGAGCAGTTTTGTGATGTGATGTCGCGGTTGTAGTGTGGTCGTGTTGCGTCGTGTCGTGCTGTGTCGTGTGTCGTGTCTCGTGTCGTGCTGTGTTGGGTTGTGGTGTGGTGTTGTGTGGTGTTGAGGGGTGTGGTGTTGTGTGGTGTTGAGGGGTGTTGTGTAGTGTAGTGTAGTGTAGTGAAGTGTAGTGTAGTGCAGTGTAGTGTAGTGTAGTGCAGTGTAGTGTAGTGAAGTGTAGTGCAGTGCGTTGTAATGCATTGCATTGCACTGTATTGTACTGTACTGTATTGCATTATATTGCATTGTTTTGTATTTATTGTATTGTATTGTACTGCATTGCATTGCATTGTATTATATTGCATTATATTGCATTGTATTGTGTTGAGTTGCATTGCATTGCATTGTATTGTATTGCATTGTATCGTATACCCCTTTCTGTCACGCTACATTTCTCTACATAAAATTCGGGATGCTTTACCTCAGTAAAAACGCGTCACTCGCCACAAGAGCAGCGCCACCCATTAATTTGTTTCCTGTATTAATGTCAATCATCTTCATAATTATATCAGTGGCTTAAACAAAAGTAATTAAAAAAAGGCCGGTGACAGCTCCTGATTAATAAGTTGGAAGGGGAACTATATATATATGTATATCTATGTATCTATGTATCTATCTATCTGTCTGTCTATCTATCTATCTATCTACCTACCTATCTATCTCTGTCTATCTATCTATCCATCTCTCTCTCTCTATTTATAATATATATATATATATATATATATATATATATATATATATATATATATATATATATATATATAAGGCAAGGCAAAATTGTTTTATTTCCGGGATAATAAATAAGCACATAATCTTTTTGTTTTTGTTTTATTACATCTAGTCTTCGCTCTTATCAGGGATTATTTTATCATATAAGCGAAATAAATGCATAAATAAATATAAGATAATATGAAAAAGCCCTAAGGCAAGGACAACTTGAGGGAAATAAGCCTCAACCAGTTTTCTTGAATGTGATCAAAACAAAACGAGAGAGAGAGAGAGAGAGAGAGAGAGAGAGAGAGAGAGAGAGAGAGAGAGAGAGAGAGAGAGAGAGAGAGATAGAGACAGACAGACAGACAGACAGACAGATACAGACAGACAGACAGACAGACAGAGACAGACAGACAGAGACAGATTCATACATAACTATGTCGTGTTTGTTACACTAAGGCAGATGGTATGGAATACAGTCCTCAAACACTGATACCACCCTCCCTCTCTGTGGCTATAACCATCATTCACTTTTATCCCCTATAATAGCTTCTCTTTGGACTGCTTATTGTGATCCCTTTTTGTCAGTCTTCAAGCTGAACAAATCTACCCTGTAGAGAGTTCAAAGCAGTACTACAAGACTCGTTTTGTTTTTTTAAAAAAAGAACCCCCCAAAAAAACCTACGAACAACCCCCCCCCCCCCCATTCCCCCAACACACACACACACACCCCAACACAACCCCTCCCACCCCCCCCCCCCCCCCCCATACACACACACAGAGGAAAACCGTGACCAAAAGGAAGAAACTCCACTGGCTTCCTGTCAACTTTCACTGCCAGTACAAAGCTTGCCCGTTCTTGCATTCCGCCATTTTAATGGCTCTCCTCTACCTTAGTTATTGCAGTCACTGCATTCCCCGCACAAACTTTCTCAGACTCGTAATTCTTCAACTGAAGGGCTGTAAAAATGTCCCCTGGCGCCAGCCAACTTCTGAAGACAGCATGTGAACGGCTTTCAGGTCTGGTGCATGAAGCCTTTGCCATGTAAAAGGTAATAATAAAAATAATAATAATTTTTAAAAAAAGGTAAAGCTGTTCATAACCTATTGTGGTCGTAGTGGAGCGAGGCGTCAGAGACCTCAACTTCTCTAGGGGCCAGCATATTGAGGGCAGTGGCGCCCCCCATCTCCTCTCCCTCGCTGCTTTACCTTCCCTGACCCTAAAGAGGGCAGGTACCCATTTACAGCTGGGTGAACTGGGGGGACTGTACTGAAGCCGAGGCCGCACAAACGGTCACCCAATCCAAGTGGTAACAACGCTCGATGCTGCTTAACCTTTAGCTGGGGGAAAGTGAGTGCTCTGACCACTGAGCTATACCATAGCATCTCTATTTAATACCCTAGGCCAAGTCTGCTTTTTTAAAACCGATATCAAGGCATTTATTTTCCAAAAGAAAGGTCTTGGAGGGTGGGTAATGGATGAACGTATGTACTTGGGAGATGAGTTCATTCCTTTGCTCGTTCGTTCTTTGATTGAACGTCTTTTCACGGGATAACCTGGTGGTCAGAGTGATGCACATAGCGTTCGTGATCTGCTGACCACGGTTCGAATCTTGTTCAA
>CM054156.1:43198815-43203815 GCA_028751875.1 Rapana venosa
TGTGGTGTGGTGTGGTGTGTGTAGTGTAGTGTAGTGTAGTGTGGTCTGGTGTGGTGTAGTGTAGTGTAGTGTAGTGTGTGTGGTGTGGTGTAGTGTAGTGTGGTGTGGTGTGGGTGTAGTGTGGTGTGGTGTGGTTTTTTGTGGTGTAGTGTAGTGTAGTGTAGTGTGGTGTGGTGTGGTGTAGTGTAGTGTAGTGTAGTGTAGTGTAGTGTGGTGTGGTGTGTGTAGTGTAGTGTAGTGTAGTGTGGGTGTGGTGTGGTGTGGTGTGGTGTGGTGTGTGTGGGTGTGGTGTGGTGTGGTGTAGTGTAGTTGTAGTGTGGTGTGGTGTAGTGTAGTGTAGTGTGGTGTAAGTGTTGTGTAGTGTTGTAGTGTAGTGTAGTATAGTGTGGTGTGGTGTAGTGTAGTGTAGTGTGTGTAGTGTTGTGTAGTGTTGTAGTGTAGTGTAAGTAGTGAAGTGTAGTGTAGTGTGGTGTAGTGTGGTGTAGTGTAGTGTAGTGTGGTGTAGTGTGGTGTGGTGTGGTGTAATGGGGTGTAGTGCAGTATAATGTAGTGTAGTTTGATATATGACAATACATTTCATCATATTGTTTCGTATGCACAAAATGTAGTGGTATCCTTTTCTTGTGTGTTGTTTAATGTTATGTTATGTTGTGTTATATTGTGCTGTATTATGTTGCTTTATATTGTATTGTACTTTTTGTTACTCTTTTGTTCTTCATTGCACTCTGTCACATTATATTGCATTGCTGATTGAACATTATATAAAGCTAGATGAACAATGCATGTACAAGCCTTTAATATTATGCAACCCTCGAAAAATCAAGATAAGCCATTCATTCATTCATCTATTGATTGATTGATTGATTGATTGATCCATTCATTCATTAACTGTTTTACAAAACGTCCATACAGAAAAGTATAGCATCAAACATCGATAAAGTGATGTGATGATCAAGATAAGTCATTCATTCATTCATCCATTGATTGATTGATTGATTGATTCATTCATTCATTCCTTCTTTCATCCATTCTTTTACAAAACGCCCATACAGGGGGAAAAAAGCATCAAACATTGATAAAGTGATGTGATGATCAAGATAAGTCATTCATTCATTCATCCATTGATTGATTTATTAATTAATTCCTTCCTTCCTTCCTTCATCCACTCGTTTACAAAACGCCCATACAGGGGGAAAAAAGCATCAAACATCGATAAAGTAATGTGATGATCCTTCACCATTTTTAACCACTAACCTGTCTTTCTTTCTTTCTTTTTCTCTTTTTCTTTCTCCACAGCTTCAAACCAAGATCCCTTGCCCTCCATGACCCTTCCAGAACAGCCCACGGTTTGCCACACAAAATACACAAGACTTTCCATTTAACTACTAAGTGAAAAAACACTCCATCATCCCTGCCTCGGACGGAAAAATACCCAGGAAAGAAGAAGGAGAAGAAGAGTTTATCCTCACCCCACCCACCCCCCTTTCTGACCCCAAAGCCAAAACAAATAATCCAACGAACTTTAACTTCCCAACCCACCAGCTCCCACCCAAAACCAGCCACCACCCTCAACACCACCCTCAACACCACCTCAACACCCCACCAGCACCATGAAGGACACTGGAATGAAAGAGAGACTGAAGGTCGATGAACTGGAGGAGAACAGAGAAGAGTTGAAGGAAGTGGCAGAGGACGTGTTTCCGGTCATTGTCTTCGCTGCGGTCCTGTCGGGCGCTCTCCTCTTCCTGTTCCTGTTGCGCCTCTACATTCGGTGGGGTGTGACCTGCCCCAGTCGGAATCGCATGGATGGTAAAACTGTGATCGTTACAGGTGAGGTGTGGTGTGTTTTGTTGGTGGTGTGGTGTATTTTTTTTTTATTGTTGTTGTTGTTTGTTTGTCCTTTTTGTGTGTTGCATAGCCTGTTTTGGACGTCATTTTGGGTGACAGAGTTGTACACCATGCCTGAAATGTGTAGTCTAATCGCTCTGATTTGTCTTTGCAAGATATAGGGCTATACAAATTCCATTTATTATTATTATTATTATTATTATTATTATTATTATTATTATTATTATTATTATTATTATTATCATTATTAATCTGTATGTTATATACAGAGTATGGTGTATCATTCTGTCAAGGACTTGTTGTGCACCATACTCTACATAGCTCAGAATTCAATGAGTTGCAATCACATTTTTTATATGAATATATCATATACACCATTGGGTCATATAAAGAGCTTCTGAACATTGAAAAGAAGCAAACTGAAGTGGTACGGGCACATCACACGAACATCTAGACTGGCCAAGACTGTCCTACATGGTACAGTTCAAGGAGGGAGACGAATAGGCAGACAGAGAATACGATGGGAAGATATTATCAGAGAGTGGACTGGTCTTGAGTGTAAGGACTTACTATGGAAAGCTGACAATCAGGAAGAGTGGAGGAAGCTGGTTGCAAAATCTTCATGGTGCCCCAACAGTTTAACAGAATATATTATAGTACTGTGGGATAGGTGAAGGTGATATGCCACAAGATCCTGTATGCCAGAGGCCAAATGTTTCAAAGCAACAAATCGTCATGTATGCCTTAGGGCCTCATGTGTCACAAGCCCATTGTAACACATTTCTTATTTTATTTTATTTTTTGTTGCTTCTTTTCCGAGACATTCCTGTCCTGCTGCTCTCAGCTGCTTACTTCCAATCTCTCCATCTCAGTCATGCCTAGGTAGCACATCCCATCCACTAGATAAAATAAAAGCAGGACCTTGATCCCAATATAGTAAAAAAATTATAGACCTGTGTCTAACCAACCTTTTGTTCATAAAGAATTTGAAAAGGCTGTTCTAAAATAGCTCAACAACCACCTTCATTCCAATAGTCTCCTTCCCCTTTTGTCAGTCAGTCTATCGTGCCACCCACAGCACCAAAACCACCCTAGTCCACTCCTTAAATACGCTTCTACTCGCTTCTGATTCAGGAAAAAATCTCCCTTCTCACATTTCTCGACTTGTCTGCAGCCTTTGACACTACACACCAGTCAATTCTTCTCTCCCAACTTACAAAAAGACATTTGGTATTAATGGTTCAGCTTTCACGTGGTTTAGTTCATACCTTACAGACCGATTCCAGACAGTTATTGTAAGTAAAATTCAACCAAACCCAGTCAATCTGGAATGTGGAGTCTCGCAGGGATCAGTTCTAGGCCCTGATCTCTTCAATCTCTATAATGCTCCACTTTCATGTAATAAACTGTCATCAGATCAATCATCATTTTTAAGCTGATAATTCTCAGACAAAAAGCAGTGATACATTTGCTACCGTTTTCAGGATATTCAAAGATGGATAATTCAAAACAAGTTACCACTAAATGCTGATAAAACTAAAGACATACTCCCAGGGACCAAACATAAACTCTCACCCATCACAACTTCAATAGAATTAGGCAATACCCCAGTTCCTCAGTCCACTTCTGTGAAGTATCTATGTGTTGTTACTGACAACAACTCCTTGCACAAATTCATCATCCAGACTTGCTAATCCTGCAACTATCAATTACGGCATATCTGTACAATTGGCAAGTATCTGTCCACTGAAGCAACATCCAAGCCTGTCACGAGAGAGAGAGAGAGAGAGAGAGAGAGAGAGAGAGAGAAGAGAGAGAGAGAGAGAAGAGAGAGAGAGAGAGAGAAAGAGAGAGAGAGAGAGAGAGAGAGAGAGAGAGAGAGAGAGAGAGAAGAGAGAGAGAGAGAGAGAGAGAAGAGAGAGAGAGAGAGTGAGAGAGAGAGCGTGTATGTGTGTGCGTGTATGCGTGTGCGGGTCTGCACACATACGCACACACGTTAAATTAACATATCCTCATTAAATGACATGCTACTGAATTAATATTAATGTATAGAATTGAAGAACCAGACTAGAGAGCAACATAGATAGGATAGGAGAGGAAGGAGGAGGAGGAGGAGGAGGAGGAGGAGGAGGAAGAAGACGTGGGTGTTGCTGGGCGCAAGAGATGGGCATTGCCTCAGGTTAAAGACCCTTTGACATTAGGAATGGAAGGCTGTCTGAAATCGATTTTGCTCTGTGCTGGGTGGCCCCTCTGATGATGTGTGTCTCTGTCCCCGGCCCCCTAGTCTGTGTCTTTTTCTTTAGATATTATAGTCCTCCTTCTTCTTCTCTGTCCTGTTTTTGCGTGAAAGCCTCTCTCTGTCTCTGTCTCTATGTCTGTCTGTCTCTATGTCTGTCTGTCTGCCTCTCTCTCTCTCTCTCTGTATCTGTCTATCTGTCTGTCTGTCTCTCATTAGTTGTGATAAATGACGATAGTCTCAACTCAGGGCAAGGACCGGATGAAAAAGAGTATGTCAATCAATCAATCAATCAATCAATCGATCGATCAATCAGTCAATCTCTCTCTCTCTCTCTCCTTCTCTCAATTTTGTATAGTTCTCTCTCTCTTCTATCCTTTGATCTATTTCTAGGGAAATGGAAGAAGCACTCATGTGGGATTTTTTTAATATCCAGTCCCTGTGTGCGTGCCGTTTTGTAAATGTTGTCATCCGCTCCCACCGGCACAAATGGCCTACTCTTCCGAAAGGAGGAAGAGGTTTTAATGTGTGCACAAGCTGTCCTGAGTGCGTTCGCACACGGGAACTTGGTTTACAGTCTCATGAAAGACTTTCTAGGGGTGTGAAGTCGGCACGACGACGACGACGACGATGATGGTAATGATGCTGTGGTGGTGTGGTGGTGGTGGTGTGGTGGTGTGTGGTGGTGGTGGTGGTGGTGGTGTGGTGGTGATGCTGCTGCTGCTGCTTGATGGTGATGATGATGATGATGATGATGATGATGATGATGATGATGATGATGATAATAATAATAATAATGTTGCTGCTGCTGCTGATGTTGCTGCTGCTGCTGCTGCTGATGATGATGATTAATATGCTGCTGCTGCTGTTGATGATGATAATGATGCTGATGGTGCTGCCGCTGCTGCTGCTGCTG
>CM054156.1:43213815-43216315 GCA_028751875.1 Rapana venosa
GAGATATAAGAAAAAAACCCAGACAGGAAGAGAGAGAGAGAGAGAGAGAGGAGAGAGGAGAGAGAGAGGGAGAGAGACAAAAGAGAGAGAGAGAGAGAGAAAGGGGAGAGAAGGAGACAGAGACAGAAAAGAAGACAAAAAAACAGGCGGAAGAAGCAAAAAAGAGGGTGAAGAGAGAGAGAGAGAGAGAGAAGAGAGAGAGAGAGAGAGAGAGAGAAGACAGACAGACAGGGCAGACAGACAGACAGACAGACAGACAAGACAGACAGACAGACAAATAAAAAAAAAAGAGGCGGAAGAGAAGAGAAGAAGAGAAAGAGAGGAAGAGAGAGAGAGAGAGAGACAGACAGACAGACAGAAGAAGACAGACAGACAGACAGAGACAGGCAATGGAAAAAGGAAAAAGACAAAGAGCAGAAGAACAGAAAGAGAATAAAAGGGGCAAAGAGAAAGAGAGAAGAAGAGAGAGAGAGAAGAGAGAAGAAAGGGAAAAAGAGGAGAGGACAGACAAGACAAGACACATGGGCAAAAAGAATTTGCCGCCACAGGACAAATCCTAAAAAAGAGAGGGAAGAGAGAGAGAGAGAGAAGAGGAGAGAGAGAGGAAGAGAGAGAAGAGAGGAAGAGAGAGAGAGAGAGACAGACAGACACCACACATTTCCAACACCCCCCACACACACAACATAAAAAAAAAAAAAAAATGACAGATAAAAGAGGGGAGAGTGAAGAAGACAGATGAGGCATGAGAAAAAAACACACACAGACAGAAACACAACAACAAGAAACAGACAGAACAAGAAAACGCAACGCCGGAAGGAAAGAAAGGGGATAGGGAAATCCAGCTTAAGAAAAATAAAAAGTTGTAATGTGAGCGTGGGAATGATGCAGAAGCAGATGAAAAAAAATAATTAAGCTGCCCCCCCCCCCTCCCCTCAGACCACCCCCACCCCGCCCATGCCAACATACAGAGAGGAGAGAGAGAGAGAAGAGAGAGAGAGAGAGAGAAGAGAGAGAGAGAAGAGAAGGAAGAAAAGAGAAAAAAGAGAGACAGACGGACAGATAGACAACAAAAGACCCAGACACAAAAGAAGGAAAGAACAAACAGTCACAAACATAGACAGAGAGAAAGAGAGACATAGAGACACAAACAGACAGAAAAAAGAAAAAAATACAGACACAAGAAACAAGAGAGAGATATATAATATAGAGAGAAAGTGAAAGAGAAGACAGAGACAAAAGTGAAGAACAGCAGAGAGAAAAGGACAGAAGAAGAAAGAAAAAGAAAGAAGGGAGAAGAGAGAGAGAGGAGAGAGAGAAAGAGGAGAGAGAAAAAAAAAAGAGAGAGAGAGAGAGACAAACATAAAAACCACATACACACACCCAGCAGCACCACGCACCACAACACCACACACACACACACACACACAAACACACACACACACGCGCGCGCGCACACACCAAAACACACACACACACCCAACACACACACACACACACACCCCACACACACACACACAAAGACAGAGAATGAGAAACACACAAACAGACCAGACAGAGGCACAGACAGATACAAAGAATGAACGAAGATTGAAAAAGTTTTAAAACAAAAATTAAACCCGAAAGCTTTAAAACTGTGGGCGCGCGCGAGAGAGAGAAGAGACATTCCCCAAAAACCTTGTAGGAGGCCTCTAGCTTTTAAAAGCTGTATGTTGACATAGGTACACGAGGATTTTAAACCCATGTCGATGACAGAGTGTGCTTTTAGAAACGATACCAGCTTTTTGCAATCACTCTCCTTCAGAAGTTCTCTCTGTCTGTCTCTCTCATTCTCTCTCTGTCTCTCTCTTTCTCTCTCGGTTGTCCCCTCTCCCCTTGTTGTTGCTGTGCTTTATTTGCTCTTGGTTTCTTTGCTATTTTTTCCGGTTGTTTCTGTGTTTTTTGTTTTGCTTTCTTTCTTACTTGTTGTTGCTTTCTCTCTCTCTTTCTCTCTCTCTCTCTGTCTGTCTCTCTCTCTCTCTCTCTCTCTCTCTCTCTTCTCTCTCTCTCTCTCTCTCTCTCTCTTTTCGGTGATTTTTGTGGGGGCTTTTGTGTAGATATTCCCCCCCCCTCCCCCTCCCCCGTATACTGATGAGTGTATTGGTATGGGCTTGATTTTATTTTATTATCATAATTATATATCCCTAAGGGCGGTGACTGGATGTATTCATTATCCTCGAAATAAAAGAATTTGTCATTGTCTGTCTGTCTGTCTCTCTCTCTGTCTCGCTGTGTGGTGTGTGTGTGTGTGTGTGTGTGTTGTGTGTGTGTTGTGTGTGTGTGTGTGTGTGTGTGTTTGTGTGTGAGGTCATAATATAATGTTGACCTACTCTCCGCCCCCCCCCCCCCCCCCCACCTCTCTCTTCACAAAAAGTATGTAAATGCTTATCTGTAATTCATTCATTCATTCTCTCTCTCACTCTCTCTCTCTCTTCCCTCTCACTCGTCATCCCCCTCCTCTCTC
>CM054156.1:43221315-43226315 GCA_028751875.1 Rapana venosa
GGGATGCAGTGGGGTGGGGTAGGTGGGTGGGTGAGGGGTGGGTGTGGGGTGTTGGGGGAGTTGGGGAGTGGCGGGAGGGGGTTGTTGAAGAACACAAGATGGTATACAAACGATCAAACAAATTGGGGAGAAATTAACGCACACCAACAACCCCCCCCCCCCCCCCCCCCCCAATCCCCCCAACAAACAAAAATTGTGGAACATGGGTAATTTCAATGTCAGGAAATTAAAGGAAGCCACCTAGTTGAATATTAAAAAAAACAACAACAAAACATAGCAAAACAAACCTTAAAAGGGGAAGGGGAGAGGGAAGGAAAAATTCAGGATGCGAACATATATTTAGGGTGACGTGATATCACTATGACGTTTTTGCGTCTGCACAATCAAAATAAATTAATGTGCTTTGGAGTTCTTAGAAGAGAAGTATTTACAAAGTTTCCTAGAATCATCATCATCATCATCTCCTTGTTGTTGTTGTTGTAGTTGTTGTTGTAGTAGTTCTTCCTCTTCTTGTTCTTGTTGTTGTTCTTTTTCTGCTTGTTGTTGTTGTTGTTGTTCCTCTTGTTTTGTTCCCCTTGTTGTTGTTCTTCTTCTCCTCCTCTTCCTCATCCTCTTTCTTTTCTTCTTCTTCTCCTCAATTTTTGTTCTCGTACAATATATAATTTTATGACAAGCCTGCAACATGTCAAATTGACCCAAGGCAGAAGTAGGCAGACAGAGACAGAGGCAAAAAAGACATCCCCCCCCAAAAAAACCCCAAACAACAACAAAAAGAAGAAGAAAGAAAGAAAAGAAACCCACCACAGACAATAAAGAGGACGATCTTACGGCTTGCAACACAGTGAGACAAAATAGTAGAACAATGTAACAAAGCACACAACGTAAGAGACGGAGAAGAACGGAAAAAAACCCCACAAACCCTTCTCCTCACCCCCCCCCCCCCCCCCCCCAATAAAAAACACCCCCCCAAAACCCACAAAAAAAACCCAAACCAAAAAGCACAAAACACACACACCCAAAAAAA
The DNA here is from genome assembly GCA_028751875.1 of Rapana venosa. NCBI lineage: Eukaryota > Metazoa > Mollusca > Gastropoda > Neogastropoda > Muricidae > Rapana > Rapana venosa. The sequence goes on from CM054156.1 coordinate 43,222,340, forward strand.
ATTACATGCATAGTGGGGTGGTGGTGGTGATAGAAGGGGGCGGAGGGGTCGTTGGTTGAAAAAAAGAGAAAAATGGCCCGTTCTCTCCTAAGGAAGCAAAAAAAGGCTCCAAGTCATTGCGCCAGCCAGAAGCGCAGCAGTCAGGATGAAGGAGGACATTTCCCAGACCCTCCCGGCACCAGAGAGAACACAACAGCACAGCACAGCACAGCACCGCCACGCAACCAAGGGTCAGACTGCCTGCTTGCCACCACTGCCAGAAATAGCCCAGCAGGCAAGCTGACGCCATGGACAAGAGCAGGCAACTCCTTGGCATTTCTGCTCACGGCAGGTGCTCTAGAGAGTGGCCTTCCCTGATCTAATCGCTGACATTTTCGCAACACTCCCCAGGTTAGGATTACACGAGAGGTAAAGGGATGCCTTGTCAATGTCTTTGGCGTCTCCATCTTGGCTTGGGCTTAACTTGTCTTGTGGACTGGAAATAGCTTTTACGGCGATTTTAGAGGTCGTGTTGTTCCCGGGTTGGTTTTTTGTTTGTCTTTTTCTCCCATGTCCGAGAGAATAAGAGAAGATTTTGATGTACAAAGTCTACTGAACCTATGCAACTTAACTGGATTAGATTTTACCCCCTTCCATTGAAAACAAAATCATTAAAGCAATAACAATATAGATCTAAAACAACAACAAAAAACCAACCAAACAAAAAACCGAAAACAGTCACTCTTGCCAGGTTTGTTTTAATTAATTGTAAGTCAGAGTCACACCAGCTTTATCTCGCTACACAACATCAGTACAGTGGTCGATCTAGGCCTAGTGCATTTATATTTTTTCTTTTACTCTCAATGACGCTATTTTAATCAACTATGACGTATAACGTTAATCTCTTTCAAACTTGTTTGCACAGTGTGTGCCGATAGCTTCAACAATGCTTATCTTCAATGTATTGCTGACTTTCTGTTTCGCGACCTCTTTTCCCAGTGGGGACGGGGGTAGCTCAGTGGTCAGAGCACTCGCTTTCCCTAAGCTAAGGTTAAGCAGCATCGAATGGTTACCAAGTGGATGGATGACCGTTTGCGCGCCTTGGCTTCAGTACAGTCCCACAGTTCACCCAGCTCTAAATGGCTTCAGGGAAGGTAAAGCAGCGAGGGAGAGGAAAGATGGGCGCCGCCCTCAATATGCTGGCCCTTGGAGAAGCTGAGGTCGCTGACACCTCGCACCCCAATGACACACCTTTACCTGCCTTTACCACCTTGTTTCCTGATGACAGAAAGTCAGCAATATATTGAAGATAAGCGTGGTTAAAGCATTGTGCAACAAGTTTGAAAGAGATGAACATTATACGTCATAGTTGATTAAAACAGCGTCATTGAGAGTAAAAGTCCTTCGGATGAGACTATAAAGCGAGGACGCATGCAGAACATCTTGCACACACACGTTAAAACCTGTTCCGCTTTTCGGAAGAGTAGGCCATTGTGTGCCGGTGGAAACAGATGACAAAATTTACAAAATCGCATACACACAGGGACTGGATGTAAAAAAAAAGCACATGAGTGCTTGTTCCATTATCCTCGATATAAAAGAATAAATAAATATTTTTAAAAAGACTTCTTCTTTTTTTTTTACCATGCCCACATTCTTTTTGCGTAGTTCCAATGATCAGTTTGTTGAATTACCTTTACTTCTTGGGGCCTACCAGCCAGAGTGGTGTCTTATGAACAGTGTATTACTATCTTGATGACACAGTATTTTATTTTGTAACACCACTGATGATTAATGCCATGTATTTTCAATCTGCGTAGGTATGTATGATCAACTTGTAACCCTCCCTCTTCCCTCCCAACATTTTTGTCCCTTCCTCATTCTTGCCTCCTCCTTTTTCTCTCTCCTCCCCCCTCTCCTCTCTCCTCCCCCCCCCCCCCCCCCCCCCCTCTCCCTCAAGTTTTTGTCTTTCTGTCTTTGTCTGTCAATCTGTCTGTCTGTCTATCTCTGTCTGTCTGTCTGTCTATCTCTTCTGTCTGTCCTCTCTCTCTCTCTCTCTCTCTCTCTCCTCTCTCTCTCTCTTCTCTCTTTCTCTCCTCCTCTCTCATCATCATCATCATCATCATTGTGTGTGTGTGTGTGTGGTGTGTGTGTGTGTGTGTGTGTGTGTGTGTGTGTGTAAGTGTGTGTGTGAGTGTTGCGTGAGAAGTGTTAAGAACTGATTGAACAACTCGAGTGGTTATTCTAAAAATAATTACGTGATTGATTTTGTTATTGTGTCATTGATTCCTTCCTTAACTTACTGATTCAGTTATGTTTGTTTGACTTGTTTGTTTCTTATTTTTGTTGTTGGTTTGTTGTTGTTTTTTTGCTGAGGGCCTGGTGTAAAGAAGTCTCTGGCTTATCCAATTACCCCCAAGAAAATAAATTCGGGAAGTATTCGAGAAACATTCTCTCTCCCCCTCCCATTCTTTTTCCCTCCTCCATCTCTCTATCTCCCCCCCCCACCCCCCACCTCTCTTGCTGTCTCTTCATATAAAGCATTTCTGTCTCACTGAAATGTTTAGGTGCACATACTATTTCTGCTATAACTTTGATGAAACCTTTGTATATTCTAGTGTAATGATTTTGCTCACTTGATATGTATAAGTGTTATGACTAATTTTTGCACAAATGGTAGTTCTGATTGTTTCCATGTTCCTTCTCTTTCTCTCCTTCTTTTATCTTTTCTTCCTCCTCCGCCTTCTCCTCTTTCTGTCTTTTCTGTTGTTTTTTCTATTTTCTTTTTCCGTTATCACCACCACCCACATCATCATCATCATCCACCACCATCATATCATCATCACCACATCGTCATCACTACCCCCCCCCCACCCCACCATCATCACTACTACCACACCATCACCACCACAATCATATCATCATTACCACCACCACCAACCACCTCCATCATCATCATCATTACCACACCACACACCACCATCATCATCATCATCATCATCATCCACCATCATCATCTCACTACTACTACACAACCACCAACATCAACCACCATCATACCATCACCACACACCACTCATCACATCATCATCATCAACACCATCATCACCACCACACAACCACAACCATCATCATCATCATCATCACCACCACCACCACCACCACCACATCCACACCATCACATCATCATCACCACCCATCACCACATACCACCACCACCATCATCCATCACATCACCACACCATCATCATCATTACCATCAATCCATCACTACCACTCCCCCACCACCCCACACTCATCATCATCATCATTCACACACCACACACCATCACACACATACCACTCAACCACCACTACACTCACACTATCCATCATCATCACTGGCTTCAGCAGCAGCTGCAGCAGCAACACCTGTTGGAGGGGGGGGGGGGGAGAGGTCTCACCTGCTGGGAGGTTCACCCTGATGACACCTGCCTGTACATCTCAGGCACCCCGCAGCAACACCTGTCCGTCTGCCTTTGGTGATGGACTGGCAGACAGTGATGAACGATGAGAGTGTTAGTTAGTTTAGTGGTGAGGCCGCACTCCAGCGTTAAGCTTTTTTGCGCATGTTGGTGGTTTCACGTCAATGCAGCTTGTTCTTGTTCTTGTTCTGGTTCTTCTTCTTCTGTCTGTCTGTCTGTCTGTCTTTCTTTCTTTTCTTCTTCTTCTTCTTCTTCTTCTTCTTCTTCTTCTTCTTCTGTCTGTCTGTCTGTCTGTCTGTCCTGTCTTTCTTTTCTTCTTCTTCTTCTTCTTCTTCTTCTGTCTGTCTGTCTGTCTGTCTGTCTGTCTGTCTTTCTCTTCTTCTTCTGTCTGTCTGTCTGTCTTTCTTTCTTTCTTCTTCTTCTTCTTCTTCTTCTTCTTCTTCTTCTTCTTTCTCTTTTTTTCTTTCTTTCTTTCTTTCTTCTTCATCAGAACGCTCAAACAGCAACTATCATTGTCTGTCATGTGAGCAAAA
>CM054156.1:43231315-43233815 GCA_028751875.1 Rapana venosa
CCAAAACAAACTTGATTTTGTCACAGACATTCTCTGGTTGTCTTAAGCCGGAGAGTTACATGGACTAAATGTGTATTACAAAAAAGCAACAAAAATAAAAATAACCTCCTATTATTATCTAAGTCAAAAGACTAACTAGCACCTGGGCCGGGTTATGGTGCAGTTAGATGGGGTAAACAGTTTTTGCCTCGGATAGGATTCAAACCCGAGGAATCTTGTTTTGCCCATGATGCATTACCACGAGACCACTGGTCTGGTCACCGCGCCGACTTGGCTTGTTTGAGTTACCAGCCTTTTCTGAGAGTAACCAGCCTTTTCTGAGAGTAACCAACCTTTAAGGACAGTATCCAACCTTTCCTGACAGTAGCCAACCTTTCCTGAGAGTAATCAATCTTTCCTGACAGTAGCCAACCTTTCCTGACAGTAATCAACATTTCCTGACAGTAATCAACATTTCCTGACAGTAATCAACCTTTCCTGACAGTAATCAACATTTCCTGACAGTAGCCAACCTTTCCTGACAGTAGCCAACCTTTCCTGACAGTATCCAACCTTTCCTGACAGTAATCAACCTTTTCTGACAGTAACCAACCTTTCCCGAGAGTAGCCAACCATTCCTGACAGTAGCCAACCTTTTCTGACAGTAATCAACCTTTCCTGACAGTAATCAACCTTTCCTGTCAGTAGCCAACCTTTTCTGACAGTAATCAACCTTTCCTGACAGTAATCAACCTTTTCTGACAGTAATCAACCTTTCCTGACAGTAATCAACCTTTACTGACAGTAGCCAACCTTTCCTGAGAGTAATCAACCTTTCCTGACAGTAATCAACCTTTCCTGACAGTAATCAACCTTTCCTGAGAGTGATCAACCTTTCCTGAGTAACCAACCTTTCCTGACAGTAAACAACCTTTCCTGACAGTAATCAACCTTTCCTGACAGTAATCAACCTTTCCTGAGAGTGATCAACCTTTCCTGAGAGTAACAAACCTTTCCTTTCTTAAGAGTAACCAGCCTTTCCTGAAAGTAAACAACATTTCCTGAGAGTAACCGACCTTTTCCTGAACTTAGCTTGTTTGTAACCAACCTTTTCCTGAGAGTAATCAACTTTTCCTGAGACAATATCATGTGTGTGTGTGTGTGTGTGTGTGTGTGTGTGTGTGTGTGTGTGTGTGTGTGTGTGTGTGTGTGTGTGTGTGTGTGTGTGTGCGTGCGTGTGCGTGCGTAGTGCGCGCGCATGGATTTCTCATTATGTTTAAGGAGAGTTGCATGCCTGTAAATGATTGAGTGCAAGCGCTTCGATTTGTTTGTTTTTTTACAAGATTCAGCGCTATATAAATTCCATATATTATTATTATTATTATTATAGGTTGTCTGAGTAACCAACATTTTTTCCGGGACGGGACTTAAGCATTTGGAGGGAGGGAGGGAGGGAGAGATAGCAGTTGCTCCCGCAGAGTAAGCAGTCCGAAGTGTCATCGATCATTTTGATTAGATCGAGAGAGAGAACCCTGATAAACACTGACGCACTGAATGATGAAGGAAGAATGAGAGTAAAGGTGCGGGGGAGGGGGTAGAGAAGAGAGATAGAGAGAGAGAAAGAGAGAGAGGGAGAGAGAGAGAGAGAGACAGAGACAGACAGACAGACAGACAGACAGGCAGGCAGGCAGGCAGACAGGCAGACAGATACTGGATGACAGGGAGAATGAGAGGAGAGAGAGAGTGAGAGAGAGAGGAGAGACAGAGAGAGACAGAGAAAGACAGGCAACAGGCAGGCAGACAGATACTGGATGACGGGAGAATGAGAGAGAGAGAGAGAGCAGACAGACAGAGAGACGACAGACAGGCAGACAGACAGACAGACAGATACTGGATGACAGGAGAATGAGAGAGAGGAGAGAGACAGACAGACAGACGACAGAGAGACAGACAGCAGATACTGGATGACGGGAGAATGAGAGGAGAGAAGGACAGAAGACAGACAGACAGACAGACAGACAGACAGACAGACAGACGACGGACAGACAGACAGACAGGCAGATACTGGATGACGGGAAATGAGAGGAGAGAGAGAGAGAGAGAGAGAAGACAGCAGACAGACATACAGACAGACGACAGACAAACAGGCAGATACTGATGACGGAGAAAGAAGAGATGAGAGAGAGAGAGAGAGAGAGAGAGAGAGAGAGAGAGAGAGAGAGAGAGAGAGAAGAGAGAGAGAGAGAGAGAGATGAGAGAGAGAGAGAGAGAGAGAGAGAGAGAGAGAATACGAATACGAATACGAATACGAAATTTTTTTATTGAGGGTAAATGGATAAGCTTACAGCTTCTTTACACCATGCCCTCAGCCCCACCCACCCATTCCCTTTCCCCCAAAGAAAAACGCAAAGGAAAAAGCCCAAAACATCTCAAATGTAAATAATTGCATAAAAAATTTCACGTAAATAAAAGACTCAAACAACAAACAAACAAACAAACAACAAATGAGCTAATAAACAAA
>CM054156.1:43238815-43241315 GCA_028751875.1 Rapana venosa
GCGAAGAAGAAGAAGAAGAAGACAAGAACAAGAAGAAGAACAACAACAACAACAACGACGACGGAAACGAACAGAACAACAGTACTGACAAACGATTTTTAAGACTAACAATAGTAAAACATTACTAAACAGGAAAAGGAAAACGAGCAAAAAACAGACAATTTATTGAGCCTTACTTCCTGGGTTGGTAATGCCAGGAGGCCTCCTAGTATAAATAGCATCCCTACCTACTGGAAATTCTGTGCGAGGAATTCCCTCTTTTCTATCTCTCTCTCTTTTAAGTTTCTGCCTCGTTCCTTTTCTTCCTGTCAACCCTCCTTCTTGTCCATTTTCTGCTTTTCTTAGTCCATTCTCCTACCTTTCTCTTCTCCCAGAAAGACTTCAGAAGATGAACACTTCTCTTCCATGCCAAAGTCGGATGCGCTGGGCCTGACTTGACAGGCGCTGAACGGCAGCGCGAGGCATTTTCGCTCATCTGACAAGATAACGATAGAATACTGTCTGTGCGTTCCACAAAGAAGAAGAAGAGAATACGACATACAGACGTATGACTGACTATGGTCAGCAGCTCACCTGGATGCATGCTGCGATCAGAGAGTAAAAATAGTTGGGATGCAGGTGATAAGCTAGCTATGATCCTCTATCGTGGTATATGATATTTAATTTGTGAGATTTTTTTTCTCAAAATTAATGTCATCTGGTCCCTTTTGTTGTTGTTGTCGTTCTTCTTCTTGTTCTTGTTCTTCTTCTTCTTCTTCTTTTCTTCTTCTTTTCTTCTTCTTCTTCTCCTCCTCCTCCTCCTCCCCTTTCCACGATTCTCTTCTTCTTCTTCTTCTTCTTCTTCTTCTTCTTCTTCTTCTTCTTCTTCTTCTTCTTCTTCTTTTCTTCTCCTCCTTCTCTTTCTTCACAATGTCTTCATTCTTCTTCTTCTTCTTCTTCTTCTTCTTCTTTTCTTCTTATTCTTCTACTCCTATCCTTCTCCTTATCTCCTCCTCCCTCCTTGTCTTTATTCTTCTTCTTCTTCTATCCTCCTCCCTCCTCCTTTATCCTCCTCCTCCTCCCTCCTCCTTCTCTTCTTCACATATTTCTTCTTCTTCTTCTTCTTCTTCTTCTTACTTCTTCTTTGCAATTATTCTTCTTCGCAATTCTTCTTCTTCTTTTGCAATTCTTTTCTTCGCCATTTTCTTTCTTCGCAATTATTCTTCTTCTCAATTCTTCTCCACAATTCTTCTTCGCAATTCTTCTTCGCAATTTTTCTTCGCAATTCTTCCTCGCAATTCTTCCTCGCAATTCTTCTTCGTAATTCTTCATCTTTGCAATTCTTCTTCTTCGCAATTCTTCCTCTTCTTCTTCTCAACTCTTCTTCTTCTTTTCAACTCTTTTTCTTCTTCTTCTTCTTCTTCTTCTTCTTCTTCTTCTTCTTCTTCCTCTTTTACTTCTCTTTCTTCTTCTTTGCAATTCTTCTTCTTCGCAATTCTTCTTCTTCTTCTTCTTCTTCTTCTTCTTCTTCTTCTTCTTCTTCTCCTCCTCCTCCTCCTTCTCCTCCTCCTTCTCTTTCTTCACATATCTTCTTCTTCTTCTTCTTCTTCTCCTTCTTCTTCTTCTTCTTCTTCTTCTTCTTCTTCTTCTTCTTCTTCTTCTTCTTCTTCTTCTTCTTCTTCTTCTTCTTCTTCTTCTTCTTCTTTGCAATTATTCTTCTTCGCAATTCTTCTTCTTCTTTGCAATTCTTCTTCTTCGCAATTCTTCTTCTTCGCAATTATTCTTCTTCTCAATTCTTCTCCACAATTCTTCTTCGCAATTCTTCTTCGCAATTTTTCTTCGCAATTCTTTCTCGCAATTCTTCCTCGCAATTCTTCTTCGTAATTCTTCATCTTTGCAATTCTTCTTCTTCGCAATTCTTCCTCTTCTTCTTCTCAACTCTTCTTCTTCTTTTCAACTCTTTTTCTTCTTCTTCTTCTTCTTCTTCTTCTTCTTCTTCTTCTTCTTCTTCTTCTTCCTCTTTTACTTCTCTTTCTTCTTCTTTGCAATTCTTCTTCTTCGCAATTCTTCTTCTTCTTCTTCTTCTTCTTCTTCTTCTTCTTCTTCTTCTTCTTCTTGGGATGGCGGGTGCAGCAGCAGTGCTCTACCCGCCAGGCTATCTCGCCCCTCTTTCGGGGGCTGGGGGCTATCAGGGACAGAGATGTATCCCGGGTGCTTCAGCAGACTAAACGTGGCATCTTCTTTGATCTCTGTGATTAGCAATGCCAGATAAACACAGGTGTACTGCTGGTTAAAGCATGAGACAGAGACAGAGAAAGAAAGAAAAGAGAGAGAGAGAGAGAGAGAGAGAGAGAGAGAGAGAGAGGGGGGGGGGGGGGGGGGGGAGCAGAGAGAGGGAGAGAGAGAGTGAGAGAGAGAGGGGGGGGGGGGGCAGAGAGAGAGGGAGAGAGAGAGGGGGACAGAGGGGAGCAGAGAGAGGGAGAGAGAGATGGAGAGAGAGAGAGAGGGGGGGGTAGAGGGA
>CM054156.1:43248815-43258815 GCA_028751875.1 Rapana venosa
CATTTACCTGCCACAACCTTCACCATCACCGCCACTACTACTGTTGCTGTTGCTGCTGCTGCTGCTGCTGCTGTTGCTGCTGCTGCTTCTGCTGCTGCTGTTGTTGCTGCTGCTGCTGCTGCTTCTGCTGCTGCTGTTGTTGTGCTGCTGCTGCTGCTGCTGCTGCTTCTGCTACTGCTGCACAGGTACACAAAAAGCTAATGTAGGCACACTGGAGTTAATACGGGAGTGGTTTGAAAGATGTGAATAGAAAGCTATACATGACTCATCTGTTTCGTTTCCTTTAACGAAAAAAACAAAGAAATGTTTACGTTTTCACTTAATTAGATTTCTTGTTGAGAGGAGAAAAGAGAGAGAGAGAGAGAGAGAGGAGAGAGAGAGAGAGAGAAGGAGAGAGAGAGAGAGAGAGAGAGAGAGAGAGAGGGAGGGAGGGAGGAGGGACAGAGAGAGAGAGAGGGGGGGGGGGGGGGAGAGGGAGAAAGAGAGACAGACAGACAGACAGAGGTAGAGAGAGTTTCTGCCTGTCTGCGTGTGTGTGTGTGTGTGTGTGTGTGTGTGTGTGTGTGTGTGTGTTGTGTGTGTTGTGTGTGTTGTGTGTGTGTTGTGTGTGGGTTTTTGTGTGTGTGTTGTGTGTGTGTGTTGTGCGCGTTTGTGTGTGTGTGTGAGTGTGTGTATGTGTTTTGTGTTTGTGTGTGTGTGTGTGTGTGTGTGTGTGGTGTGTGTGTGTGTGTGTGTGTGAGAGAGAGAGAGAGAGAGAGAGAGAGAGAGAGAGAGAGAGGAGAGAGACAGACAGACAGACAGACAGACAGACAGACAGACAGACAGACAGTCAGACAGACAGTCAGTCAGACAGGCAGAGATGTTTCGTACATCCTCTCCCTCTCTCATTTTTCTCTCATCTCTGTCTCTGTCTCACTCATCTCTCTTACCTCTCTCATCTCTGTCTCTCTCTCTATCCCTTTCATCTCTCTTAATCTTTCATTTCTCCCCCCCCCCCCCCTCTCTCTCTCTGTCTTTCTCTCTGTCTCTGTTTCTCTTTCTCTCTCTCTCATCATCTATCTCATCTCGCTCCCTCTCCATTTCTCTTACCTCTCTCATGTCTCCCTCTCACTAATAATCTCTCCTCTCTCCTCCTCACCCTCTCATCTCATTTTCTCTTATCTATCTCTCTCCCTCTCCTTCACCCTCCCCCTCTCCTCTCCCCCTCTCTCCTCTCATCTCACACCTCTCCCTCTCTACATCCCTCTCTCCTCTCTTTCTTCCCTTTACAGGAGCTAAAGCCACGGCCACAGAACTGGCCCGCAGAGGAAGCCAGGGTGGTCCTGGGCTGTTCATGTTCAGTGTGTTTTCTCTCTGTCTCTCTGTCTCTGTCTGTCTGTCTGTCTCTCTCATCTGGCTCTCCTCCTCTCCTTCTCTCCTCTCTCTCTCTCTCTCTCTCCTCTCTTCTCCTCCCCTCCTTCTCCCTCTCCCCTTCCCCTGCACCCCCCCCCCCCCCTCTCTCTCTCTCTCTCTCACATCTCTCTTACATATCTCTCTCATTCATCTATCCCTCCTCCCTCCCCCCTCTTCTTCTGTCATTCTCCCCTCTCCCCCCCCTCTCCCTGCCCCCTCTCTCCATGCTCCCCCCCCTCCCCCTCTCCATCTCACTCTCTCACCTCACTCTCTCATCTCTCTACATCTCTTTCTCTCCCTGTACAGGAGCCAACAGCGGGCTGGGCAAAGCCACGGCCACAGAACTGGCCCGCAGAGGAGCCAGGGTGATCCTGGGCTGTTCAGTGTTCAGTGTTTTCTCTCTGTATCTCTCTGTATCTCTCTAAGGCATATACCCTCAAGAATGGTCTAAAGCCATAATTATTCCTTTGTATAAGAAAGGAGATCCTGAGAATGTTGATAATTATAGAGGAGTTTCTCTCTTAAGTATAGTATCTAAATGTTACACTACCATATTGAATGTTCGATTGTATGACTGGTTAGAAAGTAATAACCTAATCTCAGAATGTCAGGCAGGTTTTCGTCAATCATATTCTACAGTTGATCAGATATTTACTTTGTATGCCACTATTCAGAACTATATGACTAAAAAAGGAAGAAAATTGTATGTTGCCTTTGTAGATTTTTAAAAAGGCCTTCGACAACAGTTGAACATGGCAGGTTATTAAGTTATATCAAACAGCAAGGTGTAAAGGTAAATTTTTTGCATCACTTGGGGCTATGTATAAGTCATTATCAGCATGCATTCGAGCAAATTCTGAATTAACTAATTGTTTCAAACCCCCATGGGGGTAAGACAGGGATTGGTTCTAAGCCCAACATTATTTTCTATGTTCATTAATCAGTTAGCAAACGTTATGAATGAAAAAGGTAAGCATGGTGCACAACTGTTTTCCAGATATTTTGAGTTGTTTATCTGTTATTTGCTGATGACGTAGCATTAATGTCAACTACACCACTGGTTTACAAAATCAATTAAAGGTCTTAGAAACTTGTTGTGATAATATGAAATTAAGTGTAAACATAGACAAAACTAAGATTATGGTAATTTAGGAAAGGGGGGCACTTAGGAAAACGTGAAAAATGGTACTATTGATAATAAGAGATTAGAAGTAGTTAACAATTATTGCTATTATTAGATTTAATTTTACATCTATGATTAGCGTAAAAAGAGGTACATCACATTTGGTTACTAAAGGTAAAAAAGCATTTACTCAGCTTAACAAAGTTTTTCAGAAGTGTAAAGAAATGACAGTAAATACATTTTTAAAATTTTTGATACCAAAATCCAACCAATACTGTTATATTCAGCTGAAATTTGGGGATTGATAGACAAGCAATCTAGAAAAAGTACATTTAATCGCTTGTAAAAGATTTTTAGGTGTGTCCTGTCAAGACACCAAATAAAATGGTGTATGGAGATCTGGGCAGGTACCCATTATATGTAAATACGTATGTTGCATGCGTTAAGATTTTGGTTTAAATTATTACATATGGATTCTGAAAGATTGCCACACAAAGCTTATTGTATGTTGTTAAATTAGATAAAAAGGGCAAACAATGCTGGGTCCTCTAAAATCAGGGAAATATTCTGCATAACTGGGTTTAATATCGTTTGGTTAAACCAAGGAGTAGGAGACATAAAAAAGTTCTTACGTGCCTTAAAACAAAAGACTTGTAGATTGGTTTACCCAGGAATGGACTGGCACCATCAGAGATCGCAGTAGATATGATAGTTACAGAAACTTTAAGATTGTTTTTGAAAGAGAGAAGTATATTAGTGAAATGGATACATATTGCTTTCGAGTTGCAGTTACTCAAGTACGAGTGAATGCGCTACCACTAAACAATAATACACATCGCTATAGTAGTTCAAATGAAGATAAGCAGTGCCCTGTTTGTAAAGACCAAATAGAGAATGAAGAACACTTTTTATTTAATTGCCCTGTCTATGAAGATTTGAGACACAGTTTCTCAAAGATGCGAAGAGACTTCCTTGCACGTGCTACTCAAAGCTACAATATCTACTGATAGACATAATTTATCACGATTTATTTTTCATGCAACCAACAGAAGAAGTAAGATAACTGTATAGAAATGGATCCTTATATTGATGAAAACTACATTCAAAACATTTGTCGATTATGACGAACGTGAATTGATTTGTGATGAATATTCAAGAAATGGTGATGTAATTTTCTTTATTATTGCTGATATATCATTTCATATTTATATACATTGATAGTAATGTGTTTATAACACTCATGTCATATGTCCACTCCACACACCCGTCATTCCTTTGTATTGTGGCCTAAGGCCGATGTACAGTAAAAGTCTGAAGTCTGAAGTCTGAAGTCTCTCTCTCTCTCTTCCTCTCTTCTCTCTCTCCTCTCTCTCTCTCTCTCTCTCTCTCATCTCTCTCTCTCTCTCTGTCTATGTCCTCTCTTCTCATCTCTGGCTCTCCATTCTTTCTCTCATCTCTCTTACCCTCTCTCATGTCTCTCTCTCTCTCTCCTACCCCCTCCCTCTCCTCTCTCTCTCTCTCCCTTCCCTCCTCTCATCTCATCTTCTCTCATCTCTCTCTCTCTCTCTTATCTATCTCATTCTATCTACTTCATCTAAATAATCTCTCCACTCTCTCTCTACCCTCTCTCATCTCTACCCCCCCCCCTCTCCCCTATCTCTCTCCCCTTCTCCTCCCTCTCACCCTCTCATCTCACTCTCTCATCTCTCTACATCTCTCTCTCTTTCTTTCCATCCATTGAATGGATGGTCTAATATAACATTCTAGAATGTGCTTTTCATTATTTTAGTTATTGCTTATTGGTTCCTGTTGTTCATCCTTGTTATTACTTTGTGTTCAGTTTGAAACTGAGTTTACGTCAGATCTTAAAAGTCGTATCCGTTCATAGAGAGGAGAGCTCATTTTTGGGGGGTTTTGTTTTCATTACGTTAAATGCATCATGTGATTTTTCTTGTATTTATTTGTATTTACAAAAGAAAGTCGTGTATAACCCCCCTTGTCAATAGGCCACTTTGGGCAATGACAATAAATTGGTCAAAGCGTCAAAGCGTCAAAGCGTCTCTCTTACCTCCCTCATGTCTCTCTGTCTCTCTGTCTTTTCGTCTCTCTGTCTCTCACTCTCTCTCTCTCTCTCTCTCTCTCTCTCTCTCTCTCTCTCTCTCTCTCTCTCCTCTCTTCCCTCTCCCTCCCCCCTCTCCCTCCCTCTCCCCCTCCCTCTCACCTCACTCTCTCATCTCTCTACATCTCTCTTTCTCTCTCTCTCCCTGTACAGGAGCTAACAGCGGGCTGGGCAAAGCCACGGCCACAGAACTGGCCCGGAGAGGAGCCAGGGTGATCCTGGGCTGTTCAGTGTTCAGTGTTTTCTCTCTCTCCTCTCCTCTCTCTCTCTCTCTTTCTTCTCCTCGTCCTCTCTCTTCTTCTCTCTCTCTCTCTCTTCTCTCTCTCTCTCTGTCTGTCTCTGTCTGTCTGTCTCTCTCATCTGGCTCTCATCTTTCTCTCATCTCTCTTACCTGTCTCATCTCTCTCTGTCTCTCTCCCTTTCTCTCTCTCTCTCTGTCTCTCTCTCTCTCTCTCTCTCTGTCTCTGTCTGTCTGTCTGTCTCTCTCTCTCTCTCTATATATATATATAATCTCTCCTCTCTCTCACCCTCTCTCATCTCATCCCCCATCCCTCCCCCATCTCCCTCCCTCTCACCCTCTCATATCATCCTCTCTACATCTCTCTACATCTATCTCTCTCTTTCTCTCTCTCCCTGTACAGGAGCTAACAGCGGGCTGGGCAAAGCCACGGCCACAGAACTGGCCCGCAGAGGAGCCAGGGTGGTGCTGGGATGTCGGGACCGGCTGAAGGGGGAGGCCATCGCCCGCATCATCCGCAAGAAGAGCGGCAACCAGAACGTCTTCGCCTCCAGGCTGGACCTGGCCAAGCTCAGCTCCATCAAGGACTTCGTGCAGGAGTTCCACAGCCAGGAGCCCAAGCTGCACGTTCTGGTCAACAACGCCGGTGAGTGTGTGAGAGAGAGAGTGTGTGTGTGAGTGAGTTAAAGTGAGTGAGTGAGTGAGAGTGAGTGAGTGATGGTGAGTGAGGAGATGGTGTGATGAGATGGTGAGGGAGGAGGAGGAAGAGGTGGAGGAGAGGAGGAGGAGGAAGGGGGTGGAGGATGATAAGGAGGAGGAGGAGGAAGGAGGAGGAGGATGAGGGGGATGATGATGATGATGAGAGGAGGAGGAGGAGGAGGAGGAGAATGATGATGATGATGATGAGGAGGAGGAGGAGAGAGGAGAAAGAGGATGAGGAGGAGAATGAGGAAGAGGATAATGATGATGATGAGGAGGAGGAGAATGAGGATGATGATGTTAATGATGATGAGGAGGAGGAGGAGGATGAGGAAGAGGAGGTGGGGTAGGAAAAAGAGAAAGAGTATGATGAGGAGGAGGAGGAAGAGGAGAGAATGAGGAGGAGGAGGAGGAGGAGGAGGACCAGGAGATGGAAGAGGATGTGGAGGAGGAAGAAGAGGAGGAGGTGGAGGAAGAAAAGGAGGAAGAGGATGATGATGATGAGGAAGACCAGGGAGGAGGAGGAGGAGGTGGAGGAGGTGGGTGGTGGCTTTTTGTGTGTTTGTTGTGTGTGTGTAAGGGGGTGGGGGTGGTGCTGGTGCCGGTGGTATGTGGTGGTGGTGGTGTGTGGGTGTGTGTGTGGGGGGGAAGGGAGTTGGTGAGGGTGGGGGTGAGGTGTGTGTGTTGTGTGTGTGTGGGGGGGGGGGGGGTATGGGGGTTGGTGGTGTTGTGTTGTTCGTTCGTTCTTATATTTAATGTCTGTTCACTATAAGTGTTGTTAGACGAGGAACAAACAAACACACAAACTAACAAAACAAAAACAAAAGAAAAAAAACAAAAGCAAAAGACACACGCACACACACACACACAAACACACACACCACACACACACACACACACATACACACACACGCTCACACACACCACACACATACGCTCTCACACACACACACACAGTACAAAAAACAAACCCCAGCAAAGTGTCTGATTACACCGATGTGAGGAACGCAACATCAGTTAAGGCCTCCCTAATATGCCGTCAGCGCCTGGGGTTTATCACAGTTCTTGATTAAACCATTGACGCTGGGGGGAACAGCAAAGTGAGAGGCTGTATGACCAGTGGCTTTCTTTCCCACTCATGGAATTCCACTTTACAGCTTAGTCTTTAGTGATCGACTATGACTCTCTGACTAGGAGGCTTGACTCGCACACTCCTTACGTGCTGCAGCCCTGGAGGCTGGTTGGCCTTTGGAGAACATCTCCAACGCTGACTGTCTTTATCCCCACTTGGCCCAGAGAGTGGGGATGTACTGTAGGCAAGGCATCTCCACTATAATCGACTTTCTGCCCAATTTCCGAAACAGCAGCTGCCTCCTCTGCTGTTTTGGAGGTCATCGTCGAACACGACGGACAAACATAATAGCAATGCTCACACGGAGAACAGTCTACACTCTACACCTCGGCAATGTCCTTACCAGAATGTCTGGCCTAGCCTGGATTGGAACAGAAAGAAAAACGCTTTTTTGTTTGTTTGACTGGCTTGAAATGAAAAGGGGAAAAGAATACTGGGGTTAAAAAAAAAAAACTAAAATAAAAGAAGAAAGAAGGATTCGACGTGAGTTGATTTCCCTTCTCACTCTTGCAGGAGTTTTTATTTGTTTGTTTGCTTGTTTGTTTATTGTTGTTTTTTGCTTTGATTGTGTGTGTGTGTGTGTGTGTGTGTGTGTGTGTGTGTGTGTGTGTGGTGTGTGGTGTGTGTGTGTGTGTGGTGTGTGTGTGTGTGTGTGGTGTGTGTGTGTGTATGTGTGTGTGTGTGTATGTCAAAGTCATAGTCGAAGTCACAGTCAAAGTCAAACTTTTATTTTCAGATGGCACATTGAATAAGCAGTGCATTTGCTTTTTTTTTTTAATCAAGCCATCTATCTAAAGAAAAAAGAGAGAGAGAAAAAGATAATATATATGCAGACATAGAATAAAAAACCTAATCAATGATAAACCATACAAATCAAACAAGAAAAGACAATACCATATGCATACATGGAATTAAAAACAAAACAGAAAACCCTGTGTGTGTGTGTGTGTGTGTGTGTGTGAGAGAGAGAGAGAGAGAGAGAGAGAGAGAGAGAGAGAGAGAGAGAGAGAGAGAGAGAGGGAGGGAGGGAGAGGGAATGTGTGTGTGTGTGTGTGTGAGAGAGAGAGAGAGAGAGGAGAGAGAGAGGAGAGGAGAGAGAGAGAGAGAGAGAGGAGAGAGGAGAGGGAGAGAGAGAAAGAGAGAGAGAGAGAGAGAGAGAGAGAGTGTGTGTGTGTGTGTGTGTGTGTGTGTGTGTGTGTGTGTGTGTGTGTGTGTGTGTGTGTGTGTGTGTGTGTGTGTGTGTGGTGTGTGTGTGTGTGTGTGTGTGTGTGTCGGGAGGGGGGGGGGGAGGCGGTTGTATCTCGGCAAGAGCTCCATAATGGTGAGATTTTGCATAATTATGCGACAGTTGTTTTTTTTTAACCCACCATTTAGATAACCACCTCCCCACTACGGGAATGATGCGTATTTCATTCATTTAAAAAAAAAAGTATTCTTTTATGTCGAGGATAATGGAATGAGCACTCGTGTTCATTTTTTTTGTTTTATTTGTTTTTACATCCAGTACCCGTGTGTATGCAGTTTTGTAAACGCAACACCATTGCGCATGAGTTGTTTTATTCATTTATTTTTTTAATCATCTGTTCTTACCTGCACGAATGGCCTACTTTTCCAAAAGGCAGAAAGGGGAGTTTAATGTGATGTTCTCTGTGTGTTCGCACACGGGTTCCTCGCGCGAACGGTTTAAGGTCTCATCCAAAAGGACTTTGAGGGGAGTGGACTCGATACTGATGTTAACTCCATGAGAAATTTCCCATTACAACGGGTGTCTAGGCGAAATGGGTGTTTAATTAAAGATGGCATGAGATGCTAAGGCTTGCATTAACACTCGGGACCTTCGTTTCTGGTCCCAGCCAGAGAGAGAGAGAGAGAGACAGAGAGAGAAAGAGACAGAGACAGAGACAGAGAGACAGAGAGAGAACTCGAACTCGAATGTTTTAATGAGGGTAATTGGATAAGCCAGGGGCTTTTTTACACCAGGTCCTCAAAAAAAAAGACAAAAAGCAAACAAACATGAAGAAATGCATAGCATATACACAATGATGCTGACAATAAACTTAATCACATAGTTATACTTGCAATCAACTACTCACATTAATATTCAATTATATACTAAACTAACCAGTCAATACAAATTGACTAATTTCATGTCTACACACATCAAAATTTCCCTCACACATAAAGATGCATTCACACTACCACCATCCACACGCGCACACCCATGCATTCCAACGACCAAACGAAGCAATTTTTTTTTAAAGTCTGAGACGAAAATGGAAACGACTCATCTTTACATCAGTTATTGCAATGAAAGTAAATGATGTCATAGCTCTCTTTCCACAGTCATCAGTTTACAAACACAGCACACACACACACACACACCACGCGCGCGCGCGCGCGCACGAACGCAAGTACGCACGCACACACACACACACACACACAACACACACACACACACACACATGCAGGCACAAACAACTCACACATGCACATGAATCAAATCAATACCCATTCCAATTAATATATATCATCCAAAATGACACTACTCACAAATCCAGTTTGTTCTACTTTAACAGAACCAAACGCAAGCGCAACCATACACCATGTCAATGCCATAAAGAGCAAACAAATATAGTTCAAGATAATCAAAAAATCCACTCTCAGACACGCGCGCGCGCGCACGCACCCACACACGCACCCACATGCATACATATTCATATGAATGCCCATATGACTAAATAAACCATCCAAGTCGACATTCTAATCACAAATCCAAATCATTCTTAACAGAAAAAAAATGCACTACATACACCATTTCATTACATAAAGAGCAACCCCCCCAAAAAAAACCCAACCCCATGAAAGTTCAAGATAATCAGAATTTCAATGCACATACACTCGTGCGCGCGGTACACACACAACACACACACACACACACACACACACACACACACACACACACACACACACACACACACACACACACCACGCACGCACGCACGCACGCACACTGAAAACACATACATTGACATGAATACACAAATGAATAAACAATCAATCCAGGACCTTATAGATCAGAAATTCAATAATTCTACATTGATAAATAATGCAAACCTTTACCTTTTCAATGACATAAGAGCAAAACACACTAAAGTTCAAGACAATCGATATTACACACACACACACACACACAACACACACAACACACACACACACACACACACACACACACACACACACACACAACACACACTCAAATCACTGTCAAAGCCAGTCAGTCGACAGAGAGACAGAGTG
>CM054156.1:43261315-43263815 GCA_028751875.1 Rapana venosa
TTAGTTTCTGACCAAACTAAAAAAAAAAAAAAAAAAAAAGGTTGGGGAAACTATAAACATTATGCTCACTGATCGTCATTTTTTCTGCGCGTGCTTCTGTGTGTATGTTGTGGTGGGTGTGTGTGTGTGGGGAGGGGGGGGGGGGGGAGTTTGGGGTAGTTTGGTTGTTGTGTGTGGGGGGGTGGTGGTGGTGGTGGTGGTGGTGGATGGGGGTGTGGGGGGTGTGTTGTGTGTATGTGTGTGGTGGAGTTTGTTTTTGGGGGTCTTCAATTTTAGTCTGTTCATTAAAGTGATAGGCAGTGCAAACAAGCAAAATGTAGATTCCGACGATATCTTTACAAAAAAGAGAATACTGGGGATTGCAACAGAGACAAGGCTATTCACATAATAACTCTGGATTGGTTAAAACTTCCTGCAGAGACTTATCTTGAAATGATGGTAAAAACGTTTTTAAACCTAGACATTGATACAGAACATGAACATTGGAAAATTTTTCACCGCATATACATTGTATATTTTTGGCAAATTTTGCTCGAAAGGCATTTAATTTCAATCTGTAGATTAGAGAAACAATTTTTTAGTACAGGATTTTCGAAAACCGTACTGAGTACAAAGAATGTTCTCAAGATCCAGAACTGAACAAGTATGCTGGGGATAACCAGCCTCTTCCTGTTTCTTTTTCACATGTTTCCAGCAAACATTTTGAAGCAAAGCATAACCTTCATGAAGAGAAAGAGGAATATCTAAAACACTTGAATAGCTATCATGTTTTGCTGCCTTTTTGGCAGCTTTGTCGACTTTTTCATTAAAATAAATACCACAATGAGATGGTGAGTGTGTGTGTGTGTGTGTGTGTGTGTGTGTGTGTGTGTGTGTGTGTGTGTGTGTGTGTGTGTGTGTGTGTGTGTGTGTGTGTGTGTGTGTGTGTGTGTGTGTGTGTGTGTGTGTGTGTGTGTGTGCGTGTGTGTTCTATTCTTTTTCTTCTATATCGAGGATAATGGAATAAGCACTTATGTGCTTTTTTTTTACATCTAGTCCCCGTGTGTATGCGGTTTTGTAAATTCTGTCATCTGTTCCCACCGGCACACAATGGCCTACTCTTACGAAAAGCAGAACAGGATTTAACGTGTGCGCAAGATGTTCTGCGTGCGTTCGCGCATGGGGCCTCGGTTTATAGTCTCATCCGAAGGACTTTTGGGGAGAGTGGAGTCTGCACTGATGTTAACTCCAGGGGAAAATATCCCCTTGAACGGGAATCGAATCCGGGTCGTCAGGTTGCGAGGGCAATGTTCTAACCACTAGACTATCCCGTCCCCCTGTGTCTCCCTGTGTGTGTGTGTGTGTGGGTGTGTGTGGGTGTGTGTGTGTGTGCGTGCGCGTGCGTGCGCGCGCGCGTGTGTGTGTGTGCGCGCGTGTGTGTGTGCGCGCGCGCGCGATCGCTGTAAAGCGGAATTCCATGAGTGGGAAAGCCACTGATCATACATACTACAGCCTCTCACTTTGCTGTTGTTGCCCCCAGCGTCATTGGTTTAACCGAGAACTGTGATAGAACCCTGACGCCGGGGTAGGAAGGGATAGCTCAGTGGTCAGAGCACTGGCTTTCCCCCAGCCAAGGTTAAGCAGCATCGAGCGTGGTTACCACTTGGATGGGTGACCGTTTGCGCGCTTTGGCTTCAGTTCAGTTCCTCGCCCCCGCCCCCCCCCCCCCCCCCAGTTCACCCAGCTGTAAATGAGTACCTTGCTCTCTTTAGGATCAGGGACAATGACAATGACAAATTCTTTTATTTGGAGGATAAAGAATAAGCACTCATGTGCTTTTTTTACATCCAGTCCCCGCCCGTAGGGATACATCTTAATAATAACCCAACACTTATACACTCTCACAGTAGAAACAAAGAGGAGGTAACCCTTAGGGAAGGTAAAGCAGCGAGGGAGAGAGAGAGAAGATAGGCGTCACCACCCTCAACATGCTGACCCCTGGAGAAGCTGAGGTCTCTGATGCCTCGCTCCCCGTAGGACCTCATAAGGTTATAGGAACACCTTTACCTTTCTTTCTTTTCTTGTGATTTTTTTTATAAACTACATATAAAAGCGCTTTGATTTGTTGCTTTACAAGATTCAGCGCTATATAAATTCCATCCATTATTATTATTATTATATAGTTATTTCGTTTCTCAGGCTACCTGGGCCCTAAAGCCGCCACGGACGACGGTTACGAGCGCACGTTGGGCGTCAACTACCTGGGCCATTTCTACCTGACTCTCCTGCTGGTGGAGAAGCTTCGCAAGTGCGCCCCGAGCCGCATCATCAACATCTGCTCCGACGCCTACTCCCAGGGCAAGCTGGATTTCGACGACCTGCCTCTCCTGAAGGGCTACGAGCCGCGCAAGGCCTACGCCCGCAGCAAGCTGGCCCAGATGGTCTTCAACCAGGAGTGTCACCGCCACTTCTTCACCGGCTGCGTCTGGAGCTACGCCGTGGATCCTGGTTAGTTGTGTTG
>CM054156.1:43268815-43311371 GCA_028751875.1 Rapana venosa
GTAATGTGCTCCGATTTTTTCTTTCTGAGAACTAGTCGAGCTGCGGAGTTTTGTATACGTTGAAGGGAGTGGATAGATGATGCTGGAAGACCAGACAAAAGAGAATTGCAATACAATACAATGCAATGCAATACGATACAATACAATACAATACAATGCAATACTGTACTATACAATACAATGCAATGCAATGCAATCCAATACAATACTGTACTATACAATACAATACAATACAATACAATACAATACAATGCAATGCAATACTTCAGCAGCGAACGTGTTGTTGCTGTTGTTGTTGGGTTTAAAATTCTTCGCCACCTGCCTCCGAGATACACCAAGATGTTTGCGTATGCGACCGTTTTGCCCACAGTTAATTCAGGTAGTCACATTCCAACTTCAGGGATGATGTCTACACCGGACACCAGAGTGCATGCACTTTTTTGGGGGGGTTGGGGTTGGGGGTGGGGCGGTGGGGGGGGTGTCTGTTCTTACCAGAAAAAACGGCCTACTCTCCCAAAAGGCAGAACAGGTTTTAGCATGGGTACAGGATGTTCTACGTGCGTTCGCACACAGGGCCTCGTTCGGTTTATACTGTAGTCTCAATCGAAGGACTTTTTGGGAGGAGTGACGTCAGTACTGATAGTTGACTCCAAGGGGAAAAAATCCCCTTGAACAGGCGTCTCAGATCCACACTGGATCGACCTGGACTGTCAAATCACTTAGCGCAACAGCTTAAATCAAGGGGACAAGACAGCTCAGCGGGCAGAGCACTCGCTTTTCCCCAAGCCAATGTTAAGCAGCATTGGGCGTGTTTACCAAGTGGATGGGTGACCGTTTTCGTGCCTTGGCTTCAGTACAGTCCCCCAAGCTGTAAATGAGTACCTGCCCTCTTTAGGGTCAGGGGAAGGTAAAGCAGCGAGGGAGAAGAGATGGGCGCCGCTGTAAAATTTTAACATGCTGGCCCCTGGAGAAGCTGAGGTCACTGATGCCTCGCTTCCCTACAACCACATAGGTTGTGGGACAACCTTACCTTTTCCTTATTCCACCCCCTCCCCCGCCGACCCCTACCCCCTCCACACACACACACTAACCCGCTCACCCCCACCCCACTCCTCAAGCCTACCCCAGTCAAAGAATGAATATGATACTCCAAACCACCAAAATTTAGGTGATGAGGCTGAACCACCCTGTTCCCCTACTAAATCTTTCTACACTTAAAAACACACACCAAAATTTAGGTGTTGAAGGTGAACTACCCTGTTCCCCTACTAAATCTTTCTACACTTAAAAACACACACCAAAATTTAGGTGTTGAAGGTGAACTACCCTGTTCCCATACTAAACTTTACTTCATTTTTTTTCCTTTTTCTCTCCCCCCCCCCCCCCCCCTGCGGTTGTTGTTTTTTTGGTTGCTTTTTTTTTTCTTCGTTTCTTGCTTATCGGGGACGGGATAGCTCGGTGGTCGGAGCACTCGCTTTCCCCCAGCCAAGTTAAGCAGCGTCGAGCGTGGTTACCAGTTGGATGGGTGACCGTTTGCGCGCCTTGGCTTCAGTACAGTTCCCCCAGCTGTAAATGGGTACCTGTCCTCTTTAGGGTCAGGGAAGGTAAAGCAGCGAGGGAGAGGAGATGGGCGCCGCCCTCAATATGCTGGCCCTAGAGAAGTGAGGTCTCTGACGCCTCGCTTCCCTACGACCTGATAGGTTATGGGACACCTTTACCTTTACCTTTCTTGGGTTTGTTCTTGTTTTGCTTTTAGGTGGTGAAAGTGAAGGACTTCGCCCGTGACCAAGCTTTGGGCCGCAAGCTGTGGAACCTCAGCTTAACTCTCACCGGCCTGGACCACGACTTCCTCATGTACCCTGAACACCAAGAGGAGGAGGAGGGACAGCAGGAGGAGACAACCACCTCAGCTTCTGCCGAGAATGGAACCCAGAGCCTCAGCGGCACCAAGGAGGTTCCCAAGACCACTGGCGGGGAGGCCGCATCTGCAGAAGACGTGACGGGCCCGGAGAAGAGAGCGTCAGCGGCAGCGGCTGGTGGTGGTGGTGGGATGAAGCAGGCTGTAAAGAGTTAAAAGGAAGACACTGTCTGTTTTTGTCTCGATTTTTTTAAATAGATTTTTACGTCTGTTCACTTTAAGTGATATTAGTGATGTTTGAATGTTGAGTGGAAGAAAGTGTGTGTGTGGGGGTGGGGGTGGGGGGGAAGGGGGGGTGGAGGGGTGGATGGGAGGGTGTGTGTGTGTTGGGTGTGTGGGTAGTGTGTGTGATGTGCTGTGTGTGTGTAGGGGGTGGGGGTGGTATTGGGGGTGTGGTGTGTTGTGTGTATAGGTGTGTGTGTGGGGGGGGGGGGGGGGGGGGAGGGGTGTTGGAGTTTGTGTGTGTGTGTGTGTGTGTGTGTGCTCATGCATACATGAAAACATACACAGGATAGGGACTTAAGAATATCTTTTTCTTTTGTCCCCCCCCCCCCCCCTCTCTCTCCCTCTCTCTCTCTTGAAGAAGTTTCACAGAGTTTCATGGACAAGAGAGAAAAGTTATCATCTTGGAAAAAAAAAGTTTCCATTTTCTTGACTTTTATCATCCTTGGTGCACCTTTTTTTTTTACTCCTGGTACAGGCCAAAAAATGAAAAAGGAGAGGGGGAAAACCCCCCAATGGTAATAGAAGTGAATTTTTTTTTAAAGCCAACAATAGTAATAATAACAACAATAACTGTGGAATATATTGTATAATTATATTTCTTATTGTTGCTTACTGGCAATCATCACTGCAGTGTCTCTGTGTGGGTATTGTGTGTGTGTGTGTGTGTGTGTGTGTGTGTGTGTGTGTGTGTGTGTGTGTGTGTAGAGAGAGAGAGAGAGAGAGAGAGAGAGAGAGAGAGAGAGAGAGGGGGGGGGGGAGGCGAATAAGGGAATTAAATGTATTGATGAAGCTTCCCCCCCTATGAAAACTGGTGATTACTTCCCTTGAAAATAAAGATTCTGTTTAATGCTTCAGACAATCTACAGCTAGGAAGCTGTTTGTTTGTTTGAAGGTGGGTTTTTTTGTTTTGTTTTTTTAAGAAAATCAATTACTTTAGCTTAGATTTTTTTCATGAGTGTGATTCAATCTTTTTTTTTTTTAACCAATCTTTTTTGTAGCCTGCAACACAAAGCCAAAAAACATCATGGAAGAAACAATTCCAAAACTTTCCTTCATCTAATACATAAACAAAATATTTATTATAACTTTCAGTAACAAATTTGTATAGAGGAAATGACTTTTTCTTCAGCCATACTGATCCTTAGTCAGCAACTAGTTGTCTGTCATATTAGTGAAAATGAGTTGCGCAATCAGCAAGCATCTGACAAGTCAGACCCAGCGCATCTGACTCCAGCACAAAAGAAAATATTTTTTAAAGTCTTTTTGCTAAAAAAAAAAATAAAAAAATAAAAAAAAAGGCAGGAGAATGGACTAAGAAGGCAGAAAATGGACAAGGACGTGGCAGGAAGACAAAGAAACGAGGCAGAAACAAAGAAAGGGATAGAAAAGAGGCAATTTCTAGCACAAAATTTTCAGAAGGTGGGGATGCTGTTTATACTGACAGGCCCTGGCCTCTCCACTGGAGATGCCATACCAACAAAATTGTACATTTCTTTTTCAATTATTTGAAATGTAGGCTCAGACGTTGTTTTTATTATTCATTATTGTCATCAATTTTGTTTGTGGTTGTTTTTAGTGAAACAAAATATTATCCTATGTGTGAATATGTAGTTTTGGTCTTGTGGGTTCTTTGATGCGGTTTGAGAATTCATTCATTGGTCTTGGTATGTCTTTGACTTATATTATAGCGATTGCACTGTTAACGTATGCCTTGAACCAGTAAGCATGAATCTCATCATGGACCTTGTCATTGGAAATCTGGCAAACAGAAATTTAGTTTTGTTGTGGTTGTGGTTATCTCTTGTCCGTTTTTGTTGTTGTTTTGGTTGGGTTTTGTTGTTGCTGTTGTTGTTTTCTGTTTTTTTGGTTGGTTTGGTTTGGTTTGGTTTAGCTGGAAATTCTTCTCTAAGCCCACGTAGTGAGAATGTGGATGTTATGAATGTTAGAACAACACATAGTTTTGCAGATGCTTTTATTGAATTAATAAAGGTGTGATATGATTTTGGATGTTATGAATGTTAGAACAACACATAGTTTTGCAGATGCTTTTATTGAATTAATAAAAGGTGTGATATGATTTTTGTTTTGTGTGCCGCTTTTAGTGGATCCATCCAAATCTTGTTGATATGATCATTTGATTTAGAGGTTCAAATAAGTTGTGATCATATTTGTTTAGTTTTTAGGGTCGGTGTTGGAATAATATAGCAGGATGTTTGTTTGGTATGATGGCAATAAAATTACTACTCGAATGTTTACTCTCTTTCTCTGTATGTAAGACTCTGTATGTGTGCATGCATGTGTGTGTTTGTGTGTGTGTTTCTTTTCTTTTTTTTTCTTATTGTGTTGCATACTCAGATTCTCAACTTGTACAATTGATTTTCTAATCGAAGTGAAGCGCTTAAATTCACATACCTTAGGTATTTACACAGACGAACACAAACTCTCTCTCTCTCTCCTTCCACACACACACACAAACAAACCTGTACTACACCCTTTCAACACAACTTACACAACCAACATAACAAACCAATCCCCAGGTTTTATTCATTAAACAACTCTCAACCGACAGAAGCTCACATAATAAACCAGACATCGAGCAATATGAATTCAAAGACCGGCCACACGCCTCCCCATCAAACGAAGAATGAAACAAGACAAATTTTAGAGAGCGGAGTGGTTAGAGCGATGCACTCATGATCTGACAGCCCGGGATCGAGCCACCATCAAAGCATCTGATCTTCTTCCTTTTTTGTCATGTTTCTCCCAGGGGAGGTTTGACATTGATGAGCCTTCTCCATCTCTCTCTGTTTTGAGCTTCCTCCTTATGTATGCCCCTTTCTCTAAGATCATCTGCAATACAGGCAGCCCAGGTTTTGCTAGGTCTTTCCTTTGGTCTCTTTCCATCCACTACGAAGTTCATTGCTCTTTTTATGATGTGGTGGTCTGCTTTCCGTTGAACGTGCCCAAACCAGCGCAGTCAATTGCTACTAGCTACAGACTTCAGATCATGAACTTTGCACGTTCTCCATAGTTATTTATTCGTGATCCTGTCTTCCTATTTGATCTTTGTCAAGTAGCGTAGCATTTGGGTTTTCACAGCTCTCAAAGCATCTGATCAAGGGGATTAATTTTTTTTACCCGGGAGTTTGCATCAGAAACTCACTCCACTCCCCCGAAAGTCCATCCTACGAGACTCTGAATTGAGGCTCTGTGTGCAAACACATGCAGAACATCTTCCACACATGTTCAAACCCCGTTCTGCCTTTCCAAGGAGTAGGCTACTGTGTGGTGGTAGGAACGGATGACAAAAATTAAAAAGCCGCATGCACACTGGTGTCCTGTGTAAACATCATGCCCGAAGTCGGAATGTGTCTACCTGAATGGTGGGCAAAAATTGGTTACATGCCCCAAATCTCATCACTGGTGAACACCAGAGCTCTAGCCGAGGATCAAATAAAAAAATTTAAAAAAGAGAGTGAAGTATAGAGTTGTGCTGCTCACTTCATCCCTGTACAGTGCAAATGATGTTACCAACTTTATATATATCTCTGCAACAGTTGTATAACTGACATCAAAACCAAACCTTTAAATCTGTCAACTTATCTCTGAAAACATTTCACAACATAAAAACCTCTATCGTTTATAGGATCCAGTCCCTTAGTCTTCTTAATGATCAGCACAAAGGCTAAACTGCTAATGTGAAGGAATTTTTTTTTTTTTTAATGAAAATGACAATTGCCCCAACAGCAGCAAAACAGAACCAAATCAAGATGTGGCAATTCAAAAATGCTGTTAGACAAATATCAAACTATTACTTATGGGCTGAAAGAATTTAATGAGACTTTAAAAAAAAATAATAAAAACTTCAGACTGGCTATGTTAAGGAATACCAGAGATATAACCCTATTTTTAACAGCATTCTATATAAACCTATTTTTAACAGCATTCTATATAAACCTATTTTTAACAGCATTCTATATAAACATATTCTTAACAGCATTCTATGTAAACCTATTCTTAACAGAATTCATGAGCACTGGTATAGAGGCTGCTCTTGCAAACTCTCTCTCCCCTCTCTCTCTATGAGACACACACACACACTTAAAACACACACACACAGTGACACACACACACACTCTCTCTCTATCTCTTTCACTCACACACACACACACACACTCTCTCTCTCTTTCACTCACTCACACACACACATGCACACACACACACACACACACACACGCACACACACACAAACACTCTCTCTTCTCTCACACACACACACACACACACACACACACACACAGGCTTTCAATTCCAATATTTCAATTCCAGATGCATCAAATTGTCATTGTCACACCATCACAGCCTTTTGGTGATTCCAAACATCCGTAAAAAAAACACAAAAAAACAATGGTGTCCTCTAATCACAAAAGTTCTGCCTAGGCTGCATTGCCTACGTCGTCATCATTCTGCAGCGGTGTCCATGTCTTCTTTGACTGACTGGGTGGTGACTTTTCCCAGGTGTTTTGGGGTTTGATAGGACCCCATACCAGCCGCCCGATCTGCCTCTTCCTGAGTGTAGGCCTCCGTTTCCAGGGCTTTCAGCCTGTCAAGACACAAAGAAAAAATATTATATAAAATCTGCGTAATGACTATTAAAAAAAGTATCACATATATATAATTTTATATATAGATATATATAGCTATATATAGATAATAGATATATATAGTTATATATATATAAAGATAAATATATATATATACATACATACATATATATATATATACACAATAGGATAGCAGTGAAAAATTTGATGATGTTATTAAAAAAGGAGATGAAGTTGAACGCAGTTGTGTATTTTAAAAATATTTTGATCTCAACTGTGTGCTTGGAGGGAGTGGTACCCAGCAGAACTGTGGGTTTTTTATCAAGACAAATTTACACACACACACACACACACACATATGTATATATATATATATATATATATATATATATATATAATTATATATATATATATATATATATATATATTAGTGCAATTCGAAAGTACCTGTCCACAGAGGCAACATCAAAACTCGTGGCATCTCTCATTCTTTCACGTCTGGACTATTGCAATTCTCTTTTGGCTGGTCTGCCAGCATCATCTATCCACTCCCTTCAACGTATTCAAAACTCTGCAGCTCGACTAGTCCTCAGAAATAAAAAATCTGAGCACATTACCCCTCTCTTGCGATCTCTCCACTGGCTGCCTGTGCCACAAAGAATAAACTATAAGATCAGTACTCTCTGTTACAAATGTCTCCACAAAAGCCCCTTCTACCTCGGGAAAATGTTCCACCGTACACCCTTCTCGTTCCCCCCGCTTGTGCAGATTCCTTGTGTTAAACACCTGATTCAACGCCATGTGGCCGTCGTTTTTTCTGTTTCTGCCCCATGTTTTGGAATTGGCCTCCTATCTTCTTCGCCAAAGGCCTTTTGTGACTCTTTTAAATCTGGCCTCAAACATTTTTGTTTCAAACTAGAATTTCCTTCCTTTTTTCATTTCATAGCTACCCCTGCTTTTCAACCCCAAAAAAATCCCATCACCCTCCCAAAGGTTTCGTGTGTGTGTGTGGTGTGTGTGTGGGGCATTTGGACTTGTTAGAACATTATCGCTTTTGGGTTGCAGCTGTGTAGAAGGGTTTGAGTGAAAGCGTTTGATTTGTCTGGCAAGTACGCGCTATATAAATTCCTTTTTTATTAATTATTATTATACATATTCACACACCAAAACCGGGAGGACAGTCAGACAGAAAGAGGAGTGTGTATCTATCTATCTATTATCTCTCTTATGGTATTTATATTATATTTATATATATATATATATATTTAATAAAATTTATTTTTATATATATAACTAAAATAAAAGGGTTGTTTCCAAAAATCTCACCTTTTGCCATGTTTTTAAAGTATCGAACGAATGTCAAAGTCCTTGGATGAGATTTAAAAAACCGGGGCCCCCGTGTGCGAATGCATGCAGAAATCTTCGCACATGTTAAACCCTTTTCCCACTTTTCGGAAGGGTTTGGGCCCTTTTGTGTGCGGTGGAAAAAATGACAAAATTTAAAAAACGATACACACGGGGGGGTGTAAAAAAAGACGAGTGCTTATTCTTTTCCCGATTTTAAAAGAATAAATACTTTTAAAAAAAAAAGAAAAAATAAAGTAGTACTTTTCAAGTATGTGTGTTGTGCGCAGCGCTTTGCGCCTGTGTGTGTGTGTGTGTGTGTGTGTGTGTGTGTGCGCGTGCCTTGTTAACTCGCACTTGCTTAACTCCTTTCTGTGACGTGTTGAAGTTAAAAATTCGGCGACTTGAATTTTTTTAAAAACACAAAGTGATGGTTAACTAAGGGGAAAGTCTCGGGCCCTTTTGGGGAAAACATTTTTTAAACCGTTGCTTTTTGCCCAAGCTTCCCTAGTTTTTGTCTGTTGGCCAATTTTTTTTTGGGGACTGTCAAAAAGTTATTTTGGGGGTTTTCGGGGCACTCCAGTGTTTGATTCTTTAAAAAAATTAATTGTTGTAAAAAAGTGACATCCATGGATTCAGCAGCTTCAGGGAACTTTATTTTGGTGAGAAATCCACAGTTCAAGGGGCTTTTGATGAATAGTTAAGGCATTTAAGATCCCACCCCTGTTTTTCAAATTTTTTTTTTTTCGCTTCAGTGCTTTTAAAAATTTTTAAAAAAATTAAATCAGTCTTAAAAAAAAATGTGAAACAATTAAAAAGAAGACTTAAAAACTTTTCATGATGTATAATGTGTTTTTTCTTATTTGTTGGGCCGTCTGCTAATTTTTAAAATATAGCCAAAAATCACGCGTCACCCCCAAAAGGGCCCAGGATCCATTTCACTGGGGACTCAATGGTTAAATGTTTTTTTTCCGTTTTAAAAGCAATGTTACATTTCTTCTCAACCCAACATTTATGAAAACCAAAGAAATCCCTAAAACCCCAAAAACAATATTTAAATTTAGTGAAAAAAATTTAAAGAAAAAGGAACCTTTTTTTTTTTTTTAATGGAAAAGTGATAATAACCTTACTGAAGGAGGGGGAGGGGGGGGGGGGGGGGGGGGGGGTTGTGGTTACTATTTATTTTGTGTGTGTGTGTGTGTGTGTGTGTGTGTGTGTGTGGTTTGTTTTGTTTTTGTGTGTGTGTGGTTTTGTTTTTTAAAATTAAAACTTGCTGCACAAGTGTTTGGAGACAACAAAATTTAAAAAAAGTCAGCAAAGTCATTCATGAACGGATGCATCCCTGTGATTTAAAAAATAAGCTTAAAAAATTAAAAAGGAATACTCCAATCGCTTACTTAAGGTGAATGGTATAAGGACACAATATTATTTAAATTTGTTAAAAAAAAAAATGTTTTCTTTCAAATTCAAAGTGAAAAATGTCTGAAACCTGGGGGTTTCTTTTAAACTGTTAAAATAATGATTTATAAATTAAAAATTTTAGTTTTCTACAAACATAACAAAGGGGAAGTTACATCTTCACTTAAATTTTTTTTCATTGGTCGGTTTACCCTGTAAAAACAATGTGTATTTGATAGTTTTATGAAATTTTAATGGGCCTTATTATTAGTTATTACAAAGAAAATTTTAAAAATAAAACTGCCGTGGCTCCCAGAACTGTGATTAGATTGAAGTTTGGGGTATGTGTGATACTTTAGTATTTTTTAGGTAGTCTGTTTCCATTTTGTAGCATTGGTTAAAAAGATTCCCGAATATTCAAAGCAGTGAACTTTTGTTTGTAATTTAATTTTTTTTATTTATTTGTTTTCCCCTTTTAAATCTTTGGGAGATTGTTGCGTGAAAATTTTGGGGTGCTCTCCCCAGGAAGAGCGATCGCCCCCAAAGGAGCGCCACCTTTTTTTGTTTTCTCCTGTTGAAATTATTTACTTTTTGTTCCCCCGTCAAATGACTTTTTTTTTACAAAATTCTGCCGGGACAATCTCTTTTTGAAAGGGGGTTTTTTTATGGCGCTAAAAAAATCATGTGTAACACACAGGCCTCGGTTTATTGTTCATTGAGAACTCACCCGCCCCCCACTCATGGTCTATGATAGGGGAAAAAATTTTGGCCCAAACGGGGGGTCGAACTACCGCCCTTCCGGCCCGGGGCTTTTGTTTCTGGCAGGTGCGTTACCCCCTTTGACCCCGGATCCACCTGATATAAATCTTAAAAAACTGTTAAAATATATCCATGATTAAATGGAACAAGTAAAAAAAAAAAAACCCCCGAAATTTTTAAAAAAATTTTTTAAAATTTTTTTGGGGAAATTTTTTTTTTTTTTTAATTTTTTTATTTTTTAGGGGTTTGGGAAAATTTAGTAAGGTTATTCATAAAACCCAGATTATCACATTTTTTTTTTATAATATTATAAATTTTTAATTTTGAAAAATTATTAAAATAAGATAAAATGGTCAAAAACATTTTAAATTAAAAAAGTTTTTTTTGTTTTGTATTGGGGAAAAATTTTGTTTGTTTTAACCCCTAGGGCTTGCATCAGGGCACAGTTTTAAAACCATGTGTTTTGTGTGGTGTGTTTTGAAAAAGTGGGAAAAAAAATTTCCATTTTTTTCAAACAATGAAGGGGGCCCTGCCCGCAAAAAAGGAAAAAAAGGGGGCCTCGGGAAAAATTTCCCTGGCAAATGCTCACGTGACTGGGCATTGTCAAAAAACCCTCGGATCAAGGGAAAGAATAACCAATAAGATTTGGTGTTTTTGCTTTGGGTTTCACGTTTTGTTGATTATTTCAACATGTAAAAGAAAGTAAAATGCTAAGAAAAAAAAAGAATACTCAAAACAGGGAAAAAGTGGTACCAATAAAAATTGTGAAAAATACACAGCCCTGCACACAACACACCACCCCACACCACACACCCACACAAATGCATGCTTATTAAATGTCCCATCTGAAAAAAAAAAGTTTGATTTGACTTTGACTTTGACCCCCCGGGTTTTTAGCATGTTGTATGTGAAAACAAGTTTGACTGCAGTTTTGACACAAAAGGGACTTGGTGTAGATTGAGTTCATCAAAGATAGTGGGTCGTCCCAACATTAAGTGATTAATCCAAGGGAAAAAACCCCTTTTAAATGGCCCCTCAAAATAAATTGCAAGAAAACATTTAAACCCTGATACTGTACTATATATATACTAGACTGTAGTCTGTACTAGGCCTGGTAACCTGCCCCTTCCCTCCCCCAAGAAATATTTATTTAAAATTTTTTATAGTGAACCTTACCCTTTTTTTGTGTGGCTTGCCTGAAATGATCTTTGAGTGCTGAGCTGTTGATGAAGATTTTTGAAATGGGGGGAAACAAAAAGAAAATTATAGAATGGTCCTTTTTTAAAAATTTGTAAAAGTAAGTGGAAGTTTTAAATCAAATTAAAATGTTCTTGTCATGGTCAATAACAAAATTTTTTTAGCAGTTTCTTTTTTCCCCATAACTTTGGTGGGTTTTAAATTAGTGAGAGTAAAAAAATTTAAAAATGGTTCCCGAAATTTTGGAAATCTTGGGAGAGCCTGCACTTTTGGAACTCCTGATTGGGCAGTGCCCGCTAAAGCTAACCCCTACCCCGGACAACAATATCAATAGTAAATAAATTTACAATTTGGCCCGTTTTTTGAGTTTTATTTTTTTAAAGCAGAAATTCACAACCCAGGCCTGCATCAATGTGAAATCAACAACCCTATCTCAATGCTTTATGATTTCTTACTTTTTCTTTGTTTAAGTTTGTTTTTTTTTTTTTGACTGAAACCAAAAAACCCAAGAAAAAAAAAATACAAACGGGGTTCAAAAGAAATGACCCCCCCAAAAAAAACAAAAAAAACAAAAAACCCCCAAAAAACCCCCCCACCACCCCCCCCCCCAAAAAAAACCAACCCCAAAAACAAAACCCCCCCAAAAAACCCCAAAAAAACAAAAAAAATAAAAAACCCCCCTCATGCCAAAAAGGGAAATAACTTGAAAAGCAATATTAACATGACAATATGAAATAAATGATTAAATGGGTATTTAAAATAAATCTTTATGCCCCCCCCCCCCCCCCCCCCCCCTCCCCCCCCCCCCCCCCCCCCCCCCCACCCCCCCCACATACTTATGCTGATTACACATATCAGGTATCACAATTGAACTGGGTTTATATTCTTGTTGTTTCTTCATTTTCTGTCTTAATTTTCCCTATTTACTCCTGAAGCGTTTTTGTTAAAATTTCTTGTTTGTTTGACACTTCATTTTTTATCTTTTGATTCTCTTAGGCATAAGCCTTATACAACAACAAATATAGACTAGATTATAGTGCTAAGACTTTCAATTTTTCGACTAGGCTAGTGACCAACTCACGCGCAAGTGCAAGCAGTAAGTGTGGAGGCTTCCCTGGTATGATCAAATCCGTTCGGTGTCTTGTCTCAACATTTCGCTCTTTTACAAAATAGGCAGCATATCTTCCTGAATCTGGTCCAGATCTTTAGTTTTCCTTTTCAGACGGTACTTTTCTTTCAAAGGCTTGTCACCTTTGTGCTGCTTTTTTCTGGCATATCTACCCATAATGATGATTTACTAATAATCACACAAGGTTGTTTTGTTGCAACTTCGATGATCGCCTTCAGGAACCATGTGTTCTCTAGCTTTACTAACTTCACTGAAGAGCGACTACGGAGAAGGGACATTACTCGTCCTATCCTTGGCTGCACTCCGCCTTTAACTTTTTCATCTATCTAATCTGTCCCGTTAGTCTGACGACCGAGTGGGAGCTCTCCACGCCCACCCACCCTCCACCACACACCCCCGTGCCATACCCATCCCCCACACCCCACCTCAAAGACTCAGCAACCATTTCCCTCCATTATTTCTCTTGTTCGCCTGTTCTCAGGGTTTGTTGGTTCTAGTTTAGGCTTGTCCTTTCACTGATGTTATCTCCAGCTCTTCCTTGGTCTGCTCTTCTTCTTCCTCCTTGGACGAGTGCCTTGCAAAACTGTCTTTGTAATTCCTTGGGATCTTGTGACATTGCCCATTACCATTAGTTTACGCTTTTTACGATCGTTAGAAGGTTCTCATAGGGTTCCAAAGGTTTGCTGTGCTTCTGTTTATGCACGCTTTCGTAGCTTATGTGGTCTTTGTAGGAGATGCCAAGAGTCTCCGAAAGCATATCATCTCCACTGCCAGTACTCTTCTCTCCAATCCTGCAGTCAGGGTCATGATTTACAGGATACCAGAAATATGGAGGTGACAAGGGAGCGCATTAGTCTGATCTTGGGAGACTAAGTGAGATATTCTTATCTCTCCAGATGTTGTTTAGTTTGACAAGCTGTTTTGTCTGTGCCGTCTGCATACTACTTCTGGCTTGGCTACTGGTCGTATTACAATGGCTCCCAGGTACTTGAAGCTTTGAAATGTTTCCAGCTTCTGCCTTAGTCATTACAGCCCCCCTTCTTCAGTGCTAATGCCGCTTGGTGTTGATTTGTCATCAGTTTGGTCTTATCTGCATGATTTCCATGCCGTATGTTTTTGGAGGCCTTATCCAAGTGTTCTGTTAGGCTGGCAAGCTCTTTTTTGATCCTGCTATTCCATCAATTTCAATTGCGAATGAATCGGAAGGTTTGTGATCGTTCTTCCACATTTGTGATGCCTATCATGAAGTTCCAGTGCATCAGCCATGATTCTCTCAAGGAAGCTGTTGAAAAGAGTGGGTTGAGAGTAGACAGCCCTGCCTACTCCAACTGTTGTTCGGAAACCATTCGTCGTGTTGTTGTTGTAGTACACTGCCACTGGTGGGCCTCTGCTGTACAGCTGTTTGATGCTCTCTGACAGTTTGCATTTGAAGTGTACAAGAAATGGTTGCCACAAAGCTGCATGCCACACCCTGTCAAATGCCTTCTTAACGATCGATAAATACGTTTGGTATAGGTCTTGTTGATGTTGAAGGTCCGCTACATAGATTCTGAGGTTGAATATCTGTTCTGTTTGTGCTGCGGCCTGCCTGAACCTGCTTTGTTCTCAGCCCTGTTGGTCTTGCTTTGTGGCTTCAGTCTATTCAATTTAGCTGCACATGACCTTGCTTGGGTGACCCTATGAGGCTGATGAGCGGTAATTATGGCATTTTGTAGATTTACTTTCTGAGGGGAGGGTGATGTGAGTGGACTGCGTCCATGGTGTTGGCCATTTTCCTGTCTGCCAGTTTTGTTGCAGATTTCTTAGTAGGGCGCTGATCTGGCTTCCCCTCCAGCTTTGGACCAAATCAGTTGAATGTTTGTCAGCCCTGCTGACTTCCCTTTTTCAGCGATCTGTCTGCTGTTTCCACTATCTTCTCGGGGAATTAGGTGATGTCTGTGTCTTTGTTTCGGGGTTACATTACGACTCTGGAATTGCGGTTCTATAGTTATACTGGTTGTGCAAGTAGTCTGTCCATCTGTTCAGAATTCCTGGTCGATCAGTGAGACACTTCATTTTTGTCTTGATTGTTAAATCCTTTCTCTGTTCGTGCTAGTAAGGTCTTTCACCAGCTGATATGCTTTCTTGCTATTGTTTTTCTTGATGTTTCTCTTCAATGTTTGGCACTGTTCACGAACCATTTCTCTTTTGCCTCGTCATGGACTTCCTGATTCTTTTGGTTGATGCCCTATATTGTTATGCTCTTTCTTTAGTTTTCATTTTTCTTTATCTTCAACTCTCTACGCTTGTCGCATAGTTGTAGGATGTTAGGTGTGGACCCTGGTTTTTTGACTGGTGGCGTTTGCCAAGAAGTCGTTTGCTGTTATCAGTCATGCTGTATTGATACTAATCGTCAGTGTGTGTCTATGTCTGAGTCTAAACACAGGAGTGCTGCAAACTTTCCACTATCCTTGCTAGAAAAATTTCTAATACTCTGGGTCTTCAGCTTCTCGAGGTTCAAATTTGATCCTGAGTTGTTCCGCTTGTGGATATTTCTTTAGGACGTAGTGGAAAGTCCATCATCACAAGATCATGATCAATCCTATTCTGCTCCTGGAAAACTTGTGTCTGTGCGATGGTTTAAAGTAGACTGAATCCGTCTTTTCACATGATGTAATAATTTGGTTGTGGTGTTCTCCATTTGGGCTATGCCATGTCCATTTTCTGGTTTTCTTGTGTGGGCAAGTGTATTCACTAGCTGGAGGTTGTTGTTATGGCAAACTCCAGGAGGTCTCAACGCCTCTTTCATTTGATTGATTATATTCAATGTGGCCACAAACGGCCTCCCAGTATTCCATGCATCTTTCCTACCTTGGCGTTCCAGTCGCCTTGCACAACGAGGAAGTCTTTCTTGGGGTGTTTGATTCAGAACCTCTTGTAGCTGGTATAATATTCTTCTACGGCTTCATCTGTGCAGTCTGATGTAAGTGGGGTATGCCTTGTTCTATAGTTATGTTAAAGGGGGTTGCTCTCAGGCGGTGGTAATAAGTCTGCTGGAAAGCGCTGAAGCTCTCTGACGGTGTTCACGGTGTCTTTGTGAACGGAAACCCCACGCCGTGTTCATGATTATCCTGTTTTCCATGTAGTATAATTTGTGTTTCCTGGGTCGTTGTTTCTCCAGGTTTTTACCTGACTTTCGCTGAGCCAAGGATGTGCCAATTGATATTGGCATTCATGTACGTCAGTTTCTTCACTTTGCCTGCCAGCTTTAGTGTTCGTAAATTCATGTGCCAATGTGGTGTTGTGTTCGGACGAATTTTGCTAGCGTTTTACATAGTAGCATACTTTCGACATCTGTCTGATGAGCAACAGAAGGCGCGGTCTTGGTAACCGGGCGACGGACCGATCCGGATATGCAGGTTCTGGCTGTCTTTGTCATTGGTGTATTCTTGGGCACAAATCCACCTGGCGGAGCCCATCCCTCTCCAGGTCGGATTTTTTGGTTGGGTTTACTCCCCACTTGTGGCAGGTGGTACTGGGTTACATGGTTACCAGTAGCAGAGGGAGTCTCTGACCTTTTCATACATTATTAATTTTCATACGTGCAAAGGACGTTTCCACGCATCCATAAAATTAAAAGGCATCCTCAGTAAAACAACATTAGGCCCTAAATCACAATTGATGCGATTCTTATGTCTTGAATGGGTTTGCATTTACTCTTAAATTTACATACCAAACGCTTGATGGTTGGAAGGTGTGTCGTGTGTTTTAAATATTATGTTTTAAACGTTTATTGTTTTTAAGTATGGCGAGTCAACCCGCTGGAATTTCTTGTCTTTGAGATAATAAAGCTATTGAATTTGAATTTGAATTCTGTACCCATGCTCGTGGCACTTTTTGTAAGTATGCTCTAGGAAATTATGTAATATACAAATTCGATAATTCTTTTTCCTTCTTACTATTATTTTTTACTACTATTGTTATTACTCTCTCCTTACTACTACTACTGTTGTTGATATTATCATATTCTGTTCGTAAGTTGGCCTCTATTCCTATAATATAAGTATTTTCTGCACGCACAAGTTTTCACACAGAAACATGTACAAGCAATCCTCAGATGTGATACTATCGTGACTGCGGCCGCTATAATTAATTTCCTCCCTGTTGAAAATTGGTTGTCGATTATTTTTTTTCGACACTCCCTTCGCTCAAGAAAGTCGGAACTGACGTAGTATGTGTAGTGAAAAGGGGATATTATATAACCCACCCCGCCCCCCCACTCCTTCTCTCTCTCTCTCTCTTCTCTCTTCTCTCTCTCTCTCTCTCATCTCTCTCTATTCAAAACGTTTTGATTGAAATTATTTTATTAATTTTTTTGTCTATGGTATTTGATTTGGTTGTATTCCAAATTATGCAATTCATTTGATGTTTTTCAATCTCTACTCCTCCTTGTCTGTTGTTCTGTCTGTCTGTCTGTCTGTCTCCTGTCTGTCTGTCTCTTCTCACTCTCTCTCTCTCTCTCTCTCTCTCTCTCTCTCTCTCTCTCTCTGTTTTTTGGTTTTTTGTTCTTTTGTTTTTGTTGGGGGGGGGGGGGAGGGCTGTTTTGAAAAGGGTTATTTCCCCTTGTTTCTACTGTGAGAGTGTATAAGTAATAATAATAATAATAATAATAATAAATGGAATTTATATAGCGCTGTATCTTGCACAGACAAATCAAAGCGATTGCACTCAGCTCATTCTTACACAGTCATGCAACCAATAGCAAGTAATAGTTCTAACAAGTCCAAATGCACACACACACACACACACACACGTTATACACTTTGGCAGGGTGGTGGAATTTTTGGCTGTTGAAAAGCAGGGATAGCTATGAAATGAAACAGGAGAGGAAATTCTTAGGTTTGAAACAAATATGTCTTGAGGCCAGATTTAAAAGAGTCACAAGAAGGCCTTTGGCGAAGAGAGATAGGGAGGCCATTCCAAATCGATGGACCAGAAACAGAGAAAGAGCGACGGCCAACAGTGGACTGGTTG
Source organism: Rapana venosa (assembly GCA_028751875.1). NCBI lineage: Eukaryota > Metazoa > Mollusca > Gastropoda > Neogastropoda > Muricidae > Rapana > Rapana venosa. Next base: position 43,286,403 of record CM054156.1, read on the forward strand.
AATCTAGATGTTTGTAAGCACAAGGAATCTGCAGCAGAGCGGAGGGAACGAGAAGGGGTGTACAGGTGGAGACATTCGCAGAGGTAGGAAGGTGCTGTTTTGTTGAGACATTTGTAACAGAGAGTACTGATCTTATGGTTTATTCTTTGTGGCACAGGCAGCCAGTGGAGAGATCGCAAGAGAGGGGTAATGTGCTCAGATTTTTTATTTCTGAGGACTAGTCGAGCTGCAGAGTTTTGAATACGTTGAAGGGAGTGGATAGATGATGCTGGCAGACCAGCCAAAAGAGAATTGCAATAGTCCAGACGTGAAAGAATGAGAGATGCCACAAGTTTTGATGTTGCGTCTGTGGACAGGTACTTTCGAATTGCACTGATACGCTGTAATTGATAGAAGCAGGACTGGCAGGTCTGGGTGATGAATTTTTGCATAGAGAGTGTGTTGTCAATAATGACCCCTAGATACTTTACAGCAGTGGATAGAGGGACTGATGCATTGCCGAATTCTATTGGAGCTGTTGTAATGGAAGAGAGTTTGTTTTTGGTCCCTACAAGCATGGCTTCAGTTTTATCAGCGTTTAGTTGTAACTTGTTCTCTATCATCCAGTTTTGGATATCTTGAAAGCAATAGGTCATGTTCATCAAGAGGGAAGGCAGATTTTCAGGAGTGTCACTGCTTAGAATCTGAGAGTCATCTGCATAAAAGTGATGGTTGATCTGATGACGGTTAATTATATGTGACAGTGGAGCGGTGTAGAGAGTGAAAAGAACAGGGCCCAGAACTGATCCCTGCGGGACTCCACATTCCAGTCTGGCAGGTACTGACTGAATCTTGTTTACTGTGACTGTCTGGAATCGGTCAGTCAGGTATGAGCTAAACCAGGTGAGGGCTGTACCAGTAACACCAAACGTTTCTTGAAGACGGGAGAGAAGGATAGAGTGGTCAATAGTGTCGAAGGCTGCAGATAAGTCGAGTAGAGTGAGGAGGGAGATTTTCCCTGAGTCAGAAGCAAGTAGAAGCATGTTTAAGGTGTGATTTAGGGTGGTTTCAGTGCTGTGGTTGGCACGATAGGCAGACTGAAACGCAGGAAGAAGACTGTTGGAGAGAAGGTGGTTGTTGAGCTGTTTCAGAACTACTCTTTCAAGGACTTTAAAGATAAAAGGAAGGTTGGAAACAGGTCTGTAATTCTTCAGAATGTTAGGGTCAAGGTCATGCTTTTTGAGTAATGGTGTGACTAAAGCAGTTTTGAGAGCTGAAGAAACATTTCCAGAAACAAGAGATGAGTTTACTATCTTTGTGATAGCGGGTATGAGCTGTGGCAGGCACTGCGCGAAAAGAGAAGCAGGTATGGGGTCGAGATCGCATGATTTTATAGTCATTCCTTTCAGATTTGTCTCGATTTCTTTCTCGCTTGCTAGATGAAAGGACAGGAGAGGAGTGCCAGAAAATTGAGGATCACAAATTGCAGGCTGGAAAGGAGTCTGATCCAAGCTAGAGCGATTGTTGCGGATTTTTTCAGAAAAGAATGCAGAAAATATGGAAGGAAGTTCAGAGTGGTTGTAGATAGAAGGCAGAGGGCTAGCCTTCGCAGATCCAAGCAGAGTGGATGTGAGGGAAAAAGAGATTTCATAGATGTGGCATCAAGAACTTGAGAAGAGTAATACTTTGTTTTTGCTGAATGGATTAAGGTTTTGACTTTGTTGATTTGTTTACGGAGAAGCTGTTTGTTTATTTCAGTTTTTGTTTTTCGCCATTGCCGTTCTAGTTGCCGGCGTTTGCGTTTTGCGACCAGGATGTCATGGGTGTACCATGGTGCACAGGGCCTATCAGGTAGGAGATGGTCAGTAGGAGGTGCATGCTCATCAAGGAGTTGGCTGAGGACGGTATTGTAGTGCTTAGAAGGGTCAGTATGGTCAGGGATTTGTGATAGACGTTCAGCAGCTTGGGAAAGAAAAGTTTGAATATCTATGGCCTTGAGGTTGCGACGGGTAATGCACTTCTTCTTTCTGATAGGTTTTGCAATGTTTAGGGAGAAAAGTATGGTAGAATGATCGGAGAGCAGTTCGTCAGTGACAGATACAGACTGAGATGTGACTAGACCTTGTGAAACATCGGTGATAAGCCAGTCTAAAATGTGACCAGATCTGTGTGTTGGGTTATTATTAAGATGTATCCCTACGGGCGGGGACTAGATGTAAAAAAGCACATGAGTGCTTATTTATTATCCTCGAAATAAAAGAATTTGTCATTGTCATTGTCATTCTCTCTCCTCTCTCTCTCTCTCTCTCTCTCTCTCCTCTTCTCTCTCTCTCTCTCTCTCTCTCTCTCTCTCTCTCTCTCTCTTCTGTTCGACTGCTCTCTCTGATTTAATTTTTTAATGCATTATTTGTTGTGTCTGCATACGTAGGTGTATGTGTATATGTAAACATATGTGTGTAATTTGTATGAACAATTTATGATTAGAGATGATAATTTATGGGGAGATGAAGGGATTTGCTGAAAGTAGTTTGAAATGGATGTCAGTGTGCTAAATCATAATTTCAGGTTTGTTTATTAGCTCATTTTTGTTTGTTTGTTTGTTTGTCTGTTTGAGTCTGTTTTATTTACTTGAAATTTGTTATGCAATTATTTACATTTGAGATTTTCCTTTGCGTTTTTCTTTGGGGGGAAAGGGAATGGGTGGGTGGGGTTGAGGGCATGGTGTAAAGAAGCTGTAAGCTTATCCACTTACCCTCAATAAAAAATTTCGTATTCGTATTCGTATTCGTATTCGTTTTCTCTCCTCTCTCTCTCTCTCTCTCTCTCTCTCTCTCTCTCTCTCTCTCTCTCTCTCTCTCTCTCTCTCCTCTCTCTCTCTCTCTCTTTTAGTTCTAGCCTATCAATCAAGGCATCCAGACCTCATGGGAAAATAAAACAGTTCTAGGTGGCCCTGCGGTTGAGGATGAATGTCGGCCATTCTATAGGCATTCATTGATCCTCTCCAGATCACTCACACACACACACACACACACACAAGGACTTTTGGGGAGACTATAAACCGAGGTCCCTTGTTCGAACACACGCAGAACATCTTGCGCACACGTTAAAACCCGTTCCGCTTTTCGGAAGAGTAGGCCATTGTGTGCCGGTGGGAACGGATGACAAAATTGCATACAACCGGGGACTAGATGTAAATAAAAGCACAGGAGTGCTTATTATATATTATTCTCGAAATGAAAGAATAAATAAAATAAATAAATAACGCGCGCGCACTCACACAACACTACTCTCTCTCTCTCTCTCTCTCTCTCTCTCTCTCCCCCCACACACACACACACACACACTTGGAAAGCATTAAAATCAAACAAAACAATCGAAACCAATGACACTTAAAGTAAGCGTACACTAGATCACCAGCCTTGCTGCTAAAGAACAGCCAGTGCAGATCTACACCAGGCTGGTTTAGAAAGGAACTGACACTACGCAGGATCAGTAGAAGTCTCCTACAGGCTGACGACCTACATCCTATGTTATAGTTCCAACCTCAACTACCCCGCTTTTAAAAATCATAAAGCAGCAAAGACAACATCATTATTATCATGGACTGTGTGAGACAGATCAAACAAACGAAAAACCACAAAAAGACAATACGACAGTCAAACGAGAGAAGAAAAGACGGACAGACAACCAAAAAACAAAAAAAGACAACACAACAGAAGTCAAGAAAGAATGACAAGACAGGGAAAAAAAGAAAAAAAAAGAAAGCAAGACAGAAAAAAAGACATACAGGGATTGTGTGAGCTTGGTTATCTACTCCAAGCCACATGTTTGGGTTGTTGTTTTTTTCTGAGCTGGCAATGACGTTTCTCTACATTTGACGTCACTTAGATTTGTGTCATATCCAAGTAGTCAGAAAAAATGACGTCATCAGTCTGTTTCGCTTACATTCTTCATTGAAAGGGGAGGTGATGGTTGGTGGACTTTTCCTGATGGGGTGGGGAAAGTTTGTTTGAAACTTGATTTGATGACATTGACGTAGCTGTTGTTGTTGGCTGTATGGACGTGGAGGCAGAGGTTGGTGGAACGCTTGCTGTCTGTGTTTCTGTTTCTGCCTGTGCTGATCTTGTTGACTGGGCTACCAGAGAGTGTTGAATTTTGAGAGCATCCTGTTGAAAAATCCCCTTGAACAGGGCAGGCGTCTCAGTGGTGGCTCGAACCCAGGCTTGATCCCGCCCGAGCTTAACGCTAGATCAGCAGTACAACGATAAGAATAGACGGCACCTTTTTGGGAGCTTGTGTTTAGAATAACCGGGAAGCCAAATTCCAGCTAAATTGTAGGGAACAAAAAAAGGGTTGCTGCAAAAAAAATCTCACCATTGGAAAACTTAGGGCTTAGCTTTTCTGGCCCGGGTTTATTGTTGTGGAAAAATAAAAACTTTGTAGGGGGTGATGTTTGGTTTTACTTCACATAAGACATTTTCCCACATCCCCACCCACATTTCAGTAATAGTAACTCAAATTAGGGGACTTGAATCGCTGTATGATAAACAAACAGAACATCCCCTTTAAAAAAATTTTTTTTTAAAAAACTTATAACTTTTAAATAAACATTATCTTAAGGCTGCCAAAAATTTTTAAATTTTTCCAGCAATAAGTTTTTTCGCAAAAAAATTATTTTAATTTAAATAAAACAAAAATCATACTTCAGTTAGCTAATATGTAAAAATAATTAAACACTTTGACAAAAGTGCTTATAAAAAGTTCTCACCTGACCAAATGAAACGTAAACACAAGAATGGGGACAAACCAAAAATAGACTTCTTAAATTTCCCTAAATTTTAAAGGGGATATCATTTGAGTAGAATTTGATGTCACACAAGAGAAAATTTTCAAAGATTTTGGTCTTCACCTAGTTTTTGGCTGTCAAGTATTTTATAAAAGGGGACTGATCTAATGTTTTTTTTATACAGAAAAAAAAATCCCTTAAGAAATGTGGACTTTTTAAAATTTTCAAACGGCAATCTTTCCCTCTTAGAAAATAAAAGAAAGAAACTGTCACTTTCATTTCAAACTAAAGGGAAATTTGTACTCCTAAATAACAAAATAAACCTGAACGGGGCTTACTATCTATAAACACTCACTATAACTAACATGCCTAAGAAAAAACTGATAAATTTTTGGGCACCGGCACACCAAAAAAAAAACCAACATCTGAAGGTGTTATTAGCCTTAATTTAAATTTCACACGCTGTTCTTCACAATATCTTGCTGGTTTCCTTGCAACATAACCACTGGCTGATCTGGTCACCCGGGTTGAGCCATTGGAAACAGTTGGTGGAGGGGAAAACTTGCTGGTGTTCAATGGAACAGCTACAATGTTCTTGGGATCCCCACTGATGCCCTGGGAATCCACCATGACAGTCCTGGGGGCTGGAGTCACTGTCTGCTGCATCTGTTGGTCTGTTGTTGGCATTGGCGGTGTGTTCTGGACAATGCTGCCCTGGTCGGTGTTGGTATGCTGCTCTGCTGGTGCTGCTTGCCGACAGTACTGGGCAATGAAGGTACTGTCTGCAAATACCTGCGGTTGCGTCGTAGTACGCCTGCTGGGGTGTTGACAAGGTAAGTACGGTTGCTAGGGTCCATGGCTACAACCGTCCCGGATCTGTCCCACGTTTTCTCATCATCTCCCTTGATGAGAACAGAATCGCCTGATCTCAAAGGGGGGGGGGGGGGGGGGGGGGGGGGGTGAGACACAACTCCATGATGCCGGTCATAATTGACCTTGTAGCTCTGCTTGTAGTAACTTGGGCACTAGATTCTCTGGAAGCGTTGGCAGTTTGGTTTTCAGCTGCCTACCCATCAAGGCAACTGAAGAACTGACACCTGTGCTGGAGTGAGGAGTAGCTCTGTAGTTCAACCGTGCTGTCTCTGGGTCTTGCTGATCCAGAATTTTCTTTGCTATTTTGACGGAGCTTTCTGCTTGGCCGTTCGATTGAGGAAAACCAGGACTGCGGGTCCTATGGTGAATATCATGCTCCTTTCAGAAATCTGCAAACTCATGGGAATTGAACTGTGGCCCATTGTCAGAAATAAGCTCATCAGGGATGCCATGTGTTGTGAACAGTTTCTTCATGACTCTGAACACACTAGAGGCTGCTGTTGACATGAGATATGCAATCTCTATCCATCTGGAATAGTAGTCCATCACAATGAGATAGTCCTTCCCATGGTGGCTGCTTAGTTCTGTCCCTAACTTTTGCCATGGTCCCTGTGGAAGGGGTGTTGGACGTAGTGGCTCTTTCTTCTGAGTCAGCCTATTCTGTCTACACATCTCGCAGTTTTACACCACCTGTTTCAGTTCTTTGCTTAGACCTGGCCACCACACTGATGATTGTGCATTTTGCCTACACTTGCCTAAACCTTGATGGGACTCGTGTAGCTTTTGAAGTACGTGCTGTTGCTTTGACTTCGGGATAACAATCCTATTTCCATACACAACTAAGCCATCCACTAAGGACAACTCAGCTTGTGCACGCTCGTAGCCCTGAAGATGATAGGGTACAGTCTGTGGCCATCCATTCAGTATGTGTCCTATCACAAGCTGTAGATCTGTGTCATGTACTGTCTCTGCTCTCAGGATGTCTAGTCTTTGACTGGTCACTAGCCATTGAGATTCTACATAGTCAACGTATGCTGTAACAGTTTCATCCATGTCCTTGTCTTGTTGATCTGTGTGAGTTACTGGAAGGCGGTAAATAGAATTTGCAATCACGATCGACTTTCCTGGAACATGCACTACAACAGGGTTGAAACGTTGGAGTCGAATTAAACAGTCTCTGACACCTCACTGGCGCTTTGTCCTAATCTTTGCTGGTCATCAGAGGAACCAAGGGTTTGTGATCTGTTTGCAGTTCAAAACTGTCCAGTCCAACCAGATACTTTGAAAACTTCTCACATGCCCAAACGGATGCAAGACATTCCTTCTCTATTTGAGCATATCTTTGTTCATAGTCTGTCAGTGTCCTGGAGGCAAAGGTAATGGGAACGAGTTTGCCTTCGTCATTCCACTGCATGATCATTGCACCTATACCATAACTACTGCTGTCAGCACTGACCACGGTGCTCTTGTTTGGATTGTAGAAAGCTAACGCAGTTGATTCGGCTATGCATTTCTTCACCTCATCAAATGCTTGCTGTTGAGGCAGACCCACATCCATTGGACGTCTCCTTTCAGCAGATCTGTCACAGGCTGTAGCTTTGTTGCCATGCCCGACACACACTTGGTCATATACTTGAACATTCCACACACTGTTCTGAGTTCTTGAACTGATTTCCAAGCGCTTTGATATGTTTTTGCAAGATATAACGCTGTATAAATTCCACGTATTATCATTATTATTATTATTATTTTGGTGCTGACATGTCATGTATGACTCTTACTTTCTGTGGATTTGGTGTTATTCCTTTAGCACTCACGATGTGGCCAAAGAATTTGACTTCACTTATCTTCATGTGGCATTTTTCTTCATTCAGTTTCATGCCAGAGTCTTGAATTATTTTCAGAACTTGTTCCAATCTGGTGTCATGCTCTTCCACAGTTTTCCCATAATTATACGATGGTGTCATCCATGATAGTGTCGCATCCCTCAAGGCCATGTAGGGACTTCCTTCATTTTCGACAGGAAAACTTCAGGGCCTAGACTGATTCCCATGGGTACTCACTGGAAACAGTATCTCCCATGTGGTGTAATAAAGGTTGTGAGTGGCATGCTTTCTTCTGCTATTGGTATCTGATAAAAACCAGATGATGGGTCAAGATTGGAAAATACTGTGGATCCTGACAGTTTGGGTGCTATGTCGTCTAAATTTGGCAACATACAATGTGGTAGTTTCACTGCAGTGTTCAGCTTCTTGAAGTCCACTGTCACCCTAATCTGTCCATAAGGTTTCACTATAGGAACCATAGGAGCGCACCAGTCTGTAGGCTCCTTTACTTCTTTGGTCACACCAGCCTGTTCAAGTCTGTCCAGTTCTTTCTTCACCTTGTCTCTCAGTGGAAAGGGAACTCGTCTAGGTGTTTTTGTGCAGTGTGGTGTTGAATTTTCTTTTATCTTGATCTTCACTGGTTCTGTCTTCAGTAGACCTGTAGAAACCAAACAGGTTGCTTGACATGCGCTTGACAGGGTTTCTTCCAAACTTGTCATCAAACCCATCTTCACTGCTGCTGTTCTGCTGAGGAGATTGCTTTTTGACGTCAGATTGGCAACAACAACTCAAACTTGAAAGCTTTTCTTTGTAAGCTGTCTCAGCCCAAAACTCTTCTTTTGTCTGAACTTTTCCTCCCGGCAAAGTCATTTTCACTGTGGTTTTCTTTAACTGTGGCCTATGTTTCAGTTTTTTTAATGTCTCTTCATGCATCACAGTTATGTCTGCTCCAGAGTCTATCTTGAAATTGACTAGAGTGCCTTTGATCTGAAGCGTTTCTACCCAGGGTTTTGAGTTTTCTTTGATTACTGTCAGAGAGTTCAGCTCAAATACTTCATCTTCGAAAGTTTCTTCTCCTGAGTCCTCTTGAACTTCTCTCACTCCTGTAGATCTGCACATCTTCTCAAAGTGGTTCTTGCCACACTTGGGGCAGGTTTTGTTGTATGCAGGACACGCCCTTCCTTTGTGTTCAAATCCACATCTATCACACCTAGAGCTCTTCTTCACTGAAGTAGATGTTTGACTACCTCTTCCACGGCCTCGACTTCTTGCCATACCGCGACCTCTGTGTGAACTTCTGCTAGACATCCTAACTCTTCGTAGAGTTTCACTTATGTGTTTTTCAGACTGCTCTTGTGCCTGCTTGGTGACCTGTTCTTGTTGTCTAGAAATTGTCAGCGCTTTCTCGAGGGTTAGGTCTGAAATGAGTTGGAGTTTTTCTCTCAGCTTTCTATCATGCAGATTACCACCAGTCTATCTCTAATTTGTTCTTGTTGTCTGTCCCCATAGTCGCAGTACTGACTGAGTTTTAACAGGCTTCTGTAGAATTCCTCTACAGTCTCACCTGCTGACTGTCTTCTGTCTTGGCATTTGGATCTCTCGTGAATGACGTTTTTCTTAACTACGAAGTAGTCAGTTAATTTTTTCACAACAGTCTCAAAGTCTTTATCACTTTCATGCTCTGTCTGTCTATTTGCACCTTCGCCAGTGGCAACTTCCTTCCAATCGAACGATTTAAAAATCTGTTCCGATTCTGGACCCATGATGTATAATAAAGTGTCTCTCTGCACTTCACCATCATCACCATGTAGTTTGGTAGCATGACCATAATCTTCTAAATCTGTCTAGCCATTCTTTCCATGCTCCTGGCTTGATCGAGAAAGGCTGGGGAGGGGGTCAACGAGGCTGCAGCTTGTTGCTTAAACTAACTTAATGCTTGCTAACACCTCTGACACCATATTCTGGTCCTTGATTATTGTGTGTGGACAAATAGAGACAAGACTTCGTATGGGGTAGATGTTTGGTTTTACTTCATGATAGCTGACATGTTCCAGTGATCGCCACCCCAGGCATAAGTAATGAGTAACACAGAGTTACGGGACTTGAAACGTCTGCTACTGATATAGACAATATGGAACATTAGCCAAGGAACAAAAAGACAACAAACAAAGCTGTTGGGAAAAGGAGCCTAACAATTACAATTATACCATTTAGCAGCTCATAAAACATGCACCAAACACTCTTGTCTCGGCTTCTGTCTGTCAGCCTCTCTCTCTCTCTCTCCTCTCATCTCTCTCTCTCATCTCTCTCCATCTCTCTCTCTCTCTCGCTCTCTCTTTCGCTCTCTCTCTCTCTCTCTATTCCTGCCTCTGACCTCCTCCCTTGCCTTTTCACAACCATGTCCAAAAAGATTCACAACTACAAACGACTGCCATTCCAGTCTTAACAGCTTGAGCACAGTATTGCTATCACACATCTCCACTGCCAACTGTCCACAGCCATCTCCCACCATCAATGCCTCACAGCACAATGTTGACACCTTACAGACAAGAGAACAAACACTTGCCACATAACAGATAGAGGAGAAAACAGCCAACGCCAGCAAAGTCAGCACAGTCCAAACAAAAAACCCATATGATGCCACAGAGATCATGCACTGAAGTCGAGATTGCCGACCTATCAGCACAAAACACCCAACTACGACAAGGTCGTCCAAACAAGCCAAAAGCTGGCTGCTTTTTCAACGACTGGGCCAAAACCACTGAAAAGAAATCAAGCATTAAAGAAACTCCTACCTATCACTGTTACCTCAACCTCGCCATCCACTCCAACAATAAGTTCAGTCACCTTCCTTCCATAGATTCCCACCAGCAATCTAACACCACCTCCAGAATTCCTTAAGTGACTCCCTTCTGAATATACGACCCCCCTTTAGAAAGAAGAAATCATCTTCCCAATCCCCCATGATTATAGATTTTCACTCCTCGGCCCTGGCCAAAACCCCTACCCAAACCGCCCCTCCTCCCTCCCCTCCTTCATTACCAAAAACGCAAATGACAAGTAATTCAGTTCCCAGAAGGCCTATCAATTCCATAACCCCCCTTCCGCGTCTCCCCTTCCCAACTCCTTAGAGGCACTATTATAATAAGGTCTGGCCCCCACTGCAGCCAGGAGGTACTGATCGGTCTTAAGTGCAGTGAGAGACAGAAGTTCTCCCCACAGCGACAATCTAAAAACTTGTCAGTTACCAGTCCTGACAGTCCAACACCTCTTGAAGTGGTGGTCAACCACTCCCCCTTCACAACACGCAAACAGATCATCTTCCATGTTGGCATCAAACAACTGCCTACAAAGTGGCACAGTTAAATGCACGGACATGGCCAAGAGTGGTCAGAGGACCTACGCCAGGCTTTTCCCCATGCCACCATAAAAGCCTCTGCAACATCCGCCTTACGGCCGACACCATACCCACCAGTTCTGTGGAGGGGGTCCATCACCAACCTCTCCAAGGTCTGTGCTCGAGAGGGGGTATAATTTACAGCCGATCACACCTCTCTTTTCAGACTGGGAGTGGGCACCCAGGAATGCCCTCTATAAGTACATGGACCTCTCCCACCCAAGTGTCGTGTTGGATAGAGCATGACATACAAATGCCACAGCCCACCAAACCTTGCACCGCACTTCAACCACCTATGGCCAGATGCAATGGGCTCGCCAAACAAAGCCACCTCACAACAGTGAAATGCAATCTGCCAGCAACTGTCACGCGGCAACGGCAGAGCACTTTCTCCCCACCCAGCCCCAAGTCCACTGCCTTTGGCCAGAGAGGGGACAAGTTCACTGAGGGGACTTTGAGGAGGACTTTCCCTCTATACTACAGCCAAACAAGACTGCCTGGGGCCTTCCACACCATCATTCACCGGGACACCCAGAAGAAGCTGCTGGAGGTCCTGCTGAATACCATCCAGCAAGCCCTTCACTGACCTAACCACCCCCAATCATCCATAGAGACGGGCGGAGAGGCCAGAAGAATGAGAAGAAGAGTCTGTGTATGGATCTGTGTGTGTGTGTGTGTATGTGTTGTGTTTGTGTATGTGTGAGCTACACGAAACGCGCGTTGTACGTTAATATGTGTGTTTGAGTATGGTGTTGTACTCTATGTTGTGTATGCGTGTCGTGTGTGTAAAGTTGTGTAGGATAAGTATGTATATGTAAGGGCGTGTGTGTCAGTGTGTAGTGTAAGTATGTGTGTGTATGTGAAGTAACGAACACGCGTGTGCGTAAAATTTGTCATTGGGTGTTATGCGTGTGTACTCTTGCTGTGTATGCGTGCGTGTGTGCACGTGTGTATGTAAAAAGTTGTATATGTAAGGGCTTTGTGAGTGTGTGTTTTGTGATTTGTGTGGTGTGTGTCTTTGTGTGTGTTTAATCCTTCATTTTTGTTGCTGTTGTTGGGGTTGGGTTTTTTTTTTTTCGTTGTGTGTGTGTGTGTATGCTTTTTTTGTGGTGTTTTGTTGGGTTTTGTTTTTGTTTTGTTGTTGCTGTTTTTGGTGTTTTTTTAAAACCTTCCCCCACACCAAATTGCAAGTCGTGTGGAAGTGTGGCTCAAATACTGGTAATCCTTCTGCTCTTTCCAACATCCCTAGTTTCTTTTAAAAACATTTTTATTATATTTATTATATTTTTATATATTTTTTTTTTACATTTGTTTTATGGTTCCTTTTGCGCTTATTTCAAGATTGATGGAACATGGTGCAGTGAAAAGTGTGATCCTCCGAACATTGAGGACTGTAGACCTGGGGGTTTGTTTTGTGTGTGTGTGTGGTGGGGGTTTGTGTTGATTTGTTTTGGTCTTTGGTTTTTTGTGTGTGTTTGTTGTTGTGTTGTTGTAGTTGTTTGCCTTTTTTGTTTGGTTTGGAGTTTTTTGTTTTTGTTTTTTAAAACAACAGTTTTGACCATGCTACAGGTCTCAGCTTTGTTATGACAGTCCCCATGCAGTGAATAGTGGTGCAACATGTGCATCGAATTGGGACGATTCGCCTGTGTGGCATTGTTCTGTTACTTCTGAGTGGACATTGTTTCAGTCACTTGTGAGTGACATTTTCAGTGAGGAAGGAGCTGTGTAGCAATCCCCTTGGACTAACTGCTGAGTGGCCTTTTTCAGTAATAAACAAACTGTGCAGTGACGTGTGTGCAACACTATGCATCGAACAAGGGCTATTCGCGTGTGGGCCATAATATGTTCAGTGACTCTGAGTGACATTATTCAGTTATGCTGAGTGACTTTATTCAGTGAGGGAATGAAGCCGTGCAGCAATCCCTGGCTACTTGCCTGAGTGGCGCTTTTTCGTGGACAAACAAAACTGTGCTGTGCTGCGAGTTCCCTATCACCCAACCCCCTACGATTTTGCTGGTGACCCTTTTAGTAACAAGTGCTGTACCATCTCTCCGGAACTCTCAGTGTCATCAGGTTGCTTCAAGGAGAGGCGGCACTAGTCAATTGGTATTGTGGCCTTGGGAGGATCTTCATGGGAGGACTAGCTGTGACCAGGCTCTAAGTGGAAGCAGGGAACCTTGTATTGACACTACAGGGTTGATAGCGAAGTTACCTGAGCTTTGTTGGCCATGTTGTGAAGCTATTAACATGAGGATTTCAAATATCAGTTCCTTATTGTCGGTTTGAGTCGGTTATTTTGTTTTCCCTCACTCAATTCTGTTTCCTTGTTTTTGTTTACTTATTTTTCCTCTCCACCACCACCCTATCAGTTTCCCCCGTTTAGGTGTTGAGTTCTCAACTACAAATCTATTTTTCTATTTGCCTACTGCCAGTTGTTCCTTTCTTGTTTGTCTTCCCTTACACATATCCTTCCTCACAAACCTCAAATAAGACACATGCATACCAAACACAATTAATGGCCTCTAAGGATGGGCTAACGTATTTGCACCTAAATATTAAACCATGCATTTTCATAAAATCGTGAAGAATCTCAACTTTATCACTAACAAAGGCATCCATTTCACATACTAGGGCGATCTGAGTCGAGACTATGAGACCCACATATTGGACACTGATATTTTATATTCTTCCAGGATATAATAATCCTGCGTAAGATCAAACAAAAAACCCCAAAGAAAACCGGAACTCTAATCTATATAGTGAGTCCATAACCTTCAAGCGTCTTCTCCTTTAGGATTCATTATGGTGTAGAATCCATATGGATTGAGATTTCCTATAAAAGGTGCCAACTATTGTAATTGGGCTCTGCTTATTGGGAATCCAACAGAAAGGAAAAAAATGGACTGACAATTTGACTCCATGATGATACAGTCTATTCGCATCAAGTGGAAAAATTCTTATGTAGGAGACTTTAATATCGATCTAAACATAAAGTAAATAATCAAATGACCCAATTAATAAATTATAAACCTCCACAACTAATAATTCACCCACAGAGCGTCACCACCAAATTCAAGCACAATAATTGACCTATCTATAATATCTAACCCAACAAACATTGTCGAAACTTGTATCACAGTCTATCACTCGTAGCGATCACTACCCAGTCTGTATCACGTGGTCAAAAAAAACGAACAAAAATCCCCAGAACCTGGCCACAAAACTATTTACATTCGTTCCTTTGCTAAAGTTGATGAGAATTTTTTTATCAGATTTAAGTACTCCATTCTTTCGGAAAACAATCAACATTACTGATCCAGACTTAGCCATAGAATTTTGGAAGATAAACACTTTTACTGCTATTTACAACAAACATGCCCCATAAAATCATTAGAAATCAAATCTACCCCCACCACGTGGTCACTAAGGAACATAAGAAGTAAGATGCTATCTTAGAGACCGTTTAAATGAAACATAATAATATTTTATGAAGCGTCAAAAAAATTAAGAAAAAGCATAAACTCACAAAAACGGCGAGGTGGGAAAAAAAAGGAAATTTTTCCAAGAACTTACTATCCACCAAACAAAACTCAAAGAATGTATGGCGAGCTAAAATCAATATAACTAACAAACAAGCATCTTCCCAAACCAAATGTAATCAATGACGGTTATGCTGACAATTAACGATCATTTTCATTAATGTCTCTATAACATTATTAATAAAATGATAAATCAAAGTCCAATAACTCAATGAATCTAAGAACAATACTTGAAAGGAAAGCATACTCCTTCAAAACTTCACATTCCATTTATGTCTGTTCTTGTGTCTTATGGTTATCTTACCACTCAAACAATCAAAGAACGCGCGTTTGATGGGAATAGACAGCAGAATTATGAAGCTATCAGCTCCAGTTTCACAGACACATAAATTCTATTTAACCTTTGTCTTGAAATAAAACATTTTCCCAATGCCTTCACAAACAGCTAAAGTAATCCCCATTCTACAAATTTGGTGGAACTTCAGACCTCAAAACTATAGACCAATTTCCATCCTATCTATCCTTTCCAATCCCTTGGAACAAAACATATAAACAAATCACATAGTCCGTCATTTAGTTTCTTCCAATTAATTCACTAATCAGTCTGGATTAGGGACAAAATCACTCATGTCCATACTGCATGATTAGCTCTTAGACCAACTGGCTATCAAATTAATGACACTTAACTTTTGTGGGGCCCCCCCCCCCCACCCCCACCCACCCGAGTAACTATTTTGTCGATCTCAAAAAGCTTTTGAACCAATTGACCACACCCTTATCATAAAAAAACTAAACCTGTACCATTTTCTACAAAACCTTACAACTACTTGGCTTCCCTATCTAGAAAAACAGGAAAACAGTGTGTCTCAATAGGCACAACTAATCCACACTACAAGCCATCATTATGGAGTACCACATGGATCCATACTAGACCTATTTTTCGCATAACATAAACGCCCTACCTCTCACATCAAATCCAAATGCGAATATTTGCTGATGACACTCACTATTCATACGAGCCACAATAACCCTATCTTTAGCAAAAGGCATTACAAAAAAGTGTTGATCAGCTTATTGATGGACCCGAACTAAACATATGTCTATAACCCCCAACCAAAAAAAACAAAATACATGCTTATTACCACTAGACCAAGCGTCACAAAAATCTTAACCAACAAAATTTACTCCATCAAATTAAAATGGACGTAATGAACAAAACCCATCACCACAAGGTTTTAGGGGTAAAACTATTGAAGAAAATCTCAGTTGGTTTCTACCATCATATATCAAACTATGCAAATTCATGTCCCAAGAGTATACCAGCTTTCTTAAAATCAAGCATTTCTGAGACTTTCATTTCCAAGGAACTGATTGTTCCCATTCTTTATACTATCGCATACACTATGCTTCTACCCTATGGGATTCGCTAGTGCAAACATATGAAAACGTTACTGGAGTCTGTTCAAACGTGCTCTCAAACTGGTCCTTTTAAAAAGACAAGCTTACTAGTAGCTGACTACTCAATTAAATTCTCCCCTTAGCCCAACGCCTAAAAATATAACAAAGGAGTCATGATGTTCAAGTTCATGGCCAGGAACTGTTTCCATCTACTTAAAAGACAAATTCCCCTTAACCAATCAGAAATACTATTTAAAGCCAGTGTCTCTATTCCGGAGAATAGACTTATTCAAAAGTCTACTTTACTCAGGCCCTATGCTGTGGAACTCCCTTCCAGATTCAGTTAAAACACATAATCTAATAACAATCTACAAAACTCGATTATCAACTCACTTGAGAATCACACAAGAACAAACCACAGTCCATAGCCTCAAACAAAGTTGCATATCCTCCCTTAGCCTACCTGCACTTTGCATCCTACCTATCTGCCCTTCCTTTCCCTTTCACCTGTATGTATGTCAGACTGTTGTCCTCTCTCTCTCTCTCTCTCTCTCTCTCCTCTCTCTTCTTCCCTCTCTTCTCTCTCTCTCTCTCTCTCTCTCTTTCAAAATTTCATTGTTGTTGTGAGAGTGAGTTTAGAATGTATGTAAGCTTTTTTTAAAATGTATTTTAAATAAAATAAAATTATTATTATTTTTTAATTTTTTTTTAAACTCCCTTTAGTTATAAGCAATATATCTATCATCACAATAATATGTGTAAATCTGTACGAGTATAATGAAATAGAGTGTTGACAGGTTGATTGCTGTTTTGGAGAATGATTTTCAGTATTTTTTTTCCTATGTCGTTTTTGTTTTGTTGTTTACAAACAAAAAGCAGTAAAATCCTTCGCCCACACCAACACACACACCCACACCACACAAACACACACACTCTCCCACTCTTCTATCATTTTCTTCCCCCCCCCCCCCCCCCCCCCCCCCCCCCATCTCTCTCTCTTACTTACTATTAGAGAATATATAGTATATGAATATGATTTAGCGATTTTTTTCTCTTATTGTTGAGTGTATTGCGTTGGGCTCTGTTTCTTTTTCATGGGCGTTTCAATTATGTACGAGTATATTCGAAAAGAATATTGATGATGAGCTGTGCTGTCTCGAGAATTATATATTTAGTATATCCTATGAAAACACGCACACAACACACACACTCTCTCTCTCTCTCTCTCTTTCTCTCTCTCTCTCTCTCTCGCTCTCTGACATTTTTAGAATTGGCTTTTATCCCCCCCCCCCCCCCCTTTCTCTCTTCCTTATTTTTATTGTAGGAGTAGACGGCTATTGAGTTTTATATCATTGTATCTTGCCATATAAATATAATCTGCATGGGAGTATAATCAAAATTGGTTGTTGACGGTGATCGATGCACTGTCTTGGAATTATATATTGTGAGTTATCACTTGAACTCTCTCTCTCTCTCTTCTCTCTCTCTCTCTCTCTCTCCTCTCTCTCTTCTCTCTCTTCACTCTCTCTCTCTCTCCTCCGCTCTCTCTCTCTCACTCTCTCTCCTCTCTCTCTCTTCTCTCCTCTCTCACTATGACCTTATAGATTAGGTGGTTGTTTGTTTTGTTTTTTGTTTTTCTTTCTTTCTATTCTTCCTTGTTTTTTATTGTGTGAGAGTATGGGTATTGAGGTGTTTTTTTTATTTATTTTTATTTTTATTTTTTTATTATTATTATTTTGTATCCTAACATATTTTTTGTATAGTAATCAAATAAGTGTCGAGGGGTTCGTGTACTGTTTTGCGAAGTGTATATTTTAGCACCATCTCTGAAACACACCACACAACACACACAACTCACACGCAACACACAACACTCTCTCTCTATCTCTCTCTCTCTCTCTCTCTCCTCTCTCGCTCCTTCTCTCTCTCTCTCTGTTGTGGCTAAAGGACCGATATGCAATCATTCATTCTCTCTCTCGCTCTCTCTCTCTCTTCTCTACTCCTCTCTTCTCTCTCTCTTCCTTCTATGGTTATTGTGTATTCTTAATAAAGGGCATATTCATACTTTCGATTTTCAATTATTATTTTTGGACTTGTTGATGTTACTTGAGCTCCAGTGAATCTACTATTTTAATATCTTATTACCACGTGTAACAAACTATGTCGTACTATTCTACAATATGAAGGGCTGTTCAATTTTATGATCTATAAGTTTTATTTTTTTGGCTTACTCTCTCTCTCTCTCTCTCTCTCTCTCTCTCTCTCTCTCTCTCTCTCTCTATTCTGTGTTGTTATTGCTGTAGTTGTTCCTTTGTTCTGTTGGTAATTTGTTTGGGTTTATCGCTTGTTTGTTTTTGTTTTGGGTGTATGTATGTGTGTGTGTGTGTGTGTGTGTGTGTAGGGGGAACGGTGCTATTTTTTTAAAAATTGTTTTTTTTTTGTTTGTTTGTTTTTTTTGGGGTTTTTTACTGTTTTTTTCCATTTGTTTGTTTGTTTGTGTTGTTTTTTTTTCTTGTTTTGTTTGTTTATTGGGAAGGGTGCTTTTGTCTGTTTTTTGTTGTTGTTGTTGTCTTTTTTTGTGGGTTTTTTTTGTTTTTTGTTTGTTTTTTTTTTTTTTGGGTTGGTGGTGGGGTGGGGGGGGGGGGGGGAAGTTCTTGGGTATGTTTTGTCTTTTGCTCGTCTGGGGTTGTTTGTTTGTTTGTTTGTATGTTTGTTTGTTTTTTTCTTCTTCTCCTCTTTTTCTTTAAAAAAAGTTTTTTCTTTGCTTTTACTGCTTGAATGTATGTAGTATGAGTGCATTTATAAATGTGACCCCATGGCGGGGACTGGATGTAAAAACGCAATGATACTTTATTCACTTCCTGGAAAAAAAGATTTTGTTTCTATTACTTACAATGTGTAGATGTTTTTTTTATTACTTTATTGGCTTTTCCCCCCTCTTTAGTATGTGTGTGTTATGGGTATTGCACTTATTTTTTACATGACATGCAATTTGCATGAGCATAATTAAAAAGTGTTGGGTGACGTGTGTATGTGAGTATTACTTATTGAGTATTATCCTGAAACACCCCCCCCCCTCCACCCCCCCCCCCCCCCCCCACACTCCACACGCTCAAACAAACACACACACACACACCACAACACACACACCACACAACACACTCACACACCCTCACAAACACATCACTCTCACTCAACTCACCCACTCATTTCTCTCCCTCAACGACTGTATAGTTTTAAATTTTTCTTCTTGGTTTGTTTCTTGTTTTTATTGTGTGGATGTTTTGGGTATTAATTTACTTCATTATCATGACATATAATTTGATCCGAGGATAATTCTAAAATGAGGTGTTGATGGGATCGCATATGTTTTGGGAATTATCTATTGGGAAATTACTCTGGCACTACACACAACACTCTCTGTCTCTGTCTACTCTCACCTTTTTTCGTCTGCTTATATTCATAGTATTTCCTGATGAAGGGGGATTCATATGTTTATAATTTTAATCCTTTATGACATTCCTCTGTACTTAAGTTTTAATGAGTGCCTATTTCAATTATTTATAAATATGTGTAAACAAGTATGTGTACATTTGACAATTGTGTTAGATGTTTAGTCTTTCTGACTTATTAAGTTTGGTTGTTTTATTTTTCTTGCTTTGTTGTTCTTGTTGGTGTGTGTTGTTTTTCTCTTTTTTTATCATCTTTTGTTGGTTTGTTTTTTTCTTTCTTTTGTTGTTTGTTTTTTTGGTTAGGGTTTTTTTGGGGGGTGGGGGTTAGGGGGGGTGGGTGTATTTTTTAGGATTTTCTTTTTAATTGCTTGCTTTGGGGGGGGGGGGGGGGGGCTTTACAGAGCGGGTTGTGGGGGGGGCTGTTTTTGTAAAGGGTTTTTCCCCTTGGTTTTTATTGTGAGACTGTATAAGTATTGGTTATTATTATTAAGATGTATCCCTAACGGGCGGGGACTGGATGTAAAAACGCACCATGTTGTGCTTATTCATTTATCTCGAATTAAAAAAGATTTGTTCATTGTCTCTCTCTCTCCTCTTCTCTCTCTTCTCTCTCTCCTCTCTGTCTCTCCTCTCTCTCTCTCTCTCAAACCACACACACACAACACAAGCAAAAACAAAACAACAAGCATACTCTCATCATGAGAAGGAAAGAGAGAGGATTTGTGATCTGAAAAATATTATGAGAAGTCGTTTTGAATGCTTTCAGTACTGGAAAAATGCGTAGTTGTTCCCCCCAATTTTTTTAATTTGAAAAGCATTATTATTTACAAGATTCAGCGCTATATAAATTCCAATATTATTATTATTCTTATCCATTATTATTATTATTATTTCTTAGGAATCTATCATTCATTCAACAGACTGTCGGAACATTCAGAGTAGACAAGGATGGTCCTCTGCGACAATTGGTGTTGTGCTCTTTGCTTCGTGTCTGATTGCTGCCTTCTGGATACAGGTTAGTGTGGCCAGAGAGAGAGAGAGAGTAGGGCAGGAGAGAGGAGAGACGAGGAGATTGGAGAGAGAAGAGAGGGAGAGAGAGGAGAGAGAAGAGAGAGAGAGAGAGAGAGATGACTATAGAAACTTGGTTTAATTTTATAGATTGAATTATCATGATTTCAATGTCATTTGCTATCGACTGAGTCCGTACCAAGACACGTGAATTGTAGAGCTGAGTGAGTCTATTGAACGCCAAGTTGTATAAAACAGCATAAACATCATTGTAAAACAGGCATTACACAAATTGATAAGTGCTGGACAACAAATTAAGTACAAACAACCGTGTGAACCAAGAATGATATAGTGACTTTTTTTTTTTTTTTTTTTTTGCTAAGAAAGTTGTCATAGCGTTTTCTGACCAAATTGTGCTCAAGGTGTTTTCTGTTGTAACTTTCTTAAGTAGGCAGACTATGGAAACCTAGCACTGCAGCTTTCAGTGTTGTTTTAGGAGTGATCAAGCAGGAGCAGTGCAAAGGGTGTTGTGTAGCACACCTGGAGTCGGAGGAGAGTACAGTGTCAGAGTTTATTTCAGCATTAGCCAGATTTCCGGACCCAGGCAGATCCACTAGGTCCTGAATGTGGCTACCCCTATAAATTATGTGGGGTAAAAACGGTCACATAAACATTCATGCAAAAATCTCACCATTGGTGAACCTCAATCTCTAGCGGAGTAAACCAATAACAACAATACAAAAGTACCCAGTAAGGAAAAAAGTAGCCTAAGCCTGTTGATTAAGGAGTAGGCTTGTTAAATATGAACAGCCTGCTAGCTGTTCACAAGCCCCTTTGTGTTTTTGTCTGTGTACTGTTTGACATCAACATATGGAAGTAGTACTGAGGGGAACTATTTCTTAAGTTTCAATGGATAAGGAAAGAAGCCGGTTTGTTGTGTGTGTGTGTGTGTGTGTGTGTGTGTTGTGTCGTGTGTTGTGTGTGTGTGTGTTTTGGCGTTTAAAAAAAAAAAGAAAGCAACATCAACTAGCATTCAGAATTATTAACATCGGGAATATAATGCCGATCCTTTTTGGGCGTGACTAAAGGACAAAGCATGTATGTGTTAAAGTCAGTTTCTTTCAAAGTTTGTTGCTCCATAGGAGGTTAACCATTCCCGATAGTTTGACACAGGTTTTAACTGTCCCGTGTGTGAGTGTATTGGATAAAGAAGGCCCCCAGTTCAGAAACAATCTTTAAGCTATTACACCACGTTGTTTGTCTGCCTACCACTGTGATCCATCATTTAAAGGAAGGCAATGTGAACCAGTTACATTGGCTTGATTGATCAACAGCTTGTAGATGGTGCCCTTGAAATAATTCTGCTCAGAAAAATCGTCCTTCTTAACTTGTAGGGGGAGTCAAGGAAGCAAATGTTCTGTTTCTTTGTTTATATTCTACACTTTGGGTGTAATGATTAACGCATGTGTGTGAACTTTGGTGACTAGGAGGCAAGAACCAAATCTACTGCCTGCCAGATAAAAAAATATTCATGTAATTGCACTGGTTGCAAAAGGGAAGGAGAGGTGGAGTTGTCCGGGTTGGCATGGTGATGAGGAAGGCTGTGCATGTCTAAAGAGCCACAGGGGGGGTCAAGTGGTGTTGTCTGAAGTGGTCACACTATTTGTGTTGGTCCAGTGAACAACAAAGTCCTCACCCCTTGCCCCCTTGCCCTCTTGCATTTCACCTGCCTTAGCAACATCCCTGATCGCTGACAGGGGACCAAAAGAATCATATCACAGTGTTAAAGAAAAAACCATCCACATCCTGTTTGATATGTGTCAGGGTCTGTTTGGTAGAACCATTGTGCACTTTCATTGTTCATTGGACCCAACTGGAGAACAGGTCGATATTATCTGAACATGCTTCAGGCTGTGACAGATAAAGCTGGAGGTAGTGGATATAGAGGGGATTGGGTTGATTTCTTTCCTGTTCTCTCTATGTGTATGGACTCTTTGATGGAGTTTTTGTCTTTTCTAGAATGAACAGGTGACTGGGTCAGGTTGCATGGTTCAGGGTGAGCTGGGGTCTCCTATGATTGATGCATCGTTCACCTATGAAGCTTGTTTAAACATAAAAGCACATACTTGCTTGCCTTGTTAGCTGTTCTGAAAACATTTCAAGGCGCAAAGAGTTATGTGGCCTTTAATTCTAATTAGATTAAATAATTGAGTTTCGTGTATGGTTTTGGTTTGTTTTGATTTTGTGTGATTTGTTGTTGGGGGTGGTGGGGAGGTGGTTAAAATGTACTATGTGTTTTGTAACACTTAATCAATGCAGCGCAAAGATTGTTATACTGCAGATAGCCACTGAGTTTAACTTCAACTTGTTAGAGGTTCCAGCATTGACTATCACCCATCTCTTTTTGAATATATCGAGCTAAGAGAAAATGTTTGCGTTCAAGATGGGCTTTTACGGTATAAGGTCTGTTTGTATTTGCATTCCACCATTTGGATTCTACTTAGCAGATATTTGCATTCCCCCATTTGGATTCTAACTTTAGCAGATCTTTGCAAGTCCACCATTTGAATTCTAGATAGAGATAGAGATAGATAATTGCAGTCCCCTATTTGAAAATTCACTACTTCACCAGATATTTTGCATCCACTATTTGCATTCTGCTGTAGGCCTAGCAAATATTTTGCAGCCCACCATTTGTTAATTTGCTTTAGCAAATTTTGCAGTCCCCCTTTGAAACTCTGCTATTAGCCGAAATTTGCTAGTCCACTATTTGACTTCTTGCTTTAGAAATCTAGAGTATGAACCATGACAAATCTTTTGCGGATTAAGAAAATACGCACTGTGCCCTCTATATTTCACATCCAGTCACCCGCCCTTGGGGATAACCCTCTACTCGACTACACTATCCTAAAAGCCCATAGCAATACATTCACACAGTCTACGGAAAAAATATCTACACAAAATCCCCACAAAAATCATCGAGGAAAACAATTTGGACAATTTTGAACAATTTTTCATTTTCAGAGGGTAATAGATTAAGCATTACATGCTTTTTTACATCCAGCCCTAAAAAACCCCAAACAAACAACAACAAAAAAACAAAGTAACAAGAAGGTAAATATGCATGATGATATAGAATTGCATGGAAAACAATACTCACATAGAACCACGTGCGCGTGCACACCCCCCCCCCCCCCACACACAACACACATACTGGAAGGCAAGCAAGATATAGAGAACACGAGAGAGAGAATGAATGAATGAATGAATGAATGTTATTAAGAGGGTAATGGCATAAGCAAACACTTGTTTACAATCCAGCCCTCTGGGCATAGAAAAGAAACAATAGCAAACAAGCAAAATATTTTACCAAAACAAAGACCAAAATTTTTTTTTTTAAAATCTCAATATGAAGAAGAAAAAGGAATCCATCATATTGTCCAATGCAACCCCCACTCCACCACCCAAAACAACAACAACAACAGCAAACAAAAACCCCAAACAAACACCCCATCCCCCCCAAACATATTTACCCATATACCCTTATCATTTACAAAAACACGAGCATAAAGTCACAAAATCATATTTGATGTAGAAAAAAACAAAAAACACAAATAGTGGAGAGTACAGTATAGTAGAGTAAAGGAGAGGAGAGAGAGAGGAGAGAGAAGAGGAGGAGAGAGAGAGAGAGAGAGAGAGAGAGAGAGAGGAGAGAGAGGATAGACAGGTAGACAGACAGACAAACTGAGATAGGAACACAGAGAGAGTCACAGACAGACAGACAGACGGACAGAAGAGAAACACACGTGCAGACAGATACACAGACAGACAAAGACTGACAGACACGAGATAGATAGATATAAAAATATGGTTGATTTAAGTCATGGCAAAATGAGACTGACATATATCACAATAGTTAAAAAAGAAAAAAAAATGTATATACATTTTTTCATAGTACAAAATCAACAGCAAGTCTTTGTAAGCTTTTCATTTATCAGAAAATGTTTCAGATTTTTTAAAGTTTGGCATGGAAGAAATATTTTTTAAGGATGCTGGCAGATTATTCCAATAAGTGCCACCACTAAATATAAGATAGATTTGAACACATCTATTCTGGGTTTCGGCACAGTAATTTTATGTGAATGACGATAAGTATTAATTGAAAAAACGTTTTGCAGAGTGGGTCGTGCATTACCATATACTAACTGTACATCATTAAAGCTTTGTTGTATTCCAACTTCAAATTTAAAGGTAAAATGTCAACTGTTTTGTAGTCCATAGAAGTTAACGATTTTGATTTTAAGAGAATAAGTTTAATGGCACGCTTATATAATCTAGCCAGAGGTTTCAAAGTATTTTCACTTGCAGAATCTTACAGGGTTGATGCATATTCTAGAACAGAATTTATATGAGCATGGAAAATTGTTTTCTAGCACTAAGATTAAGGAAGTGTTTTATCTTAGATAGCTGAAACACCTTTTGGATCCAATTTACTTAGACTGGCGATGTGCTCTTTCCATGAAAGATTATGATCGATAGAGATTCCTTATAACTTGTGGAAATTTACCTCTTCAATATTTTCACCAGAAACATTTATAGGAGACATAGAAGAAAGCTGGTTTTGTCGCTTTTGTCTCATTGTTATGCAAACATTGTTTTTTTGGATTTAGGGCGTGATTTATTTGCCATTGGAAGTTTAGTTTTTGCCCTT
>CM054156.1:43311871-43405960 GCA_028751875.1 Rapana venosa
TCCCGATCCCCCGTTTCCAAAAGACTGAGGCAGGATCCACTGCCAGCAAAATGGAAAAAAGGCACCATGGCGGAAATGCAGAACTTCCTGGCAATATGCCTCCACGTGACATGGGCATTGTCAAAAAACCTCGGATCAAGGTAAGAATAACTCAATAAGATTTGGTGTTCTTGCATTTGGTTTCACAATGTTTTGTTGAATATTTCAACATGATACAAGAAAGTACAGATGCTAAGAAAAATAAAAGAATACATACAACAAACACTGACGAAAGTGAGTACACACATACACAATTGTGACAAATACACAGACCCTGCACACACACACACACACACACACACACACACACACACAAATGCACTGCTTATTCAATGTACCATCTGAAAATAAAAGTTTGACTTTGACTTTGACTTTGACACACACACGGTTTTAGCATGTTGTCATGTGCACAAGATGTTGAACTGCATGTCTTTGCACACAGTCACAGGGACTTGGTGTAGACTTGAGTCTCATCTGAAGCATAGTGGAGTCAGTACCAACATTAAGTGATTAACTCCAAGGGAAAAATCCCTTTAAATGGACCATCAAAATAAATTGCAAGCAAAACACTCTAACCATGACTACTGTACTACTACTACTACTACTAGTACTGTAGTCTGTACTAGGCACTAGGCTAACCTGCCCTCTTCCCCTCCCCTAAGAAAATATTTATTTAAATTATTTATAAGTGAACCTTACCTTCTTTTGTGTGGCTTGCCCTTGAAATGATCTTTGAGTGCTGAGCTGTTGATGAAGTATTTTCTGAAATGGGGAAACAAAATGCAAATTATAGAATGGTCACTTATTAATATTATGTAACAAGTAAGTGGAACGTTTCAAATCAAAATAAGATGTTCTATGCTCATGGTCAATAACAAAATACTATTTAGCAAGTTTCTTTTTTCCCCATAACTTGGATGGTTCAAGTTAGACTGAGAGTAAATAAATTTAATAATGGTTCCTGAAATATGGGAAATCTTGGGAGAGACCCTGCACTTTCTGGAACTCCTGATTGGACAGTAGCCTGCTAATGCTACCCAGTACCCAGCGACAAACAATACTCAATAGTACATAAATTTACAATTGGCCAGTTTCTGAGTTTGATTCTTTGAATGCAGAAATTCACAACACCAGGCCTGCATCAAATGTGAAATCAACAACCCTATCTCAATGCTTTATGACTTTCTTACTTTTTCTTTGTTTAAGTTTGTTTTTTTTTAGACTGAAACCAAAATCCAAGAAAAACAATACAAACATGTGTTCAACAGAAATGACCCCCCCAAAAAAACAAACAACAAACAAAAAACCCCAACAACCCCTCCCAACCCCCCCACCCCCCCAAAAAAAAACCCCCAACAACAAAAACCCCCAAAAAAACCCAATTTAAAAAACAAAACAAAATAAAAAACCACCTCATGCCAAGGCAAATAACTTGAAATAAGCACAATATTAACAGTGACAATATGAATAAATGATTAAATGGGTCTATTAATATAAATCTATGATGCCCCCCCCCCCCCCCCCCCCCCCCCCCCCCTTAAAAATGCTGAACACATACAGTATCACAAATGAACATGGTTTATATTCTTTTTGTTTTGTTTTAAATTTTTCCCCCTTTTACCCTGAGCTTTTTTTGTTACAAAATTTCTTGTTTGTTTGACCACTCATTTTCTCTTTAGAATTTCTCTAGGACATAAGCTTATCACAACAAAAAATATAGATATTTTATAGTGCTAAGACTTTCTTTTTTTTCGATGGGCCTGTTGCCCAACTCAGGCAGTGAAGGGCAGTTGTTTGACTTCCCCTGGTTTTCCAAACCCGGGTTTTTGGGGCCAAAATTTCGCTTTTTTTTAAAGGCGCATATTTTTGAATCGGTCCAGTTTTTAGTTTTCCTTTTCAGAGGACTTTTTTTTAAAAGGTTTGCCCCTTTGTGCTGCTTTTTTTGGGCTTTTCCCCCATAATGATGTTTTTACTAAAAATCACAAAAGGGTTTTTTTTGCAACTTCGTGTGCCTTCGGGAAACCATTGTTCTCTAGCTTTACTAATTTCACGAAGAGGATAGGAAAAGGGGCATTACTGCCCTATCTTGGCGCATCCCCCTTTTAACTTTTTATTATCTATCGCCCCGTAGTCTGACGCCCGGGGGGCCCCCTCAAAGACTCGAACCAGTTCCCCCCATTTTTCCCGTTTCCCTTTTCTCGGGTTTTGTTTGATTTGGGCCTGTCCTTTCACTGATTATCCTCCAGCTCTTCCTTGGTTGCCTCTTCTTTTCCCTTGGACAGTCCCTTAAAAAATGTCTTTGTAATTTTTTGGGGATCTTGTGACATGCCCATACCATTAATTTTCGTTTTTTACACTTAAAAGGGTTTTCTCTGGGCCCAATGGTTTGCTGGTTTTGTTATGCACCTTTCGTTGCTTATTGGTCTTTGTAGGGATGCCAAGGAGTTCAAATCTCATTCCCTGCTTTCTCTTCCTCCAAAATCGCAGTAGGGTCCATGATTCACAGGCATAAAAAATAGGGTTTTGAAAAAGGGGCGATTAGTCTGTTTTGGAGATAAGTGAGATATTCTTATCTCTCCAGAGGGTTTTTTTATTTTTGAAAAAGCTGTTATTGTTGTGCAGTCTCATACTACTTTGGTTGGATCCCTGGTGGTTACAATGGCCCCCGGTTTGAAGCTTTGAATTTTTCCCCAGCTTTGGTCTTAAACCTGATATAAAGGCAATGCCGTTGGTTTTATTAGTCATTTGGTCTTCTTGCATGTTTCCTCCCGTATTTTTTGGAGGCCTTACCAAGTGTTTTTTAGGTGGAAAGTCTTTTTCTGCCCCTGCTTTCCTCAATGTATCTGGAACGGGGGTTTTTGTGATCTTTTTCTCCCACCAATTGCGACTGATCCTTCATGATGTTCCATGCATCAGCCATGATTTCTCTCAAGAAGATGTTAAAAAGATGGGTGGAGTAGGACCCCCTCCCTTCCCCAACTGTTTTCGAAAAATTTCCGATGTTGTTGTTGTAGTCCTGCATGGGGGCCTCGCTGTACAGCTGTTTGATGACTCTGTTTAGGTTTCTTGGCTGTACAAGTTCATGGTTCCCAAAAGCGCATGCCCCACCTGTCAAATGTTCCCAAAATCGATAAATCGGGGTATAGGTTTGTGAGGTGAAGGTCCCGCTCCATAGAATTCTGAGGTTAAAATATCTGTTCTGTTGTGCTGCGCCCTGCTCTAAAACCGTTGCCCTCAGAAATGGGGTCTCTGTTGTGGTTCAGCTATTAAATATTATCTGCAGCATGACCTTGTTGGGGACATATGAGGCGACTGTGGGGTAATTAGGGCATTGTTTGTATTTTTCCCTTTCGGGGGGAGGGTGATGATGGTGACTGCCATGGTGTTGGCCATTTTCCTGTCTCCCAGTCTTGTTGCAGATTTTAGTAGGGGTGATCAGGGCTTCCCCCCAGTTTGGCCCCAAACTCAGTGGAATTTTGTCCCCCCTGGACTTCCCTTTTTCAGCGATTGACTGCTGTTTCCACTTTTCTGGGAGGATGGGTGACTGTCTGTGTCTTTGCTTCGGGTACTTTAAGGATTTGGATCCCCTGCGGTTTTTTAAGTTTATGGGGCGGAGCAGTATTCTGCCATCGTTAGAATACCCGGGTCGTCAGGAGAACCCCCCATTTTTGTTTTGGATTGTTAAACCCTTTTTTCTTTTTTTGTGTGTGGGTCTTTAAGCTGATATGTTCCATTGTTTTTTTTTGTGTTTCTTAAAAGTTTTGGCCCGGGCCCCAAACCCATTCTCTTTTGGGCCCCCGTCATGGATTTCCCTGTTCTTTTTTTGACGCCCTTTTTGTTCGCTTTTTTTTGTTTATTTTCTTTTCTTAAATCTCTACGTTGTCGCATATTTTGTAGGAGTTGGTTGCCCTGGTTTTTTGCTGGTGGGCGTTTGCCAAGAACTGTTTGCTGTTTCAGCACTGCTGTTTTGAAACTATTGTCAGTGTGTCTAGTTGAGTCTAACACAGTGAGTGCGCAAACTTTCCCCCTATCCTTGTTTGAAAAATTTCTAATACCTTTGGGGGTCCTTCAGCTTTGGGGGTAAAATTTGATCTGATGTTTTTCCCGCTTGTGGATTTTCTTTAGACGTAGTGAAAGTCATCATCACAAGATCTGAACACTCCCTATGTCTGCCCCTGAAAATTTCGTTGCCCTGTGCGATGTTAACGCTAGACTGAAACCGTCTTTCTTTTCACTTTGATGTAATCTATTTGGTTTTGGTGTTTCCACCATTTGGGCTATGCCAGGGTCCATTTTCTGGATTTCTTGTGTGGCCAAGTGTATTAACTATTGGAGGTGGTTGTTACTGGCAAACTCCGGGAGTCTCAAGCTCTTTCATTGATTGATTATTACAATGGCCCACAAAACGCCCCCCCAGTCTTTCCAGATCCCCTCCTACCTGGCCTTCCATCGCCTTGCACAACGAGGATGTCTTTCTTGGGTGTTGATTCAAAACCTCTTGTAGTGGTCATAAAATTTCTTCTACGGCTTCATCTGTGCAGTCTGTGAGGGCGTATGCTGTACTATAAAAATTGTTAAAAGGGGGGTTTGTCTCAGGGGGATGGTAATAAGTCTGTTTGGACACGGCTGACAAGCTATGACGTGTTCACGGTGTCTTTGTGAACGAGAAACCCCACCCGTTTTTCATGTTATCCTGTTTTCCACTAGTCTAATTTTGTGGTCTTTCCTGGTCGTTGTTTCTCCCATGTTTTTTCCCCCTGCCCATTCGCAGAGCCCAAGGATTTTGCCAAATGATATTTGGACTTATGTGTCAGTTCTTCCACTTTGCCTGCGGGCTCTTAGTGTTCGTACATTCCATGTCCCAATGATTGGTGTTGGGTCGGACGTTTTGCTGGTTTTTACATCAGTAGCATACTTTCGCTTCTTTTCTGAACAACAGAAGGGCGCCTTCCTTGGTAACCCGGGCGACGACCGATCCGTATGGAGATTTGGCTGTCTTGGGTCCTTGTGTTCTTGGGCAAATCAAACTGGCGGAAGCCATCCTCTCCAGGTCGGATTTTTTGGTTGGTTACCCCCAATGGGGCAGGTGGTACTGGTTACAAGGTTCCAGTGCAGAGGGAGTCTCTGACCTTTTCATACATTATTAATTTTCATACGTGCAAAGGACGTTTCCACGCATCCATAAAATTAAAAGGCATCCTCAGTAAAACAACATTAGGCCCTAAATCACAATTGATGCGATTATTATGTCTTGAAAGGGTTTGAATTTACTCTTAAAATTACATACCAAACGCTGATGTTGGACAGTGTGTGTGTGTTTTAAATATTATGTTTAAACGTTTATTGTTTTTACGTATGGCGAGTAACCCGCTGGAATTTCTCTGTCTTTGAGATAATAAAGCTATTGAATTTGAATTTGAATTCTGTACCCCCTGCTCGTGGCACTTTTGTATGTTTGCTTTAGAAAATTATGTACTATACAAATTCGATAAACTCTTTTTCTTCTTACTATTATTATTACTACTATTGTTATTACTCCTCCTCCTACTACTACTACTGTTGTTGTTATTATCATTATTCTGTCGTATGTTGGCCTCCTATTCACTATAATATAATTATTTTCTGCATGCACAAGGTTTTCAACACAGAAACATGTACAAGCAATCCTCAGATGCTGATCACTATCGTGACTGCCCGGCAGCTGTCAATTAATTTCCTCCATGTTGAAAATTGTTGTCGATTATTTTTTTCGACACTTAGCTCAAGAAAGTCGGAACTGACGTAGTAAGTGTGTGACAAAGGGGCTATTATATACCCCCCCGCCCCCCCCCCCTCTCTCTCTACTCTCTCTCTCTCTCTTCTCTCTCTCTCTCTTCTCTCTTTTTCTATTCAAAACGTTTTGATTGAAATTATTTTTATTATTTTTTTTTTCTATGGAATTTGATTGGTTGTATTCCATATTATGCAAGTCATGTTGAATGTTTTTCAATCTCTACTCCTCCTTGTCTGTTGTCTGTCTGTTCTGTCTGTCTGTCTGTCTGTCTTCTCTCTCTCCTCTCTCTCTCTCTCTCTCCCCTCCTCTCTCTCTCTCTCTTTTCTCTTGTTTTTTGTTTTTTGTTCTTTTGTTTTTGTTGGGGGGGGGGGGGGGGGCTGTTTTGAAAAGGGTTATTTCCCTTTTTCTACTGTGAGAGTGTATAAGTAATAATAATAATAATAATAATAATAATAAATGGAATTTATATAGCCTGTATCTTGCACAGACAAATCAAAGCGATTGACTCGCTCATTCTTACACAGTCATGCAACCAATAGCAAGTATAGTTTAACAAGTCCCAAAAGCACACACACACAACACCACACACGTTATTCACTTTGGCAGGGTGGTGGAATTTTTGGCTGTTGAAAGCGGGATAGCTATGAAATGAAAACAGGAGAGGAAATTCTTAGGTTTGAACAAATATGTCTTGAGGCCAGATTTAAAAGAGTCACAAGAAGGCCCTTTTGGGGAAGAAAAGATAGGGAGGCCATTCCAAATCGATGGACCAGAAACAGAGAAAGAGCGACGGCCAACAGTGGATGGTTGAATCTAGATGTTTGTAAGCACAAGGAATCTGCAGCAGAGCGGAGGGAACGAGAAGGGTGGGACAGGTGGAGACATTCGCAGAGGTAGGAAGGTGCTGTTTTGTTGAGGGCATTTGTAACAGAGAGTACCTGTCTTATGGTTTATTTTTGTGGCCACAGGCAGCCAGTGGGAGATCGCAAGAGAGGGGGGAATGTGCTCAGATTTTTTATTTCTGAGGACTAGTCGAGCTGCAGAGTTTTGAATAAGTTGAAGGGAGTGGATAGATGATGCTGGCAGACCAGCCAAAAGAGAATTGCAATTTGTCCAGACGTGAAAGAATGAGAGATGCCACAAGTTTTGATGTTGCGTTGTGGACAGGGACTTTCGAAATTGCACTGATACGCTGTAATTGATAGAAGCGGACTGGCAGGTCTGGGTGATGAATTTTTGCATAGAGAGGGGTGTTGTCAATAATGACCCCTAGATACTTAAAAGCAGTGGATAGAGGGGCTGATGCATTGCCGAATTCTATTGGAGCTGTTGTAATGGAAGAGAGTTTGTTTTTGGTCCCTACAAGCATGCTTCAGTTTTATCAGCGTTTAGTTGTAACTTGTTCTCTATCATCCAGTTTTGGATATCTTGAAAAACAATGGTCATGTTCATCAAGAGGGAAGGCAGATTTTCAGGAGTGTCACTGCTTAGAATCTTTAGAGTCATCTGCATAAAGTGATGTTGATCTGATGACGGTAATTATATGTGACAGTGGAGCGGTTTTAGAGAGTGAAAAGAAAAAGGGCCCCGAACTGATCCCTGCGGGACTCCACATTCCAGTCTGGCAGGTACTGTGAATTTGTTTACTGTGACTGTCTGGAATCGGTCAGTCAGGTATGAGCTAAACCAGGTGAGGGCCTGTACCCAGTAACACCAAACGTTTCTTAAGACGGGAGAGAAGGATGAGTGGTCAATAGTGTCGAAGGCTGCAGATAAGTCGAGTAGAGTGAGGAGGGAGTTTTTTCCCCGAGTCAGAAGCAAGTAGAAGCATGTTTAAGGTGTGATTTTTGGGTGGTTTCAGTGCTGTGGTTGGCACGATAGGCAGATGAAACGCAGGAAGAAACTGTTGGGAGAAGGTGGTTGTTGAGCTGTTTCAGAACTACTCTTTCAAGGACTTTAAAGATAAAAGGAAGGTTGGAAACAGGTCTGTAATTCTTCAGAATGTTAGGGTCAAGGTCATGCTTTTTGAGTAATGGTGTGACTAAAGCAGTTTTGAGAGCTGAAGAAACTTTTTCCCGAAAAAGAGATGAGTTTACTATCTTTGGATAGCGGGTATGAGCTGTGGCAGGCACTGCGCGAAAAGAGAAGCGGTAAAGGGGTCGAGATCGCATGATTTTATAGTCATTCCTTTCAGATTTGTTCGATTTCTTTCTCGCTTGCTAGATGAAAGGACAGGAGAGGAGTGCCAGAAAATTTTAGGATCACAAATTGCAGGCTGGAAAGGAGTCTGATCCCAAACTAGAGCGATTGTTGCGGATTTTTTCAGAAAAGAATGCAGAAAATATGGAAGGAAGTTCAGGTGGTTGTAGATAGAAGGCAGGGGGGCTAGCCTTCGCAGATCCAAGCAGAGTGGATGTGGGGAAAAGAGAGATTTCTAGATGTGGCATCAAGAACTTGAGAAGAGTAATACTTTGTTTTTGCTGAATGGATTAAGGTTTTGACTTGTTGATTTGTTTACGGAGAAGCTGTTTGTTTATTTCAGTTTTTGTTTTTCGCCATTGCCGTTCTAGTTGCCGGCGTTTGCGTTTTGCGACCAGGATGTCATGGGTTACCATGGTGACAGGGCCTATCAGGTAGGAGATGGTCAGTAGGAGGTGCATGCTCATCAAGGAGTTGGCTGAGGACGGTATTGTGTGCTTAGAAGGGGTCGTATGGTCAGGGGTTTGTGATAGGACGTTCGCAGCTTTGGGGAAAGAAAAGTTTGAATATCTATGGCCTTGAGGTTGCGACGGGTTTAATTTTCACTTCTTCTTTCTGATAGGTTTTTTCAATGTTTAGGGAGAAAAGTATGGTAGAATGATCGGAGAGCAGTTCGTCAGTGACGATACAGACTGAGATGTGACTAACCTTGTGAAACATCGGTGATAAGCAGTCTAAAATGTGACCAGATCTGTGTGGGTTTGGGGTTATTATTAAGATTATCCCTACGGGCGGGGACTAGATGTAAAAAAGCACATGAGTGCTTATTTATTATCCTCGAATAAAAGAATTTTTCATTGTCATTGTCATTCTTTTCTCTCCTCTCTCTCTCTCTCTCTCTCTCTCTCTCTCCTCTCTCTCTCTCTCTCTCTCTCTCTCTCTCTCTCTTCTGTTCGACTGCTCTCTCTGATTTAATTTTTTTAATGCATTATTTTTTGTGTCTGCATACGTAGGTGTATGTGTATATGTAAACATATGGTGTAATTTGTATGAACAATTTATGATTAGAGATGATAATTTATGGGGAATGAAGGGATTTGCTGAAAGTAGGTTTGAAATGGATGTCCCGTGTGCTAATCATAATTTCAGGGTTTTTTTATTAGCTCATTTTTGTTTGTTTGTTTGTTTGTCTGTTTGAGTCTGTTTTTTTTTACTTGAAATTTGTTATGCAATTATTTACATTTGAGATTTTCCTTTGCGTTTTTCTTTGGGGGGAAAGGGAATGGGTGGTGGGGTTGAGGGCATGGTGTAAAGAAGCTGTAAGCTTATCCACTTACCCTCAATAAAAAATTTCGATTCGTATTCGTATTCGTATTCGTTTTTCTCTCTCTCTCTCTCCTCTCTTCTCTCTCTCTCTCTTCCTTCTTCTCTCTCTCTTCCTCTTCTCTCTCTTTTTCTCTCCTTTTTAGTTCTAGCCCATCAATCAAGGCATCAGACCTCATGGGAAAAAAAAACGTTCTAGGTGGCCTGCGGTTGAGGGTGAATGTCGGCCCTTTTTATAGGCATTCATTTTATCCTCTCCCGATCACTCACACACACACAAAAACCCCACACACAAGGACTTTTGGGGAGACTATAAACCGAGGTCCCTTGTTCGAACACACGCAGAACATCTTGCGCACACGTTAAAACCCGTTCCCCTTTCGGAAGAGTAGGGGCCCTTGTGGCCGGTGGGAACGGATGACAAAATTGCATACAACCGGGGACTAGATGTAAATAAAAGCACAGGAGTGCTTATTATATATTATTCTCGAAATGAAAGAATAAATAAAATAAATAAATAACGCGCGCGCACTCACACACACCCCCCACTTTTCTCTCTCTCTCTCTCTCTCTCTCTCTCCAACAACACACACACCACACTTGGAAAAACCATTAAAAATCAAACAAAACAATCGAAACCAATGACACTTAAAGTAAGCGTACACTAGATCACCAGCCTTGCTGACTAAAGAACAGCCAGTGCAGATCTACACCAGGCTGGTTTAGAAAGGAACTGACACTACTGCAGGATCAGTAGAAGTCTCCTACAGGCTGACGAGCCTACATCCTACTGTTATAGTTCACAACCTCACTACGCCGCTGTTAAAATCATAAAGCAGCAAAGACAACATCATTATTATCATGGACTGTGTGAGACAGATCAAACAAACGAACAAACCACAAAAAAGACAATACGACAGTCAAACAGAGAGAAGAAAAGACGGACAGACAACAACAACAAAAAAAGACAAACACAACAGAAGTCAAGAAAGAATGACAAGACAGGGAAAAAAAGAAAAAAAAAGAAAGCAAGGCAGAAAAAAAGACATACAGGGATTGTGTGAGCTTGGTTATCTACTCCAAGCCACTGTTTGGGTTGTTGTTTTTTTTCTGACTGAAATGACGTTTCTCACTTTTGACGTCACTTAGATTTGGTCAACCCCAAGTAGTCAGAAAAAATGACGTCTCGTCTGTTTCGCTTACATTCTATTAAAAGGGGAGGTGAGGTTGGTGGATTTTCCTGATGGGGTGGGGAAAGTTTGTTTAAAATTATTTGATGCTTGACGTGTGTTGTTGTTGCTGTGGGGCGTGGGGGCAGGGTTGGGGGACGCTTGCTGTCTGTGTTTTGTTTCTGCCTGTGCTGTTTTTGTTGATGGTCCCAGAGAGTGTTGTTTTTAGAGCATCCTTTAAAAAACCCCCTTGACAGGGCAGGCGCTCAGTGGGGGCTCAAACCCGGCTTGATCCCGCCCGAGCTTAACGCTAGATCAGCAGTACAACGATAAGAATAGACGGCACCTTTTTGGGAGCTTGTGTTTAGATATCAACCAGGAAGCCAGAATTCCACTGTCTAAATTGGTAGGGAACAAGAAAAGGGTTGCATGCATAAAAATCTCACCATTGGTAAACTTAGGAGCCTTAGCTATTCTGGTCCTTGATTATTGTGTGTGGACAAATGGAAAGACTTTGTATGGGGTAGATGTTGGGTTTTTTCACGATAAGACTTTCCAGCGTCACCACGCCACGA
The DNA here is from genome assembly GCA_028751875.1 of Rapana venosa. Classification (NCBI taxonomy): domain Eukaryota; kingdom Metazoa; phylum Mollusca; class Gastropoda; order Neogastropoda; family Muricidae; genus Rapana; species Rapana venosa. The sequence goes on from CM054156.1 coordinate 43,322,950, forward strand.
GTTCATAATGGTAACTAAAAGTTAGGGACTTGAGTCTGCAAATGTATAGACAATATCAAAAATCCCCCTTAAAAAATTTTTTTTAAAGAAATTATAACTTTGTACTGCATTGATTTAACGGCCCCAAAAAATTTTTAATTTTTTTCCATGCAATGAATTTTTGTCGCAATTAAAATATTGTTAACTTAAAATAAAACACAATCAAAAATTCATTAGCTAACATGTAAAAATGAATTAAATACTTTGACAAATGCTTACCAAAAGTTCTCACCCTAGACCAATGAAAATGTAACACAAAAATGGGACAAAACCAAAAATGCTTCTTGAATTCCAAAAGTCAAAGGATATTTTTTGAGGTAGAACTTGTTTTCACCAAAAGAGTAAATTTCAAGGTTCGGTCTTCAACCTATTCTTTGGCTTAAAAAGTACATTATAAAAAGGCACTGACTCATAAGTTTTTTTTTATACATAAAAAGAAAAGTCTCCTTAAGCAATGGACTTTTTAAATGTTATAACGTGCAACTTTCCTCTTAGAAAAAAAAGAAAAAAACTGTCACTTTCATTTCAAATGAAGGAAAATTTTGTACTCCAAATGAACAAAATAAACGTGAACGGGGCTTAAATCTATAAACACTACTTAACTAAACTCCCTAAGAAAAACTGATAAATATTTGGCACCGGCCCCCAAAAAAAAACCAACATTAAAGGGTGTTATTAGCCTTTATCTTTAAATTTCACACGCTGTTCTTCAAACTTGCGGGTTTTCCCCTTGCAACAAAACCACTGGCGATTGGTCCCCCGGGTTAGCCTTTGGGAAAAAAGGGTTGGGGAGGGGAAAACTTGCTGGTGTTAAATGGAACAGCTACAATGTTCTTGGGATCCCCATGATCCCCTGGGAATCCCCCATGAAAGTCCGGGGGGCTGGATCACTGTTTTCGCATCTTTTGGTCTTTGTTGGAAATTTTGGCGGTGGTTCTGGACAATGCGCCCTGGTGGGGTGTTGGTAGCTGCTCTCTGGTGCTGCCGACGTACGGGGAAAAGAAGGTACGTCTGCAAATACCTGGGTTCGTCGAGTACGCCTCTGGGGTTGACAAGGAAAGTAGGGTTTGCTGGGGTTTCCAGGGTACAACCGCCCCGGGGATCTGTCCACGTTTTCTACATCTCCCTTGATGAGAACAGAATCGCCTGACCCAAAAAGGGGGGGGGGGGGGGGGGGGGGGGGGGGGGGGGGTGAGAAACAACCCCATGTTTGCGGTCATAATTGACCTTAGCTCTGCTTGTAAAAAAGGGGCACTAGTTCCTGGAAGCGTTGGCATTTTGGTTTTCGGGCCCCACCCCAAGGCAACTGAAAAAATGACCCCTTGCGGGGTGAGGAGTAGTCTGTAGTTAAACCCGTGCTTCTCTGGGCCTTGCGATCCAAATTTCTTTGCTTTTTTTGACGGAGTTTCTGCTTGGCCGTTCGATTGAGGAAACCGGGACTGGGGTCCTAGGGGTGAAATCATGCTCCTTTAGAAACTGCAAACCATGGGAATTGAACTGTGGCCCATTGTAAAATAAGTCATCAGGATCCCAGGGTTTTGTGAACAGTTTTTTTCAGATTGAACACACTAGGGGCGCTTTGACAAGAATATGCAATTCTATCCATGGAATAGTAGCCTCAAATAGATAGTCCTTCCCTGGTGCTGCTTAGTTCTTCCCTAATTTTTTGCCATGGTCCCGTGGAGGGTGTTGGCTAGGGGCCTTTTTCTTCTGAGTCACCCTTTTCGCTCACATCTCGCTTTTTCCCCCACCTTTTTTATTTCTTTGTTTTGACCTGGCCACCACACTGTGATTGTGCATTTTCCCTACACTTCCTAAACCTTGTGGGACTCGTGTAGCTTTTGAAGTAGTGCTGTTGCTTTGACTCGGGATAAAAAATCCTATTCCTACACAACTAAGCCATCCACTAAGGACAACTCAGCTTGTGCACGCTCGTAGCCCTGAAGATGATAGGGTACAGTCTGTGGCCATCCATTCATATGTGTCCTATCACAAGCTGTAGATCTGTGTCATGTACTGTCTCTGCTCCAGGATGTCTAGTCTTTGACTGGTCACTAGCCATTGAGATTCTACATAGTCAAGTATGCTGTAACAGTTTCATCCATGTCCTTGTCTTGTTGATCTGTGTGAGTTACTGGAAGGCGGTAAATAGAATTTGCAATCACGATCGACTTTCCTGGAACATGCACTACAACAGGGTTGAAACGTTGGAGTCGAATTAACAGTCTCTGACACCTCACTGGCGCTTTGTCCTAATCTTTGCTGGTCATCAGAGGAACCAAGGGTTTGTGATCTGTTTGCAGTTCAAAACTGTCCAGTCCAACCAGATACTTTGAAAACTTCTCACATGCCCAAACGGATGCAAGACATTCCTTCTCTATTTGAGCATATCTTTGGGTTTATAGTCTGTCAGTGTCCTGGGGGCAAAGGTAATGGGAACGAGTTTGCCTTCGTCATTCCACTGCATGATCATTGCACCAAAACCATTAAATACTGCTGTCAGCACATGACCACGGTGCTCTTGTTTGGATTGTAGAAAGCTAACGCAGTTGATTCGGCTATGCATTTCTTCACCTCATCAAATGCTTGCTGTTGAGGCAGACCCACATCCTTGGACGTCTCCTTTCAGCAGATCTGTCACAGGCTGTAGCCTTTGTTGCCTGCCCGACACACACTTGGTCTTATACTTGAACATTCACACCACTGTTCTGAGTTCTTGAACTGATTTCCAAGCGCTTTGATATGTTTTTTGCAAGATATAACGCTGTATAAATTCACTATTACATTTATTATTATTATTATTTTGGTGCTGACATGTCATGTATGACCTCTTACTTTCTGTGGATTTGGTGTTTCCTTTAGCACTCACGATGGGCCAAAGAATTTGACTTCACTTATCTTCATGTGGCATTTTTCTTCATTCAGTTTCATGCCAGAGTCTTGAAATTTTTTTTTCAGAACTTGTTTCCAATGGTGTCATGCTCTTCCACAGTTTCCCCTAATTTTACGATGGTGTCATCCATGATAGTGTCGCATCCCTCAAGGCCATGTAGGACTTCCTTCATTTTCGACAGGAAAACTTCAGGGCCTAGACTGATTCCCATGGGTACTCACTGGAAACAGTATCTCCATGTGGTGTAATAAAGGTTGTGAGTGCATGCTTTCTTCTGCTTTTGGTATCTGATAAAAACAGATGATGGGGCAAGAGTGGAAAATACTGTGGATCCTGACAGTTTGGGTGCTATGTCGTCTAAATTTGGCAACATACATGTGGTAGTTTCACTGCAGTGTTCAGCTTCTTGAAGTCCACTGTCACCCTAATCTGTCCATAAGGTTTCACTATAGGAACCATAGGAGGCACCAGTCTGTAGGCTCCTTTAATTCTTTGGTCACACCAGCCGTTCAGTCCTGTCCAGTTCTTTCTTCACCTTGTCTCTCAGTGGAAAGGAACTCGTCTAGTGTTTTTGTGCAGTGTGGTGTTGAATTTTCTTTTATCTTGATCTTCACTGGTTCTGTCTTCAGTAGAACCTTTTAGAAACCAAACAGGTTGCTTGACCCTGCGCTTGACAGGGTTTCTTCCAAAACTTGTCATCAAACCCATCTTCACCCGCTGCTTTTTTTGCTGAGGAGATTGCTTTTTGACGTCAGATTGGCAACAACAACTCAAACTTGAAAGCTTTTCTTTGTAAGCTGTCTCAGCCCAAAACTCTTCTTTTGTCTGAACTTTTCCTCCCGGCAAAGTCATTTTCACTGTGGTTTTCTTTAACTGTGGCCTATGTTTCAGTTTTTTTAATGTCTCTTCATGCATCACAGTTATGTCTGCTCCAGAGTCTATCTTGAAATTGACTAGAGTGCCTTTGATCTGAAGCGTTTCTACCCAGGGTTTTGAGTTTTCTTTGATTACTGTCAGAGAGTTCAGCTCAAATACTTCATCTTCGAAAGTTTCTTCTCCTGAGTCCTCTTGAACTTCTCTCACTCCTGTAGATCTGCACATCTTCTCAAAGTGGTTCTTGCCACACTTGGGGCAGGTTTTGTTGTATGCAGGACACGCCCTTCCTTTGTGTTCAAATCACATCTATCACACCTAGAGCTCTTCTTCACTGAAGTAGATGTTTGAACTACCTCTTCCACGGCCTCGACTTCTTGCCTTTCCGCGACCTCTGTGTGACTTCTGCTAGACATCCTAACTCTTCGTAGAGTTTCACTTATGTGTTTTTCAGACTGCTCTTGTGCCTGCTTGGTGACCTGTTCTTGTTGTCTAGAAATTGTCAGCGCTTTCTCGAGGGTTAGGTCTGAAATGAGTTGGAGTTTTTCTCTCAGCTTTCTATCATGCAGATTACCACCAGTCTATCTCTAATTTTTTCTTGTTGTCTGTCCCCATAGTCGCAGTACTGACTGAGTTTTAACAGGGTTCGTAGAATTCCTCTACAGTCTCACCTGCTGGGCTGTCTTCTGTCTTGGCATTTGGGTCTCTCGTGAATGACGTTTTCTTTAACTACGAAGTAGTCAGTTAATTTTTTCAAAACAGTCTCAAAGTCTTTATCACTTTCATGCTCTGTCTGTCTATTTGCACCTTCGCCAGTGGCAACTTCCTTCCAATCGAACGATTTAAAAATCTGTTCCGATTCTGGACCCATGATGTATAATAAAGTGTCTCTCTGCACTTCACCATCATCACCATGTAGTTTGGTAGCATGACCATAATCTTCTAAATCTGTCTAGCCATTCTTTCCATGCTCCTGGCTTGATCGAGAAAGGCTGGGGAGGGGGTCAACGAGGCTGCAGCTTGTTGCTTAAACTAACTTAATGCTTGCTAACACCTCTGACACCATATTCTGGTCCTTGATTATTGTGTGTGGACAAATAGAGACAAGACTTCGTATGGGGTAGATGTTTGGTTTTACTTCATGATAGCTGACATGTTCCAGTGATCGCCACCCCAGGCATAAGTAATGAGTAACACAGAGTTACGGGACTTGAAACGTCTGCTACTGATATAGGGCAATATGGAACATTAGCCAAGGAACAAAAAGACAACCAAAAAAAAGCTGTTGGGAAAAGGAGCCTAACAATTACAATTATACCATTTAGCAGCTCATAAAACATGCACCAAACACTCTTGTCTCGGCTTCTGTCTGTCAGCCTCTCTCTCTCTCCTCTCTCTCTCTCTCTCTCTCTCTCTCTCTCTCTCTCCCCTCTCTCTCTCTCTCTTCTCTCTCTCTATTCCCGCCTCTGACCTCCTCCCTCTGCCTTCACAACCCTGTCCAAAAAGATCACAAAACCTACAAACAACTTCCATCCATCTCTACAGCTTGAGCACGTATCTGCTATCACACATCTCCACTGCCAACTGTCCACAGCCATCTCCACCCATCAATGCCCTCACAGCACAAGTTGACACCTTACAGACAGAGAACAAACACTTGCACAAACAGATAGAGAAAACAGCCAACGCAGCAAGACAGCACAGTCCAAACAAAAAACCATATGAAAAACCACAGAACAAGCACTGAAGTCGACGGGTTGCCGACCTTACTCAGCAAAACACCCAACTACAGACAACGGTCGACAAACAAGCCAAAAGCCTGTCTGCTTTCAACGACTGGCAAAACCACATGAAAAAGAAATCAACGCATTAAAGAAAACCCCCCACAACTGATACCTCATACCGCCACCCCCTCCAACAAAAATTTACCCTCCATTCCAAATTTTCCCCCCAGCAACTAACAACCCCTCCCGAAATTTCCCCTAAGTGACTCCCCCTCTGACAACCCCAACCCCCCATAGAACAAAAAACAAAGTAACAAGAAGGGACAATATTGCATGATGATATAAATTGCATGGAAAACAATACTCACATAGAACCACTCGCGGACACAACACCCCCCCCCCCCCCCCACACACACACAACAAACTTGAAGGCAACAAGAGAGAGTAACACAAGAAAGAAATAATGATGATGAATAATGTTTATTTAAAAAGTAATGGCATAAGCAAACACTTGTTTACACAAACCACCCTCTGGCATAAAAAGAAACAATAGCAACAGAAAATAATTACCAAAACAAAGACCAAAATTTTTTTTTTTAAAAGCTCAATATGAAGAAGAAAAAAGGAATCCATCAGATTGCCCAATGCAACCCCCCACTCCCACCCACTCCAAAACACAACAACAACAAGCAACAAAACCCCCAAACAAACACCCCCCATCCCCCCCAAACATATTCTACCATAAACCCTTATCATTGTACAAAAACACGGCCATAAAGTCAACAAATCAATTTGAAAGTAGAAAAAAACAACAAAACACAAATAGCTTGAGAGTACAGTATATAGAGTAAAGAGAGGAGAGAGAGAGAGAGTGAGAGAGAGATAGAGAGAGAGAGAGAGAGAAGAGACAAGAGAGAGAGAGAAGAGAGATAGACAGTAAGACAGACATACGAAACAGAATATGAGACACAGATAAGAGTCACCAGACAGACAGACAGACCGACAGAAGAGAAACACACTGTGCAGACAGATAAAAGACAGACCAAAGACTGACAGACACGGATATAGATAACTATAAAAATATGGTTGATCTAATCATGCAAAAAGAACGACATATATCACAATAGGCAAAAAAAGAAAAAAAAATGTATATACATTTTTCATAGTACAAATCCAACAGCAAGCTTTGTAAGCTATTTCATTTATCATAAAATGTTTCAGATTTTTTTAAAGTTTGGCATGGAAGAAATAGGTTAAGGATGCTGGGCAGATTATTCCAATAAGTGCCACCACTTCATATAAGACTAGATTTGAACCACATCTAATCTGGTTTCGCACAGTAATTTTTATGTGAATGACGATAATAATTTTAATTGAAAAAAAACGTTTTGCCAGAGTGGGGTCGTAGCAATAAACCCATATACTAAACCTTACATCCCCCCCCCAAATTAAAGCTTTGTTGTATTCCAACTTCAAATATAAAAGGTAAAATTGTCAACTGTTTATTGTAGTCCATAGAAGTTAACGATTTTGATTTTAAGAAATAAGTTTAATGGGCAACGCTTATTATAATCTAGCCAGAGGGTTTCCAAAGTATTGCATCTTGAAGAATCTCACAAAGTTGATGCTTAATCTATAACAAGATTATATGCGCATGAAGAAATTGTTTTCTATGTGCACTAAGATTTAAGGAAGTGTTTTAAATTTAGATAGCTAAATACCTTTTTTTATACAATTTACGTATGTTGGCGATGTCCTCTTTCCATGAAAGATTATATCGATAGTGATTCCTAATACCTTGTGGAACATTTACTTCTTCAATATTTTTCACCAGAAACAATTATAGCTATGACACATAGAAAAAGCTGGGTTTTGTCGCTTTTGTCTCATTGGTTAGCACATTACACCTTAGTTTTACTTGGATTTAGGACATGTGAATTTAGTCTGCCCATCTGGTAAGTTATATGTATATTGCCTTGAGACTAGATGGCAGAAGTGTTTTAAGATGTTTTGTATCACGTATTGAGTTGAGAATCATCTGCAAATAAGTCACAAGAGCAAATGTACAAAAGCCAAGGCATTAAGAATAAAAGTGAGAAAAAGTAACTGGGGGCCTATAACGAAACCTTGGAACACCATTTGTCACTGTGAGAAAATCAAATGGTGACATGCCAACAATACTGACTTTGTTCTATTTGACAAAAAATGATTTGAAAATCTAAAAGTATTATAGATATTCATATAGTTGAAATTTTTTAAAACAGTGTGTGGTTTATAACATCAAAACCTTCTCGCAAAATCTGCGAAGACACTCCAGAAACAAATTGTTATTTATATTTAAAACATTTGTTTACCATATTTATCAATGAGCCGTGGTGACATGAATGCATTTTTTTCTGAAACCTGATTGACTTGGTTTATCAAATCATATTGTTTTCTAACATGTAAAACAAATATTTTGTACATGCTTTTCTAGAGGCTTTGATAATAAAATCTAATTATAGATAAAATTGCATATTGGCTGTAGTATGGAAGGTCATCTGATGCACCAATTAAGGAAGAGGAACAACTTAGGAAGTGCCGGTTTAAATTGAGAGGAAAATAGCTTTTTTCAATGCAAATAATATAAATAAGATGTAAGAGTATCAGAGAGAGAGAGATCGAGAGAGAGAAAGGAGAGGAGATAGGAGAGAGAGAGTAGAGGAGATGAGAGAGAGAAGAAAGTAACACAAGTAAGAAAGAAATGATAATTCAATAGCCTGTACTGACAAAGTCTCCTATACTAATACTAATCGTCGTCTGCTGTATGTGCATATTTCATTACAGTGTCATGGTCATTTGCTCTAATCTTTTTTTTAAATGCATTTTAAAAGTCTTTAAAATGTTATTATTAATTCTAGCAAGTCATGAGCCATTAAAAATTATTTTAATCGAGCTAATGGAAATATTCATTGCATCTTTACATCAAGTCCTCAAGTGTATATGGTTTATAATTTTGTCAGCTGTTCCCACCGGCACACAATGGCCTACTCTTTCAAAAAGCAGCAACAGATTTTAATGTGTACATAGTCATGGTGTATGTTTCTTGCTTTAAAGCAAGAGAGAGTAGTATAGGGATGTAGTAAGTAATATGTCTGTCTCAGCCTCTGTCCACCCATGTGCTTGTGTGTGTGTGTGTGTGTGTGTGGGTGTGTGTGTGTGTGTGTGTGTGTGTGATAAATCTTCAAAACGATTTTCTTTCTGTATACTTGTGGTATGGATATTCTGCTTTCCCTTGTTAGAAATGCTATCACTGAGTTCGTTCATATGTGTGCATTTCGTATTGTTCATGTTTAGTTATGTCTTTTTCTACAGAGAAGAGGATGTCAAAAAGCAACTGTTGCTTATTCCTGTTACCCTCTTAAACGGAAAAAAAAAAAAACAACGAATCATAGACAATCCTGGTAACTTCAAGACATAGATTAAGCACAGACAAAATTTCGTTTTTAAGAAAAGGTTTAAACGATGCACACACACCACGCACGCGAATGGGGGCACACATTATTGCGAAGTGTAAATTGGAAAACACAAAAGAAGTTTAATTGAAAATCGTGTCTTGCTTTTTTATAGCTCTTTTGCTCTGTGGCAGACATCTATAAAAGTCTTATAAATCTGATATAAAAAATCCCCCAAAGAAGCCAAAAAAGGTTTCAGTGATCAGTGTTGAAGTGCCAAAAATTTTTCTCCACTGTCTTAGAAGAATAGCCTAAAATAAGACATTTCTAGCAAGATTTCAGTTTGTTTTGCATTTTTATTTGCTGATCCATTATTTTTCTTTATGGTAATTTGAACACGATTTTTTCGTGTTGTTTGTTATTGTTTCCAGGTGTGTAGCCTCCACTAGAGGGCACAGACAGGTGACCCCACTACAACCTTTCCTCGAAGTCGAAGTCACATCACACTTTATTTGGAGCCCACCGACTATCTGTCTAATTGTACGTTTGTCCACGGATGGGTGAGGTGAACTTCGTACTGGGAACAACCAACTCGGTTATTCAAAAAAACTCAGTGTGTGCTAAATCTGTATATCAGGGAATCAAACGCACATGGCCCTTGAAAACTAGCTGTGGCCTGTGTAGCAATACCATGAACATTATATTGTGCAATAACTACAACTTCAGACCGACCCACACACCACATGGATATGGTATGGGCACAGGCTCTGTAAGCCTGAGTAAAACGAAGAGTTTGTGCCAGGGATTGTCAGTCACCGTTGTACTTGGTGGTAAAGTTGGTTCTGTGTGTGCATGCTGTACATTTTAAAAAAAAAGTGTGTGTTGTGTGTATGCAGAGGGTGTGGATGGGTGTCTGGGTCTTGCACGATGTACACCAAAGAAAATGTGTGTTCGTGTGTACAGACAAATAATAAGGCAGGCTTGATTCGAGGGGCTACTAGGTATTAGCGTGACGGTAGCTAGCACTAAATTGTTAAGATAGGGAGGAGAGCGGCTCGACATAGCCTGGGTGGATATGAGTGTCATGGTATGTTGGATGATGGCTCAGGAGCGATAGCAATCTAAAGTAGGGATAGGGGTGTTGCTGATGCGCCCGAACTGCATACACAAACCGCGACATAAACAGTTTCGACTGTAAAGAGAGGACAAACGACGTGACAGCGGACGAAAAAATACGTCAGCGACACAAAAACTATAATCACTTAAGATTCATAGGGCATGTCACAGGACACAGCAGAGGATAGTTAGGAGAGGCTGGGGGTCCTGCAGATACAGGGAGAAACTGCTTCTTGAGAGGATCGACACACATCGCTCTGGTGCGTCGGAGTGACAAGAGACACAAACGGTGAAATCTACGCGATTGAGTGACAAGCGCGACTGGAGTCCGGCGAGAGTAGTACTACGGTCAGAAGGTATATGGCAAAGGATATAGATAGTCAATAGTCTGAGCATTCTATAATTGGGGTCTAGTCAATATAACTCATAATTTTATGATTGTGACGAAACAGTAGTCTGGTGTACGAAGTTATTAGGCGTGTAGAATCAACATACACTTAGTGTTGTACTAGCAGTTTTTATCTATGGTTAATACACTGGTTAATGTTTATGTCATAGTCTTATTCTAGTCTTAGTATGGAGTGTCATAGGTGTCAGTTTGATTGGAGTATAATGAGACATACACAGATCAGCGAGACTGATGACATGTTTCTATAAATGCCGTAATATGTATCGTGTGTCTGATTGTGAGGATTGGACTAATTTGATTTAGAGTCACACACACAATTTAGACAAACGTGTTGAATTATATTCAGTTGTTATAATATGTTAATTTGTTTATGTTTAATGTGGTGGAGATTTTTAGGTATGAGGTTGTGAATGTTCTCTTGTGAGCGGATGTACAAGTCGATGACAATATTACGTAAATGATTTTTCTTATGGATGTAGGTAGGGTATGGCAGATTAATGATCATTGTAGGTGATGGTACGATATGTCTGTATTTTAAGGAATATTGACAGTGGTGAAGGAACACAGTGGGGGAGTGTGGGGTGAGCAGAAGGGGGATAATGAGGTAGGATTGGTGACAGGTTGGATATTTGAGTTATTTCTAGCGATCACATATTTAGTGGCGTATGGCGCGTTAGGGAATACCTGAGAGAATAAGCATGTGAGTATTGAGATTGGTTTAGAGTCATTTTGTCAGGTTGGTGATAGATGTTTAGACTTAGATCATGGGTGAGTATTATTTGTGTTTTGTCTTAGATGTTGTGGTATGCGCGCGAGAGTGTGAGTCATTTATCATGACTATCTATAGAATAATTTGTTGGTTGATAAATATTGGAATAGTAATTTAGATTAATTATGTTGGTATCTGTTGGAGTTTGGGATTTGAGAGTGGATCTGCATAAGGTGACGTATGATACTTGAGCAGGGGTGAGAGGACAGACAGATGAGGTATCTCTTGATAGTAGTGTTCTAGTGATTCTTATATACATGAAGTGATGCTGCTATCGGTGCAGTGATTTTATATTTCATTGATTTGATAAGCTCTTAAGGTGAGATATAAGTTGCGTAGGGGATAGTTGTGGAAGAATAGGGTACATATGTCTTGTGTGGTGTGTGTACTTGGATATGCGGATAGAGTGAGGTGATTAGTTGTTAGAGTAGAGGTAGAGAGTAGCATTGGAGATTGTGATGGTGTTAGAACATACATAGGTTTAGTAAGGATGCGTGTAGCACGTGCGTGCATCATGTTCACGATGCGCACACATGGTTCTTGTTTATAGGGTAGATGTGGATGTAGATTGTAACAAAGATATGGAAAGATAGGATGTGTACAGTCACATGGTTGATGGTTATGTATTTGGTACATCATATGTATCGGATGTGGTCATTGCGACTGGGACTGACAGACGATCTGGGGGGTGGAGCGTCAGTGAGGGAGGAATGACACAGACACAGGAGAGTTGCATAGGTATGTGATGAGTTTTGGATATGTTGTGACTACGAGTGTGTGTGGACACATCTAGTATTGAGGCTGTTTGGTGGAAGGATGGATACCAGTGACGGTGATCTCGCATACAGAGCGAAGAGTGTTTTTTTTTGTGTTAAGAACTTTGTGTACATGGACATCTGAGACATTGGTTAATCATACTACAGAGTTTAGATAGTGAGTAATGTGGGGAGTACAGGTTGTTTGGAGTGTGTGGAATGTTGGATGTTAGCAGGTGACATGATGAATGATGCTTACATCTGGGTCTTATTGGGTCTTTATGTAGGAGTATCAATGCTGGTAGTGTTAGCACTGGAGTTGTGTCGGGTAGAGTCAGGTATGAGACACATCTTTATAGAGGGAGTTTGGAGACACACACACACACACACACATGTTGATGGAACAATTATTTGACGAAGAGATGTGAGTATTTTAGGGTGATCTGGGGGTTTGGATTTGTATGAGGATGAGTGGTTATGGAGTATACACAGTGAGGTGTGTTACAGGGGCATAGTGGGTGAAGGGTTGGGGTACGGGGGGGGGTGGATAGGTGTTATAGGCACGTTTGTTGTGAGTTAGGTAACTATTAGGATTTATTTAGATTTTAGGAGGAGAGGTGGGGGGGTGGGGTTAGTGGGGTAGCAAGAGATTGTGGGTATGTTGAGTGAGAAGGTGGGGTGGATATTAAGATGAGTTTATAGAGGTTGATGGGGGGTGGGTGAGGAGTTGGTGGAGGGTGTGTTTTTTATGGGATAAATGGAGAGATTTACATGAGTTTTTGTGAGGTGAAAATAGGAGTATTGGGGGGTATAGGATTAAAAGATTATTGTTAATGGGAATGATGTGAGTAAGGGAATTTAAAGGGTTATTATGTGTTTATGTATATGTAAGATGGGTGGTGTAGTTAGTTAATTAAGGGTTGGAAAGTTGATGAGGTGGGTTATTTGATGAGATGGATGTAGGATAGGTGGTAAGAGGTGTATTAGGAGTGATTTATGTTTGTATTGTTTGAGGGGGGTGTATTGGGGGTTGAGATTTTTTAGGGGTATATGTGGGTTAATATATTAGGAGATGTTTTATTATTTAAGGTAAGGGAGAGTATTTGTAAGGTATTAGATAGGGAGGAATAGTTTTTATTTTATGGGAGATTGTGATATTAGTATGAATTATATTATTAATGATTGTATGGTAATATAGTGAATGTAGTTGTAAGTGGAAGAGATAGTGTATGTTTAGTTAAGTAAGAGAATAGCTTTGAATTTGAGTTAGTTGGGAGTGGTATAATTTGGATGTAGTAATATTGTTAAGTGAGAGAGTATTTATGGATTTTTGGGGGTGATAGGTTGTTTGTAATTATTTAATGTGGGAGTGTTATAAAAATTTTTTAATTTGTAAGAGGTGGTAATAGTTATTTTGAGTATTTTATTAGAAAATATAGTAATAAATGATTTTGTTTTTTGTTGGTTGGGTTAATTAAATGATAATATGGGTGGGGTTAATTTTGTGGGTTTGAGATGAGGGGGAGTAATATATGAGAATTAGTTATTTTAAGGAAATGTGGTGAAATAGGAGTTTGATTTTAAGGATATGAGGGTAGGGAAGGATTGGTATAGTGGAGAATTGAGGTGTGTAATGCAGAAAGTATAAGTGGGATGATAAGTGTGAGAGTGTGATTTATAGTTGTTAAGGTATGATGAGGTATTTAGGGATAGATTTATGGGTAATGGTTTTTTTTGTCTTGAGGTATATTGAGTAAGTGAATATTGGTTTTTGAGAAACTGTAGAATTAGTCAGTATAGTTTATTTGGTGTATTGTGGGAAAGATCAGACAGGAATTTAAATATGAATGTTTTTGATATGGAAAACGTTAAAATTGAATGATTTTATTATAAAGCAAATGGATCAGTGTAAGTGATTGTAAGGATGCTAATCAAACTACGTTAATAAGCACCTAGGCTGTGGGAACTACCATTAAAGAGAAAGTTATTAATATTAAATCAATATACTTTCTAACATAAATCATATCACTCACTTGATACATCTACAATAACAAACCACAGTCCAGAGCGCTCAAAAACAAAGTTGCTATCCTCCCTTAACTACCTCCCTTTCCATCCTACCTAGCGCCCTTCCTTTTCTCGTTGGAGATTTTGAGTCGTCGCTTTTTTGTTTTCTTGACCAGAGGAAATTTCAAGACCACCTGTATGGATGAGCAGACTGTTGTCTCTCTTCTCTCTCATCTCTACGCTCTCTATGCTTTCTCCTGGGCTCGCTGTAATGCGCGTTTCAAAATTCATTGTTGTTTAGGAAGAGTGATAGCCAAAGTGTGTAAGCGAGGTTTTTTTTAATTTATTTTTTTAAAAATAAAATTTTATTATTATTTTAATTTTTTTTAAACTACACTTTAGTTTAAATAGAAAGATATCTATCAAACAATAAAATGTGTTAATCTGACGAGTAAATGAAATAGATGTTGACAGTAATGAATTCTGTTTTAAATGAGTTTCATATTTTTTTTCCTATGTCTTTTTTTTTTTGGTTTGTTTACAAACAAAAGCCATTAAATCCTTCACACACAACACACACACACCACTACACACACACACACACACACACACACGCCACACACAAACACACGCACTCTCCCACTCTCTATCATTTCTTCCCCCCCCCCCCCCCCCATCTCTCTCTCTTACTTACTATGTATAGAATATATAGTAGATGAAATAGACTTTAGCATTTTTTTCTCCTATTGCTTGAGTGGTATTGACGTTTGGCTTTTTCTTTTTCATGGCTTCCATTTTGTACGTAGTATATTCGAAAAGAATATTGATGGTGAATCCCTGTCTGTCTCGAGAATTATATATTAGTATTATCCTTGAAACACCACACATACACACACACACTCACCTCTCTCGATCTCTATTCAATCTCTCTCATCTCTCTCTCCAGCCCTCTCTCCTCTCTCTCTTCTCTCTCTCTCACTCCCAGCGCTAATAGCGCGTTGGCTCTTTAGCCCCCGCCCCCGCCCTTTTCTCCTCTTCCTTATTTTTATTGTATGAGTATAGTGCATTGCGTATGTATTTTCATTAATCTTGACAGTATGAAATATAATCTGCATGAGAGCGTAAAATCAAAATTGGATGTTGACGGTGAGCATCGAGCACAGTCTTGAAACTTATAATAATTTAGAGAGTATCACTAGCGCGACTCTCTCTCTCTCTCTCAATCTCTCTCACTCTCTTCGCTCTGCTCTCGCTCTCTATCACCTCTCTCTCGCTCTCTCCCTCCTCCTCTCTTCTCTCTCTCTCGATACTCGTCTCTCTCCTCTCACTATGACCTTAATTGATTTGGCTGGTTGTTGTTTTGTTCTTGTTACTTTCTTCTTTTCTTCTTGTTTTTTAGTGTGTGAGAGTAATGGGTATTGAGTGTTTTTTTTTATTTATTATATTATTATATTATTTATGATTTTTTATCATAAACATATTTTTTTATAGTAATCAAAATAAGTGTCGAAGTGATCGTGTACTGTTTTGAAGAATTATATATTAGCACCACTCTGAAACAACACACACGCACACACACACACACGCACACACACACTCCTCTCTCTCTCTCTCTCATCTCACACTCCTACTCTCTCTCTCTCTCTCTCTGTATTGTGGCCTAAGACCGATATGCAATTTAATTCCATTCTCTCTCTCTCTCTCACACATCCCTCTCTCATTCCCCCTCTCTTCTCTCCTCTCTCCTCACTCTCGAACTCTCTCCTCTCCTCTTCGTCTCTCTCTCCTTCTATTTGAGATTGTGATATTCAAATAAAGGGCATATTCAGACTTTCGATTTCAATTTATTTTTGGACTTTTTGACTGAATACTTGCGGCTCCCAGTGAATCCCCCTATTTATAATATCCATATTACCACGTGTAACAACTATGTTGTACTATTCTAAATATAAGTGTTCAATTTGATGATCTAAAGTTTCTGGCGTACTCTCTCTCTCTTCTCTCTCATTCTCTTCTCTCGATCTCTCTCCTCCTCTATCTCTCTCTCTCCTCTGTTGTTACTTTGGTGCTGTAGTTGCCTTACGTTGTTCTTGTTGGTAATTTGTTTGGGTTTTTCGCTTGTTTGTTTATTGTTTTGGTGTATGAATGTGTTGTGGGTGTGTGAGCGTTGAAGGGGGGAACGGTGCATTTTTTTTAAAAATTTGTTTTTTTTTGTATGTTGTTTTGGGTTTTTTATGTTTTTTTCTTTTTCGCATTTGTTTGTTTGTTTTGAGAGATGATTTTTTCTGTTTTTTGATTTTGAGTTATTTGGAAGGGTGCTTTGTCTGCTTTTTTTTTTTTTTGTTTGACGTTTTTTTGTTGGTGTGAGAGAGAGAGATTGTTTTTTGTTTGCTTTTTTTTTGTTTTTTTTGTTTTTGTTTTTTTTTTTTTTTTTTTTTTATTTTTTTTTTTTTTTTTAGGGGGGTGGTGGGGTGTGTTTTTGGTGTGGTGGGGGGAAGGTTCTGGTGTATGTAGGGTGTCTTTGCTCGTCTGGGGTTGTTTGGTTGTGATAGGTTTGTATGGTGTGTTTGGTTTTTTCTCTTCTTCGTCAACTCTCTTTCTTTAAAAAAAGTTTTATTCCTTTGCTTCTTCTGCTAGAAAGTATGAGTACTGAGTGCATTTTTAAATGTGACCCCATGGCGGGACTGGGATGTAAAAAAGCACATGTGACTACTTATTCACTATCCTGGAAAAAAGATTTTTGTTTCTATACTTACAAATGTGTAGAGGTTTTTTATTACTTTATTGGCTTTTCGCGCGCGCGAGCTTATATATTGAGTGTATGTATTGCACTTATTTTATTATTACAATGACGCGAGTGCAAGGGTCATTTGCATCAATGTTATTTTTGTTTGTGTGATCGTGTGCTATGTGAGTGAGAGAGTTTACATATTTAGTATTATCCCTGAAACTCCCCCCCCCCCTCACCCCCCCCCACGTCCCCACTAACACAACTACGCGAGCAAACAAACACAAAACAGCAACACGAGCACACACGACACGCACTAGCGACACACACACCACACAACAGCACACAACATCACTCACTCAACTCACCCTCACTCACCCACACATATTCTCTCCCTTGATACTTAACGACTGTATAGTTTTAAATTTTCCTTCTTGGTTGTTTCTTGTTTTTATTGATAGAGGATGATTATGGTAATTAATTTACTTCATTATCATGACCATATAATTTGAAACATGAGTATAATCTAAAATGAGTGTTGATGGGATCGCAAATACTGTTTTGGGGAATTATCATATTGGATATTACTCTGAAATACACACGACACACACTCTCTGTCTCGTCTCTCTCTCTCTCACCGTGTTAGCGTCCTGCTTATAGTCATAGTATATCCTGATGAAGGATTCATATTTAGAGAGATATATTTCAATACTTATTGGACTGTTTGCCGTCTGTACATTAAAGAGAGTGTGGAAAATGGTGCCACTATTTCGAATCTCTTATGTAATTAAAGAAGATAACAAGTATGTGTACCATTTGCGCGAATGTGTATTGTGGGGGATTGTCTTTATGACTTATTAAGTTTGTGGTTGAGTTATTTTCTTGGCTTTGATTGTTCTTGTTCATGGAGTTGTGAGTTGTTCTGTTTTTTCCTGCTGTTTATCCATCTTTTGAGGATGGGTGGTTGTTTTTTCTTCTCTTTGTTTGTTTGTTTGGGGGTAGGGTTTTGTTGGGTGTGGGGGGTAGGGGTGGGTATTTTACAGGATTTTCTTTCATTGCTTGCTTTTGGGGTGGGGGTGGGGGGAGGGAGGAGGGGGGGGGGGGGGGGGTGTGGGGGTGGGGGGGGGGGGGGGGTGGGGGGGGGGGGGGGGGTGGGGGGGGGGGGAGGGGGGGGGGGGGGGGTGAGGGGTGGGGGGGGAGGGGGGGGTGGGGGGGAGGGGGAAGGGGGGGGGGGGATAGGGGGGGGGGGGGGGGGGGGTGGGGGGGGGAGGGGGGGGGGAGGGGGAGTGGGGGGATGGGGGGGGGGGGGGGGGTGGGGGTTGGGGGGGGGGGGGGTGGGGGGGGGGGGGGGGGGGGGGGGGGGGGGGGGGGGGGGGGGGGGGGGGGGGGGGGGGGGGGGGGGGGGGGGGGAGGGGGGGGGGGGGGGGGGGGTGGGGGGGGGGGTGGGGGTGGGGGGGTGGGGGTGGGGGGGGGGGGGGGGGGGGGGGGGGAGGGGGGGGTGGGGGGGGGGAAAAGGGTTGTTGTGGGGGGTGGCTGTGTGAAAAGTTTATTTTCCCCTTGTTTTTATTGTGAGACTGTATAAGTATTGGGTTATTAATAATTAAGTATGTATCCCTAACGGTGCGGACTGTGATGTAAAAAAGCAACATGTGTGCTTATTCATTATCCTCGAAATAAAAGAAATTGTCATTGTCTCGCTCTCTCTCTCCTCTCTCCCTCATCTCTCTCTCTCTCTCGGCTCCTCATCATCGGAAGAAAAAAGTCAGATGCCTCTAATTCCATTCACATCTCGACTGCTCCCTCTTCTCTCTCTCTCCATCTCCTCTCTCCTCCCTCTCTCTCTCTCCTCCACGTCTCTGCTCTCTCTCACACACACACCACACATTCAACACCCTACACAAGCAAACAACCGCAAACAAACATACTCTCAATCATTGCGTGCGGCGCAAAAAGAGAGCAGATTTGAGTGCGAACTGTAGAAACAATATCTGAGAAGTCGTTTTTGGAATGCTCATTACTGGAAAGATGAGTAGTTTTGATGTTTTCGCCCCCCAATATTCATTTTTATTTGAAAAGCATCTATATATTACCAGATTCAGCGCTATATAAATTCCATATTATATATTATTAATTATTATCATTATTATTATTATATTTTCGCTTAGGAATCTATCAATTCATTCAACAACTGTCGGAACATTCCAAGTAGGATGCAAGATGTTCTTCTACACAATTGGTGTTTGTGTCTCTGCTGTGTCTGATTGCTGCCTTCTTGATACCAGGTTAGTGTGGCCAGATAGAGAGAGATAGAGAGAGAGAGAAAGAGAGTAGAGAGAGAGAGAGAGAGTTGAAAGAGAGGAGAGCGGAGAGCAGTAGCAAGAGCTGATAGAAACTTGGTTTATAATTTTAATAACGAATCAATTATCAATGATTTTCAATGTCATTTGCCCTATCGACTGAGTCAGTACCAAGTCAACGTGAAAATTAGAGCTGAGTGCGTGAGCGAGCGAGAGGAACGCAAGTTATTATAAACAGACATAAGCGCGCGAGCGCATTGTAAAACAGCATACACACAAATTGAGATAAGAGCTTGCGCAACAAATTCAAGTCCAAAACAACAGTGTGAACCAAGAATGAATCAGTGACTTTTTTTTTTTTTTTTTTTTGGGCTAAGAAAGTTGTCAAAGAGTTTTCATGACCAAAATTGTGCGCAAGAGTCTGTTGTAAATCTTGCCTTAAAAGTAGGTCAGACTACTGGAACCTAGCACTTGCAGCTTTCACAGTGTTTTTTCAGAGTGACTCCAGCAGAGTCAGCTGCGCGCGTGTGTTTGTAGTAGCAACCCACCTGGAGGAGCGAAGGCGGTAATGTCAGATGATTTATTTAGCATAGCCAGCATTTTCAGACCCAGCAGATCCCTAGGTCTGATGTTGCTACCTATTAAATTATGTGGGTAAAAAAAACAGGGGGGGTTTTTCACATAAACATTATAGCAAACGAGCGAGATACACCATTGGTGAAACACACATCTCTAGCTGAGTAACCATCAACAACAAACAAAAGACCCATAAGAAAGAGCGAGCCGCAAGCCTGTTGATTAAGGAGGAAGAAGGGTGCAGAGGGTGAAGTTAATACTACTGAACAGCCTGCTAGCTGTTCCACTAAGCATTGTGTTTTTGTCTGTGTAATGAGTTTGACATTACAACATAAGAAGTAGTCTGAGGTGTAGCGATATTTCTTTAGTTTCATGAATAAGGAAAAAGCCTGTTGTGTGTTGTGTGTGTGTGTGGGGTTGTGTGTGTGTGTGTGTGTCGTGTGTAGTGTGGGTGTTTGCAGGGGGGGGTTGGGGTGGAGAGCTCAGCGTCGCTATTCTACAAAAGAAATTAGCACATACTAATACAGATATTCTGTAATGAGTATCTTCAGTGATTATATAATGCACGAGAACTTTTTGGCCTGTGACTAAAGACAAAAAGTTGGGTGGGGGGGTGAATAGTCAGTTCTTCGAATAGTAGTTGCTCCATAGGAGGTAAACCATCAATAGTTTGACACAGGTTTTTATGTACAGGTGGAGGGTCTGGTGAATAGAATGGAACACAGTTAAGTTAAAAGAGGGTTTCGATTTTCCAACATCGGCTGTTTGTCTGCCTACCACTGGTGATACTCCATCATTTAAAAAGGTAGGAAAGCAGGACAGTAACACTCCTGCTGGCATTGATCAACAGCTCTGAAGATGTGCCCTTCTGGAATTAATTCTTCTCGAGAAATAAATCGTCACGTCTGCCTTGTAGGGGAGTCAGGAGCAATGGTCTGTTTCTGTTTGTTGATCTACATACGACACTTTGCTGTGTAATGATTAAAGCTTGTGTGTGACACGTTGTGCTAGGAGGCAAGAACCAATCTCTGGCCTGCTCAGATAAAAAAAAAATCATGTATTTGGCTAACTGTGGGCATAAGGAAGGGAAAGTGGAGTGTCCCTGTGGCATGGTGATGATGAAGGCTTTGGTGCATGTTCTAAAGGAGCCACAGGGGTGGCTCAATGGTGTAATCAGAAGTGTCCACACTAGTTGTGTGTCCCAGTGAACAACGAACAGTCATCACCCCCTTGCCCCCTTGCCCTCTTGCATTTCACCTGCCTTATAGTCACACCCTGGATATCACTGACAGGGGAAAAAAAAAGAATCAAGATCACGTCGAGTTAAAAGAAAACATCCACATCATGTTTGATATGTGTCAGGTCTGGTTTGTAAGAAACATGTGCAACTTCCATTGTTCAATGACCCAACCCTGAGCAAACCAAGGTTAATATTATCTGAACATGCTGTTCAGGCTGTGACCAGAAGCTTGAAAGTATAGAGGGACTTGTTGGTTCCTTTCCGTGTACTCCTAATGTATGGGACTTCTTTTTGGAGTGGTTTGTCTTTTCCCTAGAATGAAATGTGCAATGTCAGGTTGCAATGGTTCAGGGTGACTGGTCTCCTTTGATTGAATGCATGTTTACACTTGAAGCTTGTTAAACATAGCACAGACATGCTTGCCTTTAGCTGTCGTGAAAACATTTCAAGGCAAAGAAGTGGTGCGCCTTTAATCTAATTATTAATAATAAGTGTTCGGTTGTGGGTTTTTGTTAGTGTTTTGTTTTGGGATTTGTTGTTGGGGGTGGGTGGTTGTACAAATGTACTATTGTTTTGTAACAACTAATCAAACTGCAAGCAAGAGATTGTTATAAAAACAGATAGCCACTGGATTAACTTCAACTTGTTTAGGCTTTCCAGCATTGAATATCCACAATCTCGTTTTTTAATTATCAGAGCTATGAGAATTTAGGTTCATGATGGCTTTTAATTAAGGTCCTGTTGATAGTTGCATTCCACCATTTGGGATTCTACTTTACAGATATTGCATTCCACCATGTTGGATTCCTACTTTAGCAGATTTAGCAGTCCACCATTTGAATTCTACTTCACACAGATATTTGCATCCACTATTTGAATTCTACGTCAAAAGATTATTTATCAGTCCATATTTGAATCCTGTAGGCCTAGGCCAAAAACAAATTTTATATTTGCAGTCACCATTATGAATTCTGCTTTAGAAAATATTTGCAGTATCCACCCGTTTGAAATCTCTTTAGCAGATATTTCAGTCCACTATTTGAATTTGGCTTTAGAATCTAGAGTATGACCATGACAAATTCTTGTATTTTGAGGATAATAATAAGCACACCCATGGCTGTTTATTTTACATCCAACCCCGCCCTTGGGATATATGGATATTAAAATAAAGCCCATAAGCCATGACATTCACACAGTAGTAACGGAAAAATATCTACACAAAAAATCCCCACAAAAATCAACGAGAAAACAATTTGACAATTTGAACAATTTGATTTTTCAGAGGGGTAATAAGATTAAGCATTACATGCTTTTTAACATCCAGCCCTAAAAAAAACCCAAAACAACAACAACAAAAAACAAAGTAACAAGAAGGGACAATATTGCATGATGATATAAATTGCATGGAAAACAATACTCACATAGAACCACTCGCGGACACAACACCCCCCCCCCCCCCCCACACACACACAACAAACTTGAAGGCAACAAGAGAGAGTAACACAAGAAAGAAATAATGATGATGAATAATGTTTATTTAAAAAGTAATGGCATAAGCAAACACTTGTTTACACAAACCACCCTCTGGCATAAAAAGAAACAATAGCAACAGAAAATAATTACCAAAACAAAGACCAAAATTTTTTTTTTTAAAAGCTCAATATGAAGAAGAAAAAAGGAATCCATCAGATTGCCCAATGCAACCCCCCACTCCCACCCACTCCAAAACACAACAACAACAAGCAACAAAACCCCCAAACAAACACCCCCCATCCCCCCCAAACATATTCTACCATAAACCCTTATCATTGTACAAAAACACGGCCATAAAGTCAACAAATCAATTTGAAAGTAGAAAAAAACAACAAAACACAAATAGCTTGAGAGTACAGTATATAGAGTAAAGAGAGGAGAGAGAGAGAGAGTGAGAGAGAGATAGAGAGAGAGAGAGAGAGAAGAGACAAGAGAGAGAGAGAAGAGAGATAGACAGTAAGACAGACATACGAAACAGAATATGAGACACAGATAAGAGTCACCAGACAGACAGACAGACCGACAGAAGAGAAACACACTGTGCAGACAGATAAAAGACAGACCAAAGACTGACAGACACGGATATAGATAACTATAAAAATATGGTTGATCTAATCATGCAAAAAGAACGACATATATCACAATAGGCAAAAAAAGAAAAAAAAATGTATATACATTTTTCATAGTACAAATCCAACAGCAAGCTTTGTAAGCTATTTCATTTATCATAAAATGTTTCAGATTTTTTTAAAGTTTGGCATGGAAGAAATAGGTTAAGGATGCTGGGCAGATTATTCCAATAAGTGCCACCACTTCATATAAGACTAGATTTGAACCACATCTAATCTGGTTTCGCACAGTAATTTTTATGTGAATGACGATAATAATTTTAATTGAAAAAAAACGTTTTGCCAGAGTGGGGTCGTAGCAATAAACCCATATACTAAACCTTACATCCCCCCCCCAAATTAAAGCTTTGTTGTATTCCAACTTCAAATATAAAAGGTAAAATTGTCAACTGTTTATTGTAGTCCATAGAAGTTAACGATTTTGATTTTAAGAAATAAGTTTAATGGGCAACGCTTATTATAATCTAGCCAGAGGGTTTCCAAAGTATTGCATCTTGAAGAATCTCACAAAGTTGATGCTTAATCTATAACAAGATTATATGCGCATGAAGAAATTGTTTTCTATGTGCACTAAGATTTAAGGAAGTGTTTTAAATTTAGATAGCTAAATACCTTTTTTTATACAATTTACGTATGTTGGCGATGTCCTCTTTCCATGAAAGATTATATCGATAGTGATTCCTAATACCTTGTGGAACATTTACTTCTTCAATATTTTTCACCAGAAACAATTATAGCTATGACACATAGAAAAAGCTGGGTTTTGTCGCTTTTGTCTCATTGGTTAGCACATTACACCTTAGTTTTACTTGGATTTAGGACATGTGAATTTAGTCTGCCCATCTGGTAAGTTATATGTATATTGCCTTGAGACTAGATGGCAGAAGTGTTTTAAGATGTTTTGTATCACGTATTGAGTTGAGAATCATCTGCAAATAAGTCACAAGAGCAAATGTACAAAAGCCAAGGCATTAAGAATAAAAGTGAGAAAAAGTAACTGGGGGCCTATAACGAAACCTTGGAACACCATTTGTCACTGTGAGAAAATCAAATGGTGACATGCCAACAATACTGACTTTGTTCTATTTGACAAAAAATGATTTGAAAATCTAAAAGTATTATAGATATTCATATAGTTGAAATTTTTTAAAACAGTGTGTGGTTTATAACATCAAAACCTTCTCGCAAAATCTGCGAAGACACTCCAGAAACAAATTGTTATTTATATTTAAAACATTTGTTTACCATATTTATCAATGAGCCGTGGTGACATGAATGCATTTTTTTCTGAAACCTGATTGACTTGGTTTATCAAATCATATTGTTTTCTAACATGTAAAACAAATATTTTGTACATGCTTTTCTAGAGGCTTTGATAATAAAATCTAATTATAGATAAAATTGCATATTGGCTGTAGTATGGAAGGTCATCTGATGCACCAATTAAGGAAGAGGAACAACTTAGGAAGTGCCGGTTTAAATTGAGAGGAAAATAGCTTTTTTCAATGCAAATAATATAAATAAGATGTAAGAGTATCAGAGAGAGAGAGATCGAGAGAGAGAAAGGAGAGGAGATAGGAGAGAGAGAGTAGAGGAGATGAGAGAGAGAAGAAAGTAACACAAGTAAGAAAGAAATGATAATTCAATAGCCTGTACTGACAAAGTCTCCTATACTAATACTAATCGTCGTCTGCTGTATGTGCATATTTCATTACAGTGTCATGGTCATTTGCTCTAATCTTTTTTTTAAATGCATTTTAAAAGTCTTTAAAATGTTATTATTAATTCTAGCAAGTCATGAGCCATTAAAAATTATTTTAATCGAGCTAATGGAAATATTCATTGCATCTTTACATCAAGTCCTCAAGTGTATATGGTTTATAATTTTGTCAGCTGTTCCCACCGGCACACAATGGCCTACTCTTTCAAAAAGCAGCAACAGATTTTAATGTGTACATAGTCATGGTGTATGTTTCTTGCTTTAAAGCAAGAGAGAGTAGTATAGGGATGTAGTAAGTAATATGTCTGTCTCAGCCTCTGTCCACCCATGTGCTTGTGTGTGTGTGTGTGTGTGTGTGGGTGTGTGTGTGTGTGTGTGTGTGTGTGATAAATCTTCAAAACGATTTTCTTTCTGTATACTTGTGGTATGGATATTCTGCTTTCCCTTGTTAGAAATGCTATCACTGAGTTCGTTCATATGTGTGCATTTCGTATTGTTCATGTTTAGTTATGTCTTTTTCTACAGAGAAGAGGATGTCAAAAAGCAACTGTTGCTTATTCCTGTTACCCTCTTAAACGGAAAAAAAAAAAAACAACGAATCATAGACAATCCTGGTAACTTCAAGACATAGATTAAGCACAGACAAAATTTCGTTTTTAAGAAAAGGTTTAAACGATGCACACACACCACGCACGCGAATGGGGGCACACATTATTGCGAAGTGTAAATTGGAAAACACAAAAGAAGTTTAATTGAAAATCGTGTCTTGCTTTTTTATAGCTCTTTTGCTCTGTGGCAGACATCTATAAAAGTCTTATAAATCTGATATAAAAAATCCCCCAAAGAAGCCAAAAAAGGTTTCAGTGATCAGTGTTGAAGTGCCAAAAATTTTTCTCCACTGTCTTAGAAGAATAGCCTAAAATAAGACATTTCTAGCAAGATTTCAGTTTGTTTTGCATTTTTATTTGCTGATCCATTATTTTTCTTTATGGTAATTTGAACACGATTTTTTCGTGTTGTTTGTTATTGTTTCCAGGTGTGTAGCCTCCACTAGAGGGCACAGACAGGTGACCCCACTACAACCTTTCCTCGAAGTCGAAGTCACATCACACTTTATTTGGAGCCCACCGACTATCTGTCTAATTGTACGTTTGTCCACGGATGGGTGAGGTGAACTTCGTACTGGGAACAACCAACTCGGTTATTCAAAAAAACTCAGTGTGTGCTAAATCTGTATATCAGGGAATCAAACGCACATGGCCCTTGAAAACTAGCTGTGGCCTGTGTAGCAATACCATGAACATTATATTGTGCAATAACTACAACTTCAGACCGACCCACACACCACATGGATATGGTATGGGCACAGGCTCTGTAAGCCTGAGTAAAACGAAGAGTTTGTGCCAGGGATTGTCAGTCACCGTTGTACTTGGTGGTAAAGTTGGTTCTGTGTGTGCATGCTGTACATTTTAAAAAAAAAGTGTGTGTTGTGTGTATGCAGAGGGTGTGGATGGGTGTCTGGGTCTTGCACGATGTACACCAAAGAAAATGTGTGTTCGTGTGTCAAAAATTTTTTTTATATTTTCAATACTTTTTGGACTTGCCTCTGTACTTAATTTTTTTAATGAGTCCCCTTTTTAAATATCTTATAATTATGTGTACAAGTATTGTACCATTTGACAATGTGTAGATGTTTGTCTTTATGACTTATTAAGTTTGGTTGTGTTATTTTTCTTGGCTTTGTTGTTCTTGTTTGTTGTTTGTCTGTTTTTTCTTTTTTATCATTTTTGTTGGTTTGGTTTTTTCTTCTCTTTTGTTTGTTTGTTTGTTTTGGTTAGGGTTTTTTTGGGGGTGGGGGTAGGGGTGGGGTATTTTTTAGGATTTTCTTTTAATTGCTTGCTTTGGGGGGGGGGGGAGAGGGTTGTTGGGGGGGAGCTGTTTTGAAAGGGTTATTTCCCCTTGTTTTTATTGTGAGACTGTATAAGTATTGGGTTATTATTATTAAGATGTATCCCTAACGGGCGGGGACTGGATGTTAAAAAAGCACATGTGTGCTTATTCATTATCCTCGAAATAAAAGAATTTGTCATTGTCTCTCTCTCTCTCTCTCTCTCTCTCTCTCTCTCTCTCTCTCTCTCTCTCTCTCTCTCTCTCTTCCACACACACACACACACACACACAAGCAAACAAACAAACAAACATACTCTCAATCATGAGAGAAAGAGAGAGGATTTGTGATCTGAAAAATATATGAGAAGTCGTTTTGAATGCTTTCATTACTGGAAAATGAGTAGTTTTTCCCCCCAATTTCTTTTATTTGAAAAGCATCTATATATTTACAAGATTCAGCGCTATATAAATTCCATATATTATTATTATTATTATCATTATTATTATTATTATTTCCTTAGGAATCTATCAATTCATTCAACAGACTGTCGGAACATTCCAGAGTAGACAAGATGAGTCCTCTGCGACAATTGGTGTTGTGTCTCTTGCTGTGTCTGATTGCTGCCTTCTTGATACCAGGTTAGTGTGGCCAGAGAGAGAGAGAGAGAGAGAGAGAGAGAGAGAGAGGAGAGAGAGAGAGAGAGAGAGAGAGAGAGAGAGAGAGAGAGAGAGAGAGAGAGATGACTATAGAAACTTGTTTAATTTTAATAGATTAATTATCATGATTTCAATGTCATTTGCCTATCGACTGAGTCAGTACCAAGTCACGTGAATTGTAGAGCTGAGTGAGTCTATTGAACGCAAGTTTGTATAAAACAGACATAAACATCATTGTAAAACAGGCATACACAAATTGATAAGAGCTGACAACAAATTCAAGTACAAACAACAGTGTGAACCAAGAATGAATCAGTGACTTTTTTTTTTTTTTTTTTTTTGCTAAGAAAGTTGTCAAAGAGTTTTCTGACCAAATTGTGCTCAAGTGTTTCTGTTGTAAATCTTCTTAAAAGTAGGCAGACTACTGGAACCTAGCACTGCAGCTTTCAGTGTTGTTTTCAGAGTGACTCCAGCAGGAGCAGCTGCAAGGGTTGTAGTAGCACACCTGGAGTCGGAGGAGTAAGTGTCAGTGTTTATTTCAGCATTAGCCAGCATTTCAGACCCAGCAGATCCACTAGGTCTGAATGTGGCTACCCTATAAATTATGTGGGTAAAAACGGTCACATAACATTATGCAAAATCTCACCATTGGTGAACCTCACATCTCTAGCTGAGTAACCAATAACAACAACAAAAGACCCAGTAAGAAAAAGTAGCCTAAGCCTGTTGATTAAGGAGTAAGGCTTGTTAAATACTGAACAGCCTGCTAGCTGTTCACAAGCATTGTGTTTTTGTCTGTGTAATGTTTTGACATCAACATAAGGAAGTAGTCTGAGGGGAAATATTTCTTAAGTTTCAATGGATAAGGAAAGAAGCCTGGTTGTGTGTTGTGTGTGTGTGTGTGTGTGTGTGTGTGTGTGTGTGTGTGTGTGTGTTTTGGGTTTAAAAAAAAAAAGAAAGCATACATCTACTAGCATTCAGAATTATTAACATCAGGGAATATAATGCACGACCTTTTTGGGCCTGTGACTAAAGACAAAAGCATGTATGTTGTTAAAGTCAGTTCTTTCAAAGTTAGTTGCTCCATAGGAGGTAAACCATCCAGATAGTTTGACACAGGTTTTAATGTCCCGTGTGTGAGTGTATCTGGATAAAGAAGGCCCCAGTTCAGAAACATCTTTAAGCTATTTACACACGTCTGTTTGTCTGCCTACCACTGTGACTCCATCATTTAAAGGAAGGCAAGCTGACAGTACACTCCTGGCTGCATTGATCAACAGCTCTGTAGATGGTGCCCTTCTGAAATAATTCTGCTCAGAAAAATCGTCACTTCTACCTTGTAGGGGAGTCAGGAGCAATGTTCTGTTTCTTTGTGTATATTCTACACTTTGCTGTGTAATGATTAAAGCATGTGTGTGACACTTGGTGCTAGGAGGCAAGAACCAAATCTACTGCCTGCCAGATAAAAAAAAAATCATGTATTGCACTGGTTGCAAAAGGGAAGGAGAAGGTGGAGTGTCCCTGGTTGGCATGGTGATGATGGAAGGCTGGTGCATGTCTAAAGGAGCCACAGGGGGTGGGTCAAGTGGTGTGTCAGAAGTGGTCACACTATTTGTGTGGTCCAGTGAACAACAACAGTCATCACCCCCTTGCCCCCTTGCCCTCTTGCATTTCACCTGCCTTAGCACATCCCTGATATCACTGACAGGGGGAAAAAGAATCAATATCACACGTGTTAAAAGAAAACCATCCACATCATGTTTGATATGTGTCAGGGTCTGGTTTGTAAGAAACATTGCACTTTCATTGTTCATTGACCCAACCTGGAGGCAAACAGGTAGATATTATCTGAACATGCATTCAGCTGTGACAGAAAGCTGGAGAGTATAGAGGGACTTGGTTGTTCTCTTTCCTGTGTACTCTCTAAGTGTATGGACTCTTTGTTGGAGTGTTTGTCTTTTCCTAGAATGAAATGTGCACTGGGTCAGGTTGCATGGTTCAGGGTGACTGGGTCTCCTATGATTGATGCATGTTACACCTTGAAGCTTGTTAAACATAGCACATACATGCTTGCCTGTTAGCTGTTCTTGAAAACATTTCAAGGCAAAGTATGTGGCCTTTAATTCTAATTAGTTAATAATTAAGTTTCGTGTTTGGTTTTGGTTTGTTTTGTTTTTGTTGATTTGTTGTTGGGGGTGGGGGGTGGTTAAAAAATGTACTATGTGTTTTGTAACAACTTAATCAACTGCAGAGCAAAGATTGTTATAAAACAGATAGCCACTGATTTAACTTCAACTTGTTTGAGGCTTCCAGCATTGAATATCCACAATCTCTTTTTGAATTATCAGAGCTAAGAGAAATTTTGGTTCATGATGGCTTTTAATGTAAAGGTCTGTTTGATATTTGCATTCCACCATTTGGATTCTACTTTAGCAGATATTTGCATTCCACCATTTGGATTCTACTTTAGCAGATATTTGCAGTCCACCATTTGAATTCTACTTCAGCAGATATTTGCAGTCCACTATTTGAATTCTACTTCAAAAGATATTTGCAGTCCACTATTTGAATTCTGCTGTAGGCCTAGCAAATATTTGCAGTCCACCATTTGAATTCTGCTTTAGAAAATATTTGCAGTCCACCATTTGAAATCTGCTTTAGCAGATATTTGCAGTCCACTATTTGAATTTTGCTTTAGAATCTAGAGTATGACCATGACAAATTCTTTTATTTTGAGGATAATGAATAAGCACCCATGTGCTTTTATTTACATCCAGTCCCCGCCCTTGGGGATATATGATAATAAAATAAAGCCCATAGCAATACATTCACACAGTATACGGAAAAAATATCTACACAAAAATCCCCACAAAAATCATCGAGGAAAACAATTTGGACAATTTTGAACAATTTTTATTTTTCAGAGGGTAATAGATTAAGCATTACATGCTTTTTTACATCCAGCCCTAAAAAAACCCCAAAACAAACAACAACAAAAAACAAAGTAACAAGAAGGGAAAATATGCATGATGATATAGAATTGCATGGAAAACAATACTCACATAGAACCACGTGCGCGTGCACACCCCCCCCCCCCCCCCACACACACACATACTGGAAGGCAAGCAAGATATAGAGAACACGAGAGAGAGAATGAATGAATGAATGAATGAATGTTATTTAAAAAGGGTAATGGCATAAGCAAACACTTGTTTACAACCAGCCCTCTGGGCATAGAAAAGAAACAATAGCAAACAAGCAAAATATTTACCAAAACAAAGACCAAAATTTTTTTTTTAAATCTCAATATGAAGAAGAAAAAGGAATCCATCATATTGTCCAAATGCAACCCCCCACTCCCACCACCCAAAACAACAACAAACAACAAGCAAACAAAAACCCCCAAACAAACACCCCATCCCCCCCAAACATATTCTACCATATACCCTTATCATTTTACAAAAACACGAGCATAAAGTCACAAAATCATATTTGAAGTAGAAAAAACAACAAAACACAAATAGCTGGAGAGTACAGTATAGTAGAGTAAAGGAGAGGAGAGAGAGAGAGAGAGAGAGAGAAGAGAGAGAGAGAGAGAGAGAGAGAGAGAGAGAGAGAGAGAGAGAGAGAATAGACAGGTAGACAGACAGACAAACAGAGATAGAGACACAGAGAGAGTCACAGACAGACAGACAGACGGACAGAAGAGAAACACACGTGCAGACAGATACACAGACAGACAAAGACTGACAGACACGAGATAGATAGACTATAAAAAATATGGTTGATTCTAAGTCATGGCAAAATGAGACTGACATATATCACAATAGTTAAAAAAGAAAAAAAAATGTATATACATTTTTTCATAGTACAAAATCAACAGCAAGTCTTTGTAAGCTTTTCATTTATCAGAAAATGTTTCAGATTTTTTAAAGTTTGGCATGGAAGAAATATTTTTTAAGGATGCTGGCAGATTATTCCAATAAGTGCCACCACTAAATATAAGACTAGATTTGAACACATCTATTCTGGGTTTCGGCACAGTAATTTTATGTGAATGACGATAAGTATTAATTGAAAAAACGTTTTGCCAGAGTGGGTCGTGCATTACCATATACTAACCTGTACATCATTAAAGCTTTGTTGTATTCCAACTTCAAATTTAAAGGTAAAATGTCAACTGTTTTGTAGTCCATAGAAGTTAACGATTTTGATTTTAAGAGAATAAGTTTAATGGCACGCTTATATAATCTAGCCAGAGGTTTCAAAGTATTTGCACTTGAAGAATCTCACAAAGTTGATGCATATTCTATAACAGAATTTATATGCGCATGAAGAAATTGTTTTCTAGCACTAAGATTAAGGAAGTGTTTTATTTTAGATAGCTGAAATACCTTTTGGGATACAATTTTACTTAGTTTGGCGATGTGCTCTTTCCATGAAAGATTATGATCGATAGTGATTCCTAATACCTTGTGGAAATTTACTTCTTCAATATTTTCACCAGAAACATTTATAGGAGACATAGAAGAAAGCTGGTTTTGTCGCTTTTGTCTCATTGTTATGCACATACACTTAGTTTTACTTGGATTTAGGGACATGTGATTTAGTTCTGCCCATCTGGTAAGTTTATGTATATTGCCTTGGAGACTAGATGGCAGAAGGTTTAAGGAATGGTTTGTATCACGTATTGAGTTGTCATCTGCAAATAAGTCACAAGAAGCATTATGTACAAAGGCAAGTCATTAAGATAAAGTGAGAAAAGTACTGGGCCTAGAACTAAACCTTGGGGAACACCATTTGTCACTGTGAGAAAATCAGAATGTGACATGCCAACAAATACTGACTGTTGTCTATTTGACAAAAATGATTTGAAAAATCTAAAAGTATTATTAGATATTCCATATAGTTGTAATTTTTTAAAACAGAAGTGTGTGGTTTATAACATCAAAAGCCTTCGCAAAATCTGCGAAGACAACTCCAGTAAACATATTGTTATTTATATTTAAAAGCCATTTGTTTACCATATTTATCAGAGCCGTGTGACATGAATGATTTTTTCTGAAACCTGATTGACTTGGATTTATCAAATCATATTTTTCTAAATGTAGAAACAAATATTTTTGTACATGCTTTTCTAGAGGCTTTGATAATAATATCTAATTATAGATAAAATTGATATTGGCCTGTAGTTGGAAGGTTCATCTGATGCACCAGATTTAAGGAGAGGAATAACTTTAGCCGTTTTAAATTGAGAGGGAAAATAAGCTTTTTCAATGCAAAGATTATAAATAAATGTAAGAGTATCAGAGAGAGAGAGAGAGAGAGAGAGAGAGAAGAGAGAGAGAGAGAGAGAGAGAGAGAGAGAGAGAGAAGTAACAACAAGTAAGAAAGAAAGATAATTCATTAGCCTGTACTGTCAAAGTCTCCTATACTAATACTAATCTCGTCTGCTGTTGTGCATATTTCATGATACAGTGTCATGGTCATTTGCTCTAATCTTTTTTTTAATGCATTTTAAAAAGTCTTTTAAAAAATGTTATTAGTTAATTCTAGCAAGCATGAGCATTAAAATTTTATTTTTAATCGAGGCTAATGGAAAAATATTCATTTGCTTCTTTACATCAAGTCCTCATGTGTATATGGTTTTATAAATTTTGTCAGCTGTTCCCACCGGCACACAATGGCCTACTCTTTCAAAAAGCAGAACAGATTTTAATGTGTACATAGCATGTGTATGTTTCTTGCTTTAAAGGCAGGAGAGAGGTAGTTAGGGATGTAGGTATGTAATATGTCTGTCTCTGCCTCTGTCCACCCATGTGTGTGTGTGTGTGTGTGTGTGTGTGTGTGTGTGTGTGTGTGATAAATCTTCAAAACGGATTTTCTTTCTGTATACTTGTTGGTATGGAATATTCTCTTCCTTGTTAGAAATGGCTATCATGAGTTCTTTTCATATTGTGTGCATTTCGTAATTGTTCATGTTTGTTATGTCTTTTTCTACAGAGAGAGGGATGTCAAAAAGCAACTGTTGCTTATTCTGTTACCCTCTTAAACGGAAAAAAAACCACGAATCATAGACATCCTGGTAACTTCAGACATAGATTAAGCACAGACAAGAATTTCGTTTTTTAAGAAAAAAGGTTTAAACGAATGCACACACACGCACGCGTATGGGGGCACACATGTGCGTAAGTGTAAATTGAAAACACAAAAGAAGTTTAATTGAAAATCGTGTTCTTGCTTTTTATAGCTCTTTTGCTCTGGTGGCAGACATCTATAAAAGCTTATAAATCTGATATAAAAAATCCCCAAAGAAGCCAAAAAAGGGTTCAGGATCAGGTTGTTGAGAGCCAAAATTTTTCTCCACTGTCTTAGAAGAATAGCCTAAAATAAACATTTCTAGCAAGATTTTGTTTGTTTTGCATTTTTATTTGCTTGATCCATTATTTTTTTATGGGTAATTTGAACACGATTTTTGTGTTGTTGTTATTGTTTCCAGGTGTGTAGCCCCACGTAGAGGGCACAATGACAGGTGACCCCACTACACCCTTTCTCGAAGTCGAAGTCACAGTCACACTTTATTTGGAGCACACCGACTATCTGTCTAATTGTACGTTTTTCACGGATGGTGAGGTGAACTTCGGTACTGGAACAACCAGACTCGGATATTTAAAAAAAATCTCAGTGTGTGCTAATATCTGATATCAGGGAATCAAACTGCACATGGCCCTGTGGAAAACTAGGCTGTGGCTGTGTAGCAAATACCAGTGAACATTATATTGTGCAATAGACCTACAACTTCAGGACCACCACACACCACATGGATAGTGTATGGCACAGGGGCTCTGTAAGCTGTGTAACGAAGGAGTTTGTGCCAGGGATTGTCTGTCAGCCGTTGTACCTTGGTGGTAAGTTGGTTCTGTGTGTGCATGCTGGTACATTTAAAAAAAAAAGTGTGTGTGTGTGTATGCAGAGGGGTGTGGATGGGTGTCTGGGTCTGTGCACATGTGCACCTAAGAAAATGTGTGTTCGTGTGTGTGTGCACATGCGCACATATTTGTAGGCATGAGCACTTACTGGGGATACAAGCATGAGCTTACTTGTGGATGCATTGTCGTACATAACTTTGGGGCAATTGAAGTGTGAATTGTATGACGATTTTTGTTGTGGTTATATATAACATATTCGCCATATCTGGCAATATATCGTATATAATTTCTAAAATGTTGGGTCTGGTAGATCTTTAAAAAACCAACAAAAAAACTATACTCTTGGTGTTGTTCACCATTCAAATTATAAACCTCTTTACTTTCTCAAAGAGGTCTTCAAGTAAGGTGAGCATACATGTGCCGTGCCACACATATCAATCATCACGTGCATAACAAAGAAAATGTTCCAAGCTTAGATGAAAATGTACAGGTTAAGAAACACAATCCTTAAATAACATTCTGCATGGGATACTTCCATATAATTAAACATGCACTTGGGGGGTGGGTGGGGGTGGAGGGGATACATTCCTACCTGCCATCCCCACCGCCTCACACACACACATCACACACACACACACACAAAACACTCTCTCTCCACTCTCTCTCTCTTCTCTCTCTCCCCCTCTCTTTCTCTCTCTCATACACAGGTATACATACTTGACCCCACCTTACTCTGCTTTTAAAGGCACACACAAACACACACATGCATATTTGCTTTTACACATACAGGCATGAACGAATACATAAAATTATAGACACACACTCATATGCAAGTCATTGATATACTATATAAATGACAGAGGACGAAAATATATAATAGGTGATGGTTGATTGATGGTCCTGTCCCTAAAATCGTACATCTCCACTGGGACTAAAACACAACCAAACCATGATCAAACAATACATGGCATACTAAAATGGTATATGTAATATGTGTGTGTTTGAATGTATGCACCACATAATTATGATTATGTATGCATACTCTCATTCGCATACTCGTATCCGTGCATTAGGAACACATGTACAAGTTATGTGCTTTGAATTTTTTATTGTAAAATGTTCTAGTAAAAATTAAATATGTGTAAAGAGCACACACACACACACACACACACACACACACACACACACACACACACACACACACACACACAGAGTCTGCCATGCCATTAATTCTGCCTAGGAAGGGAGTAAAGAGAATGAAAAATTCACCCCAGTTGGCTACTTAAGGCCACACTATTGACTATAAACCGAGGTCCCATGTGCGAACGCACGCAGAGCATCTTGCGTACACGTTAAAACCCGTTCCGCTTTTCGGAAGAGTAGGCCATTGTGTGCCGGTGGGAACGGATAACAAAATTTACAAAATTGCATACACACGGGGACTGAATGAAAAAAGCACTGAGTGCTTATTCCATTATTCTCAAAATAAAAAAAAAAAATAGATAAAAACAAAATAAGTCAGACTTGTGTGTTGCATCAAGCATCTTGTGATGACTAAAGTCTAACTTGTATGTTGCATCAAGCAACTTATGGTAACTAATTTGTGGTGACTAAATCCGACGTGTGTTGCATCAAGCAACTTGTGGTGACTAAGGTTGACTTGTATGTTGCATCAAGCAGCTTGTGGTGACTTAAGTCTGACTTGTATGTTGCATCAAACAGCTTGTGGTCACTAAAGTCTGACTTGTATGTTGCATCAAGCAACTTGTGATGACTTTAAGTCTGACTTGTACGTTGCATCAAGCAGCATGTGGATTTATTTGTGATGACTAAAGTCTGACTTGTATGTTTCATCAAGCAACTTGTGGTGACTAAATTGTAGTGACTAAAGTCTGACTTGTGTGTTGCATCAAACAAGTTGTGGTCACTTAATTTGTGGTGACTAAAGTCTGACTTGTGTGTTACATCAAACAAGTTGTGGTCACTAAATTGTAGTGACTAAAGTCTGACTTGTGTGTTGCATCAAACAAGTTGTGGTCACTTAATTTGTGGTGAATAAAGTCTGACTTGTATGTTACATCAAGCAACTTGTGGTGACTAAATTGTAGTGACTAAAGTCTGACTTGTGTGTTGCATCAAACAAGTTGTGGTCACGTAATTTGTGGTGACTAAAGTCTGACTTGTATGTTTCATCAAGCAACTTGTGGTGACTAAATTGTAGTGACTAAAGTCTGACGTGTGTTGCATCAAACAAGTTGTGGTCACTTAATTTGTGGTGACTAAAGTCTGACTTGTGTGTTACATCAATACATCAAACAACTTATGGTGACTAAAGTCTGACTGGTGTATTGCATCAAGCAACTTGTGGTTACCACAGTTTGACTTGTGTGGTGCATCAAGCAACTTGTGATGACTTAAGTCTGACTTTTGTGTTGCATCAAGCAACTTGTGGTGGCTAAAGTCTGACTTTTGTGTTGCATCAAGCAACTTGTGGTGATTTAAGTCTGACTTTTGTGTTGCATCAAGCAACTTGTGGTGATTTAAGTCTGACTTTTGTGTTGCAACAAGCAGCTTGTGGTGACTAAAGTGGACTTGTGTGTTGCATCAAACAACTTGTGATGACTAAAATTGGACTTGTTTTTTATATTAGATGACACGTGATGTATTTGACTAGAATTTAGCATGTCTTTTGTGTCAGACAGAAGATGTGATAACTGATTTTGGCATGTGTTTTGTACCTAACATGTGTGACAATTATAATTTCACATATGTTTTATATCAAACAATATGTAATGATTAAAGTTTGACATGTATTTTATTAAACAGTATGTAGGGGGAAGGTGGGGTCAGGATAGCCTAGTGGTTTAACTGATGGTGTTAGAAGTCCACCGGGGCTGTTTCAATGTTAAGCCATTGTTGGGAAACCAGCCAGGGTGGCCTTGCACTACTGCTGGATCATTTTGATGATGTTCAATGGTTCCTGCTGTGAGCTAACATACTCAAAACACTAAGTCTCCTACTGACACTAGCAGTAGCTTAGTTGCAGAGCCAGACTGAGTACAACACCCATGTATAGTGGTAACCACCATAGCCTCCTGTCTATGACCCTCTCCCATGAACCTCCAACCCTCAAGGCTTTGATATTAACTCACCACAGGTCCAGAAATGTATGGGGGAAACCAAAACTGACATCACACGAGACAAAAGCATCTGAAGCCCCTAAAATGAGAGACTATTTATTTTCTTGTATTGCATGATGATCAATGGGGATGAGGATGGTGTGATATCTGATGTATTGAAGACTATATACTTTGAGGCACATTTACAGGGCTATAATCTACTCTATGTATCATACTATATTTTTGCATCATTTAGGCCTGAGACATACAGACACATGGTCAAGTAATTTGAGCAACACTATCAAAACTGCAACCATAAAGTGGATGAAGCTCTATTGTGTGAGGCCAGTCATCCCAATCAGCCCATAGGAAACTACTCTGGGTAAGACCCGCTGGGAGCTGAAATAAAACCTTGACTTATGGCATTTGAACCCCAAACTTTCTGGCCAGGAACCCAATAGGCTAACCACTATGCCATGGTGCTTGATCCGGCTTGACACAGTAGTCCGTTAGATAATAGAAATGACTGGTTGTCATTCAGTCTTTTAGAGAGAGTTAGTGTGTGGCTGTTATAACAATGTTTACAAATGGTGAATGGGTGTTATAATAACTTTTACATTGGTGACTGGATATTTTAAACACTTGTACATATGATTACTGGTTGTTATAACAATTTTTACAGCTGGTGACTGACTGTCATAACTGTCAGCTTTGAGAAAGAGTTGGTGACTGGTTGTCATAACAATTTTACAGATGGTGACTAGTTGCCATAACTGTCAGCTTTGAGAAAGAGTTGGTGACTGGGAAGAAGTGTAGTTTGGAAATGTATAGCTGGTCCCTGGTTGCCATGGTAATTTGTGGTACAGTTGGTGACCAGGGGCCAATTTGGTGAAAGGCAACCACAGGTGCTGCCCACCAAACAACTGCCATTGTCCGAGCTGATGACCGCTGTCTGATGAAATCACATTGAAGGAAACTGTCTGAGTGCAAACCAGCAAATCATCTGCCCCTATGGTTATGCAATTGCTGTGCTGAACGTACTCCACTGTGTTCTTAACTGACAACAAACTAAATAAAAATAATGAATGATTCAGCAGAAAAAGAGTTACCTTACCGCTAATATAGGCCTGGCTGATTCACTTCAAAAGTGCAAAGGTGTTTAGAATGAGGAAGAATTTCAGCAGGACTGGTCTCTTGATTCCTAGATGAGTAATGGTACAAAGACACTGTGCTGTTAAGATTACCTCCCTTGTTCTCTAATCCAGTAAAAGTATGTTTATCATGAAACAGTTCACAGGAAATGATCTATGACCTAACATTTTTAGTAAAATCTACAGTTGAGTGGCTGATTACATTTTGATTATACAGTCCTTATATACGTGAAACGCTAATTCCAGGTGTTTGGCAGGTTATGATTTTCTGTGAGCTGGCCAGTAGTGGTGCAACTACGCTTTCATCATACCAGCTCCATTTGTCAAAATCATTGAATCAAGGCCACTAGTGAGGAGCCTTAAACCCACACCTTCTCATTCCAGGAATTGGGACTGGGAGGCAAGAGTAGGCGCAGCTTTTCTAAGTGAAAGAAAGAGAGGCTGCCCTGGCCTAGGGCTGTTTGCAGTTATGCAGTGTCAGTCCTGCTTTGTCTCAATCAGTTCAAGTTTTGTTTTCTTGATCAATGCCAACAGTTACATATTTTATGGAAAAGATTAGATTGAACTAAAGCCACCAACACTAAGATTTTTTAATGTAAAATATTGTGAAGGTTTGAAACTAATGTCTGTGATTTTACTCTTAGAGAAATATGAGCCTTGGACTTTTCCCTCAGCATGATAAATCCGTGATTATTTCAAAGCGTTACCTCCTCCACCACTTTAATTTAAATAGCAGTAGATATCTGCATGTGTGGCAGAGTGTCTTCCATCTTCATATATACTCCTGTTGTCCCTTTATGAGGCTTTGAGATGAAATTAATAGCTGGTTTGATTTTCAGGCTGTTCTGTAACACTAGTGCAGACTGGATTAGCTGGCGAGCCAAACCAGGCTATGAAAACTAAGTCATGACTTAAAAAGTCAGTGATGTCACTTCCCACCCCCCTCTCCCCATGAGACCACCTTTCTGTGGTTAACTGGTTTCCCTGTTGCTAATTGGATTCGGAAGCTCAGCTGAGCAAAACTGGTCAAACAGTAACCGGAAATGATTCCGAACTGCTTAGCACATGGCTGTATATCAACAGATAAAAACATGACCCAGAACTACAACAACTAAAAGAGATAGGCAGTAGTCCAGACTACAAGCATAAAATGAGCACTCCCTTTAGGAATAGTAGGCAATATTCCACAGGAAGAATTGAGACCATGCAGAAATTCTTCTCTGCTTTGAGCGTGTCCACTTTATGACAACAGGCACTTTAAGACACAACAGACTGCCCACAATCTTCTTCTTAGGGTAGTGCCCACTGTTTGCCTGTTCTATCCAAGAGTATTGATTATCATACCACTTTTTGAGAAGTCTCTGGTGGCTGGGGATCATAAGAGGAATTGAGATGAACACATTCATCAGTGTCCTAATGTCACAACTCAGTCCCAGGTTTGAATCCTCACACCCTTCACCACCCCACTTACACCTCTCGGGTGCAGCTGAAATAAAATAAAAAAGCTAACTGCAGAATGACTTAAAATAAAGATTTTCAAAACTTAATGAAAGGTCATCCCAATAACTGCTTATGTGTGTAAAATATGTGCATAACATCTCATGTACATACTATGTGCCTTTTACATGTGTAACAGAGTGGACATATTTGATGTCCCATCTCTGCACAAACCTCAGGTACAAGGCACAGTCTCACAAATTCTACATTTCACCATGTAGGCGAAGTGCATACAATGGACGGCTTTCAATTAACACCCAATGAAACAGAGCACTGCACAATTTGCACAATATAGTAACACATTGCTCTGATAGCATGGGAGGTAATATAATTACCGCGCCATCACATCCACTCACCGCTCAACTGTACCTCGTCCCGAGGTATGCTACCCAACCAGCATATTTGATGCTTCAGCCAGTAGCTACCCACAATCTGGTGACAATCACAATGGGGTATTTGATCCCACCTGTTCTACTAATTGCAACAGAATGGACATATTTGATGTCCCATCTCTGCACCTCGGGTACAAGGCACAGTCTCACAGTTAGGATGTGGCCTCTATAAAGAGCCTGCATTAATTCTACATTTCACCATGTAGGCGAAGTACATACAATGGATGGCTTTCAATGACCTCCCAACCAAATAGAGCACTGCACAATTTGCAGGTGTGTCCCAATATAATAACACGTCGCTCTGATAGCATGGGAGGTAATCTAATTACTGCACCATCACACATGTACTCTCTCTCTCTCTCTCTCTCTCTCTCTCTCTCTCTCTCTCTCTCTCTCTCTCTCTTATTACAACAAACTTTTTCTCTTATTGATGGCGTGGAATATGTATCTAGACAGGCAGTGATTTTTACTACTGTTTTCTGCTTTAAGTAGATCATGCAAAGGTGTATCAACACAATCCCTTAAAAATTTAATTCTTAAATCATTATAAACAAAACATTCATAAAGGAAATGCTTTTCATCTTCAACTTTGGGTTTACAAAATGGACATTGTTTCTTCTGATTCTGTGCACTATATCGATGTAAATTGTTGTTGAGTGGTAAAACAGTACATGTTGTATTAGGATATTTACATCACAAACGAAGATATGGTATCGTCTTGTTATGATTTTGAAAAACTATATATGTATATTGATTTTATCCAGACATAAGGAAGATACATTTAGATCAAAATAGTGAATTGTGTTTGATACATATGAATTTTTATGTATTTGTGCATTGTCTTCATTATTTCTTTCACTGAAAGTGAGCTTGGTATTGTGTATGTTATCCGGTTTTTGCCCACTCTGTGGCATTTTCAATTCCTTCTACGCCAACCATGTATTATGGCCTAAGGCTGAGATACATTAAATTTCTGAGTTCTCTCTC
This sequence comes from Rapana venosa, assembly GCA_028751875.1. Lineage (NCBI taxonomy): Eukaryota > Metazoa > Mollusca > Gastropoda > Neogastropoda > Muricidae > Rapana > Rapana venosa. The sequence goes on from CM054156.1 coordinate 43,364,314, forward strand.
TCTCTCTCTCTCTCTCTCTCTAGGTTGCTACACATACATTATAGTGGATACAGTGTGAATACTTTTTGTTGTCTTGTGATTGTATAATTGATTGATTTTGGCAAAGTACAAGTGTCTGAAAAAATCGATTCTGATCACATGCCAATAGAACTTAGTATTAATTCTTTGGATGATGTTAGAAACAGTCAGCAGAATAATCATGCCTATGTAATAGAAAAGTATACTTGGAATAACAGTTTTGCAAATGAGTTCATTAATCAGTTATGTTCAGAGAAATACCAGGATAGAATCAATCTTGCACATAGTTTAATTGATACAAATATCAATCATTCCTTGCAAATATTAAACTCGTGTATAAAAGATGCAGCAGAAGGTATGAAGAAACAAATCTTTATTTATGACAACTATAAATGCCAAGATTGGTTTGATGCAGAATGTCGTATATCTAACAGAAAATAAATGTTCGAAATCTGTTGAGAAAATGTCGTCATTCATCAGCTAGCAAGGACCTGACTGCTACTGCAGAGCTCGGCAAGAGTACAACAGTTTACTAAAGATAAAAAGAAAACAATTTAATGATGCGTTATTGACAGAGTTGACAAAATCTGTAAAAGATCAGAAAGACTTTTGGAACAATGTACATAAGCTTTCATTGAAAAGAAAGCCCCTAAATAGTCACATTTCAAAAGATATTTGGTTTAATTACTTTCAGGCACTTTTGACAAAAGAAAGGGTTCTGATAATACATTGCAACATGATTATGTAGAAGAAGAGCTTTATTTTAATCGCCCCATCTAAAAAAGAAGTATTGTTTGCTTTAAGGAAAATGAAAAATAAAAAAGCTGCAGGGCCAGATGGTATAATTGGTGAACTGCTGAAATACGCAGCTAGAACAGAGTTTATTTTGAATTTTTATATTAGTTTTTTCAATTCGTTATTTGACAGAGGACTCTATCCTGACAACTGGACCGAATCTATCATTTTGCCTCTTTACAAAACGGGAGATGAGAATAATCCAAACTACTATAGAAGAATATCCTTGTGTGATGCTAGCAGTAACATTTACAGTACCATTATTAATTACAAACTACAAGAATGGATCGAAGCAAATAATCTTACAGGTTATTTTCATGCAGACTTTAAACGTAACTGCTCAACCATACATCACATATTTATTTTGATGGCCTTTGTACAGAAACAGTTTTGTTCTTAAACGTAAGTTTATGTTACTTTTGTAGACTTTGAAAAAGCTTTCGATACTGTCAATAGAACAACACTGTGGTCTATATTGTTAAAAATGGTGTTCAAGGAAAATTTTTGAGATGCATTATGAGCATGTACAACTCTGTCAAAGCTAGTCAGATGTGGAAGTAAGTTAACTGAATGTGTTCAATGTACTTTAGGTGTAAAGAAAGGTGATGCATGTAGACCTGCTTTTTCTCTGTTCATTAATGAATTAACTGCAGAAGTTGTTAATAATGGAAAACATGAATGACAGTTTATTGTTGATATGATGGAATCATTCATTCTTCTTCTGGCTGATGATGATGTCTGAAATGATTCATCATCATCAGACCCGTGACCTTGGCGGTCGTGGGGGAGACACGAAAGACGATGCTGTGGTAAGCCTCCTCCATCCATCTCGGTCCTCGGCTCTGCGCAGTAGTGCCGAGTCATTCATCCTGGTCCATTCTCTGATGTTGTCCATCCATGACTTGTTCTGTCTTCCCCTCTTTCTGCCACCTTCAAGTGTTCCCTGCAGTACTGTTTTTGGTAGAGTGTTGTGGCGGGTGACGTGGCCGAACCATGTCAGCTTTTTCTTCTTGACGATGGTGAGAAGGGGTTCCTGTGGACCTGCCAACCGTGTTATTTGACTCTTGACAAATTCATTGGTCTTTCGTTCTCTCCAGGATATGCCCAGTAGTTTTCTATGGCATTTTGTTTCAAATGACTGGATTCGCTTTGCTGTTTCAGCAGTCAATGTCCAGGTTTCACTTCCGTACAGCAGGATAGTCTGAATTAGGGCTTTGTAGAGCTTTAGTTTGATTGGGAAACTGATCTCTTTACTTTTCCATATGGTGGTGAGTTTTGTCATGGAGGATGTTGCCATGGCTATTCTGACTTTGATTTCTGTCGTCGATCGCCCGTCCTTTGTGAGTGTAGCGCCAAGGTATTTAAAAGCGTCTACCTCCTCCAGTTGTTGGCTGTTCATGTAAATTTTAGCAGTGGCGTTGCTCATGCTGTTCACAAGTACTTTACTTTTCTCCGAGCTCACCTCCATCCCATATGCTCCAGCTCTGTTCTCAAGTCTGGTCGTAAGATCTTGCAGCTCTGTGTTACTTCCGCCCATTAGGTCAATGTCATCAACAAACCGCAAGTTGTTGAGGGGTCTGCCGCCAATGGAGATGGTAGAGTGGAAGTCATGAAGGGTCTCTCTCATAATGTTTTCCAAGAACAGATTAAACAGGACTGGAGATAACAGGCATCCTTGTCGGACCCCAACTGTGGTTTTGAAGTAGTTTCCGACCTGATTGTTCAAAAGGACTGCACTGCTTGCAGTGTTGTATAGTGCTTGAATGATTTGCACTAGTCCTTCAATGCCAAAAATTCTGAGGACCTGCCACAGGCCTTCGTGCCATACTCTGTCAAAAGCCTTCTTGAAGTCGATGAAGTTGTGGAACAAGTCTCTCTGATGTTGAAGATGTTTTTCCATCAGGATGTGGCAGTTAAAAATCTGGTCGATTGTGCTCCTGCCTGCCCTAAACCCAGCTTGTTCCTCTGCAAGGTGTTCTTCTGCCTCCTTCTTTAGTCGATTCAAAATAACTTTGAGCATAATCTTGCTGGCGTGGCTGATGAGGCTGATTGTTCTATAGTTTTGGCATTGGCGTAAATTCCCCTTCTTGGGCAGGGGTATGATGAGTGATTGTGTCCATTCTGTTGGCCACTGTTTTGTCTCCCAAATCTTCTGACAGATAGCTGTAACATGTGTGATGACTGTTTCGCCACCATGCTTGAGCAGCTCTGCTGGTATGTTGTCTGCTCTTGGGGACTTTCCTACTGGTAAGCTGCGGATGGCTTCTTCCACTTCTTCCCTCAGTATAGGTAATGGCGAGGGTGCTCTTGATGTTGCTGCTTTCTCTTCTATTATGCTCTTGTCAGGTTGTATTGGGTAGTTGTACAGTTCTTGACAATACTCAGACCACCTGTTCAATGCAGCTGAGCTTTCTGTGAGGAGGTTTCCGGAGCTGTCTTCAATGACTGATGATTTGGTTTGAAGTGGTTTTGTGAGTTTCTTCAGGGTGTCGTATGCCTTTTTACTGTGCCCACTTTCATGCTTTTTTCGATCTCATCACATTGATCACTGATCCACTTCTGTCTGGCCTTTAACATTGACTTCTTCACAAGATTGTTGGCCTCCCGGTATTCTTTAGGGTTGGAAGACCTGGTTGGTTTCAGTGCTCTTCTTGTATCGCAGAGGTCCAAGATGTCATTGGTAGTCCATGGCTGGTGTTTATTCCTCTGACGACCGAGTACCTCCTCTGCTGTTTCTCGGACTGCCTTATTGAAGTTGTTGGTGAGGTCATTGATGTCATTGTCCAGGAGGGTTAATGCCGCAAAACGTCCGCCAAGCTTAGCTTGGAAGATCTCCTCGACATCTGGATCTTTCAGTTTGTCCACGTCAAATTTGATACATGGGTTTGCAGGCTGTTTATTTTTCTTCAGCTTCATTTTGAATACCAGCAGCACAAGGTCGTGGTCGCTGCCTATGTCAGCTCCAGGGTAGGTTCTTGTTCTGGCTCTGTTGATGCTGGATTTGAAGCACCGTGGTGTTAAGATAAAATCTATTTGGTTATGGATCTTGCTGTTTGGCGCATGCCAGGTTGTCCTCCTTGATTGCTTGTGGGGATAGAGGGTATTGGCAATGGTAAGTCTGTGGGTGCAGGCAAACTCCAGCAGACGTAGTCCCCTGTCGTTGGTCTCCCCAGTTCCAAACTGACCAACTGTTCCGGCCCATTGGTTGTAAGAGTCAGGACCTACTTTGGCGTTAAAATCCCCTTGGATGATGATGTCCTTCTTGGGTATTTTCATAATGGTCTCTTCAAGATCTTCATAAATTTCTTCTACTTCTTCATCTGCATGGTCAGATGATGGTGAATAGATTTGTATGATGGTGATGTTCTTGGGCTTGGCCGACACCCGGATGCTGATAATCCTGCTGGAAGTCGGTGTACAGCTGATAATGCACCCCACTACTTCCTTTCTGACAATAAATGCTACTCCATGTTGGTGATGTTTCTCTTGGCCACTGTACCAGATCTTGCCTTCTTCAGTCAATGTCTCACCAAATCCTGTCCATCTCACTTCTCCTAGTCCAATAATGTCCCATTTATAGCGGCTAAGCTCATACTCTAGTTCTTTGATTTTTCTGCACTGGTAGGTGTGGGTGGCGGGGTGAAATTATTTCACCAACAGGAGAAGTAAGGTGCCTCCTTCCCTCCGCTAGCCTGTGGGAGATCCTTGGGCAAGATCGGGTACCCACTTATCCTCCCGATCAGGGTTACGTGAAGTCATGGAAGGCAGGTGACGGATGATGTGTTGAGCAGCCGAATAGTTTTTGGGAACTGGTCAGCACTTCAATGTGTTAGGCAGATGATACTATATGAGTACAATGGCTAAGACAATCCGCTCAGTACGAGCACTGCTCCTATAGAAAGTAATTGCAGCCTACTATAGGTATACTTCTGCAAAGAATGTCATGGTAATGAGAAAGAAACAGAATACAGATAACAGCGTGAAGGAGGCTTCCTGTTTATCTGGAAGTCTTCGCTTGGTAGGGTGGATTATGTGCGACAGGTAACCCTCGATCGTCATCCAGCGACTGTCCGCATCAGAAAACCTCTCAGAATGGGTACATGGAATGTACGGACTATGCTACAAAAAGGAAAATTGGAAAATCTCAAACAGGAAATGGAAAGAATGAACCTCAATATACTAGGACTTTCAGAAGTGAGATGGAAAGGAGCAGGCTGCATAACATCCGACAACTACACCATTCTTTACTCAGGAGGAGATCAACACCAGAAAGGAGTTGGCATGATTCTAGATCAAGAAACCTCAAAGACCATCAAAGGTTTCTGGACTGTAAATGACAGAGTCCTGATAGTAAAACTTAAGGGCACACCTTTCGACATTGGAATAGTACAAGTATATGCACCAACAGCTGATAAAGATGACGTAGAAATTGAGGAGTTTTATGAAAATATCGAAAAGGCAATGAAGCAACTGAAGTCTCAAGATATCAGAATAATAATGGGTGACCTCAATTCAAAGGTAGGGAAAGATGAAACCACAGTTGGCCCATTTGGAATAGGAGTGAGAAATGAAAGAGGAGAGCGGCTCACGGAATGGTGCAAGGAACAAAAGCTGGCTGTCATGAACACATGGTTTGAAAACCATCCAAGAAGATGCTGGACATGGAAAAGCCCTGGCGACAGAACCAGGAATCAAATAGATTACATCCTGATTCAAGAACGCTTCCGTAACTCTATAACATCTTGTAAGTCCATGCCAGGTGCAGACTGTGGAAGTGATCATGTCTCAGTTATCGGGACAATGCGACTAAAATTGAAAAAGTTGTCAAAAGCAAAAAGAAAACCAAAACTGCAAATGAACATGCTACAAACTGACGAAGAAATCAAAGAAAAATACAAGATCAAAGTTGGAAACAAATTCGATGGCCTAGATCAACTCACCACTACAGAGGAAAAATGGCAGATGATGAAAGATAGCATCAGCGAGGCAGCAAAAGAATATATACCAGTCATAAATAGAAAGGAACATAAGAAGTGGATGAGCTCCGAGATTTTAAACCAAATGGAAAACATGAGAAAGGCAAAAGTAGTTGAAAAGAAGTATAAAGAACTTGACAAACTGGTTAAGAAAAAAATGTAATGAAGCCAAGGAAGAATGGATCAATATGCAGTGCAAGAAAATTGAAATGAATGCAAATTTTGATAGCAAACTTATGCATGAAAAAATAAAAGATGTGACAGGAAAGAAATCATCTGCAAAAACAGGTTGTATAAAGTCGAGAGATAGAGATATACTCATGGAAAAAGAAGATATTCTTAAAAGGTGGTCAGAATACATCGAAGAGTTATACCACGACGACAGAGGTCCACCTCCTCATATTAGCAACGAAGATGGCCAAATAATCATGGAAGACGAAGTGAGACATGCACTCAGCAAGATGAAAAGTGGTAAGGCGCCAGGACCTGATGATATCCCATCTTAATTGATAACAGCCCTGGATGAAGTGGGAACTAAGGCAGTCACAAAACTACTAAACAATATATATGACACAGGAGAGATTCCGAAGGATATGAAGAAGTCCATTTACATTGCGATTCCTAAGAAATTGGGTACAGCTGAATGTGACCATCGTACAATCAGCCTGATGAGTCACCTCACCAAAGTTCTTTTACAAATACTCATGAAGAGAATGAGAAATAAAATACTCCCAGAAATATCAGAAACGCAATTTGGATTCATAGCAGACAAAGGCACCAGAAATGCAATCTTCGAATTGAAAACTCTCATGGAAAGATCCATCGAGGTCCAGAAAGACCTGTACCTCTGCTTCATTGACTACTCAAAAGCGTTCGACAAAGTACGACACTCCGACTTGTATGATATTCTGGCAGGGCTATACATCGATGGAAAAGATCTTCGAGTCCTCAGAAACATATATTGGGAACAGGAGGCAGCCATTAAATGACATCAGTCAATATAGACCAATCTGCAGGGGTGTGAGGCAGGGCTGCGTATTCTCGCCTGATTTATTTAATGTATATAGTGAAATAATTCTACGAAATATTGAGAATCATGAGGGAATTAGTGTAGGTGGCCACAACATCAACAACCTGAGATATGCAGATGACACAGTCCTTATCGCCGACTCTGAAGAAAAACTGCAAAAGATTTTAACAACAGTAACAGACGAAAGCAAAAAGAAAGGATTTCAGCTCAATGCAAAGAAGACAGAATGCATGGTGATCTCGAAAAAAGCTGTTATACCACAATGCAACATAGCCTGTAAAGGAGAGAGAATCAGACAAGTAAACACCTTTAAATACCTTGGTTGTACTATCACCCCGGACGGCAAGTGTGACACAGAAATCAAGAAGAGAATCGGTCAATCTAAGGCAACTTTTAACAACATGAAATGCATTTTTACCACAGTAAGATAAGCCTCAAGACAAAGATTCATGTTTTTTAGAGCCTAATGTATGGTCATTCTTCTGTACGGATGTGAGTGCTGGACCCTAGCCAAGGACACAGAACAGCGACTAGAAGCAGTGGAAATTGTGGTTCATCCGGGAATCATGAAAGTTTCATGGACAAAAAGAAAAAAATGCAGAAGTAATGGAAATGGCTGGGTACAAGAGATCCCTTCTCAACACCATCAGAGAAAGACAGCTAAAATTTTTCGGCCATATAATCAGGGCTGACGGACTAGAGAAACTGTTATGGAGTGGCAAAATCTGTGGAAACAAGAGCAGAGGAAGACAACGCACAAAATTCACAGACAGCTTAAACAAATTCGCAACGAATAAAGAGGGCACCAACAATGAGCTCATGAGAGGGACTGAGAACAGGGAAGAATGGAGAGCCATGATCGTGGATGTCTGCAGGACCAGATCGGACACTTGAAGAAGAAGAAGAAGGTAGAGTGTACAGACGTTCCATGTACCAATGGTGATTTGTTCTCTAGGGAGCTTAAGTAATGTTTTAACTCCAGTAGCTGACTTGTCACTTCCACCCTGGTGTTGATCAATGGAAAGCGCGGTTGTTGGTAACCCAGGCCTCGACCGATCCAGTATCATATTGGCTTTGCATTTGTCTTTCATGTTTTTTCTGTGGGCTTAGGATATTCCTTGGTGGCGCCAATCTCCTCTCCAAGTCTCCATATGTTTTGGGTTTTTTTTCTATTGGGGTTTCCTCCCCCACATGCGACAGGTTGTACTGGGTTACATGGATACCAGTAGCAGTAAGAGAGAACTTCTGCAAAACTCAATTGAATAGTTTATGTCATGCTGCTGCAGCTCTACAGTTAAAAGTAAACATGCCAAAAAGCCCCCCCAAAATTGTATTTAGAAAAGGGGGATACTTGAGTGTACAGACAAATGGGCTTATAATCGACAAGTTATGCCAGTGGTAACTGTGTATAAATATTTAGGAATATACTTTTCAACAAAACTTAGTTTTACTGGTGCATGTAAAGACCTAGCTAGCAGATCCAAACGTGCGTTATTATGTATTACACAAAAAGTTATCTGCCTTAGAAAATCAATTTTTTGAATCATTTTAAAAACTATTTTATGCTCAGGATCAGCCCATAACTCAGTAATGAGTTGAAATATGGGGTCTTTGTGACTCTGCTTACAATTGTGAAAAAAAATCATTTCTTTGCACTGAAAAAGTTTCTTAGCATTACTATCAAAACACCTAACAATCTTGTCTATGCAGAAACCAATCGCTATCCAATAATTGTGAATTCCATTGTGAGATTTTTTTCTTACTGGATAAAATATTACGAATGGAAGATCATATCTTATCAAAGAAGGCACATCACAGGTTATACAATTTAGATGAAAGGGTGAAAATAAACTGGGTTTCAAAAACGAGGAGCTAATTAGTTGGGTTTTACTTATGTATGGCTGAATCAGGGAGTAGAGGATATAAATGGCTTTATTCGAGCACTTCGCACTAGATTTATAGATTGTAGGTGGCAGGAATGGTCCAGTCATATTCAGGATTGTAATCGTTTTAGTTTGTATAGGCAGTTTAGTTTATTAGGTAAAGGTCCTGTATAGCTGTCAAAGAACATGGATAGACATATTAAACATGTTATGACAACATTTAGATTTGGGGTATGTGATTTGTTTGTGCACAATCTTCGCTACAGACAACACTGTGATACAGATCTTCTTTGTCCATTAGGTAAGGAGTCTGTTGATGACGAAGTTCATTTTATATTTTAGTGTCCTATTTGAAATGATCTCAGAAGTCAAATACTGCAAAAATATGTAAGGTGTCCTTCCATATTTAGACTTTGTATACTTATGTCATCTACTAACGAATGTATTGATAAGCGACTGGCAATTTTGTTGTATAAGGCTTTCAAAATTAGAAATGCTGTTTGTAGTTGAAGTATAAATCTTTTGTTTCTAAAAGTTTCCTAAGCAATATGTTGTGTACTGTTGATTATATTCACACCACCTAAGGCTAAGGCCTATCTCGCTCATTTCCCTTGCATTCAACTGTACTCAATTAGACAATCAAGCATACGCCAACAACTCTATTTCGATGTATGAAAATGCCTGTCAGAAATAAGCATGCATGAACAAGGTACTAAAATGTACACACACACACACACACACACCGCAATTTAAAACCCCCCCACAAACAAAACAGAACAACAACAACAACAAAAGGTTAAAGCAATCGAAACCAAAAACCAAAGGTTGATGGTGATTTAGGCCTTTGAAGCCAAGAAAAAAATTGGACAAAACTACAAATTAGAAAGAAATAAGAACAAAATATAAATCAATGATTTATACACTACAAGATAAAACGTCCATGAAGCCCAGCGCCAAACACACACACACACACAGATTTGGGGGAATTTTGGTTGATTATTATGGGTTATTCTTTTTTTTTTTTTTGGTGGAGGTGGGAGGACGGGATCTTGTTTGTGTGGTTATCTTGTAGTATGTCCCCAACGTACATTATATATATATATATATATATATATATATATATATATATATATATATATCAATTGATTTTATTAAGCGTGTACCTAGATCGCTTATGTTTAAAGCTGCAGGTGTGGAGTTAACACTTTAGTTTAAGGTAAGGGCAAAGGAAATAAATGAGCTAGATGGAAAAGGGGTGGGGGGGGGGGGGTGTACAGGAGGAGGACTAGTTCTGAAAGTCATGGATGTTTTTTTTATCTGAAAAGAAGTCTTTTTTTAATTTCCCAACCCCTCCTGATCCGGAATTTAACGTATTGTCTTGTTTTATCTAGACTGTCCCATATTACATTCTAACTTCTTAATTTATATCTCTACCTATAGTCATTTCTGCATTGTTTCTTTTTTTCTTCTTTCTTACAGCCCCCCCCCCCCCCCTCTCTCTCTCTCTCTCTCTCTCTCTCTCTCCTTACAGTTATGAAGTGTTAGATGAAGACATTTATGTTCCATATTGTTCATTGTTATCAGAATGATTCCTGTGGATATTTCCCCCCTGTTCTTTGTTATTAATTTGCTTTTATTACTATGTATTGTTATAGAAGGATGGATCTAAACAAAAAAAGTAATTGTCAAGCTTATTCAATCACTTTCTAAAAAATAAATTGATTCAAATCGTTTCATTTCAGTACAGCCCTTATACCCACACACACATATAGCAGGAAGCAGAGGTACACACATAGATGCCAAAAAAACCAACCCTTATAATAAAACCCGTTGATAAATCTTGCAAAACCGCATACACATAAGGTCTGAATGTTAAAAAGCACATGAGTGCTTATTCCATTATCCTTGATATAAATAAATAAATAAATAAACATCGACGTCAGTACCGGCCTTGGGAGAGGTACTGCACTACATGACATAAATCACACATCGTCCTTCAAAATTACATATTATAAGCTTCTTAGACGTGTTTCAAAATGTATATATTTTAAAGTACTGCCCTTCTTTTAGCCCACACTCTTCTATCCCATTATTTTAATTTCATACAAACACATGCCCATCCCCATCTACCCGCATATAGCCTACTCAAGTGGGCATGCATATATCTACCTGCAAGCATGCATACACGCGGGCACGTGAATTAACACGCATACAAAGTGCATGCCTGCACGCACACACACGCGCGCACACACACACACACACACGCACGCACACACACACACGCGCTTGGTTAGAACATTGCACTCGCAATCTGACAACCCGGAATCGATTCCTGTTCAAGGGGATATTTTTCCCTGGAGTTAACATCAGTGCCGACTCCACTATCCCCAAAAGTCCTTCAGATGAGACTATAAACCGAGGTCCCTTGTGCGAACGCACGCACATCTTGCGCACACGTTAAATCCTGTTCCGTTTTTCGTAAGAGTAGGCCATTGTGTGCCGGTGGGAACAGATGACAAAATTGACAAAACCGCATACACACAAGGAATGGATGTAAAAAAGCACACAAAATGCTTATTCCATTATCCTCGATATAAAAGAATAAGAATTGTTTTAAATCACATGCTCTCACTCTCTCCCTACGTCCCTTCCCCTTCTCTCTCTCTTTCTCTCTCTTTACCCCACATACAATCGCCCCCCCCCCCTCCCCACATATGCACACAACACACACACACAAACACACACCACACACACACACACACACACACACACACACACACTCAAACATTATAATGTAGTATACGATCCCATTTGATGGCTTTAGAATTATGAGTTTTAAGAAATTTCTAGGCTACATTCATACTGCCACTCACAACTGTAGAGCGAGCGAGAAAAAGCGTACATACTTTAGAAAAGGCGTTCACTGACAAAGTCAAGAGATTTCAGGGAAGCAGCATTAACTTTTATTGAGTTACAGAGTAAAATGTAGGGGTGTGGGTGATTTCATACCCACCTGGAATGGTTTTCATGATGGCCTCTCTGGCCTGACTCACTGCACAGTTCTGCTGATACTTTACTGAAGTGTCACCAAGAGCACTGCAGCCATGGAACCTGCCATAGTCCAGGTTTCTGGGCTGATCGTGGCCATGGTGTTGCGTGAAAATGCTCCTTGTACCTTGGAAGGATACAAAGACATGAAAGCACAACAATATCAGCTGGGTGATACTGTTCAGTAGAACCAATGGGAAAGAACAAGAAAAAGGGCAGGGTTCTGTATTGTAGGTACTAGTCATAAACTACATGCACCAACGAAATTCATGTTCATGGAGTGGGAGGACTTAGGTAGAGAAGCACAAGGAAAAAGTGGTTGATGTTAAAAAAAAATGAAGACAAAGACAGAAAAGAATGTGCCCCAGAGTAGGGGGGAAGTTTACAATGAGAGTTAAAAACGCTTGTTGCACCAAGAGACACTGTTCCTGAAAACAGTGACATAATTATAATAGCTAACCATCTGCAACTGGATGGTAACTGTCATGATCACCACCACACCTGCTGAAAGCCTGACACTGAGATCAAACCTTCTCAAAGTTTGCCATGACAGTGACTGCCCATTACCAGCTTAATCCCACTGTTAGGATACTGATGACTGTGTTCATCTCAGTTCCTCTTATGATCTCCAGCCACCAGGTACTTCTCAAAAAGTGGTATGATAATCAATACTCTTAGATAGCACAGGAAAACAGTGGGCACTGCCCCAAGCAGATTGTGGGTAGTCTGTTGTGTCTTTAAGTGGCTGTTGTCATGAAACGGGCAGGCTCAAAGCAGATATGTTCTCACCCCTGTCTTAAAACTTCCTGACAAATATTGCCTACTATTCTTGAAGGGAGTACTCTTTTACCCCATGCAGTCTCGACTAATACGTATCTGTTATCGTTGTAAATTTTGGGTCATGTTTTCATCCGTGTTGATATATACAGCGGTGTGCTAAGCAGACTCGAAATAACTTCCAGTTACTTTTGGACCAGTTTTGTTCAGAAGAGGGTCTTGTACATATACAAGAAAAAAACACACAAGACACCAAGTAGTCTCATGGGGGAAGCGGAACATTATATTTTGTCTGTTATGAACGTGAAGATTATTATGTGTGGTATGGCACATGACTGTACGCTCTCACCGTTCTTGAAGACCTCTTTGAGAAAGTAGAAAGTGTTTGCTTTGAATATTAACTGATGCAAATAGTATCTTTTACTTATACTAGACCCAGCATTAGTGTTATCATAAACTGCAGCCTATATTGCCAGATATGGTAAAAATGTACATTAGAACCAACACCAAGCTGGACATGCAACTCATACTTCAATTGCCCAAGTGTACAACCATGCATACACAAGTACACTTACACTGGCATCCTGTATGCGTGTGTAAGCGTACACACATGCATGTGTTTGCACACACACACACATACACGCACACATACACACACACACGCACGCGCGCGCACACACACGCACACACACATTTTGTTTTCGAATGTACCAGCATGCACACACAGAACAAAACTTACCACAAAGAGATCACAGGGGGGGAAGGCAATCCCTGTGGTAAGACCTCTCGCTTTACAACTCACAGAGCCAACCAACCATCTGTCCAAGAATGGTGTGGCGATGAAGCTGTACTCCACAATATAGCGTTTTCTGTTATTTCCCACACAGCCACAGCCTAGTTTTCCCGCAGGCCAGGAGCAGGGCGATTTCCTAATATCAGATGTTACTGCACACTGAGTTCTCGAAAGCTTGCCTTTGATCATCCCGCTAGAGAAGTACACGCTACCATTGGTGAAAGACTGACACTGAGATGGATAGTCAGCATGCTCCAAATATAGTGTGGCAGTGATTTTTTCGCCAATGTAGGCTGTAGTGGGATGACATTGCAATTTACCTTCTATTTGCGGCTGTACACCTGGCAACAATAATAATAACAAAACGAACATGTGCTCAATATACACCAACAAGATAAGGTATCAAGCAAATGAATATGCAAAACAAACAAAACCTTGCTAGAAAAATTTTTCTTAGACCATTCAGCTAAGACTGTGGAGAAAAAAATGTGGAACTTCATGACCTGTTCATGAACCCCTTTTGGCTTTTTTTTCTTTCGGTTTTTGATGTCGGATCTATAAGCTTTTAAAGATGTGTACCACTAGGATCAAAAGAATTATCAAAAAGCAAGAACAAAACTTTGAACTATACATCTTCTGTGGTTTAGATTTACAATAACGCTCACCCATGCACAAGTACCCACACACACAAGTGTGTGTGTGTGTGTGTTTTGTATGATTTTTAAAAAAATCATGTAATCTATCTATCTATCTGAAGTTACCATGATCTGATTGTTTTACAAGAGGGTAACAGAATAGGTGGTTGGGTAAATGAACAATGAAAGTGTTATGTTTCTCACAGGCCAGACCCTGCCACATATAAAACATGATATGGATGGTTTTCTCTTAACACGTGTGATCTTGGATCTTTTCCCCTGTCAGTGATATCAGGGATGTGCTCAGGCAGGTGAAATGCAAGAGGGCAAGGGGGCAGGAGGTGATGACAGTTGTTGCTCAATGGACCACACAAATAGGGTGACCACTTCTGACACACCTCTGGACCCACCCACCAGCGCCTCTAGAGACATGCACCAGCCTGCCGTCATCACCATGCCAACCAAGAACACCCTACCTTTCTTCTTCCCTTCTGCAAACCAGTGCAATACTGACTTTTTTTTATCCGGTACAAAGTAGATTTGGTTCTTGCCTCCTGGTACCAAGTGTCACACACATGCTTTAGTAATTACACAGCAAAGCGTAGAATATACACAGAGTATCACAACTTAAAAAACAAAAACAAAAGGGATTTACCCAAACCTATCGTTCTAAAAGATGGGCCTAGACTGATGTGACTAGCTCGTTCTTAAGTAATCCGGAAGATATAGTGGCAGCTGCAGCAATCTCACGAAACACAACTCAGAGGCAAAAATATACACACAAGACACTTTATTTCGCTTTCATTCAAATTATTAAAAAATCTCTATCTAAACTAATGTACAGAAACCCCCCTCCTCCCTTCCTAACACCCCTAACCCCCTACCAAAAATAAAAGCAAAATAAATCAACAAATACAATAATAATACGCTCTTACACACTCACAACATGTCCACAGAACACACATGACGGGAAAAGTCAGCTAGGATGGAACAAAATACGGGGTTGCTTAACTGAGATGTTGCTGCTATGCTGATGCCACTGCTGCCGATGAAGGGGGTGACCAATGTCGCAAAAACTCCGGGCAATTCCAGAAGTGGTTCCAGAAATAGCATCAGAGGCGGCTTCAGAATCGGCGTTGCTGACGTCCCGTTCTTCTCTCCTTGTCTGAGTAGGTAACTCCAGCAGCGGCCCCAGAGGCAGCAGTACAGCTGAAGATCAGGTCAGTGTCTTCTTCCATTGTCAGAGTAGTTCTCCCGGAGCATCCAACACAACAAGCTGTGCCCACGCAATTGATATAATGTCACAACATGAGTGTTGACTCCTCCCTCCATCCTGTGCTTTTCCCTACCTCATTAATTTACACCATTTCCATAATAAAAATGCCTCCTATGAGGTTATAAATTATCAAATTAACATTCATTCAAATTAACTGTTTATACAGACATACGAATAAACAAGACATAACCTCTGACTGCCCTGCCCCTTCAAATTCAACAATGCTACTACAGTGGGGGGACAAGACAGATTACTGGGGGAAAGTGCTTGAATCAGGCGATGCTGGTCAATCTGCAGTCCCATCTATTTTTTCCAACCCAACACACACCTGAAAAATCTCACAACTATAAAGAAACAAAAGAATTGGGTATTGAAAATAATAAGTCTCTAAAAGCAAAAAAGAAATCTGTAAGTTTGGAAAAATCTACTCTCTCTCTCTTCCCCCACCAAGGCAGAGTTGAAGAGAAGAGACTATAGCAACAAAACATAAAGTAGTGAAGTCAAAGGTTTGAAACCCCAGTGCTACACCCACCCACTCAAGTTGGCAGAGTGGGTAAAGACTTGTAACCAAAGAGTTGTTGGTACCTCAACAAATGATGTTCAACACTTCCGAGTGTATAAACTGAACAAACTGCTCTTCCTCGTTGCAGAAACTTACTACTTACCAGATTGTTGATTATGGCGTTTTAACTTGACACCACTGCCGATTTTATAGTTAAGTACTATCTATCAATAACTACCTCCATAATTCCTGCAACTTGTACCTTAAGTACAGATATAGCTTACTAGAAAGAAGAGTTCAACTGGGAGCTCAACCAAAAGGCCTGACGTTGGTCTACAGTGGGAACACACGTCAGTTTTTCTTTGTGACGTCAATGCATACCTATTTAAAAACACGTCTTTTGCAACATTGTAATCTAAATCTCTGGGTTGTGGTCTTGCAACATGCCTGAGGTCACTGAATATCAAGTTATATTTTGTGAAAGGTGTTGAACCACAAAACAAACAAACAAACTTACAATTATCAAAATTCACAGATTGAAACTAGTAGGTAGACTATTTCTTAAAACATGTTATCTTTTTGAATTGATTCCCCTGAAGTAGGAGTATGGCAGCCTATATAGTGAGACATTTAAAAAGTCATCCATGCAAGTGTCATCCAAAGAGTACTAGCACAGTGATTGCCAGAGGCAAAGAGTTAGGCAGAGTATTGTATATCACTTTGGCAGGTTTCTCTAGTGAAATTCGGGCTGCTCGCCCCGGTAGAGCGCGTTGCCACAAGAGCAGCTCCACCCTTTATTCTTTTTCCTTTCCTGTCTGCAACTGTATTAAATTTTTTGTTTACCTATCAGAGTGGGGTTTTTTTCTACATAATTTTGCCAGGGACAACTTTCTTGTTGCCCTGGATGCTTTTATGCGCGCCAACTAATTATGTGTAGCACACGGACCTAGGTTTATAGTTGGAAAAAGCAGCACCAAACCACCATTCATGTGCACCACAGATTCATCGACATATATATTCTGGGCGACTCCTTAGTTAAATTAAGGTGCTTAAAATTAAGCTAGGGAACCCTTAACGACAACGTAACCAAATCCCCTGTGTGTGTGTGTGTGTGCGTGTGTGCAGGTGCGCATGGTGTAAGTGGGAGGGTCAGTGGTGGGGACTTGAGTGTGTTAGCATTAGTTTGTGGGTGTGTTATTTGTTATTTTGTTTATTGATTTTATTCTTTTATTTCCAGGATAATGGAATAAGTACTCTGAATCTTATTTTCACATAGTCCCCATGTATATGCAGTTTTGATGATTTATCTTATGCAGGCTTATTGTATGTGAAAGTGGAGCAGTGTAGAAAGTGAAAAGAATACGGCCAAACACTGATCCCTGTGGGACTCCACATCATAGTTTGGCAGGTTTGGATTGACTGTTGTCCATAGCAACTGTCTGAAATTGGTCTGTGAGATATGAACTAAACCAGGTGAGGGTTGTGCCAATAATGTCAAATGTGTTTTGAAGGCAGGAGAGAAGTGAGTGGTCTATAGTGTCAAAGGCTGTTGATAAGTCAAGAAGAAGGGGGATGTTTGCTGAATCAGAAGCAAGTAGAAGAGTATTCAATGTGTGGGCCAGAATGATTTCAGTGCTGTGGTTGGCATGATGGGCGGACTGAAAAAGAGGAAGTAGACTATGGGAATGAAGATGGTTGTTAGGCTGTTTTAGGACTACTTTTTCAAGTACTTTAGAGATCTAAAGGCAGGCTAATAACTGGTCTATAATTCTTTAGAATGTCGGGATCAAAGTCATGCTTTTTAGAAGAGGTCTCTGTCACGCTCCTTAAGGGAGTGTGGCTAACCCCCACCCATTTCCACTCTTAACTGCCTTTTCGAACAACAACAAACACAGAACACAGAGGAAAAAGTTCCAGTCTTCACTGTTTACATTTCAAAATACAAACACACAAATTCAACTTTCAAGCACACTCCATTTTTAACTTTATAATTTAAATTCCCCTCCCGTCTTCACTAACAGTTCTGATCCCAGCTCGAGAGATGCTCCCTACTCCCTCCCCTTGCAGTCTCAGCACATCAACACACTGGCAGCATCGTGTAGCTCCAGGACTGCTGAGGTCCTCAGGGTAGGCTGAAGGTGGACTGGTGGTGGAGAGAAAGGAAATGGGTCAAAGGGGGAAAGAGGAGGGTGTAGGGGAGACAGGGAAACGGGGATTCCAAAGGATTAAGGACAGGCCACTGGTGATGCTCTTCAGGGCACAGTAGGCAAGACCTTCTCCATACTCAACCACTGGAGGAACACACAGGAACCTGAAACAGGCAATACTTGCTGTCCCTCAGTACATGCTGGTATCTATAGCTAAGGTATCTAGGATTATTTCCCTTGCATCCTCCAGGTTGACATAGGAGGCACCGTGGTCGAGTGGTTTAGGCGGTCGACTCGTGATCCAGAGGTCGCGGGTTCGATCCCCCGCTCGGCTTGGTGTTGTGTCCTTGGGAAAGACACTTTACTCCTATTTTCCTCACTCCACCCAGGTGTACAAGTGGGTACCAGCTCTGCTGGGGAAGTATCTGGCGACAGACTAGCGTCCTGTCACAGGGGTGGTGAAAAACCATCAGTTCGCTTAACGCTACAGAAACCGGGATAAGCTCCGGCTCTATGGTCCTTCTGGATCAAAAGAACATACTTTACTCCAGGTTGACAAATTGTTTTTTCACACCCAAAGATTTCAAACTGTACTCCCAAAAGGCATATACATTCTAAATCTGACTACTAAGGTCTATTCCTTATACATTATAAATCTGACTACTGAGGCCTATTCCTTAAGTGTTTATGCTCATAATATATTATATTTATTTTAAAATACCTTTAAAACATCCTATCACAAAAATAAAATTGTTCTTACAGAAAAACAATAGTAACCACACCCTGCTGCTTAACACACAAAATTGCACTAAATCCCAAGTCACTCATGACTCAACCATATCAATACAGATTTAGAAATACTGACTTTTCTAAACACAAGTGAAAACTCTCTAGACAAAAACATTAGCATTTAAAAACAAAGATTGAAGGTAAACATCCTACCGTTCACTAACAGAGAATTCTAACTTTACCTGATCCATGAAACATAAACAAAAAGATAAAGACACCTCCCATGAAAATATTCTACACTCATTTATGGAGGAACCCATCCACCCAAGCATTGAGTTGACACAAGACACTGTAAACAACCCCCACAATAACACAATGAACCACCACAGAAACCAACCACATTGACGGAATAACCCTCACCTGTTACTGGAAAGGAATTGGAAGCACTTCTGCACACCACGGAAGACGCTGACAAGACGAACAATGACAGGATAATGCAAGAAGAAGAAGAACGAAGACTGGGTTCACAGAAGCCTGACCTTGTCCAAGAATGACTGCTCCCTCCTGCTCTCCAAGTAGAGACAATGTTACAAAGTGCCCAGTAACCGATGCTGTAACTGCAACGATGAAACTCTTCTGGCAAAAGACTGATTCTCCTCCTGACTCAAGTCAGGGCCTCCTCCTATTTAAGGCTACCTCTACCGAGCTGACCATCCAAACTCTCACTCACGACCAGGAACTTTACGAGAAGCTAACCTGCATGCATAACTGCAGAGAAAAGGGAATGGTCACGCAGCCTAGATAGCTGGAGTTCACACATAGGTGGAAAATGCGTTTGTGCACAAAGAAAGGCACTAGCATGCAGACACACAAGGAGATAACTAGCAGGGAATTATGTGAACCATGACAGCATCACAATTGCAGTTTTGAGAGTGGATGGAAAATTTCCTGAAAGAAGAGTTCACTATTTTAGTGATCATGGGTATGAGCTGTGGAAGGCACTGTGAGAAAAGAGAAGCAGGTAAACGATCAAGCTCCCATGATTGTATTCTAATTTTTTTCTTCAGGATTTTTGTCTGGATTTCTATGTTCCATGTAGGATGGAAGAAATGGAGAGGAGTACCAGTAAACTTGGGGTCAGGAGGGGCAGGCTAGAAAGGAGTCTGATCCAGTCTGAAGTGAATGCTGCCAACTTCATCCGAAAAGAAGGAAGAAAAAGTAGAGGGAAGTTCAGATGTGCATTATGTGGAGGAAGAGGGCTTGCTTCTAAGGCAGCAAACTTGCTCTCACATATCCCTGACAGTGCAGGTTTAGATGTTTAAAATCACGCACACCATTCCTGATTCCTTATGGTCAAAATAAAATAATTTGATTCACCTCCATTTGAATGCACCACGATGTAACTATGAGTGCATAAGTGAGTGTGATAAATCAGAAGTGAATCAGACTGAAAATACACAGAAATGTTCAGTCCTGCCCTCATCCCCCCTTCCTGTCACACACACACACACACACACACACGCGCGCGCGCGCGCGCACACACACGCACACACACACACACACACACACACACACACACACACACACACACCACACACTTATTGCTCTAGATAGCAGTATCATGATAAACCTACTTGATACTTCCTTTGTTTCTTTCTTTTGTGTATTTCCTCCATATGCTTTCACACACACACACACACACACACACACACACACACACACACACACACACACACACACACACATTAGGCCAGTATCATAGAATTGTGTGGTTGATTGCTTTTTTGTTTCTTTTTTTGTTTGTTTCTTGCTTTCTGTTTTTTTTCTAGCTTTGTTTGTTTCTTTATTGCTTTTGTTTCTCTCTTTTTTCATTCGATTTTTTTGCCTCAGGTCTTTTTTTATTTTTTATTGTACTTTCAGATCCATACCTTTATAGAGCAAAAACACAAGCAATTCAGTATACCTCTGGAAATAAAGGTTTTACTTTGAAAAAGAGAGACAGAGAGAGGGAGAGATGCGATGCGAGATACCCGTGAAAGAGATAGAGATGCCTTAACAATTTAGTGTCATTGTCCAACTAGGCCTCTTGACATGGGAGGTAACTCAAATATTTTTTGAAACAGTAAATAAAAAAATGATGATCACACAAATCACATATCATAAAGGAAAGAAAAAGAAAACCCAAACTGAAATGCAACAACAAATTCAGGTTCGACCATTTATTCAAATCACATGTGATAGATATCAATCTTTTTAAAGCTGTTTACTCAAGAATACACATATATTCTTTTAAAATGACTATATCATTACATATTGATATATTTGGTGCTGTCTTCGGTTTGCCTTAATTTATGTGCTTCTACAATAAACTTAGGTACCGGTTTTATTACATTTTCATGCATATGTAATTGTATATCTTTATGCATATATTCAATTTAACGTCTGTTCGCTCTTAGTGATATTAGATATGTATATATGTATATATATGTAGATTACATTTGCTAAATGCTTTCAGAAATCCTATCGGAAAAAAACTAACACGTGTATGCCAACAAAAACTGTTACTGTGCATTCTGAAGATGTTTCCTGGATAACAAATGAGATTGGACTGTTATTTAAAGAATGTAAAGAAAATCACAGATTACCAAAAGTTAGTAATAAGCCAGAGGATTGGCTCCACTTTAGAAAATTTTGGAATTCTGTAATATTATAGGAAAAGCTAAGAATAGCAGAATATTATTCAAAACTACAAAATAGGGTGACGTGCTCTACATAATTTGGAACAAAGGAATGGTGGAAATTAGTTAGGTTATTTCTAAAAAAGAAAGGTGTTGGTTCCAATGTCTTTCCCCTAATTTTAGCTAATACAGGTGTTTTTTATCATACAAATAAAGACAAGGCAGATGTATTCAATATTGTTTTTTCATTTCCCAATCTGCTTTGCAAAATGAAGAGGAATCACTGCCAGATGTAGTAATATTCAATAAAGAGCTTAAAGAAAATCATGTTGTCTGGTGTTGAGGTTAAAGATATTATCCTTAGTCTAAATAAAAGTAAAGCAGTAGGAACTGACCAAATTCATAAACAATGTTAATTTCTTCACTACGAGTCATTTCGGATTCCTTGACTACTATCTTCAACAGAAGTCCTCTGAAACCAAACCCCCAACTTCCTGAACTCTGGAAAACTGCTCATGTTACTCCTCTGCACAAAAGAGTATCAAAGGAGTTGTGTAATAACTATCAGCCAATATTTCTACTTAGCTGTCTTGGTAAAGTTTTGGGAAAATGCTTTCACAAGCGTATATACTTCTTATTATCCAAAAATAGTATAGTTCCTTCTCAGTCTGGAATCATTCTCGGTGACTAAACTGTTAATCAGTTATTATGTATCTATAATGCCTATGCTCTTTTTATTATTGCAGACTTTCAATACAAGCGGTTTATGGTGTTTGTTTGTGTGTGTGTGTGTGTGTGTGTGTGTGTGTGTGTGTGTGTGTGTGTGTGTGTGTGTGTGTGTGTGTGTGTGTGTGTGTGTTTCATTTGGACTTGTTAGAACTATTACTTGCTATTGGTTGCATGACTGTGTAAGAATGAGTTGAGTGCAAGTGCTTTGATTTGTCTGTGCAAGATACAGCGCTATATAAATTCCATTTCTTCTTCTTGTTCTTGTTCTTCTTGTTCTTGTTCTTCTTCTTCTTCTTCTATCAAAACCTTTTGACTATGTCTGGCATAAATGACTCTTGCATAGAAGGAGAGCAATGGATATATGTGGAAAATTGTTAGACCGGTTTACAGACTGTCTTTCAAATTGAATCCATACACTTGTTATAAGAAAAAAAGAAGAAATATCTGATTAAAATGTAAATTCTTCTGGTGTTCCACAATGTTCAGTTCTAGGTCCAGTGATGTTTCTAATTTATGCTAATGAAATTAGATTAGGCATTAAAACAAGTGAGAAACTTTTTGCACATGATAATAGCATGTCCCCATATTAACAACTCACATTATTCGAGTAGAAACTTTCAACTCAGATCTTGAAAACATAAACCCTTGTGCAAAGCGTTGGAAAGTTATATTTAATGCAGGGAAAACGGACCTGTTAACCTTGCTATGAGATGATAAATAGGTTTTATCTCTCTCATTTATTAATGTGCCATTACAAAATACTAACAAGTATAAGCATTTAGGTCCTATACTACAAAGTAACTGTAAATGTGACGAGCATGATTATTAAAAAGTAAATTGCTAGCACTTTGACTATTACTAGCTTGCTTAAAGAGCTATAAATAAAAACTTAATAGAAAATTTCCTGAAACTATGTACAAATCTTTTATATTGCTTCATTTTGATTATACTGATGTGGTTTGGGATATTTGTACTGACACAAAGCAAATTCAAGACAAATGTTACACCTAGAAGCTCTGAGAATCATTGTTGGTGCTGTGCATGGAACCAGTCACCAAACCATTTTTGAGGAGGTCTGGTTACTGCACACTTGAACACAGAAGAAAGGCACCATATTGTAATTGTTTAAAATAAAATGATCAATGGACTGTGTACAGTTTATATGTGAAATCTTGTTTCAGAAAACAACCCATACCACAGATGTAAATCTTTGGAACGTAAAAAGAAAATGTAATAGTGAACTGCATGGACACTTTTTCTCCCTTCAGCTACTGTACTTTGGATTTCTCTCCCTAATAACATAAAAAGTACCAACTTTCTGGGCAGGCTCATACGCTGCTTGTCTGCTGATGACCCTGTAGTTCCCCCATAGCTCTATATTGGTGAAAGATATTTCATTGTTGACTACGTTTATGAATCAGCAATATGAATAACAATTTGTTTAATCGTCACTTAGTTGACAGTCCACAGTGTCTTTGTGGCAATGTAAGAGAAATGGTAGAGCATTATTTATCATAATTATTATCCTTCCTTTAATCTCGCTTGAGAAACTACTGTACCACAGCTACCACATTATTATCTTAAGGTACGCCTTCTCATGAAAGGGAGTCAGGATTTTCATGTGGACAAAAATGTCTTAATATTTCAGGCTGTACGCAGATTCATTTGTCTTTCACGTAGATTTGAAGAGTCCCTTACAAAGTGAGGCTTACTGGAAGTGAGACTTGATGAAGACCTATGCAGCAAGGAGAGTTTTTCAAATACCTGTGTACTATGTGTTATCATCTGAAGAAGCTGCGGTAACTCTGTCAAGCTGTTAATTCTTCCATGTCTCTTGACTTTACCCTTTGTTCATTCCTTTTTTTTCCTTTCTTGCTTAGATCTGTTTCCTTCTTTTCTTCTCACTTAAAAATGATATGTAATATCTATAAGCAAATACAAGGACTCAAAGTTTCCCCTACTATAAAAGTAACAAGAATAAAAATGATGTCTTTAATTTATCAATTACAATTGTTTCAATACTATTGATTTGTTATGACAATGTCTGTTCAGCTGACAAATAACAAGTCTCATGTTGTTTGATGGTGGAGTACACTTTAAGCTATAAGCTTGTTGCTGCTCCAAATGTATTTGTGTAAATCTCTTTTTCTCCTCTGATAGAAAACCCCATTTGATCAAATCAATTACATATTTATTTTCAGATGACAAAAAAGAAATAAGATCTTGACTTTCTGCTGTTTGTAGAATTAGAAAATTTTCTTTCTTGTGTATAGTTTCATTCGATTTACATTGAAAAAAAAAGAATTTCATCATCAAATTGTGACTATATAATGGGCGTGTAATTATATGCATATCTCAGATTTGAACCATTTTTTGTTCACATTAAAACCTACTGTTCTAAACCTGACTTGAGCAGAATGAGGTCTGTGCCATTTATCAGTAAATATTTTCAGATACTTTACTGTCTGAAACCCATTTCAACAAACGAATCAGCCATACTTATCTCACTCTCTGTATCTGAGTGTCAGTTTTGTTTAAAACAGAAAATACGCTTATCTTTAAAATCTGAAAGAAATTAAGGCTCATTACCTTCCCTGTGAAACATCCACACAATCCCAAATTCATGTTCTGACAAAACCATATTAACTTGATATGCCCTGTTGTCTTTTCTCAACTCCATCTGTATAATCAACATATCGTATGACTGCCTACATAAACGTGTTTGTGGAAGTTACAAAAGTTTCAACAAATGCTTAATACTTTGACAAAAGTTCTTATAAATAAAGGATATCCTCCTTCCCTCCATAGAGTACAATATCAGATGAATAAATTGGTGCATTTAAAAAAAAGTTTCATGGCAAACGTATGACCTTTTTGCTTCTGCATATTTATATATAATCCCCATATTTCTGAAGCAAAAGTAAGCAAAGATTATATTTGAGTGTCAATGTCCAGTACAGAGAACAATCTTTTGAATTTTTGGTAATGTTTTTAGGATTTTTAATACACCCCCTTCCCTTCCTACAAGATTCTTGCAATGCAAAATTGAGACCTAGCTCTGTTGGAAATATCATTCCTTAATAGTTAAAAGTATAAGTACTGATTATTTTGACATACAGAAAGGTTTTCATGATGGTGTGACTGGCCTGACACACTGCACATCTCTGCTGATACTTTACTGAAGTGTCACCAAGAGTACTGCAGCCATGGATCCTGCCATGGTCCAGGTTTCTGGGCTGATCGTGGCCATTGTGTTGCGTGAAGATACTCCTTGTATCTTGGAAGGACACAAAGGCATAAAAGCACAATATTAGCTGGGTGATACTGTTCAGTGGAACCAATGGATAAGAACAGGAAAAAGGGCAGGACTCTGTATTATAGGTACTAGTCATTATTTACATGCACCAATGAAATTCATGTTCATGGAGTGGGAAGACTTAGATAGAGAAGCACAAGGAAAAAGCCTTTGATTTTTAAAGAAGACAGAAAAGAGTATACCCCAGGGCAGTGGGGAAGTTTACAATGAGAGCTAAAAATGTCTGCTAAACAAATAAGCAAGAGACACTTTTCCTGAAAGCAGTGACATATAATAGCTAACCATCTGCACCTGGATGTTAACTGTCATGATCACCACCACACTGCCTGAAAGCCTGGCAGGGTGATTTAATCTTTTTAATGTTTGCCATGACTGTGACTGCACAATACTAGCTTAGTATCACTGTTAGGTCACTGATGAATGGTTCACTTCAATTCCTCTAATGATCTCAGCCACAGGTTACTTATCAATTTTGATCATAATACACTCTTGGAATAAACAGGCAAACAAGTGGGCATACCCTAAAGCAAATTGTGGGTACTTTGTGGTGTCTTTAATGATTGTTGTCATAAACTGGACACGCTCAAGCAGGTAGTCAATTTATGCCCTGGTCTAATAATTCCTGTGGAGTATTGTCTACTACACTGAGGGAGACCTCCATTTATGCTTGTAGTCTGACTTGCTTATCTTTTCCTGGTTGTAATTTGGGTCTGTTTTTATCTGTGTTGTATACAGTTGGTATACTAAGCATTCGGAATCGATTTCCTGTTACTGTAATCTATTAGCAACAAGGAAACCAGTTGACCAATTACGTGGTATCTATGGGAAGAGGGGGGGTGGTCGTGGGTGTATGTCATCAATGACTTTTAAAGCATGACTCGGTTTTCATTGCCCGGGTTTGGTATGCCGCCAATTCAATATGCCATGTAGGAGAAACACTGTGCAAACAACGATAGCTATTAGTTTGACTCAAAGCCCTCATTAAGGGACAACTGGATATCTTTTAGTGGAAATAATGTGCCACAAATGCAGATCTCTACTGATATTTTATTTCACTCTCTCACATCTTTTCTATAGCCATCATCCTCTTCCACTGAATTGTTATCTATTACAAGTTATCATCAACTCTTTGCCTCCTTCTAACATTCTTCAATGTGCTTGTTAAGTGCAATTGTTGCCCAGAGGGGTAAGCTGATCGCATTTTGATTTCATCTCTGAAAAGAACAGTGACTCAAACATTTCTTACAGAACTGGTAAAACCACACGGTCAATGAACGAAAATAAAAAATGACGCCACTGGTTATAAACTCTTTCTTCTCCCCGCCCCTCCGTGGAGGTTGGGCATTGCCATCGTTTATAAAGATACACTCGAACCTGCTATTTCTGTTGTAACTCCCTTCCTTTCTACCTGCATCTTTCGAAGTTGTGAACTCAACTTAACCACCTGGCCACCTAATTACTTTCTGCTGTCTTCTCACCTCCACCTCCGCAAGCCGTAAGACTATCTGAATCTTCCATTTTCCATCAATGAGTTTCAGTCAATCCTGGGGTCACAACAGCCTCTCCCCAGAAAGCTTATCATTCTCGTGACTTCAACTTCCAAATGATAACCAGTTTTTCTGATGTCAAACGTCTGTCTCTTTCTTTGTCGAACCACTCTCATTTTCAGTGGTAAAAAGCAACACACAGTTAGACATATTTTAGACTGGATTATTACTGTATTTCCAAGACTATGATTACTCTGTATTATCATGATGAATACTTTTGATCATTCCGGCTGTTTCTTTTCTCTCTAATATTGCAAAAGCCTTACAGAAAGAAAAAAGTATTTCACCCGTCGCAACCTTTTGAATAGATATTCAAAACTTTCTCTTCAATAGGCTGCGGAAACCATATCACAAACCTATGACAGCATTAACCTCTAATACTACAATGATGTTCTCAGCCAACTGCTTGATGAGGCAGGCCCTCCCACTGCCGTTCTACTTCGGATAGGCCATCGTGCGCCATGGTTCACCCATGACCATCCATTGGTCGCAAGCGAAAGCAGGCAATAGAGCGGCAAGTGGCGAAAATCCAAAAACGGAAATTAATAAGAGACTCTTTCGAGAAAACAAAAAGTAAACAAAGTCAAAGCTTTTTAATCTTTCAGAAAAACAAAAGTATTCTCTTCTCAAGTTCTTGATGCCCGTCTATGAACTCTCTCTTTTCCTTCACATTCTAATACATTTGGGATCTGTGAGGCAAGACCTCTGCTTCCATCCACAACCACTGCTGACTTCCATCTATTTAAATTTTTTTTTTCTGCAGATTTTCTGAAAAAGTCTTAACATTCGCTCCAAACTGGAGCCGACTTCTTTCCAGCCTACATTCTGGAACCAAATCTCTGGCTCCTTCCTTATCTTTATCCGACAAGTGAGAAAGGAATCATGACAATTTTTGATAGAAATGACTATAAATCATGTAATCTTGCTCCATATGCTTCTCTTTTCACACATTCTACCACAACTCATACCCGCTATCACAAAAATAGTATAACTCATCTCTTCTTTCAGGAAAATGTTCCATCAGCTCTCAAAACTGTATGTCACACCTCTACTCAAAAAAAAAAACATGACCTTGACCTAACATTCTGAATAATTATGACCTGTTTCCAATCTACCTTTTATTTCTAAAAGTCCTTGAAAAAGTAGTACTCCAAAAGCTCAACAACCACTTCTCTCCACAATCTTCTTCTGAGTTTCTGTCTGCCTAAAGCGTCAACAACAGCACTGAAACCACCCTAGTAAACACTTTAAACACGTTCTACTCGTTCTCGACTCAGGGAAAATCTCCTTCTCACTCTACTAGACTTATCAGCAGCCTTCGATACTATAGACCACTCAATTCTTCTCGCCGTATTCAAAGAAACGTTTGGTGTTACTGGCATAGCCCTCACAGTTTAAATTCATACCTTTCTGACAGATTCCAGACAGTTGCAGAAACAAGATTCATCCAATCCCTGCCAAACTGGATTGGGGAGTCCCACAGGGATCGTTCTAGGCCTGTCTTTTCACTCTGTACATGCCACTGTCAATATAATCAACCGCATCAATAGAATCATTATTACGGCAGATGACTTGATTCAAAGGCAGTGTTACTCCTGAAAATTGCATTCTCCTGACAATATGGCCGCTGCTTGAAGTATTCAAATGGATGACAAGAACAAATTACAGCTAAATGCAGGATAAAACGAATCCATGCTCGTAGGGACCAAAAAGACTCTCTTTCCATTACACAGCTGCAATAGAACTTTGGCAATACATCGTCTCTATCCATGCTGGTGTTGTATTTGGGATGTTGTTATCGTCATACCACATATGAAAAAATTCATCACTCAGACTGTCAGTAGGGTATATCTATTACTGGTATTAGTGCAATTCGGAAAGTACCTTCATGATGCAACAGCCAAACTTGTCACTTATCTCATTCTTTCATGTCTTGGACTATTGTAATTCTCTTTTGTTGGTCTGCAGGCATCATCTATCCACTCCCTTCAACGTATAAAAAACTCGAGCTCGAATTACTTCTCAGAAAGAAAAAATGTGAGCACATTACCTCTCTTGCGATCTCTCATGGTGCCTATGCCAGAGAGTATATTATAAGATCAGTTCTTTTTCAAAATGTCTCACAAAACTGACCTCTACTATGTGAATGTCTTAACCTGTACACGCCTTCACGTTCCTCCGGTCCTTACTGCGATCACCTTTGCCTACGAATACCTAGTTCAACCAATCATGTTGGCCGCCGTCTCTGTTCTATTTGGGTACCAACGACTGGAAGAGTCCCTTCTCTCTTCACAGAAACTTCGTTATGACACTTTTAAATCCAGCCTCAAGACATACTTATTTAAAACCTACGATTACCCCCTTGTTTCATATCAGTGCTATCCAACCCTCACTAACCTGTCCTTTACCCTGCTAAAGTATAGGACCATCTAAGTGGTGTGTGTGTGTGCTTTTGTAAAAACTTTGACTATTGAAATTGATTTAATAGATTTTGTCTGCAGCAACTACGTTTGTATAAATATTATGTTTGTTTAAACTATTGATCATTTATCATTGATTGTGACTGTGTAGATTAGGTTCTGAATGATGGGCGCTTTGATTTGTCTTTTCAAGATATAGCGCTATATAAGTTCCATGTATTATTCTTATTATTATTATTATTATTATAATATTTAAATTGAAACAGTGGATGAGGTAACACTTTGATATAAACAGAGATTTCTCAGGTTGAGGGAAAAGTACAAAGCTCATATTTCTGTAAGAGTAAAATCACAAACATTGGTTTCAAACCCTCATAATATTTTGCATTACAAATGTTAGTGTTGGTGGTTTAACTTCAATCTAATCTTTTCCATAAAAAATGTAATTGTTGGTGTTCATTAAGAAAATAAAATTTAACTAAATGAGAGAAGCCTGGCTGACACTGCATAACTGCAAACAGCCCTAGGCCAGGGGCAGCCTCTTCTTTCTGTACTTAGAAAAAGGTAGCACCTACTCTTGCCTCCCAGTCCCAATTCCTGGAATGAGAAGGTGTGGGTTTAAGGCTCCTTACTAGTGGCCTTGATTCAATGATTTTGACAAATGGAGCTGGTATAATGAAAGCGTAATTGCACCACTACCGGCCAGTTAACAGAAAATCATAACCTGCCAAACACTTGTATTTTGCATTTCAAGTGTGAGGACTGTATATTAAACTGAAATTTTCCACTTAACTGCAGATTTTACACCAATTCTAGGTCATAGGTCATTTTCTGTAAACACTTTTTCAACAGTAACAGTGTCACACACCATGCACACACATTTTTTAAAAATAATGTACCAGCATGCACAAAGAGAACCAACTTATTACCTTGGTAAAACAGGGTGGATAGGCAATCCCTGGGGCTAATGATCTTTTTACACAGTTTATAGAACCGCTGTGCCATAGATCACCCACTTCTTCTAAGATCCTGAAGCTGTATTGCACCATATAGTGTTCACTGGTATTTCCTACACAGCCACAGCCTAGTCCTCCTTTGGGCCTCGCACAGGATGATCGCCTGATATCAGTTACTGTGCAGATTGGTGTTTTTAATTCATCTTGGTTTTCTCCATACTAACGATCACTCACTTGGTGAAAAGTACACGCAGATGGGATGTCAGCATGCTTCAATAAGTGTGATAGTGACTTTGGCCCCGGAAATTGGAGTCGTTGGTTACATTTCGTGTATCTTACGTAGGGTGACACTGGAAACACGAACACACACAAAAAGTAGTGCCAATATACACCAAAGATGATGGATTGAGGAAATGAATATGCAAAACAACAAATCTTGTCCTCTTTTAAGGTTTATGTTCTTTTTCACTTCTGTTTACTGTGTCTTTCTCGTCATGCTTTTCGTCTTCTTAATTATTCAATTTCACGTTTTTCTTTTCTAGCTGTGATCATTCGATGTTCTCGTTTGCTGTTTGTTTATTCATGCATTTCTTTCTTCTTCCATTCTTTTTTTGAACTCTCTCCACTTTTCTTACCTGTCTTTCTAAAACCTTTCTTTCTTTGCTTTATTTCTTCTCCCTCTATTTCGTCATTTTTTTAGAAATCATCCCTTTGGGTTTTTTTCATTTATGCCTGTTGGTGAAATTTTGGTTTAACCAGCTGATATGTTTCATTAAAAACAAAATTTCTATATGTTTTTCGTTATTTCAAGACTTCATTGTCTATATCAATCAAATAATAGGCAGCTGCAGGCCACACACAAGACAACCGCCCACAGTCATACATATTATTTTTTTAAAGTCCAACTGTGTACAAAGGGACCATTTGCAATCAGACAAACTTTATTTTCTTAGCAATGCTTAATAACTCTTACGCTATTAAGAATGATGTGGTTTGTAGTAGCAACTTCTGTTGACTGTTAAACTATTCCACTTTGGTATGATATCAAAGAGAACAACCACTGCAGATATTATTTGGATGACCCAGTTAATGTATATATCAAATGTGCTGTTTTTCAAATAATGAATACTTGGGGCATTGTAAAAGAAATGTTTTTATCAGGGCAATTTTGTCAGAGCAGCAGTCACATCTATTTGATGCAGTAGCTTTAATCTTTTGTAATAGTATGTTTGATGGATAAATATTGTAATTAATTTTCCATTGCAATTCTTGTAAATAAACTTCTTTAGATTCATTTTTCTTGATAAAATCCAAACACTGTCACTGAACATATAGCTACATTTTCTTTGCCAAAATTCATGAATGTGTGATTATGCTATAACGTTTTTAATGTTTTTTAATGTCACTTCACTTTCTTGTGGTATGCTTGCAATCTGCATCCAATAAATCAATACTTTTGGAATTGCATTTTATGGAGTATTGCACTCAAAAGTTGTGGTTATTTTACTTTGACCTAACAATTCTGATAATTTTTTTAAAGTCAAAAGTCGTTTTTTTCTGTTTTGTTCATAATTCATGTAATATCATGTAATGGTACAAGTCCTTTGTCTATAAAAAGTAAAGGTGTCCATATACCTTTAAGGTGTAGGGGAGCGAGGCGTCAAGACAACTCTCTAGGGACAGCATATTGAGGGATGCGCCATCTCCTCTCTCTCGCTGCTCTTACTTCCCCTGACCTAAAGAGGAACAGGTACCCATTACTGCTTGGGTGAACTGGGGGAACTGTACTGAAGCCAAGGCGCGCAAACGGTCACCCATCCAAATGGTAACCGCTCGATGCTGCTTAACTCTGGCTGGGGGAATAGCGAGTGCTTCCGAACCACTGAGATATCCGTACCCATTTGTTAACATTTCCAAAAGAAAAGTACTCTACCTTTACAGTTAACATAGTTGTTTATGAAAAGTGACTGATCTAAATATTATTTTTATGTACATCTCTTATAGTGATTTTTGGTTATTATATAGATACACAGTGATTACGAGAAATAAACAACAGTTCTTTGTAAACAACTCAACAAAAGTCAAAACTTAAATCCATTCAGAAAAGTAAAGTATTACTCTTCTCAAGTTCTTGATGCCAGGTCTATGAAATCTCTCTTTTCCATACATCCACTCTTCTTGGATATCCGAGCTAGCCTCTGTTTTCTATCCAAACCACTTGAACTTCTTTCTTATTTTTGCATTTTCTATGACAAAGTCCGCAACATTCCGCTCCAGTTGGAATCAGATCCTTTCAGCCTGCAACTTCTGATCCCTAATTCTCTGGCACTCTCTCTTTCTCTTTTCATCCAGCAAATAGAAAGAAATCGAGCTTTGATTCTGAAAGGAATTGACTATAAAATCATGTGATCTTGACCCCTTACCTGCTTCTCTTTGCGCACAGTGCTACCTCAAACTTATTAACCACTATATGAAAAATAGTAAACTTATCTCTTGTTTTGGGAAAAAATGTTCCTTCACTCTAAAACTGCTTAGTCACACCTCTACTCAAAAAGCATGGCCTTGACAACATTCTGAAGTAATTTAGACTATTTCAACCTTACTTTTATCTTTAAAGTCCTTCAAAACAGTAGTTCTCAAACAGCTCAACCACCACCTTCTCTCCAAGTCTCCTTCCTGAGTTCAGTATGCTACCGCATGAACCACAGCATTGTAAACTACCTTGTCCACACATTTTAAAAACAGTTCTACTAACTTCTGACTCGAGGAAATCTCTCTTCTTATTTAACTGATTATTTGCAGCCTGACAACTTATTCTCTCTCCCATCTTCAAAGCATTTGTGATACTGGTACAGCCCTTGCCTGGTTTATTTATTTACGTACATTATTCTGATTGATCCAGACAGACGAAGGTAACAAGATTCAGTCTTTACATGCAGACTTGAGTGTTGAATTCCACAGGGATCTGTTCTGGCCCTGTTCTTTTCACCGCTACATGCCTCACTGTCTCATTATAATTTAACCATCATCAGATGAACCATTATTTTTTTGCAAGATGACTCTCAGATTCTAAGCAATGACACTCCTGAAAATCTGCATCTCTCTGTAAAATATGGGTCACTGCTTCCAAGATATCCAAAATTGGATGATACAGCTGAACGAAAGTACCTGTCATAGATGCAACATCCAAAAAACTCATTACATCTCTCATTCTTTCATGTCTGGACTAGTTGCCAATTTTTTTGGTGGTCTGGACCGGTATATCAATGCAATGCTTTCAACGTTTATACAAACTCGGCAGCTCGACTAGTCCCTCAAGAAGAATAAAATCTGGAGCCTTACCCCTCTCTTGGATCTATCCCACTGCTGCTGTGCACAGAGAGGTAAACTATAAGATTAGTACGTCTGGTACGAATGTTCTCTACAAAGCAGCATTTCCAACCTTGTGTGAATATCTTTACTTGTACACTCTTCTCATCCCTCCGCTCTGTTGCAAATTACCTTGTCCTTACAATTATTTAGATTCAACCAAACCATCATAGCTTTTGCTCTATCTCTATTTTTCTGGTCATTGATCTGTATTGATCTCCCTCCCTCTCTTCACCAAAAGCATTCTTATGACTTTAAATCTCTCTCAAGACATATTTTTTCTAAACCTAGATTTTCCTCTGCTGCGTATCTCTAGTTTTCCTGCCTTCAACAGCCGAGATTTATTGGCCCTGCCAGGGTGTGTTGTTCTCAGGTGTGTGTGTTTGTGTGTGTGTGTGTGTGCACGCCGTGGTGTGTGCGTCCGTTGCATATTTGGACTTGTTGGAAATATTAATTTTTAATGTTGCATGACTATGTAAGAATGTGCTAGAATGCAGTGTTTTGATTTGATCCAGATGATATAGCGTATATAATTCCAATTGTATTTATTTTCTTTCAAAAAAGTCATCAATATCCCTTACTTGTGCCTTTTTTGTTTGCAGTTCTGCCATGATATTGCATGATGACTTCAGTTACTCAGTGCATTTAGGAATTTTGGCACCAGTTTCTCTTTGGTATGAAATATTTAACAGCCATTGTAAATATTACGCACCTTTGTACTTTACATATTACTCATTATATTTTGTCATTTTCCATTGTTTTTTTCAATATGCCCTAGGTAACTGATAATTTCTATGCCAACTGAGTTTGTTAGAACAAGGTGGTATTTATTTGTTAATATGCTTATGGTAAATCAGGATTGTAAAAATGTTGGAACTGACTGGGAACTTGATTATGCTCTTCATAATGAGCCATGAATACTGACGAATCTTTAATAAAAATTTTTCAGTATGTTTCAATGTTGTATTTTGTCAATTCGCTTGTCCATTTTTTCAATATCTTTTGCCATTCTTTTGGGAAAATTATACCTAAATCTTAATTTCATCATTAAGAAACAGGTAGATTTTGTTACTTACTAAATGTTCCTATTTGCAATGCTTTGGTTCATGTATTAAGTTTATATTTATGTCAGAAAACAATTTAGGAGAATCAAGTACAAAATCTGGAATAAATCATCCTGTTTTGCTGCTCAGAAACACTGATATGTCTCTGCAAATATTCTTTATCTTTAACTGCATGATCCTTTGATCCCTATCAAACAGTGTTTGTTCTGATACCGACAAATTGTGTATATTCTAACTTTTATCTCTAAAACCTCACTGCAAGAACAAAGCTAAGGAGAAAAGGACACCTTGCCATATACCACAGTTAACATCAATGTTCTGATACAGCCTCCCTCATTTATTAGCTTATGTTTAGAAATGACTGAAACCCATTAAAAAAAAACTTCTTGTCCAAATTCAAAGATATTAAACAACATGAGGGTTTATATGTTGTTCAGATGAGTCAAGCTTAGAAAAGTTCAACTGCAATAAATAGCCTTTTGCCAGTTTTGTTAACATAATTTTGACAACCACCAATAATTCTTATGGACTGTTGCTATGTGGTCTATCTTTGTTTTACACTACCTGATCTTCTGATAAACTAAAGCTATCTAAGACTGAATCAGCCTATTTGCGATAATTTTAGCCAAGAGATTTTGTAGTTGTATTTGTTTAGCGTAATAGGTCTCCAAGTATTTTAAGTGCTATCTTTCTAACTCTTTGCCTTTTGCAGACAGTAGCTAATGATACCCTGACTTTGTGTAAAGGACAACTCATTCATTTGTAAATATAATTGAGTGAATCCATCAGCTAATTTACAAAGTTTATCCCATAATATTTATAAATTCAGTTGTTAAACCATCACTCCGGGTGCTGATCCTTTGTAGTTTTATAAGAGCGTTCTTGTTTTTTCTTCACTTATTTTCCATTCACAAAGTTTGCATCATTTTGCTCAGCCATGTTATTTTTTTACAAATCATTTGCTGCCTCTTCTATACTTGAACAAAACATTTCATGATTATACAAAAATCTATATATGTGACTTGTTCTTGGTATTGATTTTTGATCAGTATAGGGTCCCTGACTCTTTTGCATAATTTGTTAGTTTCTTATCCTGTTACACTGTTTATCCCCGGAAATTGAAAATATTTTGTTTGCTTGTTTCATCTTCTTGATCCATTGGCCCTTGATCTTACTTGAGCACCTCTAGTTTTTTAAATGCTCTGCTCTAACTTGCGTTTTGGTAATAAGTATGCCTTTGCAAATTTCCCTGAGGATTTGCTTATAGTGTTGTTCTGCCTCTTGCAAGCTGGTTTTCTAGAATAAAATTTATTTCTATTTCTGTTTTTAAAGCCAACAATTTGCCAATTTCTATGCAACAGTTGGTACTTCCAGTTGGCATAGTCATTTATGGACATTACTTTCATACTTTGTTAGTCAGAACGCAGACAGATGTTATTCATTTTGTGTGATAAACGTTTGTTTATAAGGTACTATTATTAAAATTTCCAATAACTATCTTTTCTATCTATCTATCCTATCTGTCCGTAGTCTGACGACCGTGGGGGCACCCTCAAAGATCAACACCAGTCTCCTCCATTCTTCTCTCTGTTCTGCCTTTCTCAGGGGGTTTTGTTGAGTGTTCTAGGCCTGTACCATTCGTGTGTTATCTACAGCTCTTCCGTGAGTCTGCCTCTTCTATTCTTCCTCCTTGGACAGTGCCTTGTACAACTGTCTTTGCAAGTCCTTTGGATCTTGGGACATGCCCCCTAATTTAAGTTTACGCATTTCTTATGATCATTTAGAAGTTTCTCATAGGGTCCAATGGTTTGCTGGATTCTGTTATGCACGCTTTCGTAGCTTCTTTGTGGTCTAAGTAGGGATGCCAAGGGAGTCTCCGAAAGCATCTCATCTCCACCGCTGTACTCATCTCTCCAAATCTGCAGTCAGGTCCATTGATTCACAGGAAAAACAAAATATGGAAATGCAAGGGAGCGCAATAGTCTGATCTTGGAGATAGTGAGGATTTTGTTTATCTCTCCAGATGGTGTTAAGGTTTTGACGTGCTGTTATTGTGCTGTGCAGTCTGCATACTACTTCTGGCTTGGACCCTGGTCTGATACAATGGCTCCCAGGTAATTGAAGGCTTTGAGGGTTTCCAGCTTTGGTTCATTTACACTGATATCAGTGCTAATGCCGTTTGTGTATTAGTCATCAGTTTGGTCTTTCTCTGCCTGATTTCATGCCGTATGTTTTGGAGGCCTTATTTCAAGTGTTCTGTTGGCTGGCAAGCTCTTTTCTGATCCTGCTAATCCATCCATGTCATCTGCGATAGTGGAGTTTGTGTCGTTCTGCCACCAATTGTCTGACTGATCTCTATGGATGTTCCAGTGCATTCAGCATGATTCTCTCAAGGAAGATCGTTGAAAGAGTTGGTGGAGAGTAGACAGCCCTGCCTTACTCCAACTGTTGTTCGGAAACATTCTCCAATGTTGTTGTTGTAGTACACTGCACTGGTGGGGGCCTCGTGTGTACAGTCTGTTATGACTCTGATCAGGAAGTTTGCATGATGTGTACAAATCATGTTGCCCACAATGCTGCAAGCCACACCCTGTCAAATGCTTCTTAAATTCACTAAATACGTCGTTAAAGGTCTTGGTTATGTTGAATGGTACCACTCACATGGTTTTCTGAGGGTGAATATCTGTTCTGTTGTGCTGCACCCTGTCTAACAGCTTGTTCCTCAGCAATGTAGCCGGTCTTCTGTTGTGGCTTCAGTTATTCAATATTATCTGAAGCTGACTGCTTGAGGTGGCATATGATTTCAGGTGATTGTGCGGTTATTATGGCATTGTTGTAGATTTCTTTCTTTGGAGGGTGTGATGTGAGAGGATGTGTCATGGTGTTGGCCATTTACCTGTCTGCAGATCTTGATGCAGAATTCTTAGTTAGGGCGCCTGATCATGGCTTCCCCCAGCTCGGAACAACTCAGCTGGAAAGTTGTCAGCCAGCTGACTTCCCCTTTTTCAGCGATCTGATGTGTTTCACTTCTTCTCGGAGGATAGGGTGATTTCTGTGTCTTTGCTTGCTGTACATTAAGGATTTGGATTCCTGCGGTTCTTTAGTTATACAGGCGGAGCAGTATTCGTCCATCTGTTCAGAATTTCCTGGTGTCAGTGAGACATTCCCATTTTTGTCTTTAGGATTGTTAAACCTTTTCCCTGTGTTTGTGCTAGTCAGGTCTTTTCACCGCTGATATGCTTCTTGCTTATGTTTTTCTGATGTTATTCCAATGTCTTTTGGGGGACTGTTCCACGATCATTTCTCTTTTGCCTCGTAAGGGACTTCCTGATTCTTTTGTTTGACTGCCATATATTGTTCTACTCTTTCTTTTGTTTCATTTTTCTTTTTCTTCATACTACTTAAGCTTGACACATAGTTGTAGGATGTTAGGTGTGACCCATGGTTTTTTGATGGTCGGTGTTGCCAAGAAGTCGATTGCTGTTTCATGGTCAATGCTGTATTTGAAATATTTTTTCAGTGTATCTATTGTGGGTCTATCACAGGTGAGTGTACATAACTTTCCACCTATCCGCTTGAAAAATATCTAATACTTGGGTCCTTCAGCTTCTCGAGGTCAATTTGATCCTGATGTTGTTCCGCTTGTGGATTTTCTTTAGGGAGTAAGTCGAAAGTCATTCATCACCAAGATCATGATCACTCCCTATGTTGCTCCTGGAAAACTTCGTGTCTGTTGCGATGTTAACGCTCGCCTGAAACTTTTTTTCACATGATGTAATTATTTGGCTTGTGGTGTTATCCTTTTGGGCTATGCATGGTCCATTTTCTGGATTTCTTGTGTGGGCAAGGTATTCAATAGCTGGAGGTGGTTGGTTATGGCAACACTCCAGAGTCTCAAGCATCTTTATTTTGATCAGGTTATTACAATGTGGCCCTCAAACACCCTCCCATTTTTCCATGCATCTTCTCCTACCTTGGCGTTCAGTCCCTTTCGCATCGAGGATGTCTTTCTTAGGAGAGTTTGATTCTGAACCTTTGTACATGGTCATAAAATTCGTCTATGGCTTCAATCTGTGCATTCTGATGTAGAGGCGTATGCCTGTTACTACAGTTATGTTAAGGGGTAGTACTCTCGGTTGGATGGTAATAAGTCTGTGGACACGGGTGACAGCTCATGCGGTGTTCACGGTGTCTTGTGAATGTGAACCACGCCCTGTTCATGTATTATCTGTTTCCACTGTAGTATAACTTTGTGGTCTTCCTGGGTTGTTGTTTTCCCATGTTTTCACATGACTTCGCAGAGCCCAAGGATGTGCCATTGTATCTGGACATCTAATGTGTTCAGTTCTTCCACCTGCGCAGCTCTTAGTGTCCATTAATTTCCATGTGCTAAGGATGGTGTGTTTCTGTCACGGATTTTGTTGTGTTATACATCAGTAGCATACTTTCGACTCGTCCTGATGAGCAACAAGAAGGCGAGGTCCTTGGTAACACGGGCGACGACCGATTCCGGTATGAAAGTAGGCTGTCTTTTTCCATGGGTTTGTATCTTGGGCAAATCAAAACTGGCGGACCCATCCTCTCCAGGTCGGATTTTTTGATTGGGTTCCTCCCAAATGTGGTAGGTGGAACGGGTTACATGGTTACCAGTAGAGAGGAGAACTGACTAAAACGTAGAGATGTTGCTTCCTTTTTAAGAAAAAAACAAGCCCCCACAAAACCAGACTCTATCTTATCATTGAAGTAAAGAAATGTTTTCCCTCTGAATACTTCCTTATTCTGATTTCAAAACATTCCTAGTCAAAACACAACGCTTCAGTCCAGCAAGCAGGAGTTCAGTATTTCAACAAGCATTATCCAATCACAAGCAGAGTCTTTCCTGCTGCATCTTGTTTGTAAGCTGTTTGTTCCTCAGCTAAAGCTGTGAGGCTCACCGATGGCGAAATTTTGCTATATTGTGGACCGATTTTTTCCACATGATTATACGGTAGTCTGTTTCTGAGTAGCAGATCTGCTGATTGATAATGGCTGGCATATGCTGAAATAGCCATGACATTACTCCTCCAATCCACGTGTGTCGCTACAGTATTGCACTGTTATGTGGGTTTACTCTGAAAACAATACTGAAATCTGCAGTGCTAGGTTCCCAATAGTGTGCCTACTTTTGAGAAGTTTTTCAACAGTAACATTTCGCACATGACCACATTTATGTCAAGAAAACTCTTGGACAACTTTCTTAATAAAACATCCAAACAAATAAATGTTTTATTCCTGATTTATGCTATAGTTTGTAATTGAATTAGTTGTCCGCTCTATAGTTTGTGTATCCTGTTTTAAATGATCTTGTTTAGTGTTGTTGTTAAGGATTGCATTAACACTCAGCTTGCAATTTCAGGTGACTTGTACTGCAGTCAATAGGCAAATAACAATGAATCATTTTAATTAATCTATTCAGAGCAAACAATCTAATAAATCAAAACAAGTCCTCTCTTCTCTCTCTCCTTCTCTCTCTCTCTCTCATCTCTCTCTCTGTGGCCACACTGACCTGGTAGCAATAAGGCAGCAATCAGAACACAGAAGAGACACAAACACCAATTGTCCCAGAGGGACTCTTCTTGTATACACGTGAATGTTCTGATAGTTCTGTTGAATGAATAAATAAATTTGTGAGGAAATAGGTTGGTGTTTTTAAAATAAAAGAATATATGTCTATATATATTATATATATTCTGTGGTGTGCATGTGTTTGTCGTGTGTTTTGTGTGGAGGGAGGCGCGTGGTTAGTGTGTGTTTTGTTCTGTACACCCTGCTCTTGGGTTCATTGCATCCAAAGTAAACAGGGAATGGAAAGCATAAATTATCTATTGCTTACAAGTCGAATAGATTATTGAATAACATTGCACAAAACCATCATAATTCAGTACACACATTTTTATTATTTATTTATCATGGTGACCAAAACTATGTGCCTGAAATAACATTTGTATATGTATTAGCATGGATTGCTGTTGGTTTTTTTTTTAATTAGGCAAAACATAGTCATAGATGTTTACCTGTTACAATCCATTGTGAATTGATGTGTTTACTGTTCTGCTTTTAGGAGGTGGGGTATTGTGTGAGGTGGTGCCTGATGATTAAATCGCATACACACAGGATTTGGATGTAACAAAAATCATGATGCTTACTCTAATATTTCGACATTAAACAAACTACATATTAAATAATAAAATATATGTATACCTATTACGAATATCAATTTTGCCAACTGATTTCAAATCTATATTCCAGTACTTCAAAAATGTGTTCAGGGATTAGTCTAGAGAATTAATCAGCCTTAAACTGAATCATTTGTCTATTTAAAACCATTACTATTACTCATAATATACCTGTCGCTGCCACTATTACTTATTATGCTGCTCTTCCAACTCAGAAACTTTATACACAATTCATGTAACTTGTGCCTGGAATACAGATATAACTCAAGAAAAAAAGTTCAGCAGGTCGAGCTCAAACTTAAAGGCTGTGTTGAGCTATAGTAGCAACAACACGTCAGTTATTCTTTGTGAGTCAGAGCAGACACCTTATTTTTAATTAAAAAAAAAAACAACGTCTTTTGCAACATTGGAATCTAGATGTTTAGGGTGGCAGTGTGCTGATTTCCAACAATGGTGATGGTCACTCACTGACTATCAAGTTATATTTTGTGAAAGGTGATGAACCACAAAAGCCCAA
Organism: Rapana venosa; assembly: GCA_028751875.1. Lineage (NCBI taxonomy): Eukaryota > Metazoa > Mollusca > Gastropoda > Neogastropoda > Muricidae > Rapana > Rapana venosa. Next base: position 43,405,734 of record CM054156.1, read on the forward strand.
CTTACAATTGTCGAAATTCACAGATTTAAACTAGTGGGTAGACTATTTCTGAAACGTGTTGTCTTTTTTAATTGCTTCAGTTTCTTTTGATTTTGAAAAACAGATGCATGTTTTTACTTCCTGATTTGCATCTTCACAACACAAACAACACACACAAACACACACATACACATTTTGAGCTAAATAGAGGATTATAGCTGATGTTTGTTTGTTTCTTTTGTTTGTTG
>CM054156.1:43406460-43440136 GCA_028751875.1 Rapana venosa
AGGTTCCTGCGAAAATTGAGGGGCAGAAATTTTTTTTTCCCAGGGGGGGGGTGTCTTCTCTTTTTTTTTAATGTTTCCCATGGATCGGGGAAAGGTTAGACTTCTCTGTTATAAACCCAGTAGGTTGTTTTTTCTTAAAACTTTTTTTTTTTAAAATCCCAAAGGGGTTTTTTTTCTAGGATTTTCTTACTTGCTTTAGAACATCCAGTTTTTTAAACCCTGTTTTAAATATTTTTGAAGTCCTGATTTGTTTTGGGGATTTATTTGCAATTTTTTGTGTTTTAAAGCGCATTTTGTAATTATTTTTGTTTTTCTTTTAAAAACCATTATTTTTTGGGGTGGGGTTTTTTTAAAAAAAGGTTTTTTTTTAACATAAGTGTATTTAAAAATTAAAAAATATTTAAGGGACTGGACCTCATTTCCTAAGTTTGGGTTTTTATCTATGTTTTTTGGGGAGTACAGGTTGAAACCTTACAAAACATTTGCCCCCCCTGGGTTTAATGAAATTGGAAATAATCCTAGATGGGGTTTTAGTTTGTAGTTACCCTTTGGCCTTTTATGCTGGGGGACGGAAAAAGTTTTGAAAAACCCAAGGTTCTTGGGTTATCCTCCAGTAGTCGAGTTGGGAGGGTGTTTCCTGGTTTTGCACAAAAGAACCACGGGAAAAGTTTTGGCCTTTACCCTTTCGGTTCCCTTTTCCCCTGTGTCCCCTTTTTGGAAAACCCCCCTCTTTTCCCTTTGCCCCCATTTCCCTCCCCAACTCCTGTCCACCCTTTAGCCTCCCCTGAAACCCTCGGGATTCAGGAGTTAACCACGCGGGCCATGTGTTAAAGGCGGAGACTGTGGGGGGGGAGGGGGCAAAATCTTGAGCGGGGAAATCAGAAAAAGGGGGTTGAGAATTTTTTTTAAAAAATTTTAAAACCCAATTTTTGGTTTTGGCAGGGGGAATTTGTGATTTTTTTTTTTTTAAAAAATTTTTGTAAAACAGAAAATTTCTGGAATTTTTTCCCTTTTGTAAACCCTGTTTGTTGTTTGTTTTTAAAAGGAAATTTTTAAGAGGGGGGAAAAGGGGGTTATTTTTTTAACCCAACATCCCTTTAGGAGCGTGATAGAGACCTCTTTTTAAAATTTTATGACTATGTTTTCAACATTCTAAAGAATTTTGACCAGTTTTTTGGGCCTTTTTTTTTGATTGTATAAACTAAAGAACTAGCCCTTTAAAATTTGCTTAACAACCATCTTAAATTTGTTTGTTTCTTCCCCTTTTTAAAGTCTTCCAAATCATGCCCCCCATAGCCCTGAAATTACCCCTATTCCTTTCATTAAAATTCTTCTACTCGCTTCTGATTCACCCAAAATTACCCCTTCTTCCCTTTTTGACTTTTTCAAAAAGCCTTTGAACCTATACCCCACCCCACTTCTCTCCCAAACTTAAAAAACCCATTTGGCATTTTTCCCCAAAACCCAAAAACCTTTTTAAAGTTTACACCTCACGGACCTTTCAACATTTGCTATTAAAAAACATTTCAATCAAAACCTTTGCCAAACTATAATGTGGATTTCCCAGGGATCATTTTTGGGCCATATTTTTTTTCATTTCTACCTGCCCCACTTTCAAAATACAATAACCCTTTGCATAAAAGATAAATCCCCTTTTTTTTTGCTGATGACTATCACCCTTTGAAGCAGCCCTATCCCCAAAATTCTCCTTTCCCCTCTCTGAAAAAAATATATTTTACTGTTTTTAAAGATTTCAAAGGTGGTGATTCAGAAACCACTTGCAACGGAATGCAGTTTTAAAACCAAAGCCATGCTCTAGGGACTAACCCTTTAAACTCCCCCTAAATTAATAATCAAATCGCCCCTTGGAAACCCGGGTTCAAGTGGATTCAACCTCCCCCCCCCCCTGTAGTTAATATCAAAATCATTTTTTAACCCCCCCCCCAAAAAGCCCTTTGGGACAAGACAAAAAACCAAGGTTCTGTTCTATGTACAAAAAATTTCCTGGGGGGGGCCCAAAGGGTAAAACCTTTCCGCTTTTTTGGAAAAATTTGACCAGTCTGTGCAGGTGGGCAAAGGTGAAAAAAATTCCAAAAGTGCAACCCCGGGGGGAAGGATATTAAAAAAAATACTTTAGTGCTTATTCCATTTTTTTTGAAATAAAAAGACAAAAAATAAATCAAATAAAAAAAAACCCCCCCAAACTAAAGGCTACACACTCAAATCCTAACCACGGGAACCCCCCCACTTACAATCATGCCGAAATTGCACACACACACCCCACACAATGCCACACATACACACCCACACCCCAAAATGAAAGGCCTGCAATTTTAAGGTTGTTGTTAAGCTTCCCTAGTTTAAATTTTAAAACCCCCTTTAAAATTTAAATTTTAAAGAGTCAACCAAATTGACTATATTTAAATTTGGATCAGGGGTCGGGGGTTTAAAAGCACCACCTGGAAAAGAAAATTTTTGGGTTTGGAAGTTTTGGGGTGGTTTTTGATTTTTTCCTTTTGGGGCCTGAAACTTATCCCCCACCCCTTAAAAACTTATGAATGGTTTTGGGTCCCTGCTCTTTTGGAATGGGGAAAATAAACTGAGGGCCCCCTTGTTTTAAAACATAATTATTTAAGCAGTAAAAGCATCCCAGGTAAAAGAGAGTTGCCCTTGGCAGAAAAAACTGTTTAAAAAAAGGGCCCTTCTGATATTTTTGCAGCGGGGAAAAGAAAAAGAAAATAATGGTTAAGGCTCCCTCTTATGGCTTTCGTGACTCCCAGGGAGAGCGCCCAAATTTCATGCGGGAGAAAAACTCCCCGGGGAATTTTTGGTTTTGATAACTTTTAACCACTCTGTTTCCTCGGGACCTCTGGCAATCATTTGACAATACTCTTTGGTGGGGGTTTTGATAAATTCGGGGCGATGACTTTTTTTTAAAAAAAATCCCCAAAAACCATATGGGGCTGCCTTACTCCTTTAATTTCCCAGGGGATATTTTTCCTCCTTCATTGGGGGGCACTTTGCCCCAAAGGCAAAAATGCTATGTCGGGTTTATTGTTTCCGCAAATTTCCCAAAGGACAACACTAAAATTTATTTTTGGAAAACTTTTGGTGTTGGGTTTGGCCTTCACCCATAAAAACTTTTAAAATTTGCCCCTTGCACCCTCCTTCAAAGGGGGGGGAAAAAATCCTCTGAAGTTGGAGTAGGGGTTTTCCTATATGGCGGGGGGTATTTTTAAACATAATACACACCCCCCTTCTCATTTAGTTTCGTTTTTCAATCTCATGTTGTTTCCCCAGGGGGGGAATTTAAGACGGGAGTGCAAAATTCTGATTTAAACCCCCAGAGTGTTTAAAGCGGGGGAACACACAATAACAACAACATTGGGGGGGGCAAAAATGTTTTTTATGTGACCTAAGAGCTTGTAAACAGAGGGAAAACAATCCAAACATAGCATTTTTTAAAGCATATATTTTTTAAAGTTTAATTTCCCGGGCCTAGAGCTCCCATTTTCCCCAAAGGGGGTAATATTGTTTTTTTTGGGCTTTTTTACCCCCTTAACGGTAGCCCCCCATTTTAAACCAAAATGTGATGTCTAAGGGCACTAACCAGTGGCATGCGTTTTTTTGCCCAATTTTGTCATCCTTTCCCACTAGCAAAAATTTGGGTCTACTCTTCTAAAAAGCCCTTTTAATGAGTTTATAAACCAAAGTCTTGTGTGGGGGACACAGCCAGGAACATCTTTTGCTTTTTTATTTAAAACCCTGTTTTGTTTTTTCAGAAGAGTAGCCCCATTTTTCTTGAGGGGTAAAAAAAAACAAAAAAGTTTCCCAAAAACCGCATGCACCAAATTTCTAGTGCTTAACACTTTCCCGAAGTGGGAAATTCAACTACTACTATACACTACTATTTCACTACACTACTACTACACACTACTAAAAAAAGGGAAAAAAAACAGGTTTCAACGTTTGGGTAAGATTTCTGATGCTTCGAACTGGGGACCAGTTTTGTAGTTCATAAAAGGGGAATTTTGGGGATTTGGAAATTTGGCACGGGTTTGTTAGCCCCAAAAGGGGAATCTTTTTAAGGGGGTCCCTTTGGGGTGGGCTCGAATCTGGCCTTCAGCCCTAAAACCCAAAAGTTCTGGGTTTATCCCCCCTCCCCCCCAAAAATTTTTAAATAAAAAACCCCGGCTTTTTTTTTTTTTTTTCTTTAATTTTTTTTTTGACCGTTTTTTTTTGGCTTTGGGGGAAGAAATGTTTAAAATTTTATTTTCTTTCTTTTTGGGCCCCGCGAAAAGTAGGTTTGGGGGATTTCAAAATTCAAAATGGAAAATTTTTTATTTTTCCCTTCAAGTCAAGTACACCTTTTTTGGAAACAACAACCCAAAAAAAACAAACAAACATCAGTTTTAATTTAAACTATTTTGCCAAAAAAGGGGTTTTTGCTTGGGGGCGGGCCCCCTGTGGTGTTTTTTGTTGTGTGTTTGGGGGATTACAAAACAGGAAAGTCAAAAGATCCTGGTTTTTTTTAAATCAAAGAATTTTAATCAATTCAAAAAAAAAACAACATGTTTTCAAAAAAGTCTTTCCCAATAGTTTTTTTTAAAACTTGAATTTTGACAATTTTTAAAATTGTTTTGGGTTATCACCTTTTTCAAAATATAGTTTTTTGTCGTGACCCAAACATGTTGGGGATCAGGCATACCCACACCCTAAAAAATCCCAGATTACAATGGGTTTCCCAAAAAACGTGAGGTTTTGTTTTTTAAACAGTCGCATTGACGCAAAAAAGAGAAAAATTGGACCCCTGTTTTGATTCTTTGGAACCAAAAAAGGCCTTTTTTGAACTCCCCGGGTGAACTGTTTCTTTTTTGTGAGTTTTAAAACTGTTTTTCCAGGGACAAGTTTCAGGAATTTGGGGGAGTAAATTTCTGATTGGAAAGCACAGTTTGGGTAAAATTTGTGGCCGTACGACAAACCGTGCGCCCCGAACGTAAAAAGCGGGGAGGGTCGGAAGGGGGGGATTATTTTTGGGGCGGCACCCTCTCCCCAAAGTTTTTTTCAAAAAAATTTGGGGCTTTTATCAGGGGGCCCGAGACCCTTTTTTGTTTTTGTTGTGGGGTGGAGAAGAAAAACAGAAAAAGCAGCATTTTTGGGGGATTTTGGGGTGCATTTCCCCAAAAACCCATCTAAAAAGAGATCACTCCACACACACACAGACAAACTAACACACATGCGTTTTCGCGCACCACAAAAACCCAAAAAAAACAACACGCACACATGCACAAAACCCCGCAAAAACGCACCATACAAACACAAAAAAAAATCTTTCACACACGCACGCCCCACAACAATAAGATTTATAAAAAAGATGCAAAGGTGATAAGCCCCAAAGGGGTTGCTGTGCACTGTCGCTGTCTTTCCCCCCCCCCCTCCACCCCCTCCCCCCGGGGGCAAAAGACGGAAAAAGCTTCGATAGCAAGGCGGGCCCATCCCTTTCCCGCCTGAAGAAGGGGGTATGTCCGTACTTCCTTTTTCCCTCCCAGCGTCTTTGTCCCTGGGCCCATGCTTTTCGATAGGAAAATAAAGAGGGGGGCACGTCCTTTTTTTTTATCCGTCTTTTTTTTTTATCGCGGGCCCCTTCTTTAAAACGTGCGTTTTCCCAAAATTTTTTTCTAGCCTAATATAATATTGGGGAGGGACAAAGGGACTTTTTTTGAGAGGGGGGGGGGGGGAAAGTTTTTAGGAAAGAGAATGCCCGCTTTAAAGGTTTATTAATTCCTAATTTCCCCGGGAAAACATTTTTTGAAGGGCCAAATGAAAGATTTTGAATTCATTGGGCAAAATTGATATACCCTGGGAAAAGGTTTTAGTATATTTCTGTATTTCATTTTATTTGTTTAAATTTTAAGGGAAAAATGAAGTAAGCATCATATTTTTTTTACATCCATCCCTGTGTGTATGTAAAAATTTTTTCACCCTTCCCAAAAGCACACAAAACCTTTCCTTTCCCAAAAAACGAAACCCTTTTACAGGGGCACATCAATTCACAATTTATTGTAACCCGGTAAAAACCAATTTACTAGGGTTTTTGGGTAATTTTGAAAAAAAAAAAAAACAACAAAACAATCAAACTAAAACAGAATAAACATGTTTTTTCCTTTCACAAATTTTGGTCACCCTGAAAATGAAAAATAAAATGTTTTTTCCCGAAATTTTGATGGTTTAGTTTTAAATTTTTGATAAGTCTTAAACGACTTTTATGGCAATAAACACCCTTTTATTTTTTACTCTTTCCATTCCCTTTTTTATTTTGGATTTCAATACCCTGGCTGGGGTTTTACAGAAACAAAACAAAAACCCCCCCCCACCCCCCACCCTCCACAGACCACACACACACACACCCCCACAAAAACACACAATATATTATATTTTTAAATAATATAAATATGGGGGGGGGGAGAGAAGAGAGAGAAGGGAAGGGGAGAGGGGGGGAGAGAGAGAGGGGGAAAAGGGCAATGACAATAAAGGGCAATGACAAATTCTTTTTAAATTTTGAGGGGTAAAGGAAAAAGCACATAAATTTCTTTTTTTAAAATCCAAATCCCCGCCCCCCTTAGGGGTACAAACTTAATATAATAACCCAATACTTTAAAATTCAAAAATTAAAAAAAAAGGGGGGAAAAAACCCTTTTTAAAAAAAGCTCCCCCCCAACAACCCCCCCCCCCTTCAAAGCAAGCCCAAAAAAAAAGAAAACCCTAAAATTTCCCCCCCCCACCCCCCCCCCCCCAAAAAAAGCCTAACCAAAACAAAAAAACAAAAAAAAGAGAAAAAAAAAACCAAACCAAAAAAGAAAATTAAAAAATAAAAAAAAAAAAGGGCAAAAAAACAACAACAGAGCCAAAAAAAAAACCCACAACCAAAAATTATTTAAATCATAAAAATAAACATCTACACATTGTCAAAAAGGTACACTAATTTTTTCTCCCTAACTATAAATATTGAAAAAGGGGACTCAAATTAAAAAAATTTAAGTACAAAAGGGAAGTCCAAATAAAGTACTGAAAAATAAAAAAAATAGAATCCTTCATCAGGAAAAACGCTTTTAATAAAAGCCCAAAACGAATTTTAAAGGTTGGGGGGAGAGGGGAGAGGGGAACCCGTGGACAAGAGGGGGGTTTTTGTGTGGTATTTCGAGGTAATATCCAATATATAATTCCCAAAAAAGTAAAGGAAACCCATCAAAAACTTTTTTTAGATTTTAAATTTGTTTCCAAAATTTTTTGTCATGATAAAAAAATAAATTTTTAAAACCCTAATCCCCACCCCAAAAAAAACAAGAAACAAAACAAAGAAGAAATCTAAAACCCATACAAATCATTGAGGGATAATATTTTTTAAATTTTGGGGGAGTGGGTGTGAGTGTTTTTGTGGGGTGGGGGGGTGGGGGGGGGGGGGGGTGGGGGGGGGGGGGGGGGGGGGGGGGGGGGGGGGGGGGGGGGTTTAGGATAATACTAAATATATAATAACTCACTTTGCAAACGATCAACCAAACACTTTTAAATTAAACTAAATAAAAAATTGAAGGGTCATGATAATAAAATAAGTGCAATACCATAAATCAATAATAAAGAGGGGAAAAAAGCCAATAAAGTCATAAAAAAAGAACATCTACACATTGTAAGTAATAGAAAACAAATTCTTTTTTTCAGGATAATGAATAAGTAATGTGCTTTTTTACATCCCGTCCCCCGCCCGTGGGGTCACATTCGAAAATGCACTCAGTACTCATATTTTCAAACAGTAGAAGCAAAGGGGAAAAAAAAATTTTAAAGAAAAAGAGAGAAAAAGAAAAAACAAACAAACAGACAAACAAACAAACAAACAACCCCCGAACGACAAAAACAACCAAAAAAAAACCAACCAAAAAACAGAAAAAAACAAAAAATAAAATTAAAAAAAAACCCAAAAAAACAGACAAAAGCACCCTCCCAAACAAACAAACAAAAAACAAGAAAAAACAACAACAAACAAACAAATGAGAAGAAAATTTTTTTAAAATAAAAAAAAAAAATACCCCCCCCCCCCCCCGAAAAAAACCACCCGAAAAAAACCACCGTTCCTCCCTCCACACACACACACATACAACACCAAAACAAAAAACAAACAAACAAAAAAACTCAAACAAAACAACAACAAAAAAAAAAAGTAACAACTACAGCAATAACAACAGAGAGAGAGAGAGAGAGAGAGAGAGAGAGAGAGAGAGAGAGAGAGAGAGAGAGACAAAGACAATGACAATGACAAATTCTTTATTTCGAGGATATTGAATAAGCACAATGTGCTTTTTTACATCCAGTCCCGCCCAGGGGTACATCTAAAATAACCCAACACTTATAAAAGTCACACAGTAAACATGGGGAAATAACCTTTTTAAAGCAGGGCCCCCCCAACAACTCCCCCCCCCCCCCCCGAAAGCAACTAATAAAGAAAACCCAAAAACATCCCCATCTTCCCCCCCCCCCCCCCCCCCCTCCCCCCTCAAAAACAACCACAACCGCCCCACCCCAATAAAAGAGAAAGAAACCAACCAAAAAAAATGAAAAAAAGAGAAAGAACTCCCCCCGGCACCAACAAGCGCCACACCAAAGTCATACGACACTAACTACGGCCTCGAAGACAGCGGCAGGGGGGGGGGGGTTTAAAAAAAAATTTTCCCCACAGACACCAAACTTTAAAAAAAAACCCCCAAAAGGGGGGGGGCCCCCCCCCCCCCCCCGGGGGGGGGGGGCCCCCCCCCAAAAAAAAAATTAAAAAAAAAAAAAAAATTTAAAAAAAAAAAAAAAAAAAACCCAAAACAAAAAAAAAGGGAAAAAAGAAAAAAAAAAAAACAGGAGAAAAAAAAAAAGAAGAACCCAAAATGAAAGAAAATTTTTAAAATAAAAAATAAAAACCCCCCACCCCCCCCCAAAAAAACCCCAAACCCGAAAAAAACCCAAAACCCGACCCCCCCACAAAAACACCCCCCCGCCCCCAAAACAAAAAAAAACCCCCCAAAAAAACCCCCATAAAAATCCCCCCCCCCCCGCCCCAACCCCGCCCCCCCCCCGGGGGGGGGGGGGGGGGGAAAAAAAAAAAAAACTCTGTCCCCCCCCCCCCCCCCCCCCCCCCCCCCCCGCCCCCCCCCGGCCCCCCCCGCCCCCCGGGGTCCCCCCGCCCCCCCCCCCCCCCCCCCCCCCCCCCCCCCCCCCCAAAAACCATCCCCCCCCCCCCCCCCCCCCCCCCCACCCCCCTTTCCCCCCCAAAAAAACAAAAAAAACAAACCAACAACCCCCCCAAAAACCAAAACAAACAAATAAAAGAGAAAGAAAAACCCAAACCAAAAAAAGAAAAAAAAAAGAGAAAAAGAAACAAAAACAAAAACAAAAAAACCCAAAGGGAAGAAAAAAAACCCCAAACTTAATAAGTACAAAGATAAACATCTACAAAATCAAATGGTACATATACTTTTTTACACTAACAATAAAAATATCAAAATTTGGGGCCTCTTTAAAAGATTTAAGTGAGAAAGGGGGGGGGGGGGGTCCAATAATATTAAAAATAAAAAATATAACCCTTTCCCATCGGGATACACCATAACTATAAAAAACGAAAAAGGTGAGAGAGAGACAGACAGCCCAGAGACAGAGACGAGTGTTTTGTTTTGGTATTTTCAAAGATAAAAAACCAATTTAAAAATTCCCCAAAAACATAAAAACGATCACCATAAAACACTCATTTTTAAATTATACCGTTTCAAAATTATTTATAAAGATGATAAAAAATAAACTCATACTCAAAATTTTTCCCACACAATAAAAACAAAACAAAGCAAGAGAAAAATCAAAACCCTATACACATTGAGGGGAGAAATGTAAAGTGGGGTGAGTGAGTGAGTAGGGAGTGTGGTGGGTGTGTGTGTGGGGGTTGTGGTGTGTGTTGTGTGTGTGTGGTGTTATGGTGTGTGTGAGGAGGGGAGTGAGTGGGGAAAAAGGGTGTGTGTGTGTGTGGGTGTGTGTGTTGTGGGGGTTAAAGGGAAAATACTAAATTATAAAACTCAAGGGCACACTATCAAAAACCCACCAACATTTTTTAATTATACTCAAAACAAATTAAAATGCCCTGAAAATAAAAAGAAAAAAAAGTGCAAAAACCCCTACACTCCACAAAAAAAGAGGGGGAAACCCTTTAAAAAAGTCAAAACAAAGAAACACTAAACATTAAAGGTAAAAGAGACAATTTTTTTCCAGATAATGAATAAATCTCATGTGTTTTTTACACCCAACCCCCCCCGGGGAGGGTCATATTTTAATAATGAACTCAGAATTTCTACTTTCAAAAAAGTGGGAAGAAAAAGGGGAAAAAAATTTTTTTTAAAAAAGAAAAAGAGAGAAAAGGAAACAAAAAAACCCCCAGACAAACCCAAGGAACAACCCCCCCCCCCCCCCCCCCAAAAAAAAAAAAAAAAAAAAAAAAAAAAACCCACCCCCAAACCAAACAAACAACAGAAAAAACAAGAAAAACAAACAAACAAATGAGGGGGGAAAAAAACAAACAAAAAAAAAAAAACAAAAAAAACCCATCCCCGCCAACCCCCCCCCTCCCCCCCCCCCCCCCCCCCCACACACACACATACACGTCTAATAAAAATTTTTAAGGGGAAACGGGCCCGAAAAATTGAAGACCCCATACACCCAAAAAAAAAACCAAAACAAAAAGACAAAAAAAAACCCCAAATCAATCAACAAACAACAAAAAAACAACTACAGCAATAACAACACAAAAAACAACAGAGAGAGGAGAGAGAAGGAGAGAGAGAGAGAGGAGGGGAGAGAGTAACCCAAAACCCTTTTAGATCATAAAATTGAACACCTTCATATTGCTGAATAGTACACATAGTTGTTACACGTAATAATAAGATATTGAAATAGGACATTTACTGGAGCTCAAGTACAGTCAACAAGCCCAAAATAATATTGAAAATAGAACGTATGAAAAAGCCCTTTATTAGAAGACACAACAACTATAGAAGGAGAGACAATGACAATGACAATGACAAATTCTTTTATTTCGAGGATAATGAATAAGCACACATGTGCTTTTTTACATCCAGTCCCCGCCCGTTAGGGATACATCTTAATAATAATAACCCAATACTTATACAGTCTCACAATAAAAACAAGGGGAAATAACCCTTTTCAAAACAGCTCCCCCCCCCCAACAACCCCCCCCCCCCCCAAAGCAAGCAATAAAAGAACCCAAAAACCTTTAAACCCAAAACAAACAAACAAACAAAAGAGAAGGAAAAACCAAACCAACAAGATGATAAAAAAGAGAAAAACAGACAGACAACAACAGCAAGAACAAGAACAACAACAGAGCCAAGAAAAATAACACAACCAAACTTAATAAGTCATAAAGATAAACATCTACACATTGTCAAATGGTACACATACTTGTTACACATAATTATAAATCAATTAATTAACAAACAAGATCATTTCAAATAACAATGAAATATTTCACTCAAACTCCCATTCAATTAGTGAAAAAAATCAAGAAATCGAAAAAATCATTGAATAAACAAAACCAATTAAACACAGAAAAAAGACCCACAAAAACACTCCCCTTCCCAACACCCTCCCCCAAACAAACAACAACCCCAAAAGTCCAGACTAATACAAGCGTGCGCGCGCGCAGCGCGCACACACACTACACACACGCACACGACACACTTACGCAGTATAGCCATGCATGCACACCACACACTCACACACACACCTCTTCAACACATACCACTCACACACACATAATGACACAACACACACACACACACACCTCACACACACACATCTGAGATACATATCCATTCGAAGACATTTCCTCACCTACATGCATAATAGCAATGGTCATAATTATCAAAATATATTAACGTTCAATTTGTACAGACACAAAACCAGGAAATAAACATTATTTGATGTACGAAAGACAGAAGCCACAAAGCATCAAGAAAAATGGGAACAGTCTAACATCAAGCTATTTCAAAATAAACACACGAACTGCTTTCTTTCCGCTCTCCATTGCCACACACTGTGAATGGGCGCTCTTACTACTCACTGACAACACATACACACATACACACACATTATACACACACAATATTCATGCAGCGCATTACTATATACACATTTTAGATTTGATACAAAAGTCCACGAAGTAATGAAATTTGTCAACAGAAACATTGCAAATAACAAATCCATACCATTCTGCATTAAAACAAAATACAACCCAAACTTCATTTTAAGGGGGGAAACTCAGGACAAGTTCATTGTTAACAAATCAAAACAAGCAAGGGCACACAAACACACACACACACACTAAGTCTATTACATACAAATGATTAAGGCAAGCTCACTATTGTCTGTTACAGAGAGAGAGAGAGGAGAGAGGAGGAGATGGAGGAGAGAGAGAAGAGAGGAAGAGAGCGGAGAGAGAGAGAGTGAGAGAGGATAATTTGGTATAATGCAAGGGGAGGATATATTACTTTGTTTCCATAACAGATCAATTGTGGATTTTTATTTTTGGTGCAATTAAGTGGATGAAAAAAATGACTTTTGAAGATTGTTAATGATTGGAGTTGTCTAAATGAGTCAGGAAGGGAGGTTCCACTGCACAGGGCCTGAGTAAAGTAAGATAGATTTGAACAAATCTAATCTTGGGATTGGGGGGACACATGGCTTTTCGGTATTTCTGAATGATTCATTGAGGAACTTGTCTTTTAAGGATGAGGGAAAAAGTTTCCTGTTCATTATCTTAAACAATCATGATGCCTTTGTTAAATTCTTTAGTCTTTGGTGTAGGGGTAGAAATTTAACTGGGTATAGTCACTTCTAGTAAGGTAAGTTTTTTCAGATGAACCAGTTTAGACACGTTTATCACAGGGACTTAATAATGGTTTCATTAGTGGTTTGCACTAGCAGAATCCCACAGGGTGAAGCATAATCTATTGAGGATTGTATATAGCTTTTGAACAGATAGTTTTCTTGAATGAAAGTTCAGAAAAATGTTTGATTTTAGTCAGTTGGTATACTCATTGAGACATGTATTTGCACAGATGGGATATGTGATGGTACCAGCTGAGATTTTCAGATCAATTGTTACTCCTAGAACTTTGTGGTGGAGAGGCTTGTTCTATGTTCCTTTTCATTAGGATTGGGAGAAAATTTATTAGATAGATTTTGTCGCTTTTTTCTGGTTATGATAAGATGCATTTTTAGTTTTTTGGGGGTGTATAGACATGGGATTTTGTTCAGTCCATTTGACAAGTCATCAGTGCTATTTTGCAATGTCTTTGCAAGAGAGTTAATGACAGTATGGCTTGTATGTATGGTTGTGTCGTCAGCAAAAGGTTGCCATTTAGATTTGAATGGGGAGGAAGGTCATTTAATGTTTAATGAAAAGAGAATTGGTCCTAAGAGGATCCTGTGGTTTTACTCCATAATGAATGGTTTTAGTGTGGATGTGGACTAGCTATTTGAAAAACATTGTTGCCTTGTTTGTAAGATATAAGAAGCAAGAAGTTCAAGAGTATAGTAGAGTGATTATATAAGTCTAGTTTTAATTGAGAAGTCTTTGGTCAAATTGTATCAATGCTTTTTTGAAATCTACAAATAATACTCCACAAAATTTATGTCATAATGTTAGACAGCCAATTGTCTACAAGACTAGTTTATTGCCGTATGGCACGAGTGATTTTTTCTAAATCCAGGACTGATTTGGGTGAAGTAAGTTGTTAAAATCTATATGATGGACGATGTCGTTTATTATATGTTTTTCCAAAGGGTTTTGAAAGGTAAGATAAAATAGAGATTGGCCTATAATTTGAGGATCAGAAGTGTCTCCAGACTTGTGGATCGGAAATAACTTAGCAGTTTTGAAGGCGTTGGGGAAATTGTTCTTATGATAGACAAAGGTTCTAGATATGTGTCAGAGTGTCTGTAATAACTAGCGAGCTGAGAGTTTAGTATTCTGACATCTTTTACCTTCAAGTCCACGGTACTTGATTGTTTGAGGTGAGTCAAGGTATTCGTAGACCTCAGAAACAGATATGAATGCGTATGTGGAGTTGTGATGGAATACGCTTTTCTTGGCAGAATTGGCTTTGTTTAATTGAGTTCTTGGACTTCGATTTATCATTGTTAATTATGTTACAAGAAATATTAATGAAGGATTACTGTTTATTTTTCACAAAATTTCTTTAATTAGTGAGATTTGGAAGACAATTGATTATTTTTTATTTGATTGATTGCCTTCCATACAGTCTTTGAATTTTGTTTGGATGAAAGTAGATCTTGGAAATATTTCCTTTTCTCTTGCCGTTTTTGTGAATTTATGGCATTTCTTAATTTTTTGCCTCCTCATAATATTTATGTTCTTTTAAGAAATCTCTAAGATAGCATGCTTCTTCTAGTTCCTTTGTAAACCAAGGTGGTTTGCGGACATGTTTGATCCTTATGGTTTTTAATGGGGCATGTTTGTTATAGATTTCAGTAAAAACTTTTATCCAGAACTCAATGGCCAGGTCTGGATCAGTAATATTGAATGTTTCCGAGAGCATGGAACTGCTTAACTCTAGTAAGAAAAGCTGCTCATTAAATTTTGCAAAGAGCGATAGGTTATAGTTTTATGGCCAGGTTTAGGAATTTTTGTTCCTTTTTTTGACCATGTGGTACAGACTGGGTAGTGGTCGCTACATTTGTGTACAGGGACACAAGTTTCTATGATGTTTTTAGGGTCTGATACATAGATGTGATCAATGATTGTGTTAGAATTTGATGTGACTCTTGTGGGTGAAGTTACTAATTGGTGAAGATTGAATGATTTTAATAACTTGGGTCCATTGGTTGTTTACTTTTGTAGGTCAATATTAAAATCACATAGTAAGAAAATTTTCCCCTAGATTCTAATAGGACTCGTTCATCATGGAGTCAAACTTGTCTATCCAATTTTTTTTTTTTCTGTTGGATTTCTGTAGAAGAACCCCATTATAATAGGCGGCTGCACCTTTTTATCGCTACTTCGATCCAGATGGATTCTACTTCATAACGTTCAAGATGGAAAAGACGTTTGAACGTTACAGACTCACTAATATAGATTAAGAGACCTGTTTTCTTTTGGGCTTTTGGGAGGAGAGAGGAGGGAGAGGAGGGAGAGAGAGGGGAGAGAGAGAGAGAGAGAGAGAGAGAGAGAGAGAAGAGGAGAGAGAGAGAGGAGAGAGAAAAAATGATTTAATTGCATATCGGCCTTAGGCCACAATACAGAAAGAGAGAGAGAGAGAAGAGAGAGGGGAAGAGAGGTGTGTGTGTGTGTGGGGGTGTGTGTGTGTGTGTTGGGGTTGTGGGGTGGGGTGTGTGTGGGGGTGTGTGTTGTTTTTGTGTTTTGGGGGGGGTTTTTTGGTGATTAAGTGGTAATTAATTATATTTTTCTCAAACAGTAACAACGATCACCTCAAACAAAAGTTTGATTACTCATAAAATTATTCATTGAAATCAAAAAATTCATTCTCATACTCTCACAATATAAAAGGGGGAAAGAAGAAGGAAAAACAAAACCAGCCAATTATAAGGTCATATGAGAGAAAGAGAGAGGAGAGAGGAGAGAGAGGTGTGTGTGTGTGTGTGTGTGTGTGTGTTTCAGGGATAACACTAAATATATATATAATTCTCAAAACAGTGCACGATCCCCGTCAACCCTTATTTTGATTATACTCATGCAGGTTATATGTCATGATAATGAAATAAACCCAATACCTGTGTACTCACACAATAAAAAAAGGAAGAAGAGAAAGGGGGATAAAAACCAAATCTATAGGGTCAGGGAGAGAGAGAGGAGAGAGAAGGAGAGAGAGAGAGGAGAGAGAGAGAGAGAGAGAGGGGAGAGAGAGAGTGTGTGTGTGTGTGTGTGTGTGTTTTAAGGATAATACTAAATATTAATTCTCAAGACAGCACAGGATCACCATCAAAATTGTTTTCGAATATACTGTAAAAAATGAATGTCATGAAAAAGAAATAAGCCATACCAATACACTCTTACAATAAGGAGAAAAAATCACTTAAGTCAAAAAATGAACATCTATACATTGTAAGTAAGAGAGAGAGAGTTTAGGGGGAGGAAAGAAAGAGAGAGAGTGGGAAGGGAGGGGGTTGGATGTGTTTTGTGTGTGTGTGTGTTGTTGTGTGTGTGTGGTGTGTGTGTGTGTGTGTGGTGTGTGTGTGGGGAAAGATAATGCTTTTTGTTTGTAAACAAACAAACAAGAACGACATAGAAAAAAATACTGAATATGATTCTCAACAGCACATCATCACTGTCAACACTCTATTTCATTATACTCGTACAGATTAACACATATTATTGTTATGATAGATATATTTCTTATAACTATAGTGTAATATAAAAAAAAAATTTTAAAAGAAAGAAGAAGAAGATAAGAAAAAGAAAGAAAAAAAAGAAGAAAAAAGTTTTCGCTTTGGTAAACTCATTATTCAACAACAATGAAAATTGAAAAAGGGGGGAGGAGAGGGGAGAGGAGACGGGAAAAGAGAGAGAGAGAGAAGGAGAGGAGAGAGAGAGAGAGAGAGAGGGGGGGGGGGGCAAGGTCTGACAGAAAGACAGGTGAAGGGAAAGGGCGGGGCCCAAGTAGGTAAGATGGAAAGGGCAGATAGGTAAGGGAGGATATGCAACTTTGTTTTTAAGGCTATGGACTGTGGTTTTGTTATTTTTTGATGTTCAAGTGAGTTGATAATTGAGTTTTGTAGATTGTTTTTGATTGATGTTGTTTAACTGAATCGGGAAAGGGGAGTTCCACAGCATAGGGCCTGAGTAAAGTAGACTAGATTTGAATAAGTCTAATCTCGGAATTGGGACATAGGCTTTATAGTATTTCTGGATTGGTTTTAGGGGGAATTTTGGGTCTATTAAGTATGATGGAACAGTTCCTGTCATGAATCTTGAACATCATGATTTCCTTTGTTTTATTTTAAACGTTGGTGTAAGGGGAGAATATTTAATTGATTTATAGTCAGCTTCTTGTAAGCTTGTCCTTTTTAAAAGGACCAGTTTGAGAGCACGTTTATACAGACTCAGTAAGGGTTTTTCATAATGTTTGCACTAGCAGAATCCCACAGGGTAGAAGCATAGTCTATTGAGGATTGTATATAAGTTTGGGAAGAATAGTTTCCTTGAATGAAAGTCAAGAAAGTGCTTGATTTTAGAAATTTGGTATACTCTTTGGGACATGTATTTGCTAGTTGAGATATGTGGTAGAACCAACTGAGATTTTCATCAATTTTTTCCCCCTAAAACCTTGGGTGATAGGTTGTTCAATTACTTCCTTTTTAATTTTGATGGGAGTAAGTTTATGGGTTAAGTTTTGACGCTTTTGTCTAGTGGTAATAAGCATGCATTTTGTTTTTTGGGGGTGTATAGACATATGGTTTAGTTCGGTCCATTCAATAAGCTGATCAACACTTTTTTGTAATGCATTTGCCAGAGAGATAAGGTTATTGTGGCTCGTATGAATAGTTGTGTCATCAGCAAATAGTTCGCATTTGGATTTGATGTGGAGAGGGAGGTCGTTTATGTATAGTGAGAAGAGAATAGGTCCTAGTATGGATCCTTGTGGTACTCCAAATTGACGGCTTGTAGTTTGGTGTAGTTGAAACCTATTGAGACACACTGTTGCCTGTTTTCTAGATAGGAAGCAAGTAGTTCAAAGGTATTGGTAGAGAAATGGTACAGGTTTAGATTTTTTATGAGAAGTGTAGGGTCAATTGTGTCAAAAGCTTTTTGAGATCTACAAATAGTACTCCCAAAATTTATTGTCTTTTAATTTTTGATAGCCAGTTGTCTACGAGGCTAATCATTGCAGTATGACATGAGTGATTTTGTCTAAATCCAGATGATTAGGGTGAATTAAGTTGGTAGTATTTAAATGACGGACTATGTGTTTGTTTATATGTTTTTCCCAAGGGTTTGGAAAGGATAGAATGAGGGGAAATTGCCTATAGTTTGGAGGGTCTGAAGTGTCACCAGACTTGTAGTGGGGATTATTTTAGCTGTTTTGAAGGCATTGGGGAAAGGGTTTTTTTTTTCGAGACAAAGGTTAAATATATATGTTTAGAGTGTCTGTGATAACTGGCGCTGATAGCTTCAATATTCTGCTGTCTATTCCATCAAGACCACGCGTTCTTGATTGTTTAAAGGTGAGTTAGTAACCATAGACCTAAAGAACAGACATAAATGGAATGTGAAGTTTTGAAGGAGGAGGCTTTCCTTTCAAGTATTGTTTTAGTTCATTGGTTTATTGGACTTTGATTTATCATTTCTAATAATGTTAGTAGGACATTAATGAAATGACTGTTAAGTTGTTCCACAGTAACGTTTTTGATTACATTTGTTTTGGAGATGCTTGTTTGTTAGCTATTTGATTATGGCACGCCATACAGTCTTTGAGTTTTGTTTGGTAGATAGTAAGTCTTGGAAATTTTTCTTTTTTTTCGCCGTTTTTGTGAGTTTATAGCTTTCTTAATTTTTTTGACTCTTCATGAAAATTTATGTTCTTTTAAAAGGTCTCTAAGATAGCATGCTTCTTCTAGTTCCGTAGTGAGCCAAGGTGGTTTGGGGGGGGTATTTGATCCTAATGATTTTTTAGGGGGGCATGTTTGTTGTAAATAGCAGTAAAAGTTTTTACCCAAAATCAATGGCTAATCTGGATCAGTAATGCTGAATGTTTCCGAAAGAATTGAATTACTTAAATCTGATAGGAAAGATTCTCATCAAATTTAGCAAAGGACGATATGTTATAGTTTTGTGGCCCAGGGTTTGGGATTTTTGTTCGTTTTTTGACCACGTGATACAGACTGGGTAGTGATCGCTGCAGTTATAGACGGGGGATACACGTTTCAACAATGTTGTTAGGGTTAGATCATAGATATGGTCAATTATTGTGCTTGAGTTTGGTGTGACTTCGGGGGTGAATTAATATTTGGTGGAGGTTGTATGAATTTATTAATTGGGTCCTTGATTATTTACTTTTGTTAGATCGATATTAAGTCTCCTATAAGATTATTTCATTTGATTCTAATAGGACTGTATTCATCATGGAGTCAAATTTATCAGTCCAGTTTTTTCTTTTGTTGGGAAATTCTATAGCAGATCCCAATTACAATAGGTTGGGCACCTTTTATAGAACCTCAATCCATATGGATTCTACACCATAATGTTCAAAATGGAGAAGACGCTTGAAGGTTATGGACTCCACTAATATAGATTAGGATCCTGTTTCTTTGGGGTTTGTTGATCCTTATGCAGGACTTTATACCTGGAATATAAATATTCAGTGTCTAAACTGTGATCTGAAAGTCTCGATTCAGATAGCCCTAGTATGTGAAATGGATTGCCTTTGTTAGTGATAAGCGTTGATTTTTCTTCGTTTTTATTAAATGATGGTTTATATTGAGGTGGCAAATCGTAGGCCATCCTTTAGAGGGCCACTTTTTGGGTGGTTGGTATGCATCTGTCTTATTTGGTTTGTGAGGTAGGGATATGTGTGAAGGAGACAACAAGAAAGGAGCACTGGCGGTAAGGAAAAAGAAAATAGATTTGTAGTTGGAGAACTCCACCTGAAGGGGGGAAATGATAGGGTGGTGGTGGAGGAGGAAAAATAAGTATAACAAAAATAGGAAACAAAATTGGTGAGGTGAAAATAAATAACCACTCAGACCGACAATAAGGTACTAAAATCTGAAATCCTCACTGTTATAGCATCATAACAGCAACAACAAAACTCGGGTAACTTCGCTATCAACCCTGCAAGTCTCCAACACAAGGGTGCCCCGCTTCAAATTTCAGCCTGGTCACAGTCTCTTTCAAGTGAAGAGTCTCCCAAGGCCACTAGAAAACTTTGGTCACACCAAATCACAAGTGACACTCTCGTTGAGGCAACCCGATGAGCACTGAGGTGTGTCCCAAGAGATGGTCAGCACTCTATCTTGTCACTGAAAAAGGCCACTCAGCAAATAGTAGGGGGTGGGTGGTGGGGAACTCGCGGCACAGCACAGTTTGTTTATCACTGAAAAAAGGCCACTCAGCAATTAGTCCGGGGGGTTTGCTACACAGCTCATTCCCTCACTGAATAATGTCGTTCAGCAGTCACTGAACAATGTCACACAGTAGTCACTGAATAATGCCACTCAGCAGTCACCCAGCAATGTCACTCAGCGAATAGTCCCTCACTGCACTCAATGTCACTCAGCGAATAGTCCCTCACTGCAGTGTTGCACACTTCACTGTATGGGCACTGGCATAATAAAGTTGTGATCTGTAGCACTGGTTAAAAACTGTTTAAAAATATTTATAAAAAAAAAATTTTAAAAAGCACACATAAAACCAAACCCATGGGTAGTATCTCTCTGTTCTACAGTCTCAATGTTCGTGAGGATGCATACTTTTCACTGCACCAGTTCCGTCAATCTTGAAATAAGCAAAAGGAACCATAAAACCAGAACAATTAAAAAAATAAATAAATAAATAAACATAAAATACATGTCTTTCTAAGTTGAATTGGTGACAACACAGCACACAGAAACCTATGGCTAAGAGAATATAAAAGAAACTAGGGACTTAGAACGAGCAGAAGGAATATCAGGTTTGCCACACTTCCACAGCGACTTGCAATTTGGGGTGGGGGGTGGGGGGAAGGTTTAAAAAACAACAACAACAATAAAAACAAGAAAACAACAACAGCAGCAACAACAAGACATTTAAAAACAACAACAACAACAAACAAACAAACAACAACAACAACAAAAAACCCCAAAAACAAAAACAAAAAAAAACAAAAACAAAAAAACCCACAAAAAAACAAAACAAAAACACGCACAAAAAACAACAAGAAACAAAACCAACAACAAAATCAAGGATTAGAATTGAGAAAACACACACATACACACACCACAACTCAACCAACTCACACCAAACCCACACACGCACATATTTCACTCTTACATACACACTCATACACACCCATACACACATAGAGTACACACGCATAACACCAAATATTACGCACACGCCCGTTCGTACACCTCTCCACACACACACACACACACACACACACACACACACACAACACACACACACACACAAACCAACACACTCTTCCCCCATTCTCGGCCACTGGCTTTCTCTATAGATAAATGGGGGGGGGGGGGGGGGAGGGGGGGGGGGGGGTGTTAGGTCAGTGCTTTCTGGATAGTATTCAGCAGGACCTTCAGCAGCTTTTGGGTGTCCTGTGAATGAAATGGTGTGGGGGAGGCCCCAGGCAGGTTTGATTTTGGCTGTAGTAAGATGGGGAAATCCTCCTCAAAGTCCCCTTGAGCGAACTTGTTGCCTCTCTGGCCAAAGGCAGGTGGACTTTCTCCTGGTGTGGGGAGAAGCGCTCTGCCGTTGCCCCGGTGTCTGTTGATGGCAGATTGCACTTCCACTGTTGGTGGAGGTGGCTTTGTTGGCGGAGCCCTTTGCACCTGGCCATAGTTGGTTGAAGTGGGGGGCAGAGGTTTTGTTGGCTGGTGCAGGTTGTACATCATGGCTGCTATGCCACGGACACTTGGGTGGAAGGGGTCCATGTATTTATAGAGGGCTTTCCTGGGTGCCCCACTCCCAGTCTGAAAAGAGGAGGTGTGATCAATGTAAATCACCCCCTCTCGAGCACAGACCTTGGAGAGGTTGGCGTTGGACTCCCTCACAGAACTGGTGGTATGGTGTCGGCCGTAAGGAGGGATGATTGTAGAGGCTTTTATGGTGGCATGGGGAAAAGCCTGGCGTAGTCCTCTGACCACATGTTGCCATGTCGTGCAATCAACTGGGCCACTTTGTAGGCAGGTGTTGATGCCAACATGGAAAATGATCTGTGTGATGTGTGTTGTAGTGTTGACAGCCACTTCAAGAGGTGTTGGACTGTCAGGCCTTGTACCGACAAGTTTTAGCTTGTCGGCCGTGTGGGGAACTTCTGTCTCCCACTGCGCTTAAGACCGAGTCACCCATCAGTAACTCCTGGCTGGCAGTGGGGACAGACTTTTTCAATAGTGCCTCTAAGGGAGTTGTGGAAGGGGAGGCGAGGGGATGGGGGGGGGGGGGGGGGGGGGGGTTGAATTGATAGGCTTCTGGGAACTGAATTAGGCTACTTGCAGTTTGCGTTTTGACTGAAGGAGGGGAGGGAGGAGCGGGTGGTTTGGGGTTGGGATTTTGGTCGGGGTCGGAGTGAAAATCTTTATTAGTGGGGATGGGAAGTGATTTTTTTCTTAGGGGTGTCGGAAATGTATAGAGAGAGTCACTTAGGGAATTGGAGGTGGTTGTTAATTGTGGTGGGGGAAACTTTGGAATGGAGGGACCCGAATGATTGTTGGGGGTGGGATGGCGAGTTTTAGGTATCAGTTGATTTGGTGGGCTTTCTTTAATGCAGTTTATTTCTTTTTCTTGGTTTTGCCAGTCGTTGAAAGAGACAGCTTTGGCTTGTTTGTCGACCGTTGTCTTTTAGTTGGGTGTTTTGCTGAGTAAGGTCAGCAATGGTCGAATTCAGTCTTGTTTGTGGCTTTCATTATGGTTTTTTTTTGCTGTGGGTCTTTTTCTGGCGTTGGCGTTTTCTCTATCTGTTTGTGCAGTGTTTGTTCTCTGTCTGTAAGTGTCAACTTGTGCTTCGAGGGCATTGATGGGGGAGATGGCTGTTGGACAGTTGGCAGTGGGATTTTGTGATTGCAGATACTGTGTCAAGCTGTAGGACTGGATGGAAGTTTTGTGTAGGTGTGTGATTTGATGGACATGGTTGTGGGAAGGCAGGAAGGAAAGGGGGTAGAGGCAGGAATAGAAGGGCTAGGTCAGGGGAGGAGGGAGGCTATGGGTCTGGGTGGAGAGGGGGTGGTGGAAATAGAGGGAAGGAGATGGGATAGAGGGTTTGTTGGGAGGGGTTGTTAATTGTCATCGGGGGTGGGATAGGGGGGAGGAATGGTCTAAAACTGATTGAGTCAGCTGGGGGACAGAGGAGAGGTGGGGTTTTCTGTGGAGATGGATCAGGGAGATGGTGTGGATCAGGACACTGAGGGGCAGGCTTGGAGTTGAGGAGGAAGGGAAGGTAGGGTTAGGAGAGGCCCGATGGGCTGTTTGTCTCCTGGCAACATTGGTGAACAGAACTGACTGCCTTTAGGGGGATGGCCAGTGACAGGTGAAGTGTTGTGTACTGGCAAGCACCCCAGGGCTCGCCGCAGGTGATTTAAGGCAAATGATGTGCCAGGTAGTGGCAAACGCACGGGGAGGAGGGGGGGATTGGTGGGGTTCATATCACTGGCACAACAATCACACATATCGTTCACTATGTCTTTTAAAGGATTTCGAATTCCTTATTTAGCCACTCCTGACAAGTGTTTCCTTGTATTATATTGTCCCCGTTGTGTGGTACACAGTAATTGTTAACAGTTTTGCCTCGTCAAGGAAGAGCTTGTAGAAATGTTTTGAAGAGTTGTGGGGAAGTGTGGTTGAATATGTGTCTAGATTTGGTATTTATTTTGTGTGATTGTGTTAAGTTTGCCATTTCGTTGTTGCAGTGTCTGACTTGAGTGCGTCGATATATCTGTTGTGTAGTGCAGTTCTCCATGTCGGTTTGATGATTGAAGGCTGCAATGAATTTTACTTGACAACTGTCTTTAGGAACTGGATATTTTCTAATCTAGGGGAAAGTCTTGCACTTATAGATCTGGTTGTTGGTCGCATTGTGGAAGGTGTGTTGGAGTAGATCACATGGGTTAATTGGGGGAAAGAAAAAAAAAAGAAAAAAAAAAAAAAGTCACACCAAAAGACAAGTGGAGAGCCCCCCCCCCCCCCGCCCTCATTTTGGAGGGAAGGTTTGATGTGGCCCTCACATAATTGAGGTACACACACGTACAGATTAATATATCTATATGTAAGCCGTTGTTGGCACTCACATGCTTGATGGAGACAGCCACTTCACATCATCACACACTTCACCACAACACCACTTAAATTGAACACTTTAACATAGTAGAGTACACAACTGGTCACTTTCACAGAAGAATACACCACTGGTCACTGAAACCCTGGTCGTTCCGCTTGGGCGCACACTGGAGCTCCTCTTGAAAGCGTCTTATCCAGAGGACGTCCAGCCGCCGAGAGAGAGAGAGAGAGAGAGAGAGAGAGACAATGACAAATGACAAATTCTTTTATTTCGAGGATAATGAATAAGCACACATGTGCTTTTTTACATCCAGTCCCCGCCCGTTTGGGATACATCTTAATAATAATAACCCAATACTTATACAGTCTCACAATAAAAACAAGGGGAAATAACCCTTTTCAAAACAGCTCCCCCCAACAACCCTCCCCCCCCCAAAGCAAGCAATTAAAAGAAAATCCTAAGAATACCCCACCCCTACCCCCACCCCCAAAAAACCCTAACCAAAACAACAAACAAACAAAAGAGAAGGAAAAACCAAACCAACAAAAGATGATAAAAAGATAAAAACAGACAAACAACAAAAAACAAGAACAAGAGCAACAACAAAGCCAAGAAAAATAACACAACCAAACTTAATAAGTCATAAAGATAAACATCTACACATTGTCAAATGGTACACATACTTGTTACACATAATTATAAGATATTGAAATAGGGCACTCATTAAAACTTAAGTACAGAGGCAAGTCCAATAAAGTATTAACAATATAAAAATATGAATCCTTCGTCAGGATATACTATGACTATAAGCAGGACGATAAAAGGTGAGAGAGAGACAGAGACAGAGAGACAGAGACAGAGAGACAGAGAGTGTGTGTGTGTGTATTTCAGAGATAATATCCAATATATAAATCCCAAAACATTATGCGGTCCCATCAACACTCATTTTAGATTATACTCGTTTCAAATTATATGTCATGATAATGAAATAAATTTAATACCCATACATCCACACAATAAAAACAAGAAACAAACCAAGAAGAAATTTAAAACTATACAGTCGTTTAGGGAGAGAATATGGGTGGGTGAGTGAGTGTGTGTGTGTATGTGTGTGTGTGTGTGTGTGTGTGTGTGTTGTGGTGTGTGTGTTTGGCGTGTGTGTGTGTGTGTGTGTTTGAGTGTGTGTGTGTGGGGGTGGGGGGGGGTGGGGGGGGTGTTTCAGGGATAATACTAAATATGTAATACTCACATAGCACACGATCAACACACACACTTTTTAATTATGCTGATGCAAATTGAATGTCATGGTAATAAAATAAGTGCAAAACCCATACACTCTCATAATAAAGAGGGGGAAAAAGCCAATAAAGTCATAAAAAGAACATCTACACATTGTAAGTAATAGAAACAAATTTTTTTTTCCAGGATAATGAATAAGTATTCATGTTCTTTTTTACATCCAGTCCCCGCCCATGGGGTCACATTTAAAAATGCACTCAGTACTCACACTTTCAAGCAGAAGAAGCAAAGGGAAAAAACTTTTTTTTAAAGAAAAAGAGAGAAGAAGAAAAAACAACAAACATACAAGCAAACAAATTAAACAACCCCAGACGAGCAAAGACAAAACATACCCAGAACCCCCCCCCCCCCCCCCCCCACCAAAAAAAAAAAAAAGCAAAAAAGCAAACAAACAAAAAAGAAAAAAAAAAAGGAAAAAAAACAAACCAAACCAAAAAACAACAACAACAACAACAACAAAGCAGACAAAAAACACCCTTCCAAATAAACAAACAAAAAAGAAGAAAAAACAACATCAAACAAACAAATGAGAAAAAAAAGAGAAAAAAAACACAAAAAACAAACAAACAAAACAACATTAAAATTAAAAAAACAAAAAAAACGTACCGTTCCCCCTTCACACACACCACACACACACATACATACACCAAAACAAAAAAACTAACAAGCGAAAAACCCAAACAAATCACCAACAAGGAACAAGTAACAACTACAGCAATAACAACAGAGAGAGAGAGAGAGAGAGAGAGAGAGAGAGAGAGAGAGAGAGAGAGAGAGAGTAAGCCAAACTTATAAATCATAAAATTGAACACCTTCATATTGTAGAATAGTACACATAGTTGTTACACGTGGTAATAAGATATTAAAATAGGAGATTCACTGGAGCTCGAGTACAGTCAACAAGTCCAAAATAATATTGAAAATCGAAAGTATGAATATGCCCTTTATTAGAATACACAATAACAATAGAAGGAGAGAGAGAGAGAGAGAGAGAGAGAGAGAGAGAGAGAGAGAGGAGAGAGAGAGAGAGAGAGAATGAATTAATTGCATATTGGTCTTAGGCCATAATACATATATATATATATATATATATTATATATATATATATATATATATATATATATATATATATGATAGATAGTATAGATAGATAGATAATATTGTGTGTATATATTGCCAATTTCTTTTATTTCAAAAACATCCATCTATTTCCTCACAAATCTGTTTATTCATTCAACAGACTATCAGAACATTCCAGAGTAGACAAGATGATTCCTCTGGGACAATTGGTGTTGTGTCTCTTGCTGTGTCTGATTGCTGCCTTATTGTCATCAGGTTAGTGTGGTCACAGAGAGAGAGAGAGAGAGAGAGAGAGGGGGGGACTTGTTTTGATTTTATTAGATTGTTTGATTTTAATAGATTAATTATCATGATTTCAATGTTATTTGCCTATTGGCTGTCAGTACCAAGTCACATGAAATTGTAAAGCTGAGTGAGTCTGTTGATGCAAATCCTTACACAACAAACATCAACACCATTTTAAAACAGGGATACACAAATTGGTTGGAGCTGGCAACAAATTCAATTACAAACTGTAGCATAAATCAGGAAAAAATCAGTTATTTGTTTGGGGTTTGTTTGATTTTTTAATCAAGAAAGCTGTCCAAGAGTTTTCTGACATAAATGTGCATGTGCTGAAGTGTTTCTGTTGTAAAACTTTTCAAAAGTAGGCACACTATTAGAACCTAGCACTGCAGATTTCAGTATTGTTTTCAGAGTAACTCCAGCATTAGCAGTTGCAATAGCTGTAGCTACACACTTGGAGTTGGAGGAGTAAGTGTCAGTGTCTATTTCAGCATATGCCAGCATTTCAGACCCAGCAGATCTGCTACGTCAGAGAGCAGCTACCTTATAAGTCATGTGGGCAAAAACGGTCACATAGGCAAAATTTCGCCATGGGTGAGCCTCACAGCTCTAGCTGAGGAACAAACAGCAACAAACAAGATGCAGCAGGAAAATAATCTGCTTGTTGATTAGGGAGTAAGGCTTGTTAAAATACTGAACATCCTGCAAGCTGGTCTGATGGTTGTGTGTTTGACTATGGAATGTTTGAAATCAGAATAAGAAAGTAATCTGAGGAAAAACATTTCTTAACTCATTGAGGTGCCGAAGCTTAAGCTTAAGCTTCGGCACTCCTTTCCTTTACAGTGATGTGCCGAAGCTTAAGAATGGGCAGACTTACAATTTAAAAAACCCACCACGGAGTCATGTTTAACTCAAGGGAAAGTACTCTGGCCTGTAGGGCAATCATTTTTCTAAACACAGTTGCTTTCCTTGACCATAAGCTTGCCTGGTTTTTGTCTGTTGATTAATTTTGTTTGACATGTCAACAAGTGATATCTTTGGGATTTCAGGCTCTCCAGTGTTATGATTCTTTAAAAAAAAATATGTTGTACAAAAAGTGACATCAGATGGATTCAGCTAGCTTCAGGGAACTTTACTTTGGTGAAAAATCATCACATTGCTTAAAGGGTACTAGTTGATGAACAATTCAAGCCATGTAAGATACCAGCCCTAATTTTCAAAACTTTTTATTTTTCAACATTCAGTGACATATTTGGAAAATTTGTAAAAAATAAATACAGTCATCTATTAAAAAAACTGTGAAACAATCTCAAAAGTAAACATTAAATGCTTTTCAATAATGTATAATGTGTATGTCATTATTATGTTGGGTATGTCTGCTGAATTTTTCAAATATAGCCAAAATCATGCGTCACCACAAAATGGCGGGATCCATTTCACTGCAACTCCATTGAGTTAACTTTCAATGGATAAGGATAGGAGCCTGGTTTTGTGGTGGGTTTGTTTGTTTTCTTTAAACAGAAAGCACACATCTATGTGGGCTCATATTAACATCACTTATTCTAAGGGAATATAACGCATGACATCTTTTGGCCTATGAATGAGGACAAAAGCTTGTACATTATTAAATTAAGTTGTTTCAAAGTCAATTGTTTCAAAGTCAGTTCTTTCAAAGTCAGTAGCTCTGTAGCAGCTAAATCAGCTATGTAGTCTGATGATCAAGAAAATCCCTGTTTTAAAAAGCCCACTTGAAGTCATTTACAAACCTCTTGTAGTTTGCCAGCTACTGTGACTCCATCATCTAAAGGAAGGAGAGCTGACATTTCACTCCTGGCTGAAATGCTCTGAAGATGGTGCCCTTCTGAAATAACTCTGCCCAGAAATTTGCCACTTCTGCCTTGTAAGGGAGACAGGAGCAATAGTCTGTTTTGTTGTGTATATTCTACACTTTGCTGTGTAATGATTAAAACACGTGTGTGACACTTGGTGCATGGAGGCAAGAATCAAATTGATTGTGTATTCACTGTTCACTGTTCACTGGTCCCGTAACCCGCCAGGGTCGTAGGGGCGCTGCATGGTGGACGAACGGTGGACCAGCTGGCTCCACTTAGCGCGGTCGTGGGCGACACTGAAGTCCTCCCCTGTCCAATCACGGATGTCGTCGGCCCACTTTCTCCTCTGTCTGCCCCGTCTTCTCTTCCCCTGGACTGTTCCTTGCAGGATGGTCTTTGCAAGTCCTTCTGAGCGTGTTACGTGCCCATACCATCTGAGTTTCTTTTTTTTTTTGCCGTGGTCAGTAGGTCTTCATAGTCCCGCACTTGTTGAGTGATCATTCTGCAGACTTCATTGTTGGTGACATGGTCCTTGTATGAGATGCCAAGGAGCCTTCTGAGGCATCTCATTTCTGCTGCTTGGATCCTCCTTTGTAGGTCTACGTTCAGTGTCCATGCCTCACATGCGTAAAGCATGATTGAGGTGACTAGCGCGTTTAGTAACTTCACCTTGGTTCCGAGAGGGATGTTTCTGTCTC
Organism: Rapana venosa; assembly: GCA_028751875.1. Classification (NCBI taxonomy): domain Eukaryota; kingdom Metazoa; phylum Mollusca; class Gastropoda; order Neogastropoda; family Muricidae; genus Rapana; species Rapana venosa. The sequence goes on from CM054156.1 coordinate 43,435,720, forward strand.
TCCATATGGTCTTCAGTCTTCCCATTGCTGCTGCTGTTTGTGCCGCTCTTGCTAGGATTTCGGTCTTTGATCCCTCCTCACTTATGATGGCTCCAAGGTACTTGAAATGGTCAACTGTCTCCAGTTCTTTTCTGCTGAGAGTGATCTTGGTGGTGATTGGCTGGGCACTGTTTGACATGAGCTTGGTTTTCTCGGCGCTGATTTCCATGCCGTATCGTGAGGATATTTCGTCCAGTTGCTTCAATAGGTTGGGCAGTTCCTCTTCATTTCCTGCCAGACCGTCAATGTCATCGGCAAACCTGAGGTTGGTGATTGTTCACCCTCCAATGCTGACTGTGCCTGTGTGGTCTTCCAAGGTGTCAGTCATGATGCGTTCGAGGAAAATGTTTAACAGTGTCGGCGACAGCAGACATCCCTGTCAGACCCCAACTGAAGTACAGAACCATTCCCCTACCGTGCCCTGTACGAGTACTGCACTGGTGGCCTTTGAGTAGAGTTCCTTGATGGTGTGGATCAGCTTCTGGCCCATGTTGAATTTGTTCATGGTGGCCCACAGAGGGTCATGCCATACTCTATCGAAGGCCTTCTTAAAATCAATGAAGACGTGGAAGATGTCTTGTTGATGCTGGCTGTATTTCTCACAAAGAACCCTCAGGCTGAATATCTGTTCTGTGATGCTTCTATTTGGGCGGAAACCGGCCTGCTCTTCGGCGATGATCTCTTCTTCCTGTGGTTTCAGCCTGTTCAGATCACTTTCAGCATGACTTTACTGGCATGACTTATGAGGCTGATTGTCCTGTAGTTTTGGCACTGCTTGAGATTTCCTTTCTTGGGGAGAGTGATGATGAGTGATTGGGTCCATGGTGTAGGCCACTCTCCGGTCTGCCAGATCTTGTTGCAGATACTTGTAAGGATGTCTGTCACTGCTTCTCCCCCGTGTTGGATCAGCTCTGCTGGGATGTTGTCGATTCCTGCTGATTTTCCTTTCTTCAGCGATCTAATTGCTACTTCTACTTCCTCGCCTAGAATTGGGAAGTTGTCTTTATACGATGAGGCTTGGCTTGCAAGTACGCTGGGGTCGCCTAGCGTCTGATGATTGTAGAGTTCGGAACAGTATTCCGTCCATCTGCCAACGATTTCCTTCTTTTCTGTTAGGCATTTCCCTTCTTTGTCCTGGATGTTACTGACTCTTGCCTGTTTCTGTTTGGTGAGCTCTTTCACAATCTGGTATGCTCTTCTGCTATTATTCTTTGTCAGGCTCTCTTCGATTTCTATACATTGTTTCTCTATCCATTCCTCCTTGGTCTTCCTCATGTCTCTCCTGATCTTCTTGTTTACTTCTCTGTACTCAACTGCTCCTGTAGTGTTCTTGCTCTTCTTCAGGTATCTTCTTTTGTCACACATATTCAAGATTTCATCTGTGACCCATGGTTGTGTTTTTCGTCGATGTTTGCCAAGGAGTATGCTTGCTGTCTCAGTCATCACTGTGTTAAAACTGGTGGTCATCGTTTCGGCATCTTCTTCAAGTGCCAGCAGTGGTGCGAATTTCCCTCCTATTGTTGCTTGAAAATCAGGTATGGCATTGTAGTATCCTGTATAGCACTGGTTGCAAAGGTGAAAGAGAAGGTAGTGTTCCTGCTTGGCATGGTGATGATGAAAGGCTGATGCATGTCTAAAGGAGCCACAGGGGTGGTTCAAGTGGTGTGTCAGAAGTGGTCACACTATTTGTGTGGTCCAGTGAGCAACATCTGTCATCACCTCCTACCCCCTTGCCCTCTTGCATTTCACCTGCCTTAGCACATCCCTGATATCACTGACAGGGAGAAAAGAACCAAGATCAGACGTGTTAAGAGAAAACATCCACATAATATTTTGTGTCAGGGTCTGGCCTGTAAGAAAGATAGCACTTTCATTGTTCATTGACCCAACCTTGAGGTAAACAGGTAGATATCTGAACATGCATTCAGCTGTGAAAGAAAGCTGGAGAGTATAGAGAGACTTAATTGCTATCCTTCCTGTGCACTCTCTAAGTGTATGGACTCTTTGTTGGAGTGTTTGTCTTCTACGAGAATGAAATGTATACTCAACCAATTTTGTCAGCTGGTTTTAGAAGCATTTAGAGGCAAAGTATGACCTTTAATTCTAAGTAGATAATAGAGAGGGGTATTTCATTTTTTATTTGGTTTTGGGGGTGGATGGGTGCAACTAGCAAAATGTACTGTGTGTTTTGTAACTCCTTCATCAACTGCAGAACAAAGACTGCTATAAACAGATAGCCACTGATTTACCTCCCACGTGTCTGCAGTTTCCAGCATTGAACATCCACCATCTCTTTTTGAATAATCAGAGCAAAGAGAAATTGCTGGTTCACCATGGCTTATAACATAAAGGTCTGCTTGGTATTTACAGTCCATCATTTGAATTTTGCTTTTAGCAGATATTTGCAGCCCACTGTTTAAATTCTGCTTTTAGCAGATGATTCCAGTTCACTATTTGAATTCTGCTTTAGTAGATATTTGATCAAGGTCCACCACATGAATTCTGCTCTAGCAGATATTTGCATTCCACTGTTTGAACTCTCCTTTAGGTGATATTTGCAGTTCACTTTGAATTCTGCTTCAGCAGACATTTGCAGTCCACTATTTGAATTCTACTTTAGCAGATATTTGCAGTCCACTATTTGAATTCCACTTTCATATCTAGATTGAGATAATGTCATTATTCTGTCAAAGTCTCCTTTACTAATACTAATCTGGTCTGCTACTGTAGTATATTTCATGATACAGTGTGGTGGTCGTGTTTGCTTCAATCGTTTTCATGCAGCTTTTATTCAACTTTTAACAATATGTCATTAGTTAATTGTAGTAAACATTAGTACATAATTATCATGTGTATCTTTCTTGCTTTAGGTAGTTAGGGATGTAGGTATATAATATGTGTCTCTGCCTCAACAAAAATACAGGCGTGTGTATGTGTATGTGCGTGCGTGCGTGCGTGTGTGCGTGCATCTGTCTGTCTGTCTGTCTGTCTGTCTGTCTGTCTGTCTGTCTGTCTCTCTCCCCTCTCTTTTTTCTCTTTTTTTTTTTTCTCTTCTTCTCTTTTATTGTTAAATGTATGTGATGATAGCCTCAATCATGGTTAATAGCTGAAATTTATCAAAACACAAGTGGGTGGGTGTGTAGTGTGTCTTCAATTTACGTCGTTCACTTAAAGTGATATTAGACGATGGAGGGGGGGGGGGGGGGGGGAGACATAATGAGATAAGGGCTTTAAGTAGAAGAGATACGTGTTGGTATGAATGCACATTAAAAGACTATTCCAAACTATATAAACAGTATGTTGCAAAAAACATGGCAAAGAAATACAACAATTAACAAAAACCCACAACAGTTGAAAAATACTTTTAAGTTGAAAAACAAACAATCCTGACCTACTTGTAATGGCAGCTGTGAAACAAGCAAAATGTCGATTCCAACGGCCATACTTAACAAAAAAGAGAATACTGGTGATTGCAACAGAGACAAGGCTATCTCACATAATAACCCTTGATTGGTTAAAACTTCCTGCAGAGACTTATCTTGAAATAAAGGTAAAAACATTTGTAAACCTTGACATTGATACAGAACATGAACATTGGAAAATTTTTCACCGCATATATATTGTATATTTTTGGCAAAGTTTGCTCAAAAGGCATTTAATTTCAATCTGTAGATTAGAGAAACAATTTTTCTAGGACAGGATTTTCGAAAGCTGTATTGAGTACAAAGAATGTTCTCAATATCCCGAACTGAACAAGTATGCTGGGAATAACCCCCTCTTCCTGTTTCTTTTCACATGTTTCAGCTAACATTTTTAAGCAAAGCTAACCTTCATGAAGAGAAAGAGGAATATCTAAAACATTTGAATAGCTATCATGTTTTTCTGGGCCTTTTGGCAGCTTTGTCAACCCTTTTCATTAAATGAATACCCAACGAGATGGAGCCCAGCAGAAAGTAACATTCGAACCCCTCAGAATAGAAAAAGTACCAACAAATTAAGTTCAGTAATAAGATTCTGCCTAACGGTCGATGACGAGTTACTGAGAGACTGTAAGCAGATTTAGAATCAACACAGAACAAAATCTGCAAAAAAGTATTGGGGAAATCAAGCAGAAGTACAAGCCATCAAAATAGCAGTAAGTTCAGCAGTAAAGATGGAAAGATTTTGCAGATGTGATAAGACTTTTCAACCTTTAAAGCTGGAATGATGAATGCTGCCCCGCTTCCTTGTTTTTAAGAAGGGAACCGTCGGTGTATATTTTTAAGTGAGAAGGATATATATCTTCTAGGTGCACTTTTCTTTAAGAGCCAAGAATAAGCTCATTTTCTTCATTTTTAAAGGAGATGGGAGATATCAAAAATCTGCTTTCTGAAGTTCC
>CM054156.1:43440636-43460673 GCA_028751875.1 Rapana venosa
TCAAAGGGTCATTGTGAATTTTGATTTGATGACAAAGCTCAGCTATTGTGATATATGATTTGACACAAAGCTACCATTGTGATATAGATCGACTGCAAAACTACGATTGTGTAATGATTCGACTACGGGCTCAGCTCTTGTGAATATGATTCTGATGACAGGCTCACTCATTTTTATATATTTCTGATGACAAAGCTCGCTCATTTTGATATATGATTCTGAGAAAAGCTCACTCATTGTGATATATGATTTGACTGACAAAGCTACTCATTGTATTATATTCTGTACAGAGCTGTCTTTGATGTAAATTTTTACTGACAAGGGCCCCTATTGGGAATTGATTTTGACTGACCAAAATCCCATGTGATATATATTCTACGACAAAGTCAGCTCATTGGATAATGATTCTGACTGACAAGCTCCTCATTGTGATATTATTCTGACTGACAAAACTCAGCTCTTGGGATAGATATTTTTTACCCTTTTTAAGGTAGATAAGTAAGACAAAGACAAGTCAGGACACAGCGTTATCACCCCCTAGGGGAAACACAACAAGAGGGAAGGGAACCCACAGAAAAAACAAAGCAATACATTTTCCTGTGGTTGTTTTTTGTTGAGGGGGTGGTGATGTGTCGTAATAAAATTTAGATTTTGGGAGACATTTATCATGATTATTTGGGCTACTGGGAAATTTTTTTGAAAAGCGAACTTTCTTCTCCTCTCCTCTCTCACTCCTCTCTTCTCTCTTTTCTCTCTCTCTCTCCTCTCTCCCCCTCCTTTTCTCTCCCCTCCTTCTAACGGGGGGACTGGATGTAAAAAAAGCACAGTTGTTTTTCATTTCCTCGAAATAAAAAAATTTGTCATTGTATTGTCATTGTCTTTCATTTTTTCATTCTTCTCTCTTCCTCTCTCTCTCTCCTTTTCCCCTCTCTTCCCCCTCCCTCTCTCACCACACACCACAACATTAGAGAGAGGGGGGGGGGGGGGAGAAGAGAGAAGGGGAAGAAGAGAGGAAAGGAGAGAGGGGAGAGCGGAAGAGAATTTAAAAATTAAAATTAAAGTCAAACTTTATTTTCAATGGTAATTTAAAAAAATGCATTGCTTTTTTTTTTCCCAGGGGGATCATCTCAACAAACAGAAAGGGAGAGCAAAAAAATAATGCGACAAAACTAAAAATACCTAAACAATAAAAACCTACAAAACAATAAGAGAAGAAAAATATATGAGCTTGGAAAATTAAAAAAAAAACAAAAAAACCTAAACAAATTTAAAAAACAAATTCAAATAATTAAAAATCGAGAAGGAACCCCAAAAGAGAGAGAGAGAGAAGAGAGAGGGAGGGAGAGGAGAGAGAGGAGGGGAGAAAGGAAGAGGAGGAGGAAGAGGGGAGGGAGAAGACAATGACAAAGACAAATTTTTTTTTCGAGGGGAAAGAATAAACCAAACCCTGTGCTTTTTTACATCCAGTCCCCGCTCGTTGGGATACATTTAAAATAAAAACCCAAAACTTTTACAGTCTACAATTTAAAACAAGGGGGAAATAAAACCCCCTTTTTCCCAAAAAACAGCTCCCCCCCACCAACCCCCCCCCCCCCCCCAAACAAGTAATTAAAAAAAAAACCTAAAAATACCCCCCCCCTACCCCCCCACCCCCCCCCAAAAAAAACCCAAAAAAAACAAAAACAAACAAAAGAGAAAAAAAAACCAAACCAACAAAAGATGATAAAAAGAGAAAAACAGACAAAAAAACAACAACAACAAGAACAAAAAGAAAGCCAAAAAAAAATAACACAACCAAACTTAATAAGTCATAAAGATAAACATCTACACATTGTCAAATGGTAACATACCTTTTTTACACTAATATAAGTATTGAAATAGGGCACTCATTAAAACTTAAGTACAGAGGCAAGTCCAATAAAGTATTGAAAATATGAAAATATGAATCCTTCATCAGGATTATACTATGATATAAGCAGGACGATAAAAGGTGAGAGAGAGAGGACAGAGAAAAGAGAGACAGGAGATTTGTGTGTGTGTGTGTGTGTATTTCAGAGATAATATCCAATATTTTAATTTCCCCAAAACAGTATGCGATCCCATCAACACTCATTTTAGATTATACTCGTTTCAAATTATATGTCATGATAATGAAATAAATTTATCCCCATACATCCACACAATAAAACAAGAAACAACCAAGAAAAAATTTAAAACTATACAGTCGTTGAGGGAGAAAATATGAGTGGGTGAGTAAAGTGAGTGAGTGAGTGAGTGTGTGTGTATGTGTGTGTGTGTGTTTGTGTTTGTTTGAGCTGTGTGTGGGGGGGTGGGGGTGGGGGGGGGGTGTTTCAGGGATAATACTAAATATGTAATACTCAATAGCCCCCACGATCAACACAAACACTTTTTAGTTATGCTCATGCAAATGAATGCCATGGTAATAAAATAAGGCAATACCCATACACTCACATAATAAAGAGGGGAAAAACCCAAATTTAAAATCATAAAAAGAACATCTAACATTGTAAGTAATAGAAAACATAATATTTTTTCCAGGATAATGAATAAGTATTCATGTGCTTTTTTTACTCAGTCCCCGCCCATGGGGTCACATTTAAAAATGCACTCAGTACTCATACTTTCAAGCAGAAGAAGCAAAGGAAAAAGAAAAAACTTTTTTTTTTAAAGAAAAAGAGAGAAGAAGAAAAAACAAATTTCAAAAAAACAAACAAACAACAGAAAAAAAAAAACAACAACAAACAAATGAAAAAAACCCATAAAAAACCCAAAAAAACAAACAAAACAAAAAAAACCCCAATTAAAAAAAACACCACACACCACACACACAACACACACACACACACACACACACACACACCCCACACACGTACATACATACACCAACAAAAAACAAACAAGCGAAAAACCCAAATTACCAACAAGAACAAAGTAACAACTACAGCAAGAGAGAGAGAGAGAGAACTCTGAACAGTTTTAATATGTACATTGGCCATAGGCCACAATACACGGAGTTTGGGGGAAAGAGGAAAACCAATATATTGGTATGCAAATTTTGATCACACATGGAAAACAACCGATCCTTTGAGGCTCATATCTCGAACAAGGTTAGCATTTGATACACATTCATGTCATACTGCATCAATACTTTAGACAGTAGACATCAAAATCAGTATCAGTCAAAATGCAACATTACAATTCAGGATTGGATCATACATGTGAATACAAAGCCTTAACACACCCTCATTAGAGAGAGAGAGAGAGTGAGGGGAGAGAGAGAGAGAGAGAGAGAGAGAGAGAGAGAGAGAGAGAGAGGGGTAAGCCAAACTTATAGATCATAAAATTGAACACCTTTTATATTGCAGAATAGTACACATAGTTGTTACACGTAATAATAAGATATTGAAATAGGACACTTACTGGAGCTCAAGTACAGTCAACAGCCCCAAAAAAAATATTGAAAATAGAACGTATGAAAAAAAGCCCTTTATTAGAAGACACAACACTATAGAAGGAGAGAGAGAGAGGGGGGAGAGAGAGAGAGAGAGAGAGAGAGAGAGAGAGAGAAGGAGAGAGAGAGGAGAGAGAGAGAGAGAGAGAGAGATTGATTTAATTGCATATCGGCCCTTAGGCCACAATACAGAAGGAGAAGAGAAGAAAAGAGAAGAGATGAGAGGAGAGAGAGAGAGAGAGAGAGAGAGAGAGAGAGAAAAGAGAGAGGAGAGAGAGATGAGAGAGAGAGGATTCGACGAGAGAGAGAGAGAGAGAGAGAGAGAGAGGGTGTGTGTGTATTTTGTGTGTGTTCAGAGATGGTACTAATATATGATTCTCAAAAAGTACACGATCACCTTCAACACTTAGTTTGATTACTCATACAAATTTTTTGTCATGATAATCAAATAAATTCAATACCCATACTCTCACACAATAAAAACAAGGAGGGAAAGAAAGAAGGAAAAAAAAAAACCCAGCCAAATCATAAGGTCATGGTGAGAGAGAGAGAGAGAGAGAGAGGAGAGGGGTTGAGAGAGGGGGGAGGAGAGAGAGAGAGAGAGAGAGAGAGAGAGAGAGAGAGAGAGTGTGTGTGTGTGTGTTGTGTGTTGTGTTTCAGGGATAACATAAATTTATAAAATTTTCAAAACGTGCACGATCACCGTTAACCCTTATTTTGAATTATACTCTGCAGGTTTATGTATGATTTAATGAAATAACTCAATTACCGTTTTACTCACACATAAAACAAGAAAGAAGAGAAAGGGGGGGGATAAAAACCAAATCTATAAGGTCAGGGAGAGAGAGAGAGAGAGAGAGGAGAGAGGGGAGAGAGAGGAGAGAGAGAGAGAGTGTGTGTGTGTGTGGGGTGTGTTTTTGTATGTGTGTGTGTGTGTGTGTGTGTGTGTGTGTGTGTGTGTGTGTGTGTGTGGTGTTAAGGATAATACTAAATATATAATTCTCAGACAAACACAGGATCACCCTCAAAATTTTTTTCGATATACTTCGTAAAAATGAATGCATGAAAAAGAAATAAGCCCAAAACCAATACACTCTTACAATAAGGGAGAAAAAAAATCACTTAAGTCTAAATGAACATTATACATTGTAAGTAAGAGAGAGAGAGATAGGGGGGAGGAAAGAAATGAGAGAGAGTGGGAGAGGGAGGGAGGATGGGAGAGAGTGTGTGTTTTGTGTGTGTGTGTGTGTGTGTGTGTGGTGTGTGTGTGTGTGTTTTGTGTGTGTGTGTGTGTGTGAAAGATAATGTTTTTATTTGTAAACAAACAAAAGAGAACAACATAGAAAAAAATACTGAATATGATTCTCAACAGCACATCATCACTGTCAACACTCTTTTTCATTATACTCGTACAGATTAACACATATTATTGTTATGATAGATATATTTCTTATAACTATAGTGTAATAAAAAAATTAAAAAAGAAAGAAGAAGAAGAAAAGAAAAAGAAAGAAAAAAAGAAGAAAAAAGTTCTCCCTTTGGTAAACTCACTTATTCAACAACAATCACTCATTCACTCACTCATCCCTTGGTTGGGACAACCGTTGGGGTACCCGCACGGACGCTGCAAGTGGACCGCCAAATGGTTCTGTCCTGGGCTGTTTTCAGGAGGCTTGGTACAGTGAGGCCGGTCCACTCCTTGATGTTGGATATCCAGCTTTTGCGTGGTCGTCCCTGCCTCCTTGCTCCTTCCACCATTCCCTGTAGGACTGTCTTTGACAGGCTGTTATGCCTTGTTGGGTGGCCAAACCACTTCAGTTTCCTCGTTTGACTGTATCTAGCAATGGTTCTTGCTTGCCAGCCAGTGCCTCGATCTGCTTGCCAGACGTAGTCATTGGTTTTTTCGGTCTCTGTAGGTGATGTTCAGGATCCGCCTGAGGCACTTCATCTCAAAGGCTTTAAAGCGACGTTTTTAAATCGGCAGTAAGTGTCCATGCTTCCAGCGTACAGGCAATGGATGTGACGAGTGCCTTGTAGAGTCTGACCTTAGTGTGGGTTCTGATGTTGTGGTTTCTCCACACTTTCGCCAGCTTAGTCATGGAGGAGAGTGCCACGAAGTCTGATTTCACCTCTTGTGTGCTCGTCCCTTCTTGGATGACTGCCCAAGGTACTTGAAAGTTTCCACCTCCCTAGGTCCGCCACTCATTTGAGTGGGGAGGGGGCTGTGGGGTACGGGTTCACTAGGTTGCTTTTTTCCGTGCACCCAACCGTGGCTTGGTGATTTCCCATTTGGGTGAGACCCGGAGTTCTTTTTTCACTGGGGCCCATGAATCAATACGTCTGCGAATCGAAGATTGCGAGGGCCTTCCTCCTTTGTATTGTGGTCTTAAGAAAAGGGGGGGGGCCCGCAATGTCTGGGAAAAACACTTGAAAAGAAGGGGGGGATGGCGGCAGCTTCGAACTCCAACGAAGCCCGGAAGAATCCCCAATTTCCCCACCCGGGGACGCACGTGGGAGTTCCCTACGCCCTGGATGATTAAATCAGGCCCTCGCGAAGCTTAGCCTTCATGACTTGCCCAGAGCTTTTGCCCCACTGGTCAAGGCCTTCGAAGTCAAGAAGTTGTTGTAAGAGCTGAGCTTGAAAAGGGGGGAGGAGAAAGGAGAGGGGAGAAGGAGAGGAGAGAGAGGAGAAAAGAGAGGAGAGAGGAGAGGGGGGGGGCAAGGCTGACAAAAGACGGTAAGGAAAGGGCAGGGCAGATAGGGAAAAGGGGTAGGGCAGAAGGTAAAGGGGGGTATCAAATTTTTTTTTAAGGCTTACTGTGGTTTGTTTTTTGTTGATGTACAAGTGAGTTTATAAATTTAGTTTTGTAAATTTTTATTGATTATGTTTTTTAAGAATCGAAAGGGGGGTTTTCCCAGCAAAGGGCCCGAGTAAAGTAACTAATTTATTAAGTCTATTCTCGGAAATTGGGGGCACTGGCTTTTTAGATTTTGGGTTTTTTTAGGGGGGAAATTTTTTCTATTCAGTATGATGGAAAGTTTTCCCGCATATCTGAACATCAGATCCTTTTTTATATTTTAAACGTGGGTGTAAGGGGGTATTTAATTTATAAGTCGCTTCTTGTAAACTTTCCTTTTTTAAAAGACCCCGTTGAGAGCAGTTTGACAATCAGAACGGTTTTCATAGTGTTTTCACTAGCAAATTTCCACAGGGTAGAAGATAGTCTTTGAGGATTGTATAAAATTGGGAAAATAGTTTTCCCTTTAATAAATCAAGAAAATGCTTTATTTTAGAAAGTTGGTATACTCTTTGGGACACGTATTTACATAGTTGAATATGTGGTAGAACCAACTGAGATTTTCATCAATTGTTACCCCTAAAACCTTGTGGTGATAGGTTTGTTAAATTATTTTTCCCTTTTTTTAATTTTGATGGGAGAAATTTTTAGGGGTTTTAAGTTTTGACGCTTTGTCTAGGGGTAATAAGCATGCATTTTGTTTTTTGGGGTGTATAGACATAGGGTTTAGTTCGGTCCATTCAATAAGCTGATCAACACTATTTGTAATGCATTTGCCAGCGAGATAAGGTTACTGTGGCTCGTATGAATAGTTTGTGTCATCAGCAATGTTCGCATTTGGTTTTGATGTGGAGAGGGAGTCGTTTATGTATAGTGAGAAGAGAATAGATCCTAGTATGGATCCTTGGGTACTCCATAATTGAGGGCTTGTAGTTTGGATGTAGTTTGTACCTATTGAGACACACTGCTGCCTGTTTTCTAGATGGAAAAGTAAGTAGTTCTAGGTATTGGTAAGAAATGGTACGGTTTATTTTTTTTTTTATGAGAAGTGTAGGGTCAATTGTGTAAAAAGTTTTTTTTTGAGATCTACAAAAGTACTCAACAAAATTTATTGTCATTAATGTTTGATAGCCAGTTGTCTACGGGCTAATCAGTACAGTATGACATGAGTGATTTTGTCTAAATCCAGACTGATTTGGGTGAATAAATTTGGGTAGTATTTAAATGCGGACTATCTGTTTGTTTATATGTTGTTCCAAGGGTTTTTGGAAAGGAAATAGATATTATGGAATTGGTCAAATAGTTTGAAGGGTCTGAAGTGTCACCAGACTTGTAGATGGGGAAATACTTTAGCTGTTTTGAAGGCATTGGGGAAATGGTTTTTTAAAGACAAAGGTTAAATAATATTTTAGAGTGTCTGTGAAAAACTGGCGCTGATAGCTTCAATATTCTGTTGTCTATTCCATCAAGACCACGCGTTCTTGATTGTTTGAGGTGAGTTAGATAACCATAGCCCTCAAGAACAGACATAAATGGAATGTGAATTTTTTGAAGGAGGATGCTTTCCTTTCAAGTATTGTTTTAGTTCATTGAGTTTATTGGACTTTGATTTATCATTTCTAATAATGTTAGAAGAGCCCATTAAATTGAAATGACTGTTCGTTGTTCCGCAGTAACGTCCTTTGATTACATTTTTTTTGGGGAAGATGCTTGTTTGTTAGTTATTGATTTATGGCAGCCATACGCTTTGAGTTTTTGTTTGGTAGATAGTAAGTTTTGGAAAATATTTCTTTTTTTCTCTCCGTTTTTGTGAGTTTATAGCAATTCTTAATTTTTTTGACTCTTCATGATATTTATGTTCTTTAAAAGGTCTCTAAGATAGAAATGCTTTTTCTAGTTCCTTAGTGAGCCAAGGTGGTTTGGGGGTGTTTTTGATCCTAATGTTTTTTAGTGGGGCATGTTTTGTTGTAAATAGCAGTTAAAAGTTTTTATCAAAATTCAATGGCTAATCTGGATCAGTAATGCTGAATATTTCCGAAAGAGTTGAGTTACTTAAATCTGTAGGGAAAGATTCTCATCAAATTTAGCAAAGGAACGATATGTTATAGTCTTGGGGCCCAGGTTTGGGGATTTTTTCTTTTTTTTTTGACCACGTGATAAGACTGGGTAGTGATCGCTGCAGTTTTTAGACTGGGATACACGTTTCAACAAGTTGTTAGGGTTAGATACATAGATATGGTAAATTATTGTGCTTGAGTTTGGTGTGACTCTCGTGGGTGAATTAACTAGTTGGTGGAGGTTTTTATGAATTATTAATTGGGTCCATTGTTATTTACTTTTGTTAGATCGTATTAAAGTCTCCTAATAAGATTATTTCATTTGATTCTAAAAAAGATTGTATTCATCAAGGAGTCAAATTTATCAGTCCATTTTTTTTTTTCTGTTGGATTCCTATAGAAGATCCCAATTACATAGGTTGGGCACCCTTTTTAAAAAAACCTCAATCCATATGGATTCTACACCATAATGTTCTAAATGGAGAAGACGCTTGAAGGTTATGGAATCACTAATATAGAATTATGGATTCCTTTTTCTTTGGGGTTTTGTTGATCTTTACGCGGGACTTTATACCCTGGAATATAAATATCAGTGTCTATATGTGATCGAAAGTCTCGATTCAGATAGCCCTAGTATGTAAAATGGATTGCCTTTGTTAGGATAAGCTTTGATATTTTTTCGATTTATTAAATGCATGGTTTATATTGAGGTGGCAAAACGTAGGCCATCCTTAGAGGGCCACTTATTGGGGTTTTTGGTATCATCTGTCTTATTTGGTTTTGAGGTAGGGATTGTGTGAAGGAGACAACAAGAAAGGAGCACTGCGGTAAGGAAAAAGAAAATAGATTTGTAGTTGGAGAATCAACACCTAAAAGGGGAAATGATAGGGTGGTGGTGGAGGAGGAAAAAAAATATAACAAAAATAAGGAAAAAAAATTGGGTGAGGTGAAAATAAAATAACCACTCAGACCGACAATAAGGTACTGAAATCTGAAATCCTCACTGTTATAGCATCATAACAGCAACAACAAAACTCGGGTAACTTCGCTATCAACCCTGCAAGTCTCAACACAAGGGTGCCCTGCTTCAATTACAGCCTGGTCACAGTCTCTGCCAGTGAAGAGTCTCCCAAGGCCACTGGTCACACCAAATCACAAGTGACACTCTCGTTGAGGCAACCCGATGAGCACTGAGGTGTGTCCCAAGAGATGGTCAGCACTCTATCTTGTCACTGAAAAAGGCCACTCAGCAAATAGTAGGGGGTGGGTGGTGGGGAACTCGCGGCACAGCACAGTTTGTTTATCACTGAAAAAAGGCCACTCAGCAATTAGTGGGGGGGGGGGGGGTGGGGGGGGGGGGGGGGGGGGGGGGGGGGGGGGGGGGGGTTTGCTACACAGCTCATTCCCTCACTGAGTAATGTGTTCAGCAGTCACTGAACAATGTCACTCAGTATCACGAATAATGCCACTCAGCAGTCACCCAGCAATGTCACTCAGCGAATAGTCCCTCACTGCACTCAATGTCACTCAGCGAATAGTCCCTCACTGCACAGTGTTGCACACTTCACTGTATGGGCACTGGCATAATAAAGTTGTGATCTGTAGCACTGGTTAAAAACTGTTAAAATTTTTTTTTTTAAATAAAAATAAAAAAGCACACATAAAACCAAACCCATGGGTAGTATCTCTCTGTTCTACAGTCTCAATGTTCGTGAGGATGCATACTTTTCACTGCACCAGTTCCGTCAATCTTGAAATAAGCAAAAGGAACCATAAAACCAGAACAATTAAAAAAAAAAACATAATTAAAAAATAAACATAAATACGTCTTTCTAAGTTGAATTGGTGACAACACGCACACAGAAACCTATGGCCCAAGAGAATTTTAACAGAAACTAGGGTTAGAACGAGCAGAAGGAATGTCAGGTTTGCCACACTTTCCCCATCGACTTGCAATTTGGGGTGGGGGTTTGGGAATGTTTGAAAAACAACAACAATAAAAAAAAAGAAAACAACAACAACAGCAACAACAACAAGACATTAAAAACAACAACAACAACCAAACAAACAAAACAACAACAACCAAAGAAAAAAAAACAACAACAAAACAAAAAACAAAAACAAAAAAAACACCAACAAAAAACCCACCAACAAAAAACAAAACAAAAACACGCACAAAAAAAAACAAGAAACAAAACCAACAACAAAATCAAGGATAGAATTGAAAAACACACACATACACACACACAACTCACACACAACTCACACACACCCACAAAACGCACATATACACTCTTACAAACACACTCATACACACCCATACAGGAACATAGATTACACACGCATACAAAATTACGCACACGCGCGTTCGTACACTCACACACCACACACACACACACCACACACACAACACACACAAACACACACACATACTTCTCCCCATTCCTCGGCCCCTGGCTTTCTCTATAGATGAATGGGGGGGGAGGGGAGGAGGGGGGGGTGTTTAGGTCAGTGCTTGCTGGGTAGTATTCCCGCAGGACCTTTAGCAGCTTTTTGGTGTCCTGTAATGAGTGGTGTGGGGGAGGCCCCAGGCAGGTTTGATTTTGGCTGTAAGTAAGAGGGGGAAAGTCCTCTCAAAGTCCCCTCGAGTGAATTTGTTGCCTCTCTGGGGCCAAAGGCAGGTGGACTTTTTTCTTTGGGGTGGGGAGAAGCGCTCGCCGTGCCCCGGTGTCTGTTGAAAGGCAGATTGCACTTCCACTGTTTGGGGGAGGATGGCTTTGTTGGCGGGGGGGCCCTTTGCATCTGGCATAGTTGGTTGAAGTGCGGGGCAGAGGCTTTGTCGGGTGGTGCAGGTTTTATGTCAAGGCTGCTATGCCACCACACTTGGTGGAGAGGGTCCATGTATTTATAAGGGGGTTTCCCCCGGGTGCCCCACTCCCAGTCTGAAAAGAGGGGTGTGATCGATGTAAATCACCCCCTCTTGGCACAGACCTTGGAGAGGTTGGCATTGGACTCCCTCACAGAAAATGGTGGTATGGTGTCGGCGTAAGGAGGGATTATTGTAGGGCTTTTATGGTGGCATGGGGGGAAAAGCCTGGCGTAGTCCTCTTACCACACATTGCCATTTTCGTGCAATCAACTGGGCCACTTTGTAGGCAGCTGTTGATGCCAACATGGAAAATGATCTGTTGATGTGTGTTGAAGGGGGGAGTGTTGACAGCCACTTCAAGAGGTGTTGGACTGTCAGGCCTGGTACCGACAAGTTTTTAGCTTGTCCGCCGTGTGGGGAACTTCTGTCTCCCACTGCGCTTAAGACCGAGTCACCGATCAGTAACTCCTGGCTGGCAGTGGGGACAGACTTTTTCAATAGTGCCTCTAAGGGAGTTGGGGAAGGGGACGGCGGAGGAGGGGGGGTTGGAGTTGATAGGCCTTCTGGGAACTGAATTACTTGTCAGTTTGCGTTTTCGTAATGAAGGAGGGGAGGGAGGAGCGGGTGGTTTGGAGTTGGGATTTTGGTGGGGGTCGAGGAGTGAAAATCTATTATTAGTGGGGATTGGGAAGATGATTTCTTCTTCTATAGGGGTGTCGGAAATGTCAGAGAGAGAGTCACTTAGAGGAATTCTGGAGGTGGTTGTTAGATTGCTGGGGGGAATCTTTGGAATGGAGGTGAACTGAATATTGTTGGAGTGGGATGGGGAGTATGAGGTATCAGTTGATGGTAGGGCTTTCTTTAATGCAGTGATTTCTTTTTTCCCTGTGGTTTTGCCAGTCGTTGAAACCAGACAGGCTTTTGGCTTGTTTGTCGACCGTTGTCTGTAGTTGGGTGTTTTGCTGAGTAAGGTCAGCAATGATCGACTTCAGTGCTTGTTCTGAGGCTTTCATATGATTTTTTGTTTGGACTGTGCTGTCTTTGCTGGGGTTGGCTGTTTGCCTATCTGTTTTGCAAGTGTTTGTTCTCTGTCTGTAAGGTGTCAACTTGTGCTTCGGGGCATTGATGGTGGAGATGGTGTGGACAGTTGGCAGTGGACATGTGTGATAGCAGATACTGTGCTCAAGCTGTAGAGACTGGATGGAAGTTTTGTGTAGGGGGTTGTGATTTTGTTGGACATGGTTTTGAAGGCAGAGGGAGGAGGTCAGAGGCAGGAAAAGAAAGGCTAGGGTCAGGGGAGGAGGGGGAGGCTATGGTCTGGGTGGAGAGGGGGTGGTGGAATAGAGGGAAGGAGATGGGATCAGAGGGGTTTGTTGGAGAGGGGTGTCATTGTCATCGGGGTGGGATAGGGGGGAGGAATGGTCTATACTGATTGAGTCAGCTGGAGGGACAGAGGAGAGCTGGGGTTGCTGTGGAGATGGATCAGTGGAGATGGTGTGATCAGAACACTGAGGGGGGAAAGGGTTGGAGTTGAGGGGGAAGGGAGGATAGGGTTAGGAGATGGCGCAATGACTGTTTGTCTCCTGGCAACATGGTGACAGAACGACTGCCTTTAGGTGGGATGGCCAGTGACAGGTGAAAGTGTTGTGTAAATGGGAAGCACACAGGGCTCGCCGCAGGTGATGTTATGGCAAAGATGGCCAGGTAGTGGCAAACGCACAGGGAGGAGGGGGGATTTGGTGGGGTTCATATCACTGGCACAACAATCACACATATAGTTCACTATGTCTTTAAGGATTTTCGAATTCCTTATTTAGCCACTCCTGACAAGTGTTACCTTGTATTAATATTGTCCCTGTCGTGTGGTACACAGTAATTGTTAACAGTTTTGCCTCGTCAAGGAAGAGCTGTAGAAATGTTTTGAAGAGTTGTAGGGGAAGTGTGGGTGAATATGTGTCTAGATTTGGTATGATTTCTTTTGATTGTGTTAAGTCTTGCCATTTAGTTGTTGCAGTGTCTGACTCGAGTGTGTCGATATATCTGTTGTGTAGTACAGTTCTCCATGTCGGTAGATGGTTGTAAGCTGCAATGAATTTTACTTGACGACTGTCTTTAGTGAACTGGATATTTTCTAATGTTAGTGAATGTCTTGCACTTACAAATCTGGTTGTTGGTGGTATTCTGGAAGGTGTGTTAGAGCGGATCACATGATTAATTAGGGGAGGATAAAAGAAAGGAAAAAAAATTCAAACCAAAGAACAAGTGGAGAGCCCCCCACCAGCCCTCATCAGGAGGGAAGGTTTGATGCGGCTCTCACATAGTTTAGGTACACATGTACAAATTAATATATCTATATGTAAGCCGTCGTTGGCACTCACATGCTTGATGGAGACAGCCACTTCACATCATTCACCACAACACCACTTAAATTGAACACTATATCACAGAAGAACACACCACTGATCACTGAAACCCTGGACGTTCCGCTTGGTCGCACACTGGAGCTCTTCTTGAATGCCTCTTGTCGAGAGGACGTCCAGCAGCAAGAGAGAGAGAGAAGAGAGAGAGAGAGAGAGAGAGAGAGAGAGAGAGAGAGAGAGAGAGTAGAGAGAGAGATAGAGAGAGAGAGAGATAGATAGAGAGAGAGGAGAGAGAGAGAGAGAGAGAGAGAAGAGAGAGAGAGAGAGAGAGAGAGAGAAGAGAGAGAGAGAGAGAGAAGAGAGAGAGTTCACACCCACGTATGCACGCACACACATGTGCATTCTTATTCTTTATTTTGAGAATAATGGAATAAGTACTCATGTGGGGTTTTTTCCCATCCAGTTCCGGTGTATATACAGTTTTGTAAATTTTGTCATCCATTCTTATGCGTTCTTATGCGCGTGAACGCGCATACCACCCACTCTGAAAGTTAGTAGTAGCAAACATTACCTTCATCAAACTATCTTCACTATAAAAGAATGGGCACACAACATGGAAACTTACCTACAGGTATATTATCACAGTTGGTGCCTGAAAAGTCGAAGATTGGGGCACCCTTGTCGCCAACACAAGCAATATTTACCCTCCACCATTTGTCGTAGTCAGGGGCGGCAATGAAGTTGTACTCAATGAGGTAGAAGCCATTATCGTTACTGTTCACACAGCCACAGCCCAGGGCACCAGCAGGGAAGGAACAGTCAGTTCTGATGTCTGTGGTCACTGTGCAGTTTTGTATGTAAGTGCCTATACCATCTGGACTGCTTAGAAAAACAGGCAGGCCATTGGTGCGACCTGTGCATTGGGTATCAAACTTATTCTTGTCCAAACGGAACACAATGGTTGCTTTTGAGACATAAATCCATGGACTGGGTTTGCATTCAAAATCACCTCCAGGTACAGCGGTGACTACTGAAAAAAACCAAACAAACAAACAAGCACACGCTTTAAGGCCACAGCAAACTGTAAATGAACTAGTCTCTAAAACAAGCAAAAGGGGAAAATACAGGGCACTGATGGATCAAAGTAAACAAACATTATTCTGTGAGTTCTTGTAACAGAAAAACAACAACAATGTTACACGTTGTAAGCACCTGGACAGCAACTTAAGGTTTCACAACAATAACTTTTTGTAGCAAAAATGAAACAGGATACTTCTTGCTAGCACAGTATTACGATGTGTATTGCAGTGTGGATTGAGCTAGAGTTTAGATAGACAGCCAGAAAGCTCGAGTAAACAAGTAAACAAATTGCACCTTGAGAAGGACACTTTGTACAATTAAAGTCAGACAATCTCAACCATGTATATGTGCAATATCAAGTTAAACAGGTGGGCCTAAAACTAAGGTAACAGGTGATACTAAACTTTCACCACTTCACATGTCTTTTAGTTTGGTCAAAGGTTGGGCCACCTCTGAAACATTTTGCTGCCTGCTTCGTCCACTCCTTGTGGTTCTCAGCTTTCTGTAACGTGTCATTCCACTCAAATCCAGGTCACACTGTTATGTAGGTTTTCCACTGTTTTCTCCCTATGCCGCCTAGTCTTTCTGTAACATGTCATTCCACTCAAATCCAGGTCACACTGTTATGAAGGTTTTCCACTGTTTTCTCCCTATGCCTCCTAGTCTTCCTGTAACATGTCATTCCACTCAAATCCAGGTCACACTGTTATGAAGGTTTTCCACTGTTTTCTCCCTATGCCTCCTAGTCTTCCTGTAACATGTCATTCCACTCAAATCCAGGTCACACTGTTATGTAGGTTTTCCACTGTTTTCTCCCTATGCCTCCTAGTCTCCCTCCTTGTGCTCCTTCCCTGTGGCTGATTTCATAGAACCACTAAACACATCATTTACAGCGACTTTCCACTGTTAAATCCTCTACCCCAGATGACCACTTTACACACCACTTACAGTGACTTCCCGCTGTTAAATCCTCTACCCCAGATGACCACTTTACATATCACTTACAGTGACTTCCCGCTGTTAAATCCTCTACCCCAGATGACCACTTTACATATCACTTACAGTGACTTCCCCCTGTTAAATCCTCTACCCCAGATGACCACTTTACATATCACTTACAGGACTTCCCGCTGTTAAAAACCTCTACCCCCGAAAGACCACTTTACATATCACTTACAGTGACTTCCCGCTGTTAAATCCTCTACCCCAGATGACCACTTTACATATCACTTACAGTGACTTCCCGCTGTTAAATCCTCTACCCCAGATGACCACTTTACATATCACTTACAGTGACTTCCCGCTGTTAAATCCTCTACCCCAGATGACCACTTTACACATCACTTACAGCGACTTCCCGCTGTTAAAACCTCTACCCCAGATGCCACTTTACACATCACTTACAGCGACTTCCCCCTGTTAAATCCTCTAACCCCCGATGACCACTTTACACACCACTTACAGTGACTCCCGCTGTTAAATCCTCTACCCCAGATGACCACTTTACATATCACTTACAGTGACTTCCCGCTGTTAAATCCTCTACCCCAGATGACCACTTTACATATCACTTACAGTGACTTCCCCCTGTTAAATCCTCTACCCCAGATGACCACTTTACACATCACTTACAGTGACTTCCCGCTGTTAAATCCTCTACCCCAGATGACCACTTTACACATCACTTACAGCGACTTCCCGCTGTTAAAAACCTCTACCCCCCGATGACCACTTTACACATAACTTACAGCGGGCTTCCCGCTGTTAAATCCTCTACCCAATGGGCCACTTTACACATAAATTTCAGCGACTTCCCGCTGTTAAATCCTCTACCCCAGATGACCACTTTACACACCACTTACAGCGACTTCCCGCTGTTAAATCCTCTACCCCAGATGACCACTTTACACATCACTTACAGTGACTTTCCGCTGTTAAATCCTCTACCCCAGATGACCACTTTACACATCACTTACAGTGACTTCCCGCTGTTAAATCCTCTACCCCAGATGACCACTTTACACACCACTTTTTCAGCGACTTCCCGCTGTTAAATCTTTTACCCCAGATGACCACTTAAACACATACTACAGCGACTTCCCGCTGTTAAATCCTCTACCCAGATGACCACTTTACACATCATTACAGTGACTTCCCGCTGTTTTTAATTCCCTACCCCAAAATGACCACTTACACACCACTTACAGCGACTTCCCGCTGTTAAATCCTCTACCCCAGATGACCACTTTACATATCAGTTACAGCGACTTCCCGCTTTTAAATCCACTACCCCAGATGACCACTTAACACATCACATACAGCGACTTCCCGCTGTTAAATCCTCTACCCCAGATGACCACTTTACATATCACTTACAGCGACTTCCCGCTTTTTTAAAACCTCCCACCCCAGTGACCACTTTACACATCACTTACAGCGACTTCCCCCGTTAAATCCTCTACCCCAGATGACCACTTTACATATCACTTACAGCGACTTCCCGCTGTTAAATCCTCTACCCCAGATGACCACTTTACATATCACTTACAGCGACTTCCCGCTGTTAAATCCTCTACCCCAGATGACCACTTTACACCTCACTTTCAGTGACTTTCCGCTGTTAAATCCCCTACCCCCAGATGACCACTTTACACATCACTTACAGTGACTTCCCGCTGTTAAATCCTCTACCCCAGATGACCACTTTACATATCACTTACAGTGACTTCCCGCTGTTAAATCCTCTACCCCAGATGACCACTTTACATATCACTTACAGTGACTTCCCGCTGTTAAATCCTCTACCCCAGATGACCACTTTACACATCACTTACAGCGACTTCCCGCTGTTAAAAACCTCTACCCCAGAGACACTTTACACATCACTTACAGTGACTTCCCGTGTTAAATCCTCTACACCAATGACCACTTTACACATAACTTACAGCGACTTCCCGCTGTTAAATCCTCTACCCCAGATGCCACTTTACACACCACTTACAGCGACTTCCCGTGTTAAATCCTCTACCCAGATGCCACTTTACACACCACTTACAGCGACTTCCCGCTGTTTTTAAATCCTCTAAACCCCCGATTTACCACTTTACACATCACTTACAGTGACTTCCCGCTGTTAAATCCTCTTACCCCAGATGACCACTTTACACACCACTTACAGCGACTTCCCCCTGTTAAATCCTCTACCCAGATGACCACTTTACATATCACTTAAAAGCGACCTCCCCCTTTTAAATCCTCTACCCCAGATGACCACTTTAAAATCAGTTACGCGACCTTCCCGCTGTTAAATCCTCTACCCCAGAGCACTTTACATACCATTACAGCGCCTTTCCCGCTGTTAAATCCTCTACCCCCGATGACCACTTTACATATCACTTACAGCGACTTCCCGCTGTTAAATCCTCTACCCAGATGACCACTTTTCATATCACTTACAGCGACTTCCCGCTTTAAATCCTCCCACCCCAGATGACACTTAACCATCACTTACAGCGACTTCCGCTGTTAAATCCTCACCCCAGATACCACTTTACAACACTACAGCGACTTCCCGCTTTTAAATCCTCATCCCAGATGACCAATTTTAACACATCCTTTTTCAGCGACTTCCCGCTGTTTAAATCCTCTACCCCAAAATGACCATTTACTATCACTTACAGTGACTTTCCACTGTTAAATCATCTACCCCCGATGACCACTTACACACCACTTACAGTGACTTTTCCCCTGTTAAATCCTCTACCCCAGATGAACCACTTTACACACCACTTACAGGGACTTCCCGCTGTTAAATCCTCTACCCAGATACCACTTTACATTTTCACTTACAGTGACTTTCCACTGTTAAATCCTCTACCACCAGATGACCACTTTACACATCACTTACATTTGACTTTCCACTGTTAAATCATCTACCCAGATGACCACTTTACACATCACTTACAGTGACTTTCCACTTTAAAAATCCTCTACCCCAGATGACCACTTTAACATCACTTACAGTGACTTTCCACTGTTAAATCCTCTACCCCAGATGACCACTTTACACATCACTTACAGTGACTTTTCATTGTTAAATCCTCTACCCCAGATGACCACTTTACACATCACTTACAGTGACTTTCCACTGTTAAATCATCTACCCCAGATGACCACTTTACATATCACTTACAGCGACTTCCCGCTGTTAAATCCTCTACCCCAGATGACCACTTTACACATCACTTACAGCGACTTTCCACTGTTAAATCCTCAAACCCCAGATGACCACTTTACATATCACTACAGCGACTTTCCACTTTTAAATCCTCTACCCCAGATGACCACTTTACACATCACTTACAGCGACTTCCTGCTGTAAAATCCTCTACGAGGAAGGAAGGTGGCAAGATGGCTAAGACGTTTGCTTGCCAACAAGTAAACCGTGAGGTTCTGGGTTCGATTCCCAGCCTCGCCCTTTCTTCCCGGTTTGACCCCCCCAAAAAAAAATCAAATTGAATGTCAAAGTCCTTCGGATGAGACTATAAACCTAGGCCCCGTGTGTGAAAGCATGCAGAACATCTTGCGCACACGTTAAATCCTGTTCCGCTTTTCGAAAGAGTAGGCCATTGTGTGCCAGTGGGAACAGATGACAACATTTACAAAACCACATACACACGGGGGACTGGATGTAAAAAAAGCACATGAGTGCTTATTCTAGTATCCTCGATATAAAATATATTTTAAAAAAAAAGTCATCTGAGCCCTTTGATTTGTTGCTTTACAAGATTCAGTGATATATAAATTCCATACATTATTATTATTACCCCAGATGACCACTTTACATATCACTTACACCGACCTCCCGCTGGTAAATCCTCTACCCCAGACTTGTTTAACAAAAATCTCAATATCCATGGACACTGCTTAATTTTACTTTAACTTTTACTTTTTCCTTCCGCTTGTACTCTGTGGCGTCGCGAGGAGATATAACTGTCTGTCTGCTGCAAGGCGGGTAGCTTGGAGGAGGGACAATCCATGGACTTTCAGTGTTTCTGGCACAGAATCACTCCAGCGTCGCCTGGGTCTACCTCTGGCCCTAGTTCCAGATTACCTTAAGTTGTAAGCACACAAGGCTGGCTGGTTTGGCGGCATCCGTGTGAGGTGCCCGAACCACTTGGTTTGTTGTTGTTCAATATGGTGTAGGACGGGTGTGGCTCCTTCCATGTCTCTGATCACCTCGTTTCTTATCTTGTCTCTCCTGGCCTTGTTGACGGCTTTCCTCAAGCACTTGATCTCACACGATACCAGTTTCTGCTCCAGGGCTTTTTTTCAGGGGGCCCGACCTCCTAAAGCCCAACCCTCGTCCCCGTCCTAGGAGGGGAAGCAGGTAATGGGTTGC
>CM054156.1:43461173-43513673 GCA_028751875.1 Rapana venosa
AAAGACCCAATAGTTTAAATCTGTGAATTTTGACAATTGTAAGTTGGGTTTTTGTGGTTCATCACCTTTTACAAAATATGCTTGATAGCCCAGTGACCTCATACATGTTGGGCATCAGGGAAATAATACCCTAAAAATCTAGATTACAATGTTGCAAAAGACGTGAGGTTTTGTTTTTTTAAACAGTCTGCATTGACGTCACAAAGAGAAAATTGACGTGTGTTGATACTATAGACCAACAACAGGCCTTTAGTTGAGCTCCCTGCTGAACTGTTCTTTTCTGTGAGTTATATCTGTATTCCAGGTACAAGTTTCAGGAATTGTGTAGTAAGTTTCTGATTGGAAGAGCAGCAGTAAGGCTAGAAATATAGTGGTCCGTACCACAGCCGTGCGCCGCGAACGTATAAGCGGCGAGGTCGGAAGGGGTGATTATATTGGTCCGCACGTCTCCCCACGTCTTTGCAAAAAAATGGCGCTGATCAGGCGGCAGAGACTTTTGTTGTTGTTGTTGTGGTGGTGGAGAAGAAGACAGAAAAGACAGCATTTTCGGAGATTTGGAGTGCATCCCATAAACCGATCTAGAAAAGAGACTCACTCACAAAACACACACAGACAAACTAACACCAAGCGTGCGCGCACACATGCACAAAAAACCGCAAACGCACGCATACAAACACACAAAATCTACACACACGCACCACACACATCAATACAGATTTATAAAAAAGATGCAAAGGTGATAAGCAGACTGGCTTGCTGTGCACTGTCGTGTCTCCTCCCCCCCCCTCCACCCTCTCCCCCCGGCGGGCATGAACGGAACGCTTCGATAGCAAGGCGGGCCCATCCTTCCAGCCTGAAGAAGTGTGGTATGTCCGTACTTCCATTTCCGTCCGAGCGTCTAGTCGTGGCACTATGCGTTGCGATAGGAAATAAAGAGGAGGGCACGTCTTTATCCGTCTTTTATCGCGGCGCACTTCTAGACGTGCGTGCCACTATATTTCTAGCCTAATAGTAATAGTGGCAGTGACAGGTACATATTTGAGTGAGAGAACGTTTTTAGGAAAGAGAATGACCAGCTTAAGGTTGATTAATTCACTAATCCCTGAACACATTTTTGAATAGGCCTACTGAGTAGATTTTGAATGTCAGTTGGGGCAAAATTGATATACCCTGAATAGGTATAGATATATTTCATGTATTTCATTTTTATTTGTTTATTTCAAGAACAATGGAGTAAGCATCATGATTTTTTTTACATCCAGTCCCTGTGTGTATGCGATTTTGTCACCAGTTCCCAACAGCACACAATACCTTACTCTTCCAAAAAGCGAAACATGTACAGACACATCAATTCACATGATTGTAACAGGTAAACACCAATGACTATGTTTTTGCTAATTTCGAAAAAACAAAAAACAACAGCAATCAAGCTAAGACAGAATACAACATGTTTTTTCCATGCACATAATTTTGGTCACCCTGAGAAATGAATAATAAAATGTTTTACTGAATTATGATGGTTTAGTTTCAATGTATTGAGTAAGTCTAATCGACTTGTATGGCAATAAACACTTTGATTTACTCTTTCCATTCCCTGTTTATTTTGGATTGCAATGACCCTGAGCTGGGGTGTACAGAACAAAACAAACACCCAACCACCCCACCCTCCACAGACACACACACACACACACACACACAAAATATAAACTATAATATTATTTTATATAATATATATATATATTAGAGAGGAGAGAGAGAGAGAGAGAGAGGAGAGAGAGAGAGAGAGAGAGACAATGACAATGACAAATTCTTTATTTCGAGGATAATGAATAAGCACATATGTGCTTTTTTCACCCAGTCCCCGCCCGTTAGGGATACATCTTAATAATAATAACCCAATACTTATACAGTCTAAACAATAAAAATAAGGGGAAATAACCTTTTCAAAACAGCTCCCCCCCAACAACCCCCCCCCCCCAAAGCAAGAAATAAAAGAAACCCTAAAATCCCCACCCCCACCCCCCCCCCAAAAAAAACCCTAACCAAAACAACAAACAACAAAGAGAAAAAAAAACCAAAACCCCAACAGAAGAAGATAAAATAGAAAAAACAGACAACAACAACAACAGAGCCAAAAAAAAACCACAACCAAAACTTAATAAGTCATAAAGAAAAAACATCTACACATTGTCAAATGGTACACATCTTGTTACACATAACTATAAGATATTGAAATAGGGCACTCATTAAAACTTAAGTACAGAGGCAAGCCCAATACAGAAACTGAAAATAAAATGAACCTTCATCGGATACGCTATAAACTATAAGCAAGACGATAAAAGGTGAGAGAGAGAGAGACAGTGAGAAGAGAGTGTTGTGGTGTGTATTTCAGAGGTAATACCCAAATATATAATTCCAAAACAGTAATGCGATCCTCAACCATCATTTAAAGATTATATTCGTTTCAAATTATATGTCATGATAATGAAATAAATTTAATACCCATACATCCACACAAAAAAAAACAAGAAACAAAACAAAGAAGAAATCTAAACCTTACCCGTCTTTGAGGGAGAGAATATGAGTGAGTGATGAGTGTGTGTGTGTATGTGTGTGTGTGGTGGGGGGGGGGGGGGGGGGTTCAGGGATAATACTAAATTACAATACTCACATTAGCACCGATCAACACAAAACATTTAATTAACCAAAAAATTGAATGTCATGATAATAAAATAAGTGAAACTCCCATACACTCACATAATAAAGAGGGGGGAAAAGCAATAAAGTCATTAAAAAGAACATTTTTTAATTGTAAGTAATAGAAACAATCTTTTTTTCCAGGATAATGAATAATAAGTGCTTTTTACATCCAGTCCCCCCGTGGGTCACATTCGAAAATGCATCAGTACCATATTTCAAACCGTAGAAGCAAAGGGAAAAAAAGTTTTAAAAAGAAAAAGAGAGAAAAAGAAAAAACAAACAAACGACAAACAAACAAAAACAACCCCGACGAGCAAAAGAACAACCAAAAAAAACCAACCAAAAACAGAAAAAACAAAAAATAAATAAAAAACCAACAAACAGACAAAACCCACCCTCCCAAACAAACAAACAAAAAACAAGAAAAAACAACAACAAACCCAAACAAATGAGAAGGGAAAAAAATTTTAAAAAATAAAAAAAAAACCCCCCCCCCCCCGAAAAAAAAACACCGAAAAAAACCCCCGTTCCTCCTCACCCAGCACACTACATACACCAACAAAACCCAAACAAAAAATTTCAAACAAATCAAAACAAAAACAAGTAACAAACCTACACCCAATAACAACAGGAGAGAGAGAGAGACATGACAATGACAATGACAATGACAAATTCTTTTATTTCGAGGGTATTGATAAGACTCATGTGCTTTTTTACATCCAGTCCCCCCCGTGGAACACTAATACTAACCCACACTTAACAGCCACAGTAGAACATGGGAAATACCCTTTTCAAGCCCCCCCCCCCAACAACTCCCCCCCCCCCCCCCCCCGAAGCAAACTAATAAAAACCCAAAAACCCCCCATCATCCCCCCCCCCACCTCCCTCCCCCAAAAAAACAAAAAAAAAACCAACAACCGCCCACAACCAAAACAAACAATAAAAGAGAAAGAAAACCAACCAACAAAAGAAAAAAAAAAGAGAAAAAAACAACAACAACAACAACAAAACCAAGAAGAATAACAACAAACTTAATAAGTCACAAAGATAAACACTCAAAATCAAATGGTACATAACTTGTTACACATAACAATAAGATATCGAAATAGGGCACTCGTTAAGACTTAAGTGCAGAGGACAAGTCCAATAAGTATTGAAAATAAAATATGAATCCTTCTCAGGATACACCATAACTATAAGCAAAACGATAAAAGGTGAGAGAGAGACAGACCCGACGAGACAGAGTGTGTGTGTGTGTATTTCAAAGATAATTCCAATTTATAATTCCCAAAACGTACACGATCACCATCAACACTCATTTTTGATTATACTCGTTTCACAATTATATATCATGATGATGAAATAAACTCAATACTCATATATTCACACAATAAAAACAGGAAACAAAGCAAGAGAAGAATCTAAACCCATACAGTCATTGAGGGAGAATGTGAGTGAGTGAAGTGAGTGAGTTGTGTGTGTGTGTGTGTGTGTTTGGGGTGTGTGTGTGTGTGTGTGTGTGAGTGAGTGATGAGTGTGTGAGTGAGGTGTGTGTGTGGTGTGTGTGTGTGTGTGTGTGGTGTGTGTGTGTGTGTGTGTGTGAGGGATAATACTAAATATATAATACTCACAGGGCACAATCAACAACCACCAAACTTTTAATTATACTCATAACAAATTGAATGTCATGAATAATAAAAAAAAGAAAAGTGCAATACCCTACACTCACACAATAAGAGGGGGAAACCCCATTAAAAATCATAAAAAGAACATCTAAACATTGTAGGTAATAGAGACCCTTTTTTTCCAGGATAATGAATAAGTACTCATGTGCTTTTTACTTCCCGTCCCGCGTAGGGTCTATTTAAAAATGAACTCTACTCTACTTTCAAACAGTAGAAGCAAAAGGGAAAAAAATTTTTTTAAAAAAAAAAAAAAGAAGAAAAGGAAAAAACAACCCCGACAAAAAGGGAAAAACCCCCCCCCCCCCAAAAAAAAAACAAAAAAAAACCCCTCCCCAACCAAACAAACAACAGAAAAACAAAAAACAACAAACAAAAAAAAATGAGGGGGGAAAAAAACCCCAAAAAAAAAACCAAAAAAAAAAAAAAAACCCATCACCGCCCAACTCCCCCCCTCCCCCCCCCCCCCCCCCCCACACACACACATACACTCTAATAAAAATTTTAAGTGAACAGACTAAAATTGAAAAACCCATACACCAAAAAAAAACCAAACAAAAGAAAAAAAAAAACCCCAAACAATAAACAAAAACAAAACAACAATACGCAATAAAACACCCATAACAAAAGAGAGAGAGGAAGAGAGAGAGGAGGAGAGAGAGAGGAGAGAGGAGAGAGAGGGAGTGCCAAACTTATGCAAAAAATAACACCTTTCATTTGCGAAAGTAAAATTTTGTTAAGAAATAATAAGATATTAAAAAAGGACATTTATGGGTCAATTTCCCAACGCCCAAATAATATTAAAATCGTAGAAAAACCCCTTTATTAGAAGACACAAAAAAATATAGAAGGAGGAATGACTGACAATGAAAAAATTTTTTTTCGGGATAATGAAAAAGCAACATGTGCTTTTTTAAAATCCAGCCCCGCCGTTAGGGATCATCTTAATAATAAAAACCAAATACTTTTCATTCCCCCAAAATAAAAACAAGGGAAAAAACCTTTTCAAACAGCCCCCCCCCAAAACCCCCCCCCCCCCCCAAAAGAAAGCAAAAAAAAGCCCAAAAAACCCTTCCAAAAACAAAAAACAACAAAAGAAAAAAAAAAACAAACCCAACAAAGATGAAAAAAAAGGAAAACAGCCCCAAAACGAAGAAAAAGAAAAAACGACCAAGAAAAATAACAAACCAAACTTAATAGCAAAAGAAAAACATTACCATTTCAAAGGGTCCATACTTGACAATAATAAAAACAATTAATTAAAAAAAACAAGATATTTCAAAAAAACAATGAAATATTTCATAAAACCCCCATTAATTTAGTGAAAAATCAAAAAATGAAATCTATAAAAAACAAAACCAATTAAAAAAGAAAAAAACCCCCCAAAAAAACACCCCTTCCAACCCCCCCCCAAACAAAAAAAACCCCCAAAAATCCGATAAATCAAGCGTGCGCGGCGCGGGGCCAACAACCCCACCCGAACGCACACATTTTACGCAGTATAGCATGCTGCCCCCCACCCACACACACACCTCTCTCACAATACAACCAACAAAATACAACACAACCCAAAACACACACACACAACACAACAACCGGATACTTTCCTTCGCAAGACTTTTCCCTCCCCTAAAAGATAATGGAACAGTTTTTTAAAAATCTACCGTACATTTGTACAGAAAAAACCAGGAAATAAACTTTTTTGTGTCAAGCGAAAGCCACAAAGCATAAGAAAAAGACCTTACATCAGCTTTTTAAACAATAAACACACAGAATCTTTTTCCCGCTTATGCACACCGTGAAAGGGGCTCATTCTACCACTACACACACTACCAAAACCCCCTTTCCACACACATTTTATGCTTGCGCAACCCTAAAAAACTTTTAAATTTAACAAAGCCCACAAAAAAAGTAATGAAAAATTTCCCAAACGAACATTGAAAATAAAATCCATACATTTGCATTCCACAAATAAAAACCCAAATTTCTTTTAAGGGGGGGAAAACTCGCAATTTTCATTTTTAAACAAAAATCAAAACAGAAGGGCCACACACACACCCACACACACTTTACATTCAAAGCAAGTCACTAATGTCGTTACAGAGAGAGAGAGAGAGAGAGAAGAAGGAGGAGGAAGAGGAGAGAGGGGAGAGAGGAGGGAAAAATTTGGTAAAAATGCAAGGGGGGGAATATTTACTTTTTTTCCCAAAGTCAATTTGGATTTTTTTTTTGGTGCTTTAAAGGGATGAAAAATGATTTTTTAAGATTGTTAAGTTGGGAGTTGTTAAATGAGTGGGAAAGGGGGTTTCCCGCACGGGGCCCGAGTAATAAGCTAGATTTGAACAAAATTATTTTGGGTTGGGACCTGGTTTCGGGATTTTGGAATGATTCATTTTGGAATTGTCTTTTAAGGATGGGGAAAAGTTCCCGTTTCTTAAAAAAATCAGATGCCCTTTGTTAAAATTTGTTTTGGGAGGGGAAAATATTTTTAAATGGTTAATCCCCCTTTTGAAAAAAGTTTCTTCAGAAAAACCGTTTAAGAAGTTATACGACTTTAAAAATGGTTTCTAGTGTTTGCATGCGAATCCACGGGTTGAAGCAAACTATTGGGATTGTATTAAAACTTGAAAAAAATAGTTTTCTTGAATGAAAAACAAAAAATGTTTGATTTTTTCGTTGGTAACTTTGGACATGTATTTGCACAGATGGGGTTGTGATGGTACCGCTAGATTTTTTTCCCCTTGTTACTCTAGAACTTTGTGGGAGAGGTTGTTTTTTTGTTTCCCTTTTAAAAGGATTGGAGAAAATTTATTGTGATTTTTTTGCTTTTTTCTGGGAGTGAAAACATGCATTTTGTTTTTTGGGGGTGTATAGAATGTGATTTGTTCAGTCCCTTTGACAAGATCATCAGTGCTATTTTGCAATTTTCTTTTGCAAAAGTTAATGTCAAGGCTTGTATGATGGTTTGTCGTCAGCAAAAAGTTCGCATTTAGATTTGATATGGGGAGGGAAAGGATTTATGTATAATGAAAAAGAAAGGTCCCAAATGGATCCCCGTGGTACCCAAAAAAAAGGGGTTTTTGTGTGGATGTGGCGTAGCTATTGAAAACTTGTTGCCCTTTTTTAAAATAAGAAGCAAGAAGTTCAAAAGGGATTTTAAAAAGATTTAAAAAAAAGTCTAGCTTTTTAATGAGAACTTTTTCAATTTACAAAGTTTTTTTTAAATCTACAAAAAAACTCCCACAAAATTTTTTCATTAATGTTTGCAGCCCAAATTTTCTACAAAACTAGTTTAAGCCTTGGCACGAGTGATTTTTTTTAATCCAGACTGATTTGGGGGAAGTAAGTGTTAAAATCTATATGAGGATTGTTTTTATTTTAAAGTTTTTCCCCGGGTTTTTAAAGGTAAAATAAAAAAGAGATTTGGCCCATAAAAATTTAGGGTCAGAAGTGTTCCAGACTTGTGGTCGGAATATTAGCAGTTTTTAAGGGGTGGGGAAATTTTTTTTGAAAACAAAGGTTTTGAATGTTTCAGAGTTTTGTAAAAAACTGGAGGAGGTTTCATATTTGCCACTATTCCATCAAGACCCGGTACTTGTTTTTTTGGGTGGTCGGGAATCGAGACCTCAGAAACAGATAGAATGGTTGTGGGTTTTGATGGGAAAACGTTTTTCGGGAAATTTTTTTTAGTTATTGAGCATTGGCTTCGATTTACATTTTAATTTTTACAAAAAATATTAATGAAGTGAATGTTTGTTTTTTAGGAAAAAATTTTAATTCGTTAGATTTGGAAGACAATTATTTTTTTTTTTGATGATTGCCTTCCATACAGTCTTTGAATTTTTTTGGGTGAAAGTAAATTTTAAAATTTCCCCTTTTTTTTGCCGTTTTTGGAATTTATGGGTTTTTTAATTTTTTTTCCCCCTCATAATTTTTGTTCTTTAAGAAATCTCTAAGTGATGCTTCTTTGTTCTTTTTTAAAAACCAAGGTGGTTTGCGGCATGTTTGACCTTTGGTTTTTTTAAAGGGGCGTTTGTTATAGATTTTAGTAAAAAAATTTTTCCAGAATCCTGGCCCGGGTTTGGTCGTAATATTGAATGTTCCCAGGCATGGAACTGCTTAATCTAGTAAAAAAAGTGCTCATTAAATTTTGCAAAAGAGCGATTGGTTATGTTTTTTGCCAGGTTTGGAATTTTTTTGTTCCCTTTTTTTTTTACCAAGTGGTCAGACTGGGTAGTGGTCGCTAAGTTGTTACGGGACACCCGTTTTTTTTGATGTTTTTTTGGGCTGAACATAGATGTGATAATGTTGTGTTTGAAATTTTATGTGCTTCTTTTGGGGGGAAGTTATAAATTTGGGAAAATTTAGAGTTAATAACTTGGGTCCATTTGGGTTTTTTCTTTTGCTAGGTAATATTTAAAAACCATAGTAAGATAATTCCTGATTCTAAAAGGACACGTTCACATGGGGTCAAAATTTTTTCATCCCCTTTTTCTTTCTGTTGGATTTCTAGAAACCCCATTATATGGCGTGCACCTTTTAAGATTTCGACCCAGAGGTTTCTATTTCATAACGTTCAAGAGGGAAAAGGGCTTTGAACGTTACAGATACTATATAGTTTAAGAGACCTGTTTCTTTGGGCTTTGGAGAGGAAGAGAGGGGAGAGAGAGGGAGGAGGGAGAGGAGAGAGAGAAAAGAGGGGGGAGAGAGAGGAGGAGAGGAGAGAGAGAAATTTTTTAATTGAATGGGCCCTTGGCCAAAACCCGAAAGGAGAGGAGAGAAGAGAGAGGGGTGTGTTTTGGGTGTGTGTGTGTGTTGGTTGGTGTGTGTGTGTGTGTGTGTGTTTCAGAGTGGTACTAAATATATGTTCTCAAAACAGTACACGATCCCCTTAAACACTTTTTTTTATTACTCTAAAAATTTTTATTTATGTAAAAAATTAAATTAATCCCATACTCTACAAAATAAAAAAAAGGAGGAAAGAAAGAAGGAAAAAAAAAAAACCCAAAAAATCTTAGGTCTGGAAGAAAAAAGGGAGAGAGGAGGGAAGAGAGAGTTTTTGTGTGTGTGGTGTGGGGGTTTCAGGGAAAAACACAAAATTATATTAAAAATCTCAAAACGTGAAAGATACCGCAACCCTTATTTTGATTATACTCATCGGTTATATGCATGATAATGAAAAAAACCCAAATTTCCTGTGTATCACAAAAAAAAAGAAGAAGGAAAAAGGGGGGAAAAAAAACCAAATCTATAGGGCAGGGAGAGGAGAGAGAGAGAAGAGAGGAGAAGGAAGAGAAAGGGAGAGGAGAGAGAGAGAGGAGAGAGGAGGAGAGAGGGGTTGTGTGTGTGTGTGTGGTTTTAAGGAAATATAAATATATAATTCTCAAGACGCCAGGCCCCTCAAAATTTTTTTTCGAATTATTTAAAAAAATGAATGTCATAAAAAAAGGAAATAACCCCAATACCATCCACCTTACAAAAAGGGGAAAAAAAAATCATTTAAGTATAAAATGAACACTATCCCATTGAAAAAAGGGAGAGGGGTGGGGAGAGGGAGGGGTGGATGTGGGTTTTGTGTGGTTTGTGTGTGTGTGTGTGTGTGTGTGTGTGTGTGTGTGGGGAGTTTTTGTGTGTGTTGTGGTGAAAGATAATTTTTTTGTTTGAAACAAACAAACAAGCGCATAGAAAAAAAAAATTGAATATATTCTCAACGAATCATCTGTCAAAATTATTTTTTTATACTCGTACAGATTAAACAAATTTTGTTTGATAGATTATTTTTTAACTATAGTGTAATAAAAAAAAAATTTTAAAAAAGAAAGAAAAAAAAGAAAAAAAAAAAGAAAGAAAAAAGAAGAAAAAATTTTCGTTTTGGAAAAACTCACTTATTCAAAACAAAAAAAAATTTGAAAAAGGGGGGAGGAGGGAGAGAGAGAGGAGAGGGGGGGGAGAGGAAAAGGGAGGGGAAGGAGAGAGGGGGGGGGGGGGGCAAGGTTGATAAAAGACAGGTGAAGGGAAAAAGGGCGGGCAGATGGGTAAGGGGAAAGGGGGCGTGGGAAAGGGGAGGATATGAACTTTTTTTTTTAAAAGGTATGGACTGGGTTTTTTTGGTGTATAAAGGGGTTTTGAAAAATTTGATTTTTGTAGTTGTTTTTTATTGATGTTTTTTAAACGAATCGGAGGGAGTTCCACAGATAGGGCCTGAAAAATAATAGATTTTAAATAAGAAAACTGGGAAATTTGGGACCTGGGGTTTTAGTATTTTGGTTTGGTTTTGGGGGGAAATTTTGTTTTAATATGGGGAAAAAAAAATTTCCTTTTTCATGTCTGAACTCATGACTCCTTTGTTTATTTTAAAACTTTGGTGTAAGGGGAATATTTAATTGAGTATAGTCAGTTCTTGAAATTTTGTCCTTTTTTAAAAGGACCTTTTGGAGCCTTTTAAGACCGAAAGGGTTTATAAGTTTGCCTAAAAACCCCACAGGGTAGAGCAAAGTCTATTGAGGATTGTTTTAAAAGTTGGGAAAATAGTTTCCTTGAATAAAACGAAAGTGCTTGTTTTGAAAGTTGGGTATACTCTTTGGGACTTTTTTTGATAGTTGGATATGGGGTAAAACCAACGGTTTTCACATTGTTACCCTAAAACCTTTGTGGGTGGGTTTTTTTAAATTTATCCCTTTTAATTTTGATGGGAAAGTTTTGGGTTAAGTTTTGCGCTTTTGTTAGTGGTAAAAAGCTGCATTTTTTTTTTTGGGGGGTTAAAAAGGTTTGTTCGGCCTTAAATCGCTGATAAACCCTTTTTTGAAAATGTTTGCCAAAAGAAAAGGTTATTGTGGCTCGTATGAATAGTTGTGTCATCAGAAATAGTTCGCATTTGGATTTGTGTGGAGAGGGAGGGTTTTGTATAGTGAAAAAGAAAATACCCTAGTTTGGACCCTTTGGGTACTCAAAATTGCGGCGTAGTTTTGGATTAGTTACCTATGAGACCATTTTCCCTTTTTTTTCGATGGGGAAGAAGTGTTTAAGGTTTGGTAGAAAAATGGACAGGTTTAGTTTTTTTTATGAGAATGTAGGGTCAATTGTGTAAAAAAGCTTTTTGAGATTACAAAATGTACTCCCCAAAAATTTATTGTCTTAATTTTGATACCCTTTCTCGGGTAATCTTGCAGTTGCAGGGTGATTTTGTTAAATCCAGATGTTGGGGTAAATTAAGTGGTAGTTTTTTAAATGAGGGGCTATGTGTTTGTTTATTTTGTTCAAGGGTTTGGAAGGAAGAATGAGGAAATTGGCCTATGTTTGAAGGGTTGAAGGTACCAACTTGTGGGGGGGGGATTACTTTAGCTTTTTAAAGGGCTTTGGGGAATTTTTTTTTGGAAAAAGGGTTAAAATATTAGTTAGAGTGTCTGTGAAAACGGCGGATCTTAAATATTTGCTGTCTATTCCACAAGACCCCGTTCTTGATTGTTTGGGTGATTAGATAACCAAAGCCCTCAAAAACAGACATAAATGGAATGTGAGTTTTAAAGGGGATGTTTTCCTTTCGTTTTGTTTTAGTTCATTGGTTTATTGGACTTTGATTACATTTCTAAAAATTTTGGAGACATTAATGAAATGATTTTAAAAGTTGTTCCACAGAAACGTCTTTGAACTTTTGTTTTGGAAGAGCTTGTTGTTCTTTTGATTTTGGACCCATACATCTTTGAGTTTTTTGTTTGGTGATGTAGTCGGGAAATTTTTTTTTTTTTTTCCGCCGTTTTTTGTGGTTTAAGATTTTTTAATTTTTTTGATTTTCTGATATTTAGTTTTTTTTAAAAAAGGTCTCTAAGATGCATGTTTCTTCTGTTCCGTGTGAGCCAAAGGGGTTTTGGGGGGTGTTTTGACCCTAATGTTTTTAGTGGGCATGTTTTTTGTAAAAACGTAAAGTTTTTTATCCAAAACTCAAGGCTAAATCTGGACAGTAATTGAATTTTTCCCGAAAGAATTGAATTATTTAAAATCGATAGGAAAAGTTTCCATCAAATTTGAAAGGGAACGATATTTTTTATGTTTTGTGCCTTTTGGGGATTTTTTGTTCGTTTTTTTGCCCAGTGATACAGATGGTAGTGATGTGCATTATGACTGGGAACACGTTTCAACAATTTTGTTGGGTTGATACATAGATTGGAAAATTAATTGTGTTTGAGTTTGGTGTGACTTCGGGGGTAAATTTAACTATTTGGTGGGGGGTTGTATAATTTTTATTGGGTCCTGTTTATTTCTTTTTTTGCGTATTAAGCCCCCAAATAAGATTTTTTCTTTTTATTCTAATAGGCTGAAATTCACAGGGATCAAATTTATCAGCCAGTTTTTTCTTTCTTTTGGGGATTCTAAAAGGCCCCCAATTACAATGGGTTTGGGCATTTTTATAAAACCTAAATCCTTTGGATTTTACCATAATGTTCAAAAGGAAAAGAGCTTAAAGGTTTGGATCACTAATTAGATTAGGTTCCTGTTTTTTTGGGGGTTTTTTTACCCTTTGCAGGACTTTTCCCCGGAATAAAAATATCAGTGTCTAAAATGACAAAAGTCTCGATAAGATGCCCTGTAGTGAAATGGATTCCCTTTGTTAGTGTAAGCGTTGATATTTCTTTCGTTTTTATTAAATGAGGGTTTTATATTGGGTGGCAAATCGTAGGCCCCTTTTTGGGGGCCACTTTTTGTGGTTGGTAGCATCTGTTTTTTTTGGGTTTTTGTGAGGTGGGGGATAGGGGAAAGGAGCCCCCAAAAAGGACCCCTGGGGGAAGAAAAAGAAATTTTTGTATTTGGGGGAAAAATCAACACCTAAAGGGGGGAAAATGATGGGGTGGGGGTGGAGGGGAAAAAAAAAAGTATAACAAAATGGAAAAACCAAAATTGAGTGAGGGAAAATAAAAAACCACTCAGACCGACAATAAGGTAAAAAATTAAAAATCCCATTTTTTATAGATCAAAACAGAAAAACAAAAACTCGGGAAAACTTCGCTATAAACCCCTGAATCTAAACCCAAGGGTCCCCTGCTTCAATCACCCTGGTCCCAGTCTCTGCCAGTGAAGAGTTCCAAGGCATAAAAACTTTGGTACCCAAAAATCCAAGTGAATTGTTGAGGCCCCCCATGAGCATGAGGTGTGTCCCAAGAGAGGTCAGCACTCTATCTTGTCATAAAAAAGGGCCCACTCGCAATATAGGGGGGGTGGTGGGAATCGGGGACGACGTTTGTTTTTCATGAAAAAAAGGCCACCGCAATATCGGGGGGGGTTTCTAAAAAGCTCTTCCCCCACTGAAAAAATTTTGGTCGCAGTCCCCAACAATGTCCCAGTAGTCAAGAATAAAGCCATCAGCAGTCACCCCCAATGTATCAGGGAATAGTCCCCCCACTGCCCCAAGCACTCAGCGAATAGCCCTCCGCGTGTTGCCCTTCATGTATGGGCACTGGATAATAAAATTTGATCTGTGCACTGGTTAAAAAAAATGTTTAAAAATTTTATTAAAAAAAAAATTTTAAAACAACATAAAAAACCAAACCTGGGTAATATTCTCTTTTTCTACAGTTTTTCCAAAAAGTTCGTAGGATGCAACTTTTCCCCGCACCAGTTCCCCAAACTTGAAATAAAAAAAAGGGAACCCTAAAACCAGAAAATTAAAAAAAAAAAAAATAAAATAAATACACTTTCTAAGTTGAATTGGTGACAAAACACAGCACACAGAAACCTTGGAAGAGAAATAAAAGAAACAGGGAGTTAGAAGAGAAGGAATACAGTTTGCCCATTCACGGCTTGCAATTTGGGGTGGGGGTGGGGGGAGGTTTAAAAAAAACAAAAAATAAAAACAAAAAAACAAAAAACAGCAACAACAAAAAGACATTTAAAAAACAACAACAAAAAAAACAAACAAAACAACAAAACACAAAAAACCCCAAAAACAAAAACAAACAAAAACAAAACAAAAAAAACCCCCCAAAAAAAAACAAAACAAAAACAGCCAAAAAACAAAAGAAAAAAACCCAAAAACAAAAAAGGATTAAATTGAGAACCACACACCCAAACACCCCACAAACAAACCCCCCCACCACGCACTTAAATTTTTTTTTATACAACTCTAAACCCCACACACCCCAGGTCAACGCATACCACAATATTTGCACAGCCGTTCGTACACTCCACACACACAACAAACCAAAAACCAAAAACACACACAACACACACACAAAACCCCTCTTTCCCCCTTCTCGGCCCCCGGCTTTCTTAAGTAAGGGGGGGTGGGGGGGGGAGGGGAGGGGGGTGTTGGTCAGTGCTTTTGGGGTGTATTTGAGGGGGCTTGCAGTTTTGGGGTTGTGAATGGTGGTTGGGGGGGGGCCCCCGGCAGGTTTTATTTGGTGTAGTAAAAGGGGGGAAGTCCTCCCCAAAGTCCCCCTTTACGAATTGTTGCCTCTTGGCCCAAAAGGGGGGTGGACTTTTCCGGGTGGGGAGGGCTTGCGTTCCCCGGGTTGTTGAGGCAGATTTCCCTTTCCCCTGTTGGTGGGGGTGGTTTGTTGGGGAGCCCCTTTGCACCTGGCCTGTTGGTTTAAGTGGGGGGAGGGGGTTTTTTTTTGGGTGGGAGGGTTGTAAACATGGTGCTATCCCCCGGGACATTGGGGGGAAGGGGTCCTGTTTTATAGAGGGCTTTCCCGGGGCCCCCCTCCCGTCTGAAAAAGGGTGTGATCAATGTAAAAACCCCCCCCCTGAGCACCGACCTTGGGAGGGGGTTGGACCCCTCACGAATGGTGGTATGGTGTCGGCGTAAGGAGGGATGATTGGAGGCTTTATGGTGGCATGGGGAAAAAGCCGGCGTAGCCTTGACCCACATGTTGCCTTTTGTGCTCAATGGGCATTTGTGGAGGTGTTTGTGCCAACAGGAAAATATTGTGTGATTGTGGTGTAGTGTTTACAGCCATTCAAGAGGTGTTGGGCTGCGGCCGGGCCCCGTTTTTGTTTTCGGCCGTGTGGGGGAACTTCTGTCTCCCATGCGCTTAAAACCGAGTCCCCCAAAACAGAAAAATCCCGGGGCGTGGGGCAGACTTTTTCATAGTGCCCCAAGGGGGTTGTGGAAGGGGACGGCGGAGGGGGGGGGGGGGGGGGGGGGTTGAATTGATAGGCCTTCTGGGAACTGAATTAGGCCTATTTTTCAGTTTGCGTTTTTGTACAAGGAGGGGGGGAGGGGTGGTTTGGGGGGTTGGATTTTGGTCGGGGGGGGGAGTGAAAAAAACTATTATAGTGGGGGTTGGGAAAATGATTTTTCTTCTATAGGGGGGTCGGGAAAAAGTCATGAGAAGGGCCTTGAGGAAATTCGGAGGTGGGTTTTTAGATTGTGGTGGGAAAATTTTTAATGGAGGTGATGAATGATTTTAGTGGGAGGCGGTATGAGTATCATTGATGGTTTGGGGTTTCTTTAAAGCAGTGTTTTTTTTTTTCTGTGGTTTTGCCGTCGTTGAAACGACAGGGGTTTTGGCTGTTTGTCGACCTTTTTCTGTAGTTGGGGTTTTTTGGTAAGGTCCAATGGTCATTTAGTGCTTGTTTGTGGCTTATTGGTTTTTTGTTTGGACTGTGCTGTTTTGCGGGGTTGGCGTTTTCTTATCTGTTTTGCAAGTGTTTGTTCTTTGTTGAAGGTTAAAATTGTGC
Organism: Rapana venosa; assembly: GCA_028751875.1. NCBI lineage: Eukaryota > Metazoa > Mollusca > Gastropoda > Neogastropoda > Muricidae > Rapana > Rapana venosa. The sequence continues at coordinate 43,477,229 of CM054156.1, forward strand.
TTTGAGGGGATTGATGGTGGAGTGGGTGGGCAGTTTGGGGGGGAGATGTGTGATAGCAGATACTGGTCAACTGTAGAACTGGGATGGAAAAATTTGTGTGGTGTGGATTTTGTTGGGGCATGGTTGTGAAGGCGGGGAAGGTCAGAGGGGAAAAGAAGGGGTAGGGGCAGGGGAGGGGGGGGGAGGGTTTGGGGTGGGTGGAGGGGGGGTGGAAGAGGGAAGGGGATGGTCAGAGGGGTTTGTTGGAGGGGGTGTAAAAGTCATGGGGGGGATGGGGGGGGAATGGGCTATACTGATTAGTACTGGGGGACAGGGGAGTGGGGGTTTCTGTGGGATGGACAGTGGAGTGGCGTCATGGAAACATGAGGGGGGGGGTTTGGGGTTGAGGGGGAAGGGAGGTAGGGTTTGGAGACCGCGCAGATGACAGTTTGCTCCCGGCAACATAGTGCAGAACTGATGCCCTTTTGGGGGGCAGTGACGGTGAATTTTTGTTTTGGCAAGGGGAAAGGGGTGGCCCCGGTGATGTTTAAAACAAATGATGTGCAGGCAGTGGAAAGACAGGGAGGGGGGGATGGTGGGGTTCAACATGGGACAACAATCACACTATGTTCACTTGTCTTTAAGGATTTCGAATTCCTTATTTTTGCCACTCCCCGAAAGTGTTTCCCCTTTTATTAATATTGTCCGTGTGTGGGCACATAATTGTTAACAGTTTTTCCCGTCAAGGAAAGCGTAGAAAATTTTTTAAGTTTGGGGGAAGTGTGGTTTTTTAGGTCGATTTGGTAGATTTCGTGTGTTGTGTTAAATTTGCCCTTTCTTGTTGCAGTTTGACTTGAGTGCGTCGTATATTGGTTAGGCAGTTTCCCTTGGGAGTGATTTAAGGCTGAATGATTTTTTTGACAAATGTCTTTAGTGAAATGGATTTTTTAAATAGGCTGTCTTGACTTATGATTGGTTGTTGGGGCATTGTGGAAGGGGTTTGGGTAGATACATGATTAATTGGGGAAAAAAAAAAAAAAAAAAAAAAAAAAAAAGTCAACCAAAAAAAAAGTGGGGAGCCCCCCCCCCCCAGTCATTTGGAGGGAAGGTTTGAGTGGCCCCCACATAATGAGGTACACAAAGTACAGATTAATATTTATATGTAAGCCCTTGTTGGCACTCAATGCTTTTGAGACACCATTCACTCTCACACATTCACCAAAACCATAAATTGAACCTTTTAAATAGTAGAGTACACAATGGTCACTTTCACAAAGAAAAACACCACTGGTATGAAACCCCGGCGTCCCCTTGGGGGGACATGAGCTCCTCTTGAAAGGTCTTATCCAGAGGCGTAGGCGAGGAGAGAGGAGAGGAAGAGAGAGAGAGAGAGGAGAGAGAGAGAGAGCAAAAGACTGAAAATGACAATTTTTTTATTTCAGGTAAGAATAAGCAACAGTGCTTTTTTTACATCCCCTCCCCGCCCCTTTGGAACATTTAATAATAATAACCCAATACTTATACAGTCTCACAATAAAAACAAGGGGAAATAACCCTTTTCAAACAGCTCCCCCCAACAACCCTCCCCCCCCCCAAAAGCAAGCAATTAAAAGAAAATCCTAAGAATACCCACCCCTACCCCCCACCCCCAAAAAACCCTAACCAAAAAACAAACAAACAAAAGAGAAGGAAAACCAAACCAACAAAGATGATAAAAAGATAAAAACAGACAAAACAACAACAACAAGAACAAGAGCAACAACAAAGCCAAGAAAAATAACACAACCAAACTTAATAAGTCATAAAGATAAACATCTACACATTGTCAAATGGTACACATACGTGTTACACATAATTATAAGATATTGAAATAGGGCACTCATTAAAACTTAAGTACAGAGGCAAGTCCAATAAAGTATTAACAATATAAAAATATGAATCCTTCGTCCAGGATATACTATGACTATAAGAGGACGATAAAAGGTGAGAGAGAGACAGAGACAAGAGGACGAGACAGAGAGACAGAGAGTGTGTGTGTGTGTATTTCAGAGATATATCCAATATATAAATCCCAAAACATTATGCGGTCCCATCAACACTCATTTTAGATATATTCGTTTCAAATTATATGTCATGATAATGAAATAAATTTAATACCCATACATCCACACATAAAAAAACAAGAAACAAACAAGAAGAAATTTAAAACTATACAGTCGTTTAGGGAGAGAGATATGGGTGGTGGGTGAGTGTGTGAGTTGTTGTGTGTAAGTGTTTGGGGTGTGTGTGTGTGTGTGTGTGTGTTTGAGCGTGTGTGTGTGTGTGTGTGTGTGTGTGTTTGAGTGTGTGTGTGTGGGGGTGGGGGGGGGGGGGGTGGGGGGGGTGTTTCAGGGATAATACTAAATATGTAAATACTCACATAGCACACGATCAACAAAAACACTTTTTAATTATGCTGATGCAAATTGAATGTCATGGTAATAAAATAAGTGCAATACCCATAACTCTCATAATAAAGAGGGGGAAAAAGCCAATAAAGTCATAAAAAAGAACATCTACCATTGTAAGTAATAGAAACAAATTTTTTTTCCAGGATAATAAATAAGTATTTCATGTTCTTTTTTACATCCGTCCCCGCCCATGGGGTCACATTTAAAAATGCACTCAGTACTCATACTTTCAAGCAGAAGAAGCAAAGGGAAAAACTTTTTTTTTAAAGTAAAGAGAGAAGAAAGAAAAAAACAAAAAAACCCTACAAGCAAACAAATAACAACCCCAGACGAGCAAAAAGACAAAACAAAACCCCAGAACCCCCCCCCCCCCCCCCACCAAAAAAAAAAAAAGCAAAAAAAGCAAACAAACAAAAAAGAAAAAAAAAAAAAGGAAAAAAAACAAAACAAACAAAAAACAACAACAAACAACAACAAAAAAGCAGACAAAACACACCATCCAAATAACAAAACAAAAAAGAAGAAAAAACAACATCAAACAAACAAATGAGAAAAAAAAGAGAAAAAAAAACACAAAAAACAACAAACAAAACAAAAAAATTAAAATTAAAAAAAAAAAAAAAGCCCAGTCCGTTCCCCCTTCCCAAAACATCAAAAACACACACACACACACACATACATACAACACCAAACAAAAAAACTAACAAGCGAAAAACCCAAACAAACACCAACAAGGAACAAAGTAACAACTACAGAAAATAAAACAGAGAGGAGAGAGAGAGAGAGAGAAGAGAGAGGGGGAGAGAAAGGGGAGAGAGAGTAAGCCAAACTTATAAATCATAAAATTGAACACTTTCATATTGTAGAATAGTTTAAAATAGTTGTTACACGTGGTAATAAAGATATTAAAATAGGAGATTCACTGGAGCTCGGTACAGTCAACAAGTCCAAATAATATTGAAAATCGAAAGTATGAATATGCCCTTTATTAGAATACACAATAACAATAGAAGGAGAGAGAGAGAGAGAGAGAGAGAGAGAAGGAGAGAGAGAGAGAGAGAGAGGAGAGGAGAGAGGAATGAATTAATTGCATATTGGTCTTAGGCCATAATAATTATATATTATATAAAATATATATTTTATATATATAAAATTATATATATATATATATATAAAAATAAAAATATTATATAATAGATAGTAGTAAGATAGATAGATAAATAGATAGATAGATAGTTATAGATATATAGATAAATATATGTAGTTTATAATTGCCAATTTTTATTTCAAAAAACATCCATCTATTTCCTCACAAATCTGTTTATTCATTCAAACAGGATATCAGAAACATCCAGAGTAGACAAGATATTCCCTGGGGCATTGGTGTTGTGGTCCTCTTGCTGGTCTGGTTTCTGCCTTATTGTCATCAGGTTAGTGTGGTCACAGAGAGAGAGAGAGAGAGAGAGAGAGAGAGAGGGGGGGACTTGTTTTTGATTTATTAGATTGTTTGGTTTTAATAGATTAATTATCATGATTTCAATGTTATTTGCCTATTGACTGTCAGTACCAAGTCACATGAAATTGTAAAGCTGAGTGAGTCTGTTGATGCAAATCCTTACACAACAAACATCAACACCATTTTAAAACAGGGTATACACAAATTGGTTGGAGCTGGCAACAAATTCAATTACAAACTGTAGCATAAATCAGGAAAAAAATCAGTTATTTGTTTGGGGTTTGTTTGATTTTTTAATCAAGAAAGCTGTCCAAGAGTTTTTCTGACATAAAGTGCATGTGCTGAAGTGTTTCTGTTGTAAAACTTTTCAAAAGTAGGCACACTATTAGAACCTAGCACTGCAGATTTCAGTATTGTTTTCAGAGTAACTCCAGCATTAGCAGTTGCAATAGCTGTAGCTACACACTTGGAGTTGGAGGAGTAAGTGTCAGTGTCTATTTCAGCATATGCCAGCATTTCAGACCCAGCAGATCTGCTACGTCAGAGAGCAGCTACCTTATAAGTCATGTGGGCAAAAACGGTCACATAGGCAAAATTTCGCCATGGGTGAGCCTCACAGCTCTAGCTGAGGAACAAACAGCAACAAACAAGATGCAGCAGGAAAATAATCTGCTTGTTGATTAGGGAGTAAGGCTTGTTAAAATACTGAACATCCTGCAAGCTGGTCTTTGATGGTTGTGTGTTTGACTATGGAATGTTTGAAATCAGAATAAGAAAGTAATCTGAGGAAAACATTTCTTAACTCATTGAGGTGCCGAAGCTTAAGCTTAAGCTTCGGCACTCCTTTCCTTTACAGTGATGTGCCGAAGCTTAAGAATGGGCAGACTTACAATTTAAAAAACCCACCACGGAGTCATGTTTAACTCAAGGGAAAGTACTCTGGCCTGTAGGGCAATCATTTTTCTAAACACAGTTGCTTTCCTTGACCATAAGCTTGCCTGGTTTTTTTGTCTGTTGATTAATTTTGTTTGACATGTCAACAAGTGATATCTTTGGGATTTTCAGGCTCTCCAGTGTTTATGATTCTTTAAAAAAAATAGTTGTACAAAAAGTGACATCAGATGGATTCAGCTAGCTTCAGGGAACTTACTTGGTGAAAAATCATCACATTGCTTAAAGGGTACTAGTTGATGACAATTCAAGCCATGTAAGATACCAGCCCTAATTTTCAAAACTTTTAATTTTTCAACATTCAGTGACATATTTGGAAAATTTGTAAAAAATAAATACAGTCATCTATTAAAAAAACTGTGAAACAATCTCAAAAGTAAACATTAAATGCTTTTCAATATGTATAATGTGTATGCCCATTATTATGTTGGGTATGTCTGTGAATTTTTCAATATAGCAAAATCATGCGTCCCACAAAATGGCGGGACCCCATTTCACTGAACTCCATTGAGTTAAATTTTCAAGGGATAAGGATAGGAAAGCCTTTTTTGTGGTGGGTTTGTTTGTTTTCTTTAAACAGAAACACACATCTATGGGGCTCATATTAACATCATTTATTCAAAGGGGAATATAACGCATGACATCTTTTGGCCTATGAATGAGGAAAAAAGCTTGTACATTATTAAATTAAGTTTTTTCAAAGTCAATTGTTTCAAAGTCAGTTCTTTCAAAGTCAGTAGCTCTGTAGCAAGCTAAATCAGCTATGTAGTCTGATGATCAAAAAAAATCCTGTTTTAAAAAAGCCCACTTGAAGTCTTTTTAAAAAACCTCTTGTAGTTTGCCAGCTACTGTGACTCCATCATCTAAAGGAAGGAGAGCTGACTTTTTCACTCCTGGTAAAAATGCTCTGAAGATGGTGCCCTTCTGAAAATAACTCTCCCCAGAAATTTGCCACTTCTCCCTTGAAAGGGGAGACAGGAGCAATAGTCTGTTTTGTTGTGTATATTCACACTTTGCTGTGTAATGATTAAAACACGTGTGTGACACTTGGTGCATGGAGGCAAGAATCAAATTGATTGTGTATTCACTGTTCACTGTTCACTGGTCCCGTAACCCGCCAGGGTCGTAGGGGCGCTGCATGGTGGAGAACGGTGGCCAGCTGGCTCCCTTAGCGCGGTCGTGGTCGACCCCTGAAGCCTCCCTGTCAATCCGGATGTCGTCGGCCCACTTTCTCCTCTGTCTGCCCGTCTTCTCTTCCCCTGGATGTTCCTTGCAGGATGGTCTTTGCAATCCTTCTGAGCGTGTTACGTGCCCATACCACTGATTTTTCTTTTTTTTTGCCGTGGTCAGTAGGTCTTCATAGCCCGCACTTGTTGAGTGATCATTCTGCAGACTCATTGTTGGTGACATGGTCCTTGTATGAGATGCCAAGGAGCCTTTGAGGCATCTCATTTTGCTGCTTTGGATCCCCCTTTGAGGTCAAAAGTTCAGTGTCCATGCCTCAAAAGCGTAAAGCATGATTGAGGGACTAGCGCGTTTTAGAAACTTCCCTTGGTTCCGAGAGGGGTGTTTCTGTCTCTCCATATGGTCTTCAGTCTTGCCATTGCTGCTGCTGTTTGTGCCGCTCTTGCTAGGATTTCGGTCTTTGATCCCTTCTCACTATTGAGGCTCCAAGGTACTTGAAATGGTCAACGTCTCCAGTTCTTTTCTGCTGAGAGGATCTGGTGGTGATTGGGTGGGCAAATGTTTGACATGAGCTTGGTTTTCTCGGCGCTGATTTCCATGCCGTATCGTGAGGAATTTCGTCCCGTTGCTTCAATAGGTTGGGCAGTTCCTCTTCATTTCCTGCCAGACCGTCAATGTCATCGGCAAACCTGAGGTTGGTGATTGTTCACCCTCCAATGCTGACTGTGCCTGTGTGGTCTTCCAAGGTGTCAGTCATGATGCGTTCGAGGAAAATGTTTAAAAAGTGTCGGCGGGCAGCAGAAAATCCCTGTCAACCCCAACTGAAGTACAGAACCCCTTCCCCTACCGTGCCCTGTACGAGTACTGCACTGGTGGCCTTTGAGTAGAGTTCCTTGATGGGGTGGATCAGCTTTGGCCCATGTTGAATTTGTCATGGTGGGCCACAGAGGGTCAAAGCCATACTCTATCGAAGGCCTTCTTAAAATCAATGAAGAGTGGAAGATGCTTGTTGATGCTGGCTGTATTTTTCTCACAAAGAACCCCCAGGGTGAATATCTGTTCTGTGGTGCTTCTATTTGGGCGGAAACCGGCCTGCTCTTCGGCGATGATCTCTTCTTCCTGTGGTTTCAGCCTGTTCAGGATCACTTTCAGCATGACTTTACTGGCATGACTTATGAGGCGATTGTCCTGTAGTTTTGGCACTGCTTGAGATTTCCTTTCTTGGGGAGAGTGATGATGAGTGATTGGGTCCATGGTGTAGGCCACTCTCGGTCTGCCAGATCTTGTTGCAGATACTTGTAAGGATGTCTGTCACTGCTCTCCCCGTGTTGGATCCGCTCTGCTGGGATGTTGTCGATTCCTGCTGGGTTTTCCTTTCTTCAGCGATCTAATTGCTACTTTACTTCCTCGCCTAGAATTGGGAAGTTGTCTTTATACGATGAGGCTTGGCTTGCAAGTACGCTGGGGTCGCCTAGCGTCTGATGATTTGTAGAGTCGAGCGAACAGTATTCCTGTCCGATCTGCCAACGGATATTCCCTTCCGTTTCTGTTAGGCATTTGTACCTTCTTTGATCCTGGATGTTACTGAGACTCTTGCCATGTTTTCTGTTTGGTGAGACATCTTTATCACAATCTGGTATTGAAACGCTTTTTACTGCTATTATTCTTTGACAGGCTCATCTACTATCGATTTCTATACATTGTTTTCTCTATCCATATCCTATCCTTGGTCTTACTTACTGTCATGTCTCATCACTGATCTCTTGTTTCCAATTAGCTTCATGTACATCCACTGCTCCTGTTAATGTTCTTGCCTCATCTTCATGGTCTTCTTCTTTCATGTCCAAACATATTCAAAGATTTCAATCTGTGACCCATGGTTTGTGTTTTTCGTCGATGTTTGCAAGTAGTATGCTTGCTGTCGATCAGTCCATTCACTGTTGTTAAAACTGGTGGTCATCGGTTTCAGGCATCTCTTCAAGTGTCCAGCCATTGGTGCGATTTTCGCTTCCCTATTGGTTGTCTTGAAAATCAGGTATGGGCATTGTAGTATCCTGTATAGCACTGGTTGCAAAGGTGAAAGAACAAGGTAGTGTTCCCTGCTTGGCATGGTGAGAATGATGAAAGCAGCATGATGCATGTCTAAAGGAGTCCCACAGCGGGTGGTCAAGTGGTGTGTCAGATAGAGGTCACACTATTGAGTGGTCCAGTGAGCAACATCATGTCATCATTCACCTCCTACCCACCAAACTTGCCCTCTTGCATTATATTTTCACCTGCCTTAGCACATCCCTGATATCACTGACAGGGAGAAAAGAACCAGACAGGTCGTGTTAGAGAAAACATCCACATAATAATTTTGACAGTGCATGGTCTGGCTTAAGAAGATAGCACTTTCATTGTTCCAATTGACACCAACTTGAGGGTTAAAGCAGAGTAGATATCTGACATGCATCTCAGCTGTGAAAGAAAAGCTGGAGAGTAGAGAGATGCAACTTTAATTGCTATCACTTTGCCATGTGCAACTCTCTAAGTGTATGGACTCTTTGGTTATGAGTGTATGATCTTCACTACGACGAATGAAATGGATACTCAAACCAATTGTCTCTGATGGGAGGGTTTAGAAGCATTTAGAGACAAAGTATGACCTTATAATTCTAAAATAGATAATAGAGGAGGGGTATTTACATTTTTTATTTAGGTTTTTGGGGGTGGAGATTGGTGCAACTTACAAAATGACTGTGTGTTTTGTCAACATCCTTCATCAACTAGCAGAACAAAAGGACATCGCTATAAACAGATAGGCCACTGATTTACGCATCCACGAGTGTACTTGCAGTTTCCAGCATTGAACACCACCATCTCTTTTGAATGAACCAAAGCAAAGAAAAATTGCACAGTTCACCATGGACATATAACATAAAGGTGCTTGTTGGTATTATACCGATCTCATTGAATTTTGCTTTTAGCGACAGATATGTTGCAGCCACTGTTATTAAATGTCTGACATATTTAGCAGATTATTCCAGTTCGACTATTTGAATTTCATGCATTTATGTAGATATTTGATACAAGGTACCACCACATGAATTCAGCTCTAGCAGATAATTTGTGCATTCCACTGTGTAGAACTCATTCCATTTAGGTGATATTTGCAGTTCAAATTGAATACTGCCTTCAGCAAGCAGATATTTGGTCAGTCGCACTATTTGAATAGTCTACTTTAGCAGGATATTTGCAGTCCACTAATTTGAATTCCACTTTCATATCAAGATTTGATGATAATGTCATTATTCTGTCAAAGTCTCTCTATTTACTAATACTAATCTGGTCTGCTACTAGTAGTATAGTTTCATGATAACAGTGTGGTGTCGTGTTTGGGCTTCATCGTTTCGATTGGCAGTTTTATTCAACTTTTACCAATTGTCAGTTAGTGTAATTGTAGTAAACATTAGTACATAATTATCATGTGAATCTTATCTTGCTTTTAGGTAGTTAGGGATGAGGTATATAATAAGATGTCTTGCCTGCAACAAAAATAGCAGCGTGTGTATGTGTATGTGCGTGCGGGCGTGCTGTAAGCTTGTGTGCGATAGCATCTGTCTGTCATAGGGGGGGGGGGGGGGGGGGGGGGGGGGTGTCTGTCTGTCTGTCTCTCTCGTCTCTCTCTTTCTTTCGTATCATCTCTCTCCTCTCTACTCATTACTAATCTCTTTTTTTTTTTTTTTCTACTTTCTCAAATCTCTCGTCATTTAACAAATGCTCTAAATAGTATGTGATGAATTAAGCCTGCACAATCAGAAGGTTAATAGCTAGAAATTTATCAAACACAATGGGTGGGTGTGTAAGTGTGTCTTCAATTTTACGATCTGTTCACAATCTTAAAGAAGTGATATTAGACGAGGAGGGGACGGAGGGAGTGGGAGGGGGATTGAGTGGGGGGGACATAATGAGATCAAGAATTGCTATTAGTAGAAGAGAAGTACGTGTTTGTAATGACATGTCACATAAAAGAATCTATTTCATCCAATGCTATATAAACAGTATGATTGACAAAAAACATGACGCAACGCGGTAAATACAATAATTACACAAAAACCCACAACAGTTGAAAAATACTTTTAAAATGGAAAAACAAACATCCTGAACTACTTGTATAAGTGGCAGCTGTGGAAATGCAAGCAAAATGTCGATCCAACGGCCATACTTAACAAAAAGAGAATAACGGGTGATTGCAAACAGAGACGAAGGCTATCTCACATAATAACCCTTGATTGTTAAAACTCCTGTCAGAGAACTTTAATCATTGAAATAAAGGTAAAAACAATTTGTAAACCTTGACGATGATACAAGAACAAGAGACATTGGAAAATTTTTCACACGCATAATATTGTATATTTTTGGCAAAGTTTTGCTCAAGAAGAGCATTATAAGTTTCATCTGTAGATTAGAGAAACAATTTTCTAGGAGCAGAGTGATTCTGAAAAGCTGTATTGTAGTACAAAGAATGTTCTCAAATATCCAGAATCTGAACAAGATATGGGCTGGGAATAACCAGGATTCCATGCATTTCCCCTGTTTACTTTCACATCGTTTCCATCTAAGCATTTTGAAGCAAGCAGTAACCGTTCACTGAAGATCAAGAGGAATATCTAGAACATAGTTGAATAGCAATATCATGTTTTCTGGCCTTTTTGGCAGCTATGCACAATCGCTTTTCATTAAAATGAATACCGACAACGAGTATGGAGGCCCAGCAGTAAAGTAACATTCGAACTCCCTCATAATCTAGAAAATGTAGGCACAAAATAAGTATACAGCTAATAAGATTCTGCCTAAGCGTCGATGACGAGTTACTGAGAAAGACTGAATCAGATTAGAATCATAAACCACAAGAACTAAAATCTGCAAACATATGAGGAAATCAAGCAGCAAGTACTAAGCCATGCAAAATAGCAGTAAGTTCAGGCAGTAAAGATGGAACGATTTTTGCAGAATGTGATAGACTTTCAACCTTAAAGCAGGAATGATGAATGCAGGCCCAGCTATCCCTAGTTATACTTAAGAAGGGATCCGTCGGTGTATATCTTATAGATAGAAGGATATATAGTCTCTAGGTGCACTTTTCTTAAGAGCCAAGAATAAGCTCATTTCTTCCATTTTATTTAAGAGAATGGTAGATATCAAAGTCTGCTTTCTGAAGTTCCATATTGGACAAGTGTTAAAAGAGATGTGGATTTATTTCACTGAATCGTAGAGATTGATTACTTGACTCTTTGAAGATAATCAGGAATTGTAGAGTACTATAGTGACAAGGAGAAGAGATATAGTTGACTAGCTCTATTGGAAACACTAAGCGGTCTCTAAATGAAATTCCAGATGCAAATATTGTTCCAAACTGGTGACAATCTGTAGAGATAGCATGAAAGGCTAAATTACGACTAGTCCTCTAGAAGGTAGTACTTCATCCTATATCCTCTAAAACGATTCCTAAAGAAGATGCATGAAACGGAACTCCAAAAGCAATTCTTGGAAAGCGTTTACAATGTAAGCGTTTGAAACTTTTGTATCCAAAGATCTTCAGAGGCACTAAAGAAGTATTCTTGACCATATGTAGATTAGATAGAGCGGACGCAGCGATAATGATAATTGACTGTTAGTACTAATAAAAATCTTGTGCCCACATTGCACAGAAGAAATTCCTTTAATACATTCAGACTCTTCTTGCCTTGTTCAACAAGCAAATTCTTATTGAGCAATATGCCATTTAATGTTGAGCAAGTATAGATACCACTAATTTTACCATAGGCTTCTATCCAGTAATTTGTTCACAAACTTTTAAAAACAGGAAGTATTCGGAGGGATAACACATTAATTGTTGAAAAGCCAATACTGTGTACCTTTCTGTAAGAAAGACCGTTAAAGCCCATATTTCCCAACATACACTTATAAATTTGTAAGCCAACTCAGGTGATATAACTTTCTAACACAAAAATCAAAGTCTTTAGGTGTATACCGTTTTTCATTGATACCGCAATTTGTCCACATACAAAGGTCATCAAGCATATTGACCAAGAACAAATCATGATCAGACACAGATCATTAGGAATCATAAGTAAAACTATTAAATAAATTAGGAGTCGCAATCAAAAGAGCCCTGAGAATGCACCCTTTGTGGAAATGTAAGTGTGGAGTAAGTATTGCACACCTTTCCAGGACTGAACAGGCTCTCTTCCTGTGAGAAAAATGATTCTAAAATAAGAAAAATGAAAGCTGACAATCCAATACATTTTAATGGTATATAGACAATTCCAGCATCCAAACTTGGTCATTAAGCTTTTGACATTTATGTCAAGGACCATGCAAAATATTTGTCTTCGTGCAAACTGATTTTTATTTTGGGGTAGTCAGCGTAACTAAATGGGTCTATGTATGATCTTCCAATTTTTTTTTCGAAACTCTGCTGATGAACTAGGGGAATTAATTATTAAATTTCTCCGACAAATTAAATACACTAGTCTAATTTAAGAATAACTTATCCCATAAGTTTACGCATTGATGTAGATGTAAGTAGCGCCCCAACTAGAGTCTATAACTTTTTGCATCACTTTCAATTTTCCTTGTTTTTGTAGGGAATAATAATAGAACTGCTTCAATGGAAGTATTTTACAATTCTAACCAGCCCTGCTGAAATAATTGGTGTAGTACAAAGACCCAGTTTTCTGGTAAATGTTTCATAGCATTGATTGATATAGCATGTATTTCCTACTGATGTTTTCTATTATTAAGAGATTAAATAACATCCTAGAACTAACTCGTTAAGTTATATGGGTATGTTTAATGAATATTGTATATAACATGCTGGTAATGGATCTTTATAAATAAATTTCTTTTGTTTCTTCGCTTTCGGAAGTAACTTTCTGAACTCTGACAAGACAAAAATTATCACTCATTGTAATTAGCCAACATAATAATCAATGAAACGGCTTGCTGCCTTGTCTGAATGCCAGAGGAGAACGTCCTTTCTTAACTTGACAAATGGGGCGTAATGCTTGATTTATCACGTGATTTCAATAATTCATAAATTTTTTTCCAATACTTTTTTAGCCATATCCTTGATGAAGTACAACTTACCATTTTTGCATAAAGTTTGACGCATGAAACTTCACGTTTCAACTTGCTCAAATAATTTGTCACAGTCGTTTTATTGCCGTTAATGTTAGAAAAATTAATTAGCATCGTGATTTATTTCGTATATAAGTTTTGAATGACTTATTTTTGTTTTCTTAATTAAGCATAATTTTTCACACGAAAGATATTTGAATTTACATTTCACACATAGGTTCCTGCATGTATTATCAGATTTGTAATGAACACTGTGGAAATGGAACAAAGCGTGCCCAGCTTTTAAGTAAATACTAGTTTTAGTAAATCTAATCATAAAACACGTACTATGTCATCAATAAGGGGGGGGGGGGGGGGGGGGGGGGGGGGGGGGGGGGGGGGGGGGGGGGGGGGGGGGGGGGGGGGGGGGGGGGGGGGCATTCCTATACAGCTAGTACATAAACTTTTAGAAAAGATTGAAACGAGTCCCATGTATTGCTTTAAATTCTAGTAACTAAATTTTTGGAATCTTATCTTTTGACATTTTCATGATGCGCTGACCTTCATACAGTGTTTATGAGATTGAGTAATGAAGTCACTTCCAGCCAGTCACATGTTAGAGATTTCACATACAGATTGCGGAGCTAGAATAAGGAGAAGCGATGGATAGATCTATGGCAGTAGCTCTTTAGAGATTTAAACTATCTGGAGATCCATAGTAACGCTTACTGTTCATTAAGGAGGTATATAGAGAGAAATCAACATGTTCTCATAACAATCCTTACATCGTAATAATTGAGAGACTCATTATCTTTTTCACGACAGAAAGGGAGAAATGAGCATTAAAATGCACATGCAATTATCCATTTTTCTTGAGTATTTGTATATAGGATCTCACCACAGGTCTGTATTATCTACTTGTAGGACCTTTGGCAGGTCAGACAGAAACAATATAACGTCTGATTCTATTACTTCATTTTACATGGCGGTCAGCACTCGAGTGAATAGTTTGGCGTATTGTCTAGGAACAAGGAGAAGGACATACACATAGCTCTATTAAGGCGGTATATCATGCACATAAATAATGCTGTTTTGATTTTACTATCAATGCCAAGCCTTTCAGAAAATGGAGGGTAGTTAAAAGGTAGGTCAGCTTGTTAAGTTGGTGAACATTTACATTGAGGGACTGAAAAAATGATGTATGAAGGAGATATAAAGATTGTAATTGATAGATCTACAGTTCCATTCATGAGTATTAACAAGATATGTTTCTGCATATTCATTTTACTAACAATTGAAAGCTACTGTTCCACAGCAAGTAAGATACGAAATGATTTTTTAGAACAAAGAAAGACAAATACACTCAAGAAACTCAACTACAACACAAAAAGAAAACCTCAGGTCAAATATTTTTTTTTAAAATAATAGGGAACTATTCTTAAAGGAAATAAAATGCTTTATAGATATCATTTGCACAGTGATACACAAGACTACCTGTTGATATTGCTATAGTTGAAGTTTTCAGATAGATCTAATACTCAGTTAGAGATTTGACAAATGGCCGTAATAAGAATTAAAACATAACAGACTTAACTAGTCATAGCCAAAAGACTAAGCTATGGACGAAATAATAGTTCTGTATGGTATTCAGTTAAAACCAGTCACGCCAAGACACCATATCTGTTCTGCTAGGAATCTCATATTGTTCACAACAGCCAAAGCCAGGACAGATTGTGGCATTGAGTAGAACTCAGGTAGGTGTGGTGTGGACGTCTGATCTTGAATCATGTTGGATTTTTCCAGAAAGACACCCATCACCATGCCTTCCCCAAGGTTTCGCTTGCAAACGCTGGCCCCTATCTCATGTGTAGGATGCAGCCCATGATCGCAGAGGATCTGAGCTAGTGTCCAAGATTAGAGTGCTGACACTAAAGAAATATTGCAGTATCAATACAGATCAGATGCTGACAGTGCATTGATGAACAGGTCCTCTTTCGATTTTAATGCAGATTGATCAATTTGCAGGGTCCGCACTGTTTGCTCACAATATGATCTTAATTGTGGGATGTATTTGTGCCACAGTTCTTGATGACTAATTTTATGAACATTGCTAGCACTGCTGCCTCTGTACTGTTATCAAATCATTGACAAAACCCATATCAGTGAACAGCTACACACGAAACGCAAGGAAAAGTGCCAATAGACACTGATCTGCAGTGGAACGTGTGGCCATTTTCTAAGACAGAGACCAAATATTTTCTTATTTGAAAGGTTTGAATGAGATCTAAGCATCAAACACCGCATAAGAGCTTCCTAGTCTTTGTACATAAACTTGTTCAGTACTGGAGTCATGCAGATAGCTATCGTGAGGTAGAGGTTCTCTAACGGTATGACACCAGATCTAGACTAGCAGTAAATGAGCACAGGATTAAGGCTATTGTTAATTGGGGTCATATGTATATTTCACGTCACTGGACATACTTGGATTTCTATCTTCTTGCTTTTATGTTTCTTTTGCATCTTAGATATAGTCGCAGGACTGGACATATGCAGGAATATTTGCCAAAACCGGCTGTAGCAAATGAGAGTAAATGCTAGAATTTGGCATACACATTTCTTTTTGGACCCTCAACCCTACAATATTGGCATGGGAAACATTCTTATCTATCTCTATCTATCTATACTATCAATACAATCTATGCTTATCTATCTATCTTAATCTATCTATGCTATCTATCTATCTATCTTATTATCTATAATATCTATTCTAACACTATCTATCTATCTATACATCTGTCCCCAGTCTGACAGAACCGTGGGCACACACCCAAAGACGTCAACAACCAGTTATCCCTCTCCATTCCTCTCTCTGTTCTGCCTTCTTCAGGGTTTTGTGAGTGACTACTAGGCCCTAGTCTATAAATAGCGCTGATGTTATCCTTCCAGCTCTCCTTGGGTCTGCCAATCTTCTTCTTACACTCCATGAACATGTGCCTTGTAAAACTGTCTTTGCAAGTCCTTTCGGATCTTGTGACATAGCCACATAACCATTTAAGTTTTACGCTTTTTTTCACGATCGTTAGAAGGTCTCCATAGGGTTCCAATGGTTTGCTGGATTACGGTTATGCACGACTTTTCGTTGTGCTTATGTTGAATCTAAGAGGCGATGCAAGGATTCTCCCGAAAGCATCTCCTCATCACACCGCTCTGTACTCTTACTCTCGCAAATCTGCAGTCAGGGTCATAGATCGACAGGCATACAGTAAATCTGGATAGACACAACACAAGGGAGGCGACATCATATACTGATCCTTGGAGATAAGTGATAATATTTTTATCTCATCCGAAAGATGTCCTAGTTTTGACAGTTTTGTTATTGTGTCTGTGGCAGATCCTGCATACTCCTTCTTGGACATTGAGATCCTGGTCTGTATACAATGCTTCAACCAGGTACTTGAAGCTTTGAACTTGTTTTCCAGCTTACTGGTGCAATAACCCTGATATCATTCTAAACGCGCGTTGTGGTTATGAAGTCATCCGTTTGGTCTTTCACTGCCTTATATCCCATGCCGTATGTTTTGGAGGCCTATGTCCGTGTAGTTAGGCAGGCAAGCTCTTTTTCACAGATTCCTGCTATTCCATCAATGTTCATCTGCGAAGCGAGGTTTGTGATGTTCTGCCCCTCCAACGCTGACATGATCCATTCATGATGTTCCAAGTAGCATCAGCACATGGATTCTCGTTCAGAGGAAGATGTTGAAAAAGAGTGGGTGAGAGTAGACAGCCCCATGCCTTACTCACAACTTTTGTTCGTAACCATTCACAACACAATGTTGTTGTTAGTAGTTAAAGCACGTGACACTGGATGGCCTCGCTGGTACAGACTGTTTGATGACTACATGAACAGGTTATGCATTGATTGCTGTACAAATTCCTGGGTTGCCCTACAAAACGCTGCATGCCACACCTGTCAAGAGAAAGCATATCGCTGGTAAAGACCTGACTAGCGCGCAAACAGGTAGAAAGGTTTAACAAATTTGCCAAGACAAAACTAGGAAGTGCGTCACTTCACTGATCGACCAGGATATTGCTGAACAGATGACAGAATATCTGCACGAGACCTGTATAACGATAGAAGCCGCAGAGATCCAGGAAGATCCTTAATGTCCCGCAAGCAAAGACACAGACAGTACACCCAATCCTCCGCGAAGAAGTGGCAAACAGCATTCAGATCGCTGAAAAAGAGAAGTCAGCAGGAGTGCTGACAACATTCCAGCTTGAGTGGTTCAAGCTGGAGAGTGAAGCACAGGTGAACAGCGCCCTACTAAGAATCTGACAACAAAGACACTGGCAGACAGGAAATGAAGCCAACACATGGACAACAGTCACATTCATCATCACCCTCCCAAGAAATGGAAAAATCTAACAAACAATGCCTATTAATTACCGCACAAAATCAGCCTCATATGCGCACCCAAGCAAAGTCATATGCTGTTAGGGAAAAAAAAAAAGAATAGATAAATATTGAATAGACTGCAGCCACAATCAGAGACCATCATTAGCTGAGACAAGCAGAGTTTCCAGCAAGGGCTGCAGCACAACAGAACAGAATATACACCTACAGATACTATGTTGTAAGCGTGGATAACCACACATATCAACATCACAAGACCTTTACCATGTATTTAATCGATACTTACGACGCATTTTAGGGGAAACATTATACTAGGCAAATCATGTTTACCCACCTTAATTAGATGCATCAAAGATATTATTGGCCCACTTACAAGACCGCAAAAACTACAACGCATCGTACTTGTTCAAACTTTCTTAATTTTACAGAAGCAGCCTTTAATAATTGTACAATAGACAGTCTTATGCTTCAAAAATGATTGGCAAGAATACACAACAGCGATGATTGATACTTTATTTTTTTAGCATAATCTATTCATAGCATAAAGCGATATTGGAAAAAACAAGAATATACGCATTTGTTTGTCTAAAAACAGAAGCATCGGCTCCAGGAATTCACTTATCTTTAAAATTGTTATGGAGCTCGATGTTTAAACTCCTCATCTACAACACAGACACAAACCCCACAGTGCAGGTCGACACAAGCAAAGCACACACACATGACACACACGACATACACACATGCAATGCACATGTGACGGACTGTGACAGTAGTGAATGATGATTTACACATGATTTGGTTGACCAGGATTTGTAGCAAGAGAATACAACACTTGACCAATACCACAGACAGAAGGCAGTAGAAGCGCAACAAAACAAAAACAACCACAGAGACACACATAACCACATTGTACACACACGTGCTCACAATGTACACACAACACACAAGCAACACACACACACACACACACACACACACACACAACACAACACACACACACACACACATGAGGGGGGGGTGGGGGGGGGGGATGGAGAGCGGGGGGGGACATACACACACACACTAACACGACACACAGGATAGCCTGGTGGTTAGAGTGATGTATTCGTAACTTACTGGGAATACGCCGGGCTCGAATTCCTGTTCAGAGTGATTTTTCCTCATGGAATTAACATCATTGACAGACTATAACCATACACTCCCCAAATGTCTTATCAGATGAGACTAATAAACTGAGTCCAGATGTGTGAAATGACACACCAAACATCTTGCGTACATGTAAAGCCGTTCCACTTTTCAGAAGAGTAAGCATTGTGTACTGGTGGAGAACTGGATGGCAAAATTGTACAAAAAACTGCATACACACAGTGAATGGATTGAAGTAAAACCACATGAGTGCTTATATCCATTAAATCCCGAAATAAAAGGAATAATATAAAATAAAATAAATACACACACACATTTCACTAGTTGAATGTGTTCACATATGGCATACACACACGAAAAACAGAACACACACAACACACACAACACACACACAATCACACACACACACACACACACAACAACAAAACCAAAAAACACCACACTACAGCAACACACACACACATACAATATGTCCATGGACGTGCAGTGAAACAGGAAAGTAGTCTGTCATGACTGCTCTGATCCCTATACTGCAGTCATCACATCCACACCCATGTACACAAGGCACATACACTGGCACACTGGCATTTGAAACATTGTCAGCATATGTTCTCCACAGCGCCCTTCCAGGCCACAGTAGGATCAGTATCTATGATAGGCTTTCCTCTCCCTGTGGACCAGTGTAGTCACCAAGCAAGTCTGCTTCCAATCCATGACCTGTTCTTATCTTGCCATAAACCCATAGTCCAGGCAAGGACAGGTCTGGTAACTTATCATCACAAACATCTGTACCCTATAATGAAATTGACACACTTATGGATAAACAGATTCTTTAGGTATGCTTCTGAAGCACACTGCGAACAATAAATGGAATGTGCCCACAGCTGCCGTCTTCAAATCCGTTGTGCATAATCTTTTTCGTGATTTATCGCACACTATTGCATCCTTTGGATCAGCTGTCATACAAATGAATAACTTTGAAAGAAACGATTCATCTATGACCAGGTAATGAGAGGGTTAAGCTGGTATTTACCATCATGAGCAGGAGGGCATCAGTCACCTTGTTGGCCTATGCAGCGGACTATGATTCCAACGCCCTCTAAATCTTTTCCTTTTTGCAGAGAAAGAACTACACAGTCACTAGCTGCCTGTGACTGCATAGAAGTTGGCGAAGGCTTTTTGAGTACTTTGACCAAGCTGATGCTGTGTGTGGATGTTAGGTAGTTTTTAGAAGGATTTCCAACTCTAAAGAGCAATCCCGTTTGTCCTAATGAAGACTAGTTCTGTCAGGCTCTGGTGACAACATCATCCACATGTAGTCGTCTAGAGGGAGTTCTGCATTCCATCAGGGACTCCAAGGTTCTAGGCTGCTGGTGTCTTTGCTGATGAGCACTCAGGGATATTCTGGCAATTGTACATATAGAAGGATCTCGTCATGGACTTAGTGTTTTGACCTAATGAGATCTATGTGAGGAACCTGAACAGTCCATTTTTGTTCTCATTTACCTACAGAAAATGTTGCCAGTTTTCTGGAACCTGTGCTGAAGCCATAACCCTTCTTCGAGCACCAGAACCTGGCTTTTTTCCATGTAGCAGACATCAAGCTGTCGGCCTTAAAGGCTATAGACATCAAAAGCAATGAAAACCCGTGATACTGAATCAAGCTGGCACATAATGTATGGAAAGACATATGGCATCCACATATGCCTGAAAGGGAGTTATCAGCTTTTTGGATGGCTTTGATTTAGGCAGCACCATCAACAAAACCTGGCGTCTATCTTGTGGAGCACTGTCAGGGAATAAAGGGAAGTCTATTTCAAAGAAGGATATTTTGTGCGTCAGGGTCTTTAACTACAGTTCTGCTTTATGACATCACCAAATACATAATCAGGAAGGATGTAAAGTTGACAGCAAAACGCAGCAGGATCTCATCAGAAAAAAGAAGCTGTACAAATATTACCAAGCCATATTCTGGGCTGAGGACAAGCTGTCAGATCAGCTTTGGCCCTGATCTAAACTGACCAAGTGAGGTCAAGTCAAGTCAGTCAAGTCAAAAACATTTTAAAACCATCCCATGGAGGACAGTTACAAAAACTGACAGGCACACTGATACGATCATAATCTTAAAAGACACAAGAAGGCAACATTTTTATTGTATAAGCATTCCAAACTTCAAACAAAAAATATCACACACACACACACACACACACACACACACACACACACACACACACACACACACCACACAAAACGAACACACAACGCACGCACGCAGCACACCCCACACATACACACACACACACAAACACACACACACACACACACACACACACACACACACACACACACACACACACTCACACACACACACACAGAGAAACTCTCAAACTCGAACTCAAATGATTTCATTGCATAGAGTACAACCATTGCAATAGGGGAATAGCAGATTTTAAAAAAACACAACAAAATATGACAAAGTACAAACGTCTATATTATTTCATACTCCACTGCCTCCACTATGATTAATGAGACTACACAGGCACTTACATAATACTAAATTCAAATTCAAATTCAAATTCAAAAGCTTTATTATCTCAAAGACAGAGAAATTCCGGCGGGTTACTCGCCATACATAAAAACAATAAACATTTAAACATAGTATTTAAAACACACACACACACTGTCCATCATCAGCACGCACCCATCATGAGATAAAATGCATCCCCAAAACAGCAATATCTCAGCCAGCCACAAACCCACCCAACAAAAATCACTTTACTATGTGCGCATAAGTAAACCCGTACGTCCGCGCATTCACAGTCAAATCGCGCACGCGCACGCACGCTCGCACATTGTAACATTCGTACCCATGCTCACGCATTTTAAAAATATAAGTCAAATTGTTATTAACATGTTGTATAAGACAAATATTAATTAAATTAATACTATGTTCTTTTTTTAAAATATTGAACAGTCTAAAATAATAACACGGGCAGTATTTAAAGAAAAAAAATTATTTTTATAACATGTATGATAAAACAAATATCAGTGAAATTTAATTACTCTATTAGAAAAATGAAAACAGTTTACACTAATAAAAGGTAGCCTTTAGTCTCTCTTCTCTCTCTCTCTCTCTCTCTCTCTCTCTCTCTCTCTCTCTCTCTCTCCCCTCTCTCTCTCTCTCTTTTCTCTCTGTCTCTCTCTGTGGGCTTTAGTTCAAGTCAGATTTATTGTCATACATTTATTAATTAGCAGAATTGAGGTTGGAATAAAACTATTTTTAAATCGCAGGGTTCTAGACTTGGGTTTCTCTGTAGCGCTTTTGAGAAGGCAGGAGTTCAAAATATTTGCAAGCCATGTGGTCATCACTCACAATCTGTCTAGCTCTGTCTCTCACGGCATTTCATAAACAAGTCATTCATTTTAATTTGCTCACAGCCCAATTTGCACATTTGGTTACAATCTTTTTTTACTATGTTTTTTTTTTTTAACGTCGGGCCCCCCATCAAAAAACCCAAGGAAAATAAAGGACAGACTAAAAAAGCTCGGTAGAAATTTTGTAAAACTTTTAATTCACTTTAAACCCCGGGGTTTTTTGAAGGAAAAAGATCGTGAGGGGCTTTTTCTATTACAAGATCTGTTTAGCATCAAGTTTGTTTATCTAAAAATAATATTACCTAGATATTGTTTTGGTGTCACGCTCTACTTTCCCACCATCAATGAAAAGATTTGGTAGGGGCTGGGGGTCCTGCGAAAATCAATAACATTTCCTTGTCTTTTTAACTTTAAGGTAAAGACGTTCTGTTTGCACCAAGGAGAACCCCTCAATTGTTTAAAATACATGAATGGGAATTGACAGATATTCCAGAGCAGAGTCTCGAATTTTTGATTAGGTATAGATCACAGCCAGTGCGTCTTTTGTGAAAGGGGAAAAGGATGTGGGGGCAGAACAGTGCCTTGGGGGAACCAGTGGAAATTGATTTTGAGTGGTTTGGCTTTTTGAAAAACGAACAAATGTTCCGGGGTGTCAAAAAAGCCCCTTTTTCCAGAATAAAACTAGACATAAATACTTTTTTTTAAATTTGGGGACAACGCCAAAACTGCCGCATGCCACACAAGCCACAGAGGAAGAAAAAAAAGAAAAAAAATTCCCCTTTTTAGACTGACAAGATAGGGGAAAATGAAGTACCCTATTTAGTTTGACAAGACAGGGACAAAATGAAACCTGCATAACACACGCACGCACACGCACACACACACACACACCACACCACACACACACACCCCAAAACACACACACACCCCAAAGCACGCACGACGAAGTACGCACATAGAGTTCCAAATTTTAGTTGACAAGATAGGTAAAATTGAAAAACGCAGTAACACCCCCCGCAACCACACACACACACCACACACACCCCCCAGGGGAAGGTAGTTTTTGGGAGCCATTAAGAGTAAAAAAAACTTGATAATTATTTCCCCAGACACTATAGACATTTTAGAACAAAAAAATGATCGCACTGACTTTAATGGCGATAGATCGGGAATCTGTCGAAAAATTTAATGATCAAATTCTGCACACAAAACCAGAAGAAAGAAAAAAAGAAAGAAAGAAAGAATTTTGATAGTAGATAGATAGATAGATTTGATAGATAGATAGAGTGAGAGCAAAAAAAACAAAAACAACAGACAGGCAGGCAAACACTATGATTGATTGATAGTTTTTTTTATTTCCAAGGGGAACAATACCTATTGCTACTTTTTTTTCTCCGGCCCTTGCCCTTGAAGGGACTATCTTTTAAAAATCAAAAAATAATTTTTAATAAAAATAAAAATTTTTTTTTTATAAAAGAGAGGGGGGACTATCTTTTAAAATCACAACTAATAAATTTTAAGGGAAAAAAAAACAAGTTTGGTTTTTTTTATGAAAGAGAGAGGGGAGGAAGGGGAGAGGGGAGAAGAGAGGAGGAGGAAAAGAAGAGAGAGAGAGTTTATTTTCAATCTGAAATTTGGGATCAAAAACTCAAGTCTGAGGAAGCGAAAACAAAAATATAAAAAGAGACCAAAAAATTAAAAACAATGAAACACACACACACACAACCACACACACACCACACACACAAAACACCACACACACACACACCACACACACACACACAGAGAGAGAGAGAGAGAGAGAGAGAGAGAGAGATGAGAGAGAGGAGAGAGAGAGAGAGAGAGATTTTGTCTAATGGTGTATCAACTTATGGGCTGGGGTTATTCAACACATAAGTGGCTCTGCCCCCCATTCACACAAACAAGACAACGTAGATGACTGAAAGTCAGTGTAAACGTACAACGTCCTCTGCTAGAGTTACAAATACTGTATACAAAACTCTAATTCAATAATGGTGAAATGGTGCATTAGTTAAAAGAACATTACAACAAGGAAACAGGCTGGAAGGGGAGAAGGAGGCTGGTAGGGGGCAGGGTAGAGGGGATGGCTGACTGTCTACCAGTCAGTTAGATCTAGGTCACACTTTGCCCCCCTAGAATTGTGTAAGAAGAGTAAATCAGCGTATATCTACAGTTTCTGAACGTATAGTCAGACATTATTGAAATGAATACAGATGGTCAAAATTACACATGAAGGAATGTATGCTTACTTTCATTTGTGGTATTCATTACTAGATCTAATCCTACTTTGCACCTCTAGCATCGCCATTTGCATGGAGTCTGCTATGGTGCTCACACAAAAGTGGTTACCCAATTAGGACTCTTTAATTTAAAGTAATTTGAAGTTTTACTCCTTTATTATTTTGTTTTTTAGGGACAACAGCTCTGATTTTAAAAACTCATATTATCAATCCATGAAAAAAGAACAGAGATGGTAAAAAATTAGTACACGGTTAACGTCATGAAGTTTTTTTAGGCTTGGGAGAAGGGGGAAAGTGATACACTGCAGCTATGTGGGTCAGGGGGTTAGGGCTAAGTGGCTTCTGGGTGGTCAGGAGCAGGGGACTAGACTTATCTATGGCAAACCGAAAGTGTCAAAATTGTCCAGTTCCAGGAGTGTTGCATAACATAATTGTTTACCACGTCTCCCAGGGGACACAGTCATTGTTTCCCACGCGAATATTGTTCACAATGGTCCTAAGTATATGTATGCAAACTGGCTTCCGTCACTCTGTAAGACACCTAGAAAAATCTTAGAAGCTCTGCTAATACCCAAGCTAGGCCTACTTGATCTTGGCACATCAGTATTTGATGAAATAAATGTAATACTTACCTGACTAGCTGGTGTGGATTTTGTTACTTCAGCAAAAGTAGGCTTTGGGATAGATGCACTATCTATCTGTGTCTCTACATCATTCATGGTAAATGATTTAGATCTACTTCTGAGATCAGCATACAGCTTGCTTTGATCTTGCACAGTTTTTTCCAATGACAAAATGCGATCACAAAGTTCAGCAACAATGGTTTTAAGATCCATCACACTTCTTCTTCGTCCATCGGGATCGATGATGACCATCTATTCATCCTGGGATTGGGAGGGTCCATTTCTGTGGGTGTGAAGATTACTTATTTGGCCAATCCGCACTTGAAAAGTTCTTGAGCAGTATGGACAGGGTATAGTGGCTGCTTTTGGAGACTTGGAGGCTCTATCTTTCCTGTCTTGCCTGCCTTGCTCAGCTGTCGCAATTCTGTTTGCTTCGTGGGGCCTTGGCGCCACTGCGTACAGTGCTCGCCATTGGCCTCTCCATTGCTGCCTGCTCCATGAGTTTATCTCAATGTTGAAGGCTTTCAGTGAGGCTTTCAGAGTGTCCCTTTAAGCGTTTCTTCTGGCCTCCTGGAGCGCTTCCCTGCTGAAGTTTGCCAAACAGAAGATTCTTGGGGAGCTGATGGTTGGCATGCGAACTACATGGCCCGCCAGTGAAAACTGGGTCTGCTCAGGATGGCGTGGATGCTGGGAAGGTTTGCTCTAGTGAGCACTCAGTGTCTGGGATCTTGCCTGCCACTTGATGCCAAACAGTTTTCTCAAACAGGTGGTGTGGAAGTGGTTCAGCTTTTTAGCATGGCGTTGGTAGACTGTCCATGACTCGGGAGCCTTTAGAGCAGGGTGGTGAGCATACCGGTTGTAGACCTTGATCTTGGTTTCTGTTGAGATGCTCCCCTGTCCCACACATTCTTTCGAAGTCTGCCAAAGGCAGCACTTGCTTTGGCAAGTCTGGTGTTGACCTCATCATCAATGGCTACTGTGCAGGAGAGGGTACTGCCAAGATAAGTAAATTTGTCCACTGCTTTGAGTCTATGTCCATTTACAGAGATGTTTGGTTCAATGAAGGGCTTCCCTGGAGCTGGTTGGTGCATTACCTCAGTCTTCTTGGTACTGATTGTCAACCCAAAGTTGTTGCAAGCATCAGAGAACTTGTCAACACTGTCTTGCATGTCGGCTTCAGAAGCAGCA
Source organism: Rapana venosa (assembly GCA_028751875.1). NCBI lineage: Eukaryota > Metazoa > Mollusca > Gastropoda > Neogastropoda > Muricidae > Rapana > Rapana venosa. Next base: position 43,503,361 of record CM054156.1, read on the forward strand.
TTGAGGGCACAATTATCAGCGAACAGGAAGTCGTTGATGATATCTGTTGAGACCTTGATTTTTGCTTGAAGCCTCCTGAGATTGAAGAGTGATCCATCATACCTGTACCTGATGCTGACACCAACATCCGAATCTCTGAATGCATCTGACAGCATTGCCAAAAGCATGAGGCTGAACAGGGTGGGAGCAAGAACACAGCCCTGTTTCACTCGGTTGGTGACTGGGAAGGGTTCAGATACCTCTCCATTGTCTTGTACTCTGGCCAGCATACCATCATGAAACTGACGTACGATGGTGATGAATTTTCTTGGGCAGCCATACTTCGCCATGATTCTCCATAGATCCTCTCTGCTAACAGTATCAAAGGCCTTGGTCAGATCAACAAAGGTGGAGTAGAGTCAGTGTTTTGTTCCTGAACTTCTCTTGGAGCTCCCGGGCAGCAAACACATGTTGATAGTCCGCAATCTTTCGGAAGCACATTGGACTCTCTGAAGAAGGTCTTGTTCAAGGTGGACTTTGAGCCGGTTCTGCAGTACTCTGGCCAGGACCTTGCCTGCAATGGACAGCAGGGATATTCCTCAGTGGTTGTCACAGACCTGGCGGTTTCCTTTGTTCTTGTGTAGATGTATGATGGAGGCATTTTTGAAGTCTTGCGGAAGTGTCTCATGCTGCCATACAATTTGGAAGAGCTCATGAAGTTTTTCAGTCAGTGCTCTGCCACCCCCTTTGTAGATCTCAGCTGGGATTGAGTCTGCACCGGGTGCTTTACCACTGAACAGCAGGCAAAATGCTTTCTGGATCTCCTCAAAGGTTGGTATGGCACTCATCGTCTCGTCGACTGGAACTTGTGGGAGGCGGTTAATAGCTTCATCGTGATGGTGGAAGGACGGTTTAGAACATTGTCAAAATGTTCAACCCATCTCTCAAGGATCTTGTCTTTGTCAGTGATGAGAGTAGACCCATCTGCACTGAGGAGAGGTGGTGATGATCTTGATGTGGTGGGACCATAGATCTCTTTGAGTCCATCATAGAAGTTCTTCATGTCATTCCTGTCAGCATATCCTTGGATTTCATCTGCTTTATTGCTGATCCAGGAGTCTTGCATCTGACGCAGCTTTAGCTGGATGGTGCTACGCTTGTTTCTCAGTGCATCTTTCTTTGTTGTTGATGTTGCGTCATCAAGGTGGGCTTTATAGGCACAGTGCTTGTCTTCCAATAACTGTGTGATCTCTTCACAGTTCTCATCAAACCAGTCCCTGTGTCGCCTGGAAGTAGGGCCAAGGCACTCCATAGGTGTGTTATACACGATCTCACGGAGTGTTACTCATGCTGATTCCACGTTTTCGCTATCCAGCACAATGGGCTCTAGGCGTTCCTCCAAGGCGGCAGCAAGAGACTGCTTGACTGTGTTGTTCTTCATCTTGTTGACATTCAGGCATTTAGGTGCTTTCATGCCTTGTGACCGTCTCCTGGGGTGAACACACAACCTAAGCGTAGAGACGATGAGACGGTGGTCTGTCCAGCATTCTGCTCCACACATGGCCTTTGTGACACAAACATCCTGCCTGTCCCTCTTCCTAGTGATGACATAGTCAATAAAATGCCAGTGCCTAGAGCAGGGATGCATCCATGATGTCCTGTTACATGTAGGGAGGTTGAAAGTCGTGTTTGTGATCAGTAGGTCATGCTCTGCACAAGTCTGGAGGAGCAGTAGGCTGTTGCTGTTGCAGTTGCCAACTCCATGCTTTCCAATCACACCTTCCCACGTGGTACTGTCACAGCCTACTCTCGCATTGAAGTCACCAAGGATGATGAGCTTGTCTGCGTTGGGAACAGAGGCAATAACAGCATTCAAGTCTTCATAAAAATTTGTCCTTGATGTCCTTGGATTTGTCATGGTGGGAGCATAAGCACTGTCAAGGGTAGCAAAATTCTTCCCATGAGATAAGGGGAGTCTCATCGTCATAAGTCTATCATTTATTCTTTGGGGGTCCAGCCAGCTTGCCAACAAGCATTGTTCTTACTGCAAGCCCAAATTTCCCGCCTCACGTCTCTCTTCAGGCCCACGTCACTCCAAAAGAAGGTGTAGCCTGTGCCTTGTTTGCATAGTTCGCCCTCGCCTGCTAGCCTGGTCTCACTAAGGGCAGCAATGTTGATGTTGTATCTGGCGAGTTCACTTGCGATAAGTGCAGTTTGTCTCTGGGGTCTTGTGCTCTCGTTCCTGTCGAGAAGTGTTGGCACATTCCAACTAGCAAGATTCAGACGCTGTATCCTATTCTTTTTTCTGGATTTTTCCACTATGTTTCGACCGCATGAGCAGGGTCCCCACCAGCCGCGGTAAGCTAGCCAGGGTGATGTGGAGCAGGCAATGTTAGGGCACCTTTTCTAGCCCCTTCCTCATGCTAAGGAGGTGAGCAGTGCATTCCTGAAGAGGGCTGTTCAGTCGCTCAGACGGCTGCCGAAACCTACTGCTGCTCCATTCAGTAGGTAGCGACCCTAATAGCCTGAGCTGCCTGTGTGCAGGGTTACAACTACGACTGCCAGTGTACCCACACTTGTTGATTCACCGCTTGCCTGTCGCCACAGGGCTTTTGATGATGGATGAATGATGAGTTGCGCAATGACTTTGTTTTAAGTGAAGAAGAGTTGCGCGATGTCGACCTAATTCTCTCGTCCAAGACCACCTATGTCCAGTGGCAAGAATGACTCAAGATGACTGGTGATGGAAGCGGATGCAGTTGATGGCCAAGTTATTTTTAGTGCCTCAACTTGCCCTGTGCGCTCCATAGCGCAGTGCTGTAACCGCCTTTCTCTCCGTTAAACCATTTAGGTTTCCTCTGTAGTGTCCGCCGGTGTCCAGACTTTGCATACCTGAGGTAGGCAAGCCCTCCTTTCCCAACTGCCATAGTGGCATACAACTAGACATTCTTAAGGCAAGTACAGTCAAGTGGAGCCCATCCCTCTCCTGACAGGTTTTTTGGGTTGGGGTTGGCTCCCCCACATGGAACAGGTAGTACTGGTTTACATGGTTATCAGTAGCAGGAGAAACACCCTGACCTGACACACAACACTTACAGGTTTAGTAGAGGATGGAGCTGTAGCAGAGCCAGTAGCTTGTGCAGCACCAGTGGTGTTGACGGTCATTCCGCTGTCTTGCCTACTGGTTGATCCCCTGGTTGTTGTTGCTGAACTGTCCCGATTGCATTCCGATTTTTTGCTGATCGCAGTTGCTTTTTTATTGTGTAGTCGAAAAACAACTGCCTGTGCTCTTTGATCAGGTTGACCTGGTTATTTTGCCTGAGAACTTGCAAATAACTTAGCAGGCGTTATGTTTAGCTGCTAGCTATTTCCACCATCTTGAATCCTCTGTGTGTGTGTGTGGTGTGTGTGTGTGTGTGTTCTGCGTGTGTGTGCGTGCATCTGTCTGTCTGTCTGTTGTCTGTCTGTCTGTCTTCTGTCTGTCTGTCTCTCTCTCTCTCTCTCTCTCTCTCTCTCTCTTCTCTCTCTCTCTCTCTCTCATTAATTTCTCTAAATATTATGTGGTGAATTAAGTGTTGTGTCATGGTTTTGAAATTTATGCTAGTGGTTAATAGCTAGAACATTTATCAGTAAGAAGTTTTTAGTGTCTTTGTTAAGTTGTGTAATTTTGTGTTTATCATCATTCTAATTTGATGCTACCGTTTTTTCTTGTCATAAATATAGGGCCTTATATGCTTTGGAAACATGTTAGGTTGTGTTTTGATATAACTTTTGACAGACTTTATATATGTTCTCTTGTATGTTATATATTGTTTTATTATTATCATTCTTACTACATACACTGGTAGCAATATCTTAAGATGAGATCATTTGTGTGGGTGTTGTAATAGATACCATTTATCCAGATGATCATATGATTTGAAAATGTACTTTATATCTCTCTCCCCGTCTGTCTGTCTGTCTGTCTGTCTGTCTGTCTCTCTGTCTGTCTTCTCTCTCTCTCTCTCTCTCTCTCTCTCTCTCTCCCTCCCTGCCTCCTCCCTCTCTCTCTCTCCTCTCTCTCTCTCTCTCTCTCTCTTTTCTCTCTCTCTCTCTCTCTCTTTCTTGTTCAAGAGCATTTTACCTCTGGAGTTAACATCAGTGCCAACTCTACTCTCCCCAAAAGCCCTTGGGTTGAGACAATAACCAAGGTCCAGTGTGCGAACGCACGCAGAACGTCTTGCCACATGTTAACATCTGTTCCACGTTTCAGAAGAGTAGGCCATTGTGTGCCGCTGGGAATGGATGACAAAATTTACAAAACTGCATACACACGGGAACTGGATGAACAAAAGCACCTGAGATCTTATTCCATTATCCTCGAAATAGAAGTAAAGAATATAATAAAAGAAAAATTTTTTCACTCTCTCTCTCTCTCTCCTCTCTTCTCTCTCTCTCTCTCTCTCTCTCTCTCTCTCTCTCTCTCTCTCTCTCTCTCTCTCTCTCTCTCTCTCTCTCTCTCTCTCCCTCCCTCCCAAAGACTGGTCAAAAGCCATATAATACCTATTCACAAAAAAGGAGATCTGTAATACAGATAATTACAGAGGAGTCTCATTGTTAAGTATTATTTCAAAATGTTATACAACCATATTAAATGCAAGATTGTATAACTGGTTAGAAGACAACAATGTGATTTCTGAAAGTCAAGCAGGTTTTCGTAGGGGTATTCAACAGTAGATCAAATATTTAATTTATATGCTATCGTCCAGAAATGTATGATGAAGAAACGCAGAAAGTTATATGTAGCATTTGTTGATTTTAAAAAAGCATTTGATTCTGTTCATCATGATAAACTTCTTGAATGCATGAGAAATCAAGGTGTGAATGGAAGATTTTTGGCTTCTTTGAAGGGCAATGTATATTTCTTTAGTCTCGTGTGTACGTGCAAATTGTGAATTTACTGAATATTTTGAGTGCCCTATTGGGGTAAGACAAGGTTGTGTTTTAAGTCCTACTTTATTTTCTGTATTTATAAATCAACTTGCTACTCACATGAATGTGAAAGGAAGACATGGTGTACAAGTTTGCAAGACATTATGGAATTGTTTATATTACTTTTTGCTGATGATGTGGCTTTACTATCTACAACAGTATATGGTTACAAAATCAATTAAATATCCTGCAGAACTGTTGCAATGACATGAAATTAAATGTGAACACTGAGAAAACTAAAGTCATGGTATTCAGAAAAGTAGGGTATTTAGGACGACATGAACAATGGTTTTTGGGGTGGTAAGAAACTAGAAGTAGTGAATAGTTATTGTTATTTGGGATTCCAATTTACTACAATGAGCAGTATGAAAAGAGGTACTGAACATCTAGCATCTAAGGGTAATTAAGCGGTAGTCCAATTGAATAAGGCTTTTCAAAAATACAAGGAAATGACTACCAAAGCATTTTTAAAGATTTTTTATGTTAAAGTTCAACCGATTCTGCTATATGCTTCTGAAGTATGGGGTTTAAACAAATTAGATCATATAGAAAAAGTTCATACTATGGCTTGTAAAAGATTTTTAGGTGTACCAGTTAGAACTCCAAATTCAATGGTCTATGGTGATTTAGGAAGATTTCCTCTTCATGTTAATTTGTGTGTTGCGGTCTTAAGGTATTGGTTTAGATTATTACAAATGAAGAATGAAAGACTGCCACATACAGCTTATCAGATGTTATTAGAATTAGACAAAATGGGTAAAGATTGTTGGGTGTCGAAAATCAGGGAAATTTTACGTAAGACAGGTATTTGCTTTGTTTGGTTGCAGCAGGGTGTTGGTCAGGTCAAAGTGTTTCTAAGACTATTTAAGCAGAGACTGGTTGATCTATACATACAAGAATGGTCTGGCACTATAAGAGACCGTGACAGATATGACAATTACAGATCTTTTAAAATCATTTTTGAAAAAGAAAAGTACGTGTCTGACATGGATACCTACTGTTTTAGAGTTGCCATCTCACAAGCTAGATTTAATGTTCTCCTATTAATGCAAATGTACATCGCTTTAGCAATCTTCCCCAGAAGAAATCTTGTCCATTTTGCAAGTCAGCAAAGGAAGATGAACATCATTTTCTGTTTGTGTGTCCTGCATATTCTGATTTAAGAGCCAAGTTTCTTGGGGGGTTAGCTACAACCCCAATCCACTTGTTATTACAAGTGTCAAATTCCGAACAAATGCATGGTGTCTCAAGGTACATTTTTCACGCAGTGAAAAAAAGAAAGAAAGAATTGGCTGGAATTTAATGCTGGTATTGATGTGTCATCTCAATTTTATTTCAGGGTAAAGATGTGTTCATGGTATTTAACACTGCTTTGAAATGGTTGTGTGTGTGTGTGGGGGGGGGGGGGTGCGTGCGCGCGTGTGTGCGTGTTTTTGTGTGTGTGTATCTGTGAGCAGTGACTGAAACAGCAAACGAGCTTCTTGGCAAACGCCGACCAGTCAAAAAACCATGGGTCACACCTAACATCCTACAACTATGCGACAAGCGTAGAGAGTTGAAGAAAAAGAAAAATGAAACAAAAGAAAGAGCAGAACAATATAGGGCAGTCAACAAAAGAATCAGGAAGTCCATGACGGAGGCAAAAGAGAAATGGATCAGTGAACAGTGCCAAGACATTGAAGAGAACATCAAGAAAAACAATAGCAAGAAAGCATATCAGCTGGTGAAAGACCTGACTAGACTAGCAGAAACAGAGAAAAGGTTTAACAATCCAAGACAAAAATGGGAAGTGTCTCATGACGACCAGGATATTCTGAACAGATGGACAGAATACTGCTCGAACTGTATAACTATAGAACCGCAGGAGATTCCAAAGTCCTAAATGTACCGAAAGCAAAGACACAGACAGTCACCCTATCCTCCGAGAATGAAGTGGAAACAGCAGTCAGATCGCTGAAAAAGGGAAGTCAGCAGGGCTGACAAATTCCAGCTGAGTTGGTCCAAGCTGGAGGGGAAGCCATGATCAGCGCCACTAAGAATCTGCAACAAGATCTGGCAGAAGGAAAATGGCAACACCATGGACGCAGTCGCTATCATCACCCTCCCAAGAAAGGAAATCTACAACAATGCATAATTACCGCACAATCAGCCTCATATGTCACCCAACAAGGTCATGCTGCAGATAATATTGAATAGACTGAAGCCACAAGCAGAGACCATCATTGCTGAGGAACAAGCAGGTTTCAGAGCAGGGCGCAGCACAACAGAACAGATATTCAACCTCAGAATACTATGGTGACGGTACCTTCAACATCAACAAGACCTATACCACGTATTTATCGATTTTAAGAAGGCATTTGACAGGGTGTGGCATGCAGCTTTGTGGGCAACCATGAACTTGTACAGCATCAATGCAAACCTGATCAGAGTCATCAAACAGCTGTACAGCGAGGCACCAGTGCAGTGTACTACAACAACAACATTGGAGAATGGTTTCGAACAACAGTTGGAGTAAGGCAGGGCTGTCTACTCTCACCCACTCTTTTCAACATCTTCCTTGAGAGAATCATGGCTGATGCACTGGAACATCATGAAGGATCAGTCAGCATTGGTGGCAGAACGATCACAAACCTCCGCTTCGCAGATGACATTGATGGAATAGCAGATCAGAAAAAGAGCTTACCAGCTAACAGAACACTTGGATAAGGCCTCCAAAAACATACGGCATGGAAATCAGTGCAGAGAAGACCAAACTGATGACTAATAACACCAACGGCATTAGCACTGATATCAGGGTTAATGACCAGAAGCTGGAAACAGTTCAAAGCTTCAAGTACTGGGAGCCATTGTATCCGACCAGGGATCCAAGCCAGAAGTAGTATGCAGGACTGCACAGACATAAAGCTTTGTCAAAACTAAACACCATCTGGAGAGATAAGAATATCTCACTTATCTCCAAGATCAGACTAATGCGCTCCCTTGTCATATCCATATTTCTGTATGCCTGTGAATCATGGACCCTGACTGCAGATTTGGAGAGAAGAGTACAGGCAGTGGAGATGAGATGCTTTCGGAGACTCCTTGGCATCTCCTACAAGACGACATAAGCAACGAAAGCGTGCATAACAGAATCCAGCAAACCATTGGACCCTATGAGAACCTTCTAACGATCGTGAAAAAGCGTAAACTTAAGTGGTATGGGCATGTCCACAAGATCCCAAGGAATTACAAAGACAGTTTTGCAAGGCACTGTCCAAGGAGGAAGAAGAAGAGGCAGACCAAGAAGAGCTGGGAGGATAACATCAGTGAATGGACAGGCCTAGAACTCAACAAAACCCTGAGAAAGGCAGAACAGAGAGAAGAATGGAGAGGAACTGGTTGCTGAGTCTTTGAGGGTGCCCCCACGGTCGTCAGACTACGGGACAGATAGATAGATAGATAGTATCTGTGTGTGTGTGTGTGTGTGTGTGTGTGTGTGTGTGTGTGTGTGTGTGTGTGTGTGTGTGTGTGTTGTGTGTGTGGTACCTGTGTGTATGTGTGTGTGTGTGTTTGTGTGTATGTGTGTGTGTGTGATTGTATTGGCAAAGCAAGTAATGCTGAAAAGTAGCCTATCATGCCTATTGCTGATGTAAACTTGAAAAGTGATTGAGACTTCATCTTTATGAATGTTAACTTATAGCATAAACAGCGATGTTGAAGGTGATGTGTTTGGATTGTAGCCACCATAGCAATGTTTCTCTTGGTGATGACTGGTGTTGAGGAGGACGATAATGATGACACTCTTAGTCGTATGTAATGTATTGGATGTGTTTTATTACTGGAAAATCGATAGAAAGTTTGTTTTTGTTTTCTAGTTTACTTGTTACCTACCCCTTTGTCCCTTTCACTTGTATTGTGGCCCAAGGCCGAAGTACAATTAAAATGTTCAGAGTTCAGAGTTCTCTCTCTCTCTCTCTCTCTCTCTCTCTCTCTCTCTCTCTCTCTCTCTCTCTCTCTCTCTACTCTCTCTCTCTGTAATTGACCACAAACTGTTATGTTGAAAACTATCATTATATGGCATATGATAACAATCGGAAGTTAATTAGATCATTCCTGCATAATAGACAACAATAATTATATCTCGTACACTACCCGTAAAATATGGCGTACCACAAGGGTCTGTTTTAGGCCGACTTTTATTCTCTATATATGTTAATGACCTTCCCCACTGCATCAAGGAGTGGTGTGGACTTTTTTGCCATTACATTTCAATTCATACTAGTCACACCAGTCAAAAGATTATCTACCTCATTACAAAGTAGCACTGATTCTCTAAGCAAATTGTGCAGTTATAACCACATGTCACTTAACCTTCAAAAAACCAAAGTCATGTTATTACAACAAGATAAAAGAGACAAAACATGACAACTAGACTTCCACCAATATTCATAAATACCGAAACTTTTGAGGAGGTTGAAACGTAAACTTCTAGGTATTGTGATTGACAACAATCTGTCATGGATGGCACACATAAATGAATTGTGCAAAACAGTCTCCAAACATGTATATCAACTATGCAAAATCAAACACTTTATCAGCACACGTGCCAGAAAACTATTTCTACATGCTTACATTTTATCCTCAATCAACTATGCTCTATCATTTTTGACACAGCCAGTGCCAATATTCTAAAACATCTCCTCTTTTTCACCAAGAATTCCAGTCACTCCTCGACCACTACAGCCTCTCTCCCACTAAACTTATAATTCTTGGTGACTTCAACTTCCATTTCGACAACCAGTCTTCTCCAGATGTCAAACGTCTTTCTCTTTCTCTGTCCAACCATTCTCTCTCTCAACTGGTAAACGAAGCAACGCACAGATCTGGTCATATTTTAGACTGGCAGATTACAAATTTGCTTCATTCAATCTTGTCACAATTGTTTCTGTCACCCACGAACTGCATTTGATCATTCCGCCATTCTTTTTCCATCTCAACATCACAAAACCTGTCAGAAAGAAGAAATATGTTACTCGTCGCAATCTTAAGGCCTTAGACATTCATACCTTCTCTTCCCAAGCTTCCGAACGTTTTTCACAAACCTCTGACCACACTGACCTCTCTGATCACTATAATAATTCTCCGCCAACTGCTTGATGAGCATGCACCTCCTACTGATCATCTCCTCCCTGACAGCCCCTGGGCGTCATGGTAAAACCCAAGACATTTTGATAGCGAAGCGCAAACCCCGGCAACTAGAAGGGCAGTGGCGGAAGTCAAAAACCGAAATCAACAAACAGTTTTTCAGAAAACAAATAAACAAAGTCAAACTCTTAAACCCCATTCCGCAAAGACAGACTACTACTCTTCCCAAATTCTCTGTG
>CM054156.1:43518673-43525047 GCA_028751875.1 Rapana venosa
CTCTCAATACCACTTACAAACGAGCACTCAAAGCAGTTCTCTTAAAATCTTCTATTTTAACCACAGCAGACTATGCAAAACTTGAGATTCTTTTGTTTAAAGATAGGTTTACCATGAATAAAGGAATATTCATGCATAAAGTTATGATGGGTCAAGCTCGACTAACACTCCAATCTAAATTCCAATTGACTTCCAGATATCCTATCAAAAATCAATTACCAATACCTAGAATTGACCTCTATAAATCAAGCCTCATATACTCAGGTAGCATACTCTGGAAATCGCTACCAACATAGGTGAAAACATCCCAAAGTAAAGAAGCTTTCAAGAAAGCTATCTATACCCACCTCAAAAGTACTAGCTGATATGCTAACACAACAGTTCTCTTGCCACATGTACGCCAGTAAATTTTTGTTCAAGGAATCGTCACAGCATGCACCTTGATCATATAATCAATGAACTAACCATTGTGTTATGGCTTTTGAAATGGATATTATTGGTTTTTTAACTTTTAAAAACTTATCAGTAAAGAATTATTTAAGTAACTATGTTAAGTTGTGTATTTTGTGTTTATTACTACTAATATCACGCTATGGTTTTTTTCTTTTTCATAAATAAAGACCCATTACGTTAGACTGTTTTGAAATCAGTTTCTTTTTAAAAAGAGCCTTCTACGTTAACTGTTTTGATGAAATTTTGATGACTTTATATATGTCCCTTGTATTTATATTTTGTTTTATTGATATCAATTCTATTATATACTAATGTTCAATATTTAATGATGAGATTGTTTTGTAGGGTTGTCAAAGTAACATATTATCCGGATAGTCTAAAATTCAAAAATATACTCTCTGCTCTGCTTATCTGTCTGTCGTTCACCCCCCCCCCCCCCCCTCCTCTCCTTCCCCTCCATTCTTTTTTAAAGATTCGTTGTTATGAAATTTGAAATTCATTGACTGTTTTTTGTTTTTAACTGCAATGTTTATTTCTATATACAAATTATGCATTTTATCAGTTGGAATTGTTTAAAATTTTTTTGTTCAATTGTTGGACATATTTTGTATGCGGTGTTCTTTTCGACACATCTTAGCTTTTTTATTTATGATAGCTTATTCTTCAGTGGGGAGATTTTTGTGTGGGTGTTTTTGTACATGCCATTTATCTCGGTGATCCAACCAACCCGGAATTACTTTTCCCCTCTCTCTCTCTCTCTTCTCTTCTTCTCCTATCTCTCTCTCTCTCTTTTCTCTCTCTCTCTCTTTTCTCTCTCTCTCTGGTATCCCTCTCTCTTTGGTATCCCCCCTTATATATGAAATGTATTATTTTTATATAAATGTTTGGTTTATACATTTTATTGTGATTTACTTTATCATCGTCCAAAAAGCATAGAATATTGCTATCCATCTTCAATCAATAGACCATGCCTCTTGGATATGTACTGAGTGAGTTTAAATTGATTTGCCTATCTTCGAATTGTTGTTCGAATCTCTTGCTGTTGTTGGTGAGGCTCTTAAAAACTGATATATATCAGGCTCCTTGATATTTTGTAACTTACCTTGATATCTTTAATGATAGTATATATATTTTTTTTTGTTAAAGGGTTTTGGTGAGGATGATTTAACAGAATTTGATATCTGGTTTATTTTTATGTTGATGTAACCTGGAATGCTCTCTCTCTCTCTCTCTCTCCTTCTCTCTCTCTCTCTCCTCTCTCTCTCTCTCTTTTCTTTCTCTCTCTCTCTCTCTTTTCCTCTCTCTCTCTCTTCTCTCTCTCTCTCTCTCTCTCTCTCTCTCTTCTGTCATTGTCCCTCCCCTTTCGGTATTCCTCTTATAATATATGAAATGTATTATTTTATATAAATGTTTGGTTTATACATTTCATAGTGCTTTATTTTATAGTCGTCAAAAATGCATACAATATTGTTTTCCTTCTTCAATGAATATACCATGACTTGTGGAAATGTATTGAGTGAGTTTCAACTAATTTTCTTAATTTCCAAATTTTGTATTGATGCTGTTGTTGGTGGGGCTGGTAAAACTGCTTTATATCAGGGTCTTTGGCATTTTGTAACTTAACTTGATATGTTTGTTGAAAGCATGCTTTAAAAAGGTTTTAGTGAGGGTGGTTTGTCAGAATTTGATATGTGGTTTATTTTGATGTTGATGTAACCTGAAAATGCTCTCTCTCTCACTTCTTGCTGTCTCCCCTCTATTTCACTTTATCCATATTACTTAATTATAATCAGTGAATCAGTTTTCATGTTAATGTTTAATTCATTTGAGAATTATGTGTTTATTAGGGCATATCTATTTTCTCATAAAAGCATAGTCTATGTTTCTCTTGATATTAACGTTCAGATCAGTTAGTGATTATGTATGTTAAATATACACTTATCTTTTAAATCCTGTTGTTGTTGTTGTAGTAAAGTTTTTTCCTTGTTTTGTTGATAGTCCTTAATCAAGGCAAGAGCCGGATAAAAAAAAAGTATGCTATGCTTATTCTGCTACCCTTGAAAAAATAAAGATTCATTCTTTCTCCATTCTTTGTAAAGCACTTTATCTGCTATGAATGCATTAGATCCGTTATTAAATTTTGAAAAAAAGTGTAACTATTACTGTTCTAATTCATGCAATTTTTATTTTCGAGATACATGTATATATTCTACACAGTTTGGATATATGTTACATTTGTTTTGGTCTTAATTGTTTTGACATATTTTTGTATGGAGATGTTCTTTTGCAGGCTATATGTTGGTTTGCTATTAATAGCTGTATCTTAAGGAGAGAGAAGTTTGTGTGGGTGTTTTGTTACATGTCATTTATCTAGATGATCATACAACCTGGAGATGTACTCTCTCTCTCTCTCTCTCTCTCTCTCTCTCTCTCTCTCTCTCTCTCTCTCTCTCTCTCTCTCTCTCTCTCTCTCTCTCTGGTATTCCTCTTATATATTAAATTATTATTTTAATAAATGTTTGATTTATACATTATATAGTGCTTTATTTTATAGTCGTCCAAAATGCACACAGTATTGTTCTCCTTCTTCAGTCAATATACCATGCCTGGTGGAAATTTACTTAGTGAGTGTTAACTGATTTACCTAACTTCTACTTGTTGTATTGATGCTGTTGTTGGCGGGGGTTGTTAAAACTGTTTTATATCAGGCGCTTTGGCATTTTGTAACTTAACTTGATATGTTTATTGATAGTATTGTTTTAGAAAAAAGTTTTAGTGAGGCGTTTCCTCAGAATTTGATATGTGTTTTTTTTATGTTGATATAACCTGGGGACGGGATAGCTCAGTGGTCGGAGCACTTGCTTTCCCCCAGCCAAGTTAAGCAGCGTCGAGCGTGGTTACTAGTTGGATGGGTGACGTTTGCGCGCCTTGGCTTCAGTACAGTTCCCCCAGTTCACCCAGCTGTAAAAGGGTACCTGCCCTCTTTAGGGTCAGGGAAGATAAAGCAGCGAGGGAGAGGATATGGGCGCTCAATATGCTGGCTCTAGAGAAGTGAGGTCTCTGACGCCTCGCTCCCCTGCGACCTTATAGGTTATGGGACTCCTTTACCTCCTTTTTTACCTATAACCTGAAAATGCTCTCTCTCTCTCTCTCTCTCTCTCTCTCTCTCTCTCTCTCTCTCTCTCTCTCTCTCTCTCTCTCACACACACACACACACACACACACACACACACACACACATGCAAGCACGCACACTCACACACACCACACACACACACACACACACACACACACACACACACACACACACACACACACACACACACACACACACACACACACACACAACTTGAGAGAGCATATAAACGTTCTCTTAAGTTAATTCTTCTTAGAACTACTTCCTTGGAAACAAATAGCTACAAAGAGTTGAACATTCTTCCTTTCAGTTTGCATTGTCTCTTTAATAGAGGCATATTTATGTATAAGATTATGAATAAACTAGCTCCACATTATCTTTGTCAAAGGTTCCCTTTTAAAACTGTTCATAAGAAAAGTTTGTCATTGCTGAAGTGTATAACCTTTATGTGTGTACTTGTGTGTGCCTGCATGCATGCATGCATGCGTGTGTGTGTGTGTGTGTGTGTGTGTGTGTGTGTGTGTGTGTGTGTGTGTGTGTGTGTGTGCGTGTGTGCGTGTGTGTGTGTGTGTGTGTGTGTGTGTGTGTGTGTGTGTGTGTGTACATTTGAATTTGTAAAAACCTATTAATTGTAGCTGGCTGGATGTGAATGAGTGGTATGAACGAAAGCGCTTTGATTTGGGTTTATTTTCAAGATATGGCGCTATATAAATTCCATGTATTGTTATTATTATTATTATTATTATTGTTATTATTATTATTATTATTATTATTATTAAAAGTAGCGTTATTACTCCTCGTCCAAGAACCGATCTCTTTTTGTCATCACTTGTTTATTCTGGTAGCAAATTGTGGAAGAAATCCCAGTTTTTATAAAAAGAAAAAAGTAGCTTATCATTTTTCAAAAAAGCCTACCATACACACTTTTTTATAATTTGATGGGTGAGCGTGCTTGTTAAACTGTGGGTCTTCAATTTTACGTATGTTTACTTGAAAGTGATATTAGACGATGGAGGCGGGAAGGGGGGGGGGGCAGCATAATGAGATAAGGGCTTTAAGTAGAAGAGATACATGTTGGTATGAATGCACATTAAAAGACTATTCCAAACTATATAAATAGTATGTCAAAAAAACATGGTAAAGAAATACAAAAATTAACAAAAACCCAGAACAATTGAAAAATACTCTAAAGCTGGAAAACAAACAATTGTGATCTACTTGTAACAGCAGCTGTGAAACAAGCAAAATGTAGATTCCAACTACCATACTTTACAAAAAGAGAATACTGGGGGTTGCAACAGAGACAAGGCTATCTCCCATAATAACCCTGGATTGGTTAAAACTTCCTGCAGAGACTTATTTTGAAATGATGGTAAAAACATTTGTAAACCTTGACATTGATACAGAACATGAACATTGGAAACTGTTTCACGGAATATCCATTGTATATTTTTGGCACATTTTTCTCGAAAGGCATTTAATTTCAATCTGTAGATTAGAGAAACAATTTTTCTAGTACGGGATTTTCGAAAGCCGTACTGAGTACAAAGAATGTTCTCAATATCCAGAACTGGACAAGTATGCTGGGGATAACCAGCCTCTTCCTGTTTCTTTTTCACATGTTTCCAGCAAACATTTTGAAGCAAAGCATAACCTTCATGAAGAGAAAGAGGAATATCTAAAACAGTTGAATAGCTATCATGTTTTGCTGCTTTTTTGGCAGCTTTGTCAACCTTTTCATTAAAATGAATACCACAATGAGATGGAACCCAGCAGAAAGTAACATTCGAACCCCTCAGAATTAAAAAATGTACCAACAAATTAAGTTCAGTAATAAGATTCTACCTATCAGTCGATGACGAGTTACTGAGAGACTGTAATGCAGATTTAGAATCAACACAGAACAAAATCTGCAAAACAGTATTGGGGAAATCAAGCAGAAAGTACAAAGCCATCAAAATAGCAGTAAGTTCAGCAGTAAAGATGGAATGATTTTTGCAGATGTGATAGGACTTTTCAACCTTTAAAGCTGAAATGATGAATGCTGCCCCTGCTTCTTTGTTTTAAGAAGGGATCCGTCAGTGTATATCTTAAGATGAGAATGATATGTATCTTGTAGGTGCACTTTTATATAAGAGCCAAGAATAAGCCCATTTTCTTCTTTTTTTAAAGAGAGATGGTAGATATCAAAATCTGCTTTCTGAAGTTCCCATTTTGGACAAGGTGTTAAAAGAGGTGTGGATTTTTGCCATTCTTTAGGATTGATACTTGACTCTTTGAAGGTATCGGAAGTGTAAGTACTAATAGTACCAAGAGAAGAGATGTTAAACTCTGTGTGTGTGTGTGTGTGTGTGTGTGTGTGTGTGTGTGTGTGTGTGTGTGTGTGTGTGTGTGTGTGTGTGTGTGTGTGCTTCTTGATGCTCCATGGCTTGCTTTCTTCCTGTTTCAAATAATGTTCATTGCTTTGTTTTGCCCGTACAAATGCATCGCTATATTTTGATGATTATGACATGAGTCTATTATATTGTATGTGAGTAAATGTACATGTGTCTTGATTTATATTCATGATGATTTGTGTGTGTATGCACGCACGCGCGCATGTGCGTGCGTGTCTGTGCATAATAATATAATAAAATTAATGGAATTTATATTGCGCTATATCTTGCAGAGACAAATCAAAGCGCTTGCACTCAACTCATTCTTACACAGTCATACAACCAGTAACAATTAATAGTTCCATCAAGTCCAAATGTGCACGACGCACGCACGCACGCACGCACGCACG
>CM054156.1:43525547-43548047 GCA_028751875.1 Rapana venosa
AAATTTATATCCCTTTTATTTTTGTATGAAAATCAAAGTTTGCTAGGAGAAATGCAGATGGAGCAGTCTATTAATGGGCTGGGAGTGCTGTGACCTGGGTATATGGGCATGTCCCGCCCTACGGCAAAGCTAAAGGCAAGAACGAAATAAGGTAACAGGACACATCATACAAGATTTTCCCAATCTTATGCCATTATAAAATGAATTTACAAAATGTTTCTGGTTCAAGTTTTGTAAAAGAAAAGAGGAAAAAATGCTTTTACAAATATTAAAAAACAAAATGGTAAAGATACCCCCATAGCCTATGGGGTCGTTGGGAGCGAGGTGTCAGAGAACTCAAGCTTCTCTAAGGGCCAGCATCTTAAAGGCCGCGCCCATCCCCTCTCCCTCGCTGCTTTACCTTCCCTGCCCCTAAAGAGGGCAGGCACCCTTTTACAACTGGGTGAACTGGTGGGACTGTACGGAAGCGAGACGCACGAACGGTCGTCCTTCCCCACGCTCAACGCTGTTTAACCTAAACTCGGGGGAGAGCGAGTGCTCTGACCACTGAGCTATCTGGCTTTTTCTAACGAAATGTTGGTAACAAAAAGGTCCCGCGGACTGTTTGCTATTATAAAAATTTTACTGGGGTTTTTTTGTGGCATTGCTTAAATGCTTTACCTTTTCCTTTATCCTTTCCAAAAAAAATTTCGGCGGGTGTTTTTGGTTTTTACTATTAAATTTTTAAATCCGCAAACAAAACAAACTAAAAAAACCCCACACCCTAATACAAATCCTTTTTCTTCTTTTTGCTCCCACCACCCCCCTCCACCACCCCCACCCCACCAACTCCACCCCCCCATCTCTCTCTCCCTCTCCCCCTCTCTCTCCCTCTCCGCCCTCTGCTCTCTTTCACTCTCCTCTTCTCTCTCTTCCCCCCTCTCCGCCTCACTCTCTCCTTTCGCCCTCTCTCTCTCCCCCTCTCCCCTTTTCTTCCCCTTTTTCCCCTTCCCGCCTTTTCCTCTCTCTCTCCTCCCTCTCTCTCTCTCTCCCTCCCTTCTCCTCTCTCCTCTCTCTCTTCTCCCTCTCCTCCTCTCTCTTCTCTCTCTCTTTCCTTCTGAGGGGGAGGGGATAGCCGGTTGGTTAGAGAGTTGCGCATCGCGCTGTGATCTGCTGAACCGGGTTCGAGTTTCCTTCAATCGGAAATTTTCCCCCCTGGAGCTAACATCAGTGCCAACTCCACTCCCAAAAAAATTTTTACGGAGGGCTATAAAATGAAGTCCCTGGCAAAAGAAAGAGAAATCTTACTAAAAAAACCCCACCCCCCCCCACAACCCGAAAAGAAAGAAACAATTTGGAGCACTGTGGTTTTACAACCATTTTATTTCCGGCCTTTGTGTCCACTGTAGGGGCCAAGTTTAGGGTTGGGGTTACCAAAGTAAGTGCGGTTATTAAAACAAGCTTGAATTTTGCTGTCCTGGGGTCGAAATTGGGACCACAATGGTCTTGCAAACGGGTGGTGTGTGACACAAACTTTAAAACCCCAAAAGATGGGCTTTAAAAATTCCCTTTCCTGTGAAAGGTAAGGTGGCCTACTTCGGGGGCCGCAAATTTTCTCCAGGTTACCTTTTTTTTTCCTCCCCGCCGAAAACTTTGATAAAGCTAAAACCGGGTGCGGGGTGGAAGGCCGCAAAACACCCCACACGTAAAACCCTTTTCCCCCTTTTCCAAAAGTGTCGCCTTTGGTGGGGGTGGGGGGTACTATCTTAAAAAAAACCCGCATGCACCGGGGGCTGGATTTTTTGTTTTGGAAAAAAGCACTCGGTTAGTACTTTTCCATTATGGCAAAAGTGAGTGAATTTCAAGGGAATCATTTTTGAGAAGTTGTTTAACAATTTGCTTTCGTCAGAAATCGGGACATTTTGGAAACAAGGCCACCGTTTTAAAAAAAAAGAATCCAAAAAAAAACGAGTCAAAAAAATAGTACCGCCTCCTTTGTTTTTCTTTCAGGCTCTAAATGGGTTTTTCCTACCCCACCCTCCAAACACCCCTTTTCCCTTTCCCTTCCCCTCCTTTCCACCCCGGGTACCTCCCCCCACCCACAAAAAAACCCGCACCATTAAACACGCACGCAGCGCGCCCCCCCGCAAACACACACACGCAAGCGGCCCCCAACCGAAAAAGCACGAGCATGCGCGCAACACACACGAGACGACGCACACAAAAATACAACCCAAACGCCCCCGCACGCACCAACCACACAAATCCACGCGCGCACACACACCCCCACACCCCCACGCCACATACACACGAAACGCACGCAGCATGGCCCACAACACCACACGGGAAAGCACCACACACTAAAAACCACGCCCCCAACGCAACCCCAGCGCACAACAAAAATAAAAACAAACAAAAACCAAAAAACAGACAGGAGACAACAGGCAAAAAAACAAAGACAGCGACAGAAGAGACAGGAAGGGGGACAGACAGAAAGTATGGAAGGGTTTTATCCCCGGGTAAAATTAAACACTCAAGATTTGCTAACATGCCACTAAACTTTACCAATTTTGTGTCACCCAAAAGAAAAAAAATTTTTTCTCAAAATTTTTTTTTTTTGCAAGAACAGTCCCGGGTGATTATTCTGACAGGTCCTTTGTAAAGTCATTTCTGGGTTTTTTTTTTTAAAAACCCCGGGCCCAAAAATGATCGACTTTAAATTGTCTTTTTTTCCAAATTTTCGATTTTTTTTAGGTCTCCGACACGGTTTCCCCCCGGTCATAAATTTTGGAAATATTTCCTATTTTTTTATTATAAAAAAAATTCCCCAGAGGGTTGGGGGAAGGGGGGGGGGGGATTTTAAAAAGCATCCCCCCTTCTGGAAATTCTGGCAAAGAATTTCCCCCTTTTCATCCCTTTATTGTTTCTGCCTTGTTCCTTTTCTTATGTCATCCCCTTTATATTTTTCCCCCCCTGGGCCCTTCTCCCTTTTTTTCCCAGAAAAAAAGGGTTTTAAAAAAAACGTTCTTTCCATGAGAGGGGGTTTTGCTGGGCCCCCAATTTTACGGCGCTTGACGGCAGCGCAAGCTTTTTCTATATGCAGACGTATTTTCTTCCGAGCTTTGGGGAAAGAAAAAAAGATTTCGAGGATAGATTTTATGAAGGATTTTCCTAAATTTTGGGTTTTTATTTTGTGAGAAAGCAAAAATATTTGCTAGTCCGCAAGACTATGAAACACAAAGTTCTTTGAGAAATAACTGATAACATGGATTCATTAAGAAAAATCCAATCCTATGCAAACTGTCCTCTTCCTCGATGACCGTTTACCTGAAGTCGGAACTGGTCACTTCAGGCCGTTGCGCTGCTTGGTACATTGGTCTCGGCACCAGAACCCCTGAAAACCTCCACCGCATCAACAACAACCAACCTTAGCAATCCCCACAGTTTACATCACAAACAAAGCAATTCAGTCTTAACTTAAAAATAGATCAAGCTAGATCTAACACATCCTCCCGCCCCCCATAACAACAACAACACCAACACAACACCAACACATAAAACCCGCGCATTTGAGGACGTTTCACGATTCCTAAAGAGGGGGGGGGGAGGGGGGGTGGGGGGGGGGGGGGGGGGGTGGGGGGGAGGGGGGGGGAGGGATCGGAATAACCTAGTGGTTAGAACATTGCGCTCGCAATCTGATGACCCGAGTTCGAATCCCGTTCAAGGGGATATTTTCCCCTGGAGTTACTCAGTGCAGACTCCACTCTCCCAAGAAATCCTTCCAACGAGACTATAAGACGAGGCCCGTGTGATGACGCACGCAGAGTATGTTGCGCACACGTTAAATTGTGTTCCGCTTTTCGAAAGAGTAGGCCATTGTGTGCCTGTGGGAGTAGATGACAAAACTTACAAAACTACATACACACGGGGAACTGTATGTAAAAAGCATGCGAGCGCTTATTCCATATCCCTCGATATAGTAATAAATAAATAAATTAATAAAACAATGAACTTGAATCAGAAATGCACGTACATAATATTCCCTAGTCATTTTCCGCTACATTTTTGACAGATCTTACAACTAATTCGTATAATTAAGAATTAAGGTAAGTTCAGAGTCTGCCAGATTTAAAGTAAAGACTTAAATCAAATCAGGAGTGGGATAGCTTAGTGGTTAGAGCGTTGAGCTCGTGATCTGATGGCCCCGGGTTCGCGCCACTACAGAGATGCCTGTTTGTGGGGATTTTTGACCTCGGCATCAGTACCGATGCCACTTCCCCGAAAGTCCATCGAATGAGGCTATAAACTAACTCCACTCCCCCGAAAGTCCATTGAATGAGACTATAAACCAACTCCACTCCCCCAAAAGTCCATCGAATGAGACTATAAACCAACTCCACTCCCCCGAAAGTCCATCGAATGAGACTATAAACCAACTCCACTCTCCAGAAAGTCCATCGAATGAGACTATAAACCAACTCCACTCCCCCGAAAGTCCATCGAATGAGACTATAAACCAACTCCACTCCCTCGAAAGTCCATCGAATGAGACTATAAAAAAAAAAAAAAAAAAAAAAAAAAAAAAAAAAAAAAAAAAATAAACCAACTCCACTCTCCCGAAAGTCCATCGAATGAGACTATAAACCAACTCCACTCTCCCGAAAGTCCATCGAATGAGACTATAAACCAACTCCACTCCCTCGAAAGTCCTTCGGAAGAGACTATAAACCAACTCCACTCCCCCGAAAGTCCTTCGGAAGAGACTATAAACCAACTCCACTCCCGAAAGTCCTTTGGAAGAGACTATAAACCAACTGCACTCCCGCGAAAGTCCTTTGGGAGAGACTATAAACCAACTCCACTTCCCCGAAAGTCCTTCGGAAGAGATTATAAACCAACTCTCCCCCCACCCGAAAGTCCTTTGGAAGAGACTATAAACCAACTCTCCTTCCCCCCCACCCCAAAAGTCCTTCAGATGAGACTAAAACACACACTCCACGTCCCCCCACCCTCCCCCCCCCACCCCCCCCCACTTTCGATGAGACGATAAACGAGTTCCCGTGTGCAAACCCATGCAAAAACATTTTCCGGAAATATTAAACTCCGTTCCATCTTTCGTAAGAGTAGGCCCATCTCGTGCCGGTAGGAACGATGACAAGATTTAAAATACCCCATTTTTCCCGCTCGAAACTGATTGTTTATAGACGATCATCCCGAAGTCGGAATGTGGCCTACCTAGTGGCACCACGTCCTAGAAGTGCGCCGCGAAAAAAAGACGGATAAAACGTGCCCCACCACTTTATTTCCTATCGCAAGCGCATAGGTTGCCACGACTAGACGCTCGTACGGAAATGGAAAGTACGGACATACCAACCCCACACGTCTTCAGCTGAAGATGGCCCGCCCTTGCTATCGAGCGTTCCGTTCTTGCCCGCCCGGAGGAGAGGGTGAGGGGGAGAGAGACAGCGACAGTGCACAGCAAGCCAGTCTGCTGTACACACCTTTGCATCTTGATTATAAAGGTATCTGTATTGATGTTGTCGTGCGTGTGTGTAGATTTTGTGGTTTGTATGCGTGCGTTTTGCGTGTTTGTGCATGTGTGCGAGTGTGGTGAGTGTGCGCCACGCTGTGGTTAGTTTGTCTGTGTGTTGTGAGGGAGTCTCTTTTCTAGCTCGGTTTATGGATGCACTCCCCAAATCTCCGAAAAAAATGCTGGTCTTTTCTGTCTATCTTCTCCACCACCACAACAACATCAACAAAGTCCCTCCTGCCTGCCTGATCAGGCGCCATATTTTTTTGCAAAGACGTGGGGAGACGTGCGGACCAATATAATCACCCCTTCCGACCTCGCCGCTTATACGTTCGCGGCGCACGGCTGTCGTACGGACCACTATATTTCTAGCCTTATGGTAGGTGAAATAAAGAAAACATCTTATCAAGAAAAACATGACACGAATGTTGTGAACAACATAAAGGCTTCTGCAGCAAAGACATTTTGATTATTTCTATCAGCTTCAACATATTGCAGTACATATTGCGCACACGTTAAATCCTGTTCCGCTTTTCGTAAGAGTAGGCCATTGTATGCCAGTGGGCGGTGGGAACAGATGACAAAATTTACAAAATCGCATACACATGGTGAGTAGATGTAAAAAAGCTCATGATTGCTTATGCCATTATCAACGAAATAAAATAAAAATGTTTGGATTCAGTTTGTATTGATCAGGGAAACAAAAAATCACCTCACCTGGGATTTGCCTTGGGTTTGATTTTTTTGTGCCGTTTTATATTAGATAGGGGGGCGGGGCAGGTTAAGGAAATGGTTTAAGAACTATTCAAACTGACATTGGGGAAGAGGGATGGAGGGGGTAGGGGAAGAGAGCTAGTGGTTAAAACGCGTGATCTAAGGGCCATGTCTTTCGGATCAAAAGTCCTTGGGATGAGACAATAAACCGAGGTCACGTGTGTGAAGACACGCAGGACATCTTGCGCACACGTTAAAACCCGTTCCCCTTTTCGGAAGAGTAGGTCCTTGTGTACCGATGGGAACGGATGACAAAATTGACAAAACTGCATACACATGGGGACTGGATGTAAGAAAAAAATCACACGAGTGATCATGCCATTATCCTCGAAATCAAATAGTGAAAGGGTGGAATTTTAAAATAAATCTTTTGTGACAAATTAAGTGACTCACTATAAAAATATATATTTTTTTTAAAAATCATAAAGATGCAGACTTGCAAATGCTTTGCACTCATTTCATCTGCATACAGCATTACGACAACACTAAACTATTCAGCATGCATCTACAGCAGTACAGTAGCACCAAGACATTTACAAACCCAAACTAAAACTTGAGAACATGGTGTGGGGGCAGGATGGCCTAGTGGTTAAAACTTTGCGCTCCTGATCTGAACGTCCCGGGATCGAGCCGCCGCCGCCTCACCCCTTCAAGGGAATGTTTTCTCCGGAGTTAACATCAGTACAGACTCCACTGGCCTGAAAGTCCTTCCCATGAGACTATGAACCGAAGTCCGATGTGCGAACAAACTTAAAACATCTTAGGCACACATTACAACCCAAGAAGAGTAGGATTTTTGCGTGTGGAAAGGAGCAGATAAGATATGAACAAAAATTAAAGGCAAAGGCACTGAAATGTTTAGACAATGTCCTCTGAAGTCAAAATGCAGCTACCTTAAAGGTTGGTGAGGGGGTGGGAAGGGGGGTGGGGAGGGAAAGAGGTGGCATACACAAAAATATCACCATCTGAAAGAGACAACCTTGAAGCTGGAACAGAGGAACTGAACAAAAAATGTGTGTGTGTGTGTGTGTGTGTGTGTGTGTGTTGTGTGTGTGTGTGTGTGTGTGTGTGTGTGTGTGTGTTGTGTGTGTGTGTGTGTGTGTGTGTGTGTGTGTGTGTGTGTACTTACATTTGCGAGTTGTGGATACTGCTCCCGTGACAATGTTGTACTTGATACTGCTCCAACGATGTTGCTCTTGATACTGCTCCGATGATGTTCTTGATACTGCTCCCATGACGTTATTGATGCTGCTCCGACGACGATGTTGCTCTTGATGCTGCTCCGGCGACGATGCTCCCACCCTGTTGCGCTTGATGCTGCTCTGACGACGATGCTCCGATGACGTTGCGCTTGATGTTGCTCGACGACGATGTTGCACTTGATGCTGCTCTGACAATGTTGGGCTTGATGCTGCTCCGACGATGTTGCGTTTGATGCTGCTCCGACGACGATGCTCCGACGATGTTGCGCTTGATGCTGCTCTGGCGACGATGTTGCACTTGATACTGCTCCGACGACTATGTTGCGCTTGATACTGCTCCGACGACGATGTTGCGCTTAATGCTGATCCGACGATGTTGCGCTTGATACTGCTTCGGCCACGATGTTGCGACGATGTTGCTCTTGATGCTGCTGCGGCGTGATGTTTCGCTGCTCCCACGACAATGTTGCACTTGATGCTGCTCCGATGGTGTTGCAAGATGTTGCGACGATGTTGCGCTTGATGCTGCTCCGATGACGATTCTCCGACAATGTTGCGCTTGATGCTGCTCCGACGACGATGTTGCGTTGATGCTGCTCCTACGACGATGCTCCGACGGTGTTGCGCTTGATGCTGCTCCGACAACGATGTTGCGCTTGATGCTGCTCCGACGATGTTGCGCTTGATGCTGCTCCGCGATTTTTGCGCTTGTTTGCTGCTCCGAAATGATTTCCGACATGCGGGCCTTGGTGCTTACCGACATTTTGGGCGCTTGATACTGCTCCAAACAAAGGGACTCCGACAAATTTTCGCTTAAATCTGCCCCCAACGATTTTTGCGCTTGATACGCTCCAAACATGATTCTCCGACATGTTCGCTTGGTGCTGCTTCAAAGATGTTGTGCTTGATACGCCCGACGACAATGCTCCGACAAGTACTAAATACGGGTCAACGATGTTCCCCCTTTGATCCCCCCCTCCGACGATGCGCTCCGACGAGTTGTGCTTGATGCTGTTTCGATGTTTTTCGTTTTAAGCTGCTCCAAACTTTTTGGGCGCTTGATGCTGCTCCGACGATGTTGCGCTTATTTTGCTCCGACGACGATTTGCGTTTTATGCTGCTTCACATGTTCCCGCTTGAGCGTTTACCCCGACGACGATCTCCGACGATGTTGCGCTTGAGCGTTTTCCAAACGATTTTTGCGCTTGGTGCGCCCGACGATGTTCGTTTTGGTGCTGCTCCGACGATGTTCGTTTGGTGCGGCTCCACATTTTGTGTTTGGGACCTGCCCGACATTTTTGGGGTTTTAATGCGCTCCGACATTTTTTCGCTTGTTTGCTTTTCCGACGACTATATTGCGCTTAAAGTTTCCCGACGACGACCCTCCGACGATGAAATTCCCAAATGCCCTCCGCAGGGTTTTTGCTCTCGATACTGCTTGGGCCACCATTTTTGCGACGATTTTGCGTTTTATACTGTTTTCGATGACGTTTTTTTCTTGAAAATTTTTCCGATACGTTTTTTTATACGCTCCAAAGACGTTTTTGATACTGCCCGACGACGAGTTGCTTTTGATACTGTTTCCGACGATGTTGCATTTGATACCGTTTTTGGGCCCACGATGTTGCGACAAAACTCCCCTTGATGCTCCCCCCGGCGCAATTTTTTCGCTGCTCCCGACGACGATTTTTCGCTTAAAGGGCGCCCGATGGTTTTGCAAGATGTTGAAACCGATTTTGCGCTTAAATGCTGCTCCACGACAATCATTTTTCTTATGCTGCTCCGGGACGATTTGAAACTTGATCTGCTCCGACGAGATTTTTGCGCTTGAGCTGCTCCGACGAATTTTTGGGCTCTTGGTGCTGCCCCGATGCGTCCGGCCTTGATAGTTTGCAACCGGCGCGAGTTTCCCCCCCTCCTCGGAAGACAAAAATTGGGCTTGATGACGGGCCCCCGATGGCTTTGAAGATGGGGGCATTTTGTCTTGAGCTGCCCGGGCCAACCCTGTAGCTTTCTTGTTTGCTGAAACCGGGCCCCGATGTTGCCTTGAGGGTGCCCCGGGCGTTTTGCGCTCCGACGAGTTTGGCCCCTTGGGTGTTTGCCCGCGAGTGCCCCAATTTTTGGGGCTTGATCTCCCGCCAAACGATGTTGCGCTTGTTGCGTTTCCACGATTTTGCGCTTTTTTCTGTTTCCAAACGGCCGGTGCTCCGACGATTTGGGGCTTAAAATGCTCCGACAAACGATGCTCCAACGATGTTGCGCTTGAGGCTGCTCCAATGTTGGGGCCTTGAATGCCCCCAAACGATGTTCCCCGGGCCTTGGTGCTGCTTCGACGATTTTGGGCCCCTTTTATTGCTCCACGACAATGCCCACGATTTTTCCCTTAAATTCTTTCCCGACGATTTTTGGCGCTTGGTGCTGCTCCGCCCGTTTTTTCCCTTTTGGTGTTTTTTTCCGAGATTTTTGCGCTTGTCTGCCCGATTTTTGTTGGCTTGAGCGGTTTCCCGACGATGTTGCGCTTATGCGGCCCCCGACAAATGTTGCGCTTGATGCTTTTCCGAGTTTTGCGCTTGAGGGTTCCTCCGACACAAATGCTCCGACGATTTTGGTTTGAGCGCTCCGACAGGTTTTGGTTGGGGCTCCCCCGAACGGCTTCGGCCCCCCATTTTTGGGGGGCGACGAGGTTTGGCTTAAATTTTCCCCGAGATTTTTGGTTTTTAATCGGCTCCGAAAAGTTCGAGTTGTTTTCCAAAAAAACATTTGGGCCTTGAATTTCTCCGACGACAAATGTTCCACTTGATTAACTCCCTCCGACAAAGGTTTCCCTTTTGATACCAATTCGGCCCCCATTTTCCGACCTTATACTGCTTGATGCCTTTGCCCCCGGGGGCAATTTTTCGTGCCCGACGACGATGTTGGCTTAAATCTGCTCCGAGGGTGTTGAAGATTTGGCCAAACGATTTTTGCGCTTTAATGTGCTCCCCCGGGCGTTTTTGTTTTTGGCTGCTTCCGCGAGATGTTGCCTTATGCTGCCCCCAAACGACCGATGTTGCGCTTAAATGCTGTTTCCGACAACTTTGCTTTTTGGGTGCTGCTCCGGGGAAAACGATGTTCCCTTTTGATGCGCCCGGGCCGGGTAGGGGGGTGGGGGGGGGGGAGGGGGAAGGGGAAAAAGGGGGGCGGGAAGGACTTACTGCTTTTTTACGACGAAGTTGCGCTTGATTTTCTCCGTTTGGCGTTGAAAAGATGGCGACAAATTTGGGTTTTGATGCTGCTCCGAAAACCGATGTTCCCTTTTTGAGGCTGCTCCGGGGGCCCGATTTTTCCTTATGCTGCTCCGGGGCGATGTTTCGCTGTTTTCCGACCCCGATGTTTGTTTGGGATGCGCAACGACAAAAGCGCAACGATTTTGCGCTTGATGCTGCTCCAACAAATTTTGCGCTTGTTGCTGCTCCGACGATGTTGCCCCTTGGGTTCCTCTGCTCCGACGACGTTTCCCGACATTTTGCGTTTTGAGCTGCAAACGACGACGATGCTCCAACGATGTTGCGCTTATGCGCCCCCGACGATTTTCGTTTCCCTTGGGGCTGCTTCACGATGTTTGCCTTGGTGCTGTTTTCGACAAAATTTGCGCTTGATACTGCCCGAGGGGACGATGCCCCGACGAGGGTTGCGTTTGATCCCTCCCAAACGATGTTCGCTTGATACGCTCCACGATGATTGCCCGAATGTTGCGTTTTGGGTGCTGCTTCAAACGATTTGTTTTTGATACTGCCCGACGACAATGCTCCGACGATGTAGGCTGTTTCGGGGTCAAACATTTCCCTTTTGAATACCCCCGGACGAGGGGCGCCCCGAGGGTTTTTGCGCTTAAAGCTTTTTCGATGATTTTTGGCTTGATCTGCTCCGATTTTGCGCTTGACTGCTCCAAAGATGTACCCCGCTTGATGCCTCCGAAAAACGATTTGCGCTTGATGCTGCTTCCAATTTTTGCGCTTGTGCTGCTCCGACGACTTTCTCCGACATTTTCGCTTGATGCGGGCTCCAAAACGATGTTGGCGGGCTTGTTGGGCGTTTTGGGCCCACGATTTGCGTTTGGGGTGCTGTTTCCGACAATTTGTCTTAAACGCCTCCACGTTTGTTGCGCTTAATGCGTTTCCACGATTTTTGCGCTTGATGTTTTTTCCCGACGACAATATTCGTTTGGGATGTTTCCCTCCGACGACGATGCTCCGACGATGTATGCTAGATGCTGCCCGACGAGGGGTGTTTTTCTCGATCCCTGTTGGGGCCACCTTTTTGGCACTTTTTTGCGCTTAAATACTGCTTCGATGACGTTGTTTTGATAATCCCTCCGATGACGTTTTTGAATACTGCCCCGATGACTTTTCTTGATACGTTTCCGACGACGATTTTCCCTTTTTGATACTCCCCCAAAAAAAAAAAGGGGATGTTGCACTTGATACCATTGGGCCCACGATGTTGCGACGATACCCCTTTTGATGCTCCCCCCGGCGGCAATTTTTCCTGCCCGACAAACAAAATGTTGCGCTTGGCGCCCGATGGGTTGCAAGATGTTGCAACGATGTTGCGTTGATGTTTCCCGACGACAATGCATTTCTTGATGCGCCCCCGGGGACGATTTTTGCATTGATGCTCTCCGACACGATGTTGCGCTTGATCCCGCCCCGACACGAAAATTGCTCTTGTGCTGCTCCCGATGACGATGCGGGCTTTTGATGCGCCCCCCGGCGGCAAATGATTTTACTGTTTGGGACGACAAAGTTGCGTTGATGCTTTCCCAGGGCGTTGCAAAGATTTGCGACGAGGGTTGGGTCTTATGCTGCCCCGGGAAAACCGATTTTGGGTCTTAAATGCTGCCCCGGGCGGCGATTTTTGCTCTTGATGCGCTCCGCGGCGATGTTTCGCTGCCCAAACGACGATTTTTGCTTGATGCTGCAACACAAATGCTGAAACATTTTTCCCTTTTTGTTTGCTGCTCCAACAATTTTTGCGCTTGTTGCTGCCCGACGATGTTCCCGCTTTGGTGCTTCCCCCGACCCCGATCTCCGACGATTTTGGGCCCCCTTGATGTTTCAACGCCCGAAAAAGGCCCCAACGATGTTGCGCTTATCCCTTTTTCCATGATTTTGGCGTTTCTTGCTGCTCCCGACGATTTTTGCGCTTGGTCCCTGCTTCGACATGTTGCGCTGGAGGGCTGCTCCGACACAAATGCTCCGACGATGTTGCGTTTGATACTCCCTTTAAACAGGGAACTTTTGGACTACTGCGCCGTTTATGCGGCCCCTTAATACTTTGGGAGCAAGCTCTTGACGGTTAAAGCTTTTTGCGGCGTTGATGCTAGACTTGATGCATTGATGCTACTCTTTTTTCCCTTTGATCCCTAGCTCTTGAAACTGTTTGAGAACAAAACCCCCCGAACTGAGATATGATCCCCTAAACAACTTGACAACCCCAAAATGCCCGACTTTGAAAAATTCAAGCAAAAAGGGGAAGAGACCCAAAGGTAGTAAAAGTGTTTGAAGACCATGTTTGGGGGCGGGGAGGTTCCCCCAAAACCCCCCCTCATGAGAAACGTGTGCGGGGGAAAGGCCAGTTTGGGGCCTTTCGGGACACCCGCATCCTACCCCCCAAGCCGTCGGTAACGCGCCCGAAGTCGGATTGTTTGGGCCTGACTCGTCGGGCCCGGTAGCGGAAATTTAAAAGGGCATTTTCCCGCTCCAATAAAACAGACACCCAAAAATTGCCGTCAAGTTTTTGAAGAGAAAAAGAAAAAAAAAAAGACGGGGTTGGGAAATTCGGAGGGGGGATGTTTTCGTCGCATCTAGTCCCCTAAATGATGCGAAAAGGGGAGGTCATAATGACCCCCACCTGTTACCTAAGCCCCCAAACCCTACCTACCTACTCGCTGTTCAAACCATTGGAAAAGAAGACGCCATGGATTTTTTCTAAAAACCCCGGGGCATCGAACCGGGCCCGTGAGGCACTAATCTCCCCCTTAAAGGGTTTTAAGGGGGAAGAAGCACTTTCCCTTTTTTCCCAAATTCAAAACCCCTTAAAAGCCCCATACATCTAAATCTGTCACTGGTCAGGGGAAATTTTTGGCCAATTTTCGGGGTCAGCGCCCAAAATGGGGGCCGTGGCGTCTTCATGATCTCTTGGTGAGAAGGGTGATAAATCACGGTGAAAATCTGGTGACAAAGACCAAATGGCGTTTTAACAAAAACTCGGTAGAAGGGGGGCGAAGATCACTGGTGAAGACCCTGGGACAAAGACCATAAAAAAGGCGTCTTCTTGATCCTCGGGTGAAAAGGGGTTGGATGATCACTTTTAAATCTGGTGACAAAGACCATGAATGGCGTTTTCATAAATCTATGGTGAGAAGGTATGACACGGGTGAAGTTTGGTGAAAAGAAAAAGAAGGGGCGTCTCCCATGTTTCTTTTGGGAGAGGGTGATGATCACTGGTGAAGATCGGGTTAAAAAAGCCCATAACAAACTATAAATTTCATAATCACAGAAACCTTTTTTTATTTTTTAAATAAAATCAGCCCAAAAAAAAGAGCGGGGAAACCCTTTAGTGGTTAAATTCTGCGCTTGTGATCTGAGGGCCGGGTTTGACCACCACAGAGCCCCCCTTTAAAGGGGGGAAACGTTTCCCTTTGATTTAAACCCTCATACCTTTTCCCCCAAGCCAAGGTTAACAGTATCGAGCGTGGTTACAAGTTGGTTGGGTGCCCTTTTTGGGGCGTCCCTTGGGTTCAAAACACCCCCAGTTCACCCAGCGTAAATGGGGGTCCTCTTTTGTGTCAGGGGAAAATTTAAAACAGCGAGGGGGAGGAGATGGGCGCCCCCTCAATATGCTGGACCCTGGAGAAGCTAGGTCCCCTACGCCTCGCCCACCCACGACCTTTTAGGTTATGGGACACCTTTACTTTTTCCTTACCCCACTGCCAAAATACCAAAAAAATCTTTTGGGCCCATGGCGAACACACGCAAGCCCCTTTTTCGGAGACATTTAAAAATTGTTTTTCCTTTCAAAAAAAGTAGGGGAATTCCCTGCTGGGAGGGGTGGATGACAACCTCAAAAACGCAACGCCTGGGGAAATTTTTCACAGGGAAAACCCCGAAAATCAAATCGGCTAAACCCTTTAAAGGTGCGCAAAAAAAGGTCGCAAACGCAAAAAAAATTTACCAGCTCGGGGCCTTTTTCCCCCAAAACAAACAAAAAAAAACCAAAACCGCAAGATTTTTTTGAACCGAGTTCCCATAGTTTTTAAACTCCAGAGAAAAAAATGCCTCGTAACGGGCAACCAAGGCCCGAAACCCCGTGGTTTTTGAAATCCCCCCAAGATTTTGAAGGCATTTCTCTAACCCCCTGAGCCCCTGCCGCCGCCTCCCCCCCCCCCCCCCCCCCCCCCCCCCAAAATTTTTATCCGCCCGAAACAACCCGCAAAGTACGCCATTGTTACAGGGCAACGCATAGAAAGAAGCGCAGCTGAAGGGGCAATTTCGCTAACTTGCTTTTTAATGAACTAAAACCCTTTTTAAACAAATTTGAAAGATCGCCGAAAAAAGGGGTTAAATTATTGGTTGTGATCTTAGGAATACAAATTCAAAAAGGGGAAATAGGGGGGGCGGGGACGCCTAGTGGTTTAAAACGTTGCGCTTCCACGAAGTAACGGCCCCCGGGGTTTGAGCCACCAACGAAACACTGAAGTTATTTTTTCCCCCCGAAATTTTTAGTACTTCCCCTGAACCCCCCCCCCCCCCCCCCCCCCTTTTCGGGAAAAGCTTAAAGACACGTTAAAAAACCCCTTACCTTTCGGAAGAGTAGGTCATTCGGGCCGTGCTTGTAAAAGCAATGATAAAAATAGACTAAAAAAACGCATGCACACTAGGGCCCCGCGCTTAGACATCATTCCCCGAAGTCAGAATGCGGCCCGGGCCTTTAAAGGGGGGCAACAACGTGGATACTCAAAAACTCACCTTTGGTGAACCTCGAGCTGTAAAACGGAGGAAAAGAACGAAAACATTTTGGCCCAGGTGAAAATTCCTCCCAAAGGGGGCTTGGCCCAAAGGGCCCCCAAACCCATGCTGTAAAAATTTAAAATTTTTTAAAAAAAAAACACCTTATGGACTTTGGGCGCTCTGAGCTCTGTCCCCCCCCCTCCCCTTCCCCCCTCTTCCCCCCCCGCCCCCCCCCCCCAAACCCCCCCTAAAAGGTTTTCAAAACATTTCCCATATACGCAATTTTTTCCCGGAAAAATGCACAATAAAAATATTTTAAAACGCGCTTCACTAAAGTGTGGGCAACATGTTTTCCCAAAAAAATATTGACTGCTGACCCCGGGTTTGAATCTCGTTCAAGGGATTTGCCTCTGGAGCCCCCCATCCAGGCCGACTTTCCCCTACCCCCTAAAATCCTTGGGGAACTAAAAAACTGATGCCGGGGTGCGAACGCCCAAAGGCCCGAACACTTGCGCACAAAAAAGTTAAAAAAACCCCTTCCCCCTTTTTGTAAAGTAGGGCATTGTGTTTCCGGAAGGAAAGGTTGACAACATTTTCCAAAACTGCATACACACGGGACTAGATGTAAAAGGCCACGAGGGATTTGCCCTTTTTTCTATTAAAAACCCGAAATAAAAAAAAAAATAAAAAGACCCAATTTAATTTTCCCTTTTTAGTCACCTAAAAACATTTTAATAAATTTGCCTTTTTTCTTCGGAAATTTGGCAAAACATAATCTACTTAAAGGGAAAGGAGGGGGAAAGGGAAATAGCCTAGTGGTTAGAAACATTGCACTTCGATTTTTAACGGCCCCGGGGTCAAATCGCCACCCGAGACGCCTGTTCAAAGGGGGTTCTTTTCCATGGGAAAAATCCCCAAAAACATGCCACTCCAATCACCCCAAAGTTCTTCGGAGGGGCTATTTAAAACCGGGAAATCCGTGCGCGCACCCTTTCGCAAACCACACATGTTAAAAACCCGGGTTTTGCCTTTCGAAAAGTAGGGGCCCTTTTTACCAGTAAGACTGGGTGAAAATATGGGTTTTTTTAGTATGCACACTTTGTGTTTTATTTCATCATTCCTGAATCGGTTGTGGCTACCTGAAGGGGTTTGCAAAAACCCCCCCCATACGCAAAATAATTTAAGAACGGGAGTCGAGAAAAAAAAACGAAAAAAAAAAAACCCTGCACACACGGGAAAATCTAAAAATTCCGAAAAAAATTACAAAACAAAAAAAGTTTCACATTCTCAAAAATTGGGCCCAAATTTATCGATCAAAGAGTACATATCAAACATAGTTCTGCTTTCCCCCCTTTTAAAAACTCCCGTAAAAAAAAAAAGAAGTCAAAAGGTCGTGTGTGTGGGTGTGAGAGAAGGGGAGACAATTTTGTGTGAGTGCCCCGGGCGCGCGCTTTGGGTGTGTTTAGGGTTTTGAAAATTCCCCATTTCCCCTTTGCACTTTAAAAGTACCCCCAAAAAATTTAAAAAGATACTTAAAAAAACCGATTATTTTTAACATTATAAGTTCAACTATAAAAAGCAACAAATTTTACATTTCCCCTGCAAATGAGGGTAAGCAAAAAGTAAGCACTAGAGCTAAGTCCGTTTTAAAAAAAACAAGAGGGGGGGGGGTAGCCAGGGGTTAAAGTTGGCTTTTCAAAATTTTACAGCCAAAATTTAAACCCCGGGTTTGAACCATCCCAAGACAAACCCCTTTCAAAAAGGGTTTTTTTCCCCCCGGATTTTTCAGTACAAAATTCCACTTTTCCCTCTAAACCCCCCCCCCCCCCCCCCCCCCCCCCCCCCCCGCGCCAAAAAAAAAAATCTTTGGGGATCTTCAAAGTTTAAACTTTTTTCAATACGATGACAACAACAGAACAACAACAAAACAAACCCAACAACTCCCCACACAAACAACAATCCTTCAAAATCACCCAAAAAATTCCCCCGGGCTTTGACACAGAAGCTCTGTTTGAACTTGAGCTGTCAGGGAAACTCCAGGACCAAACTTCCCCTCCCCCATTTTTTCAGGGAAGGCAGGAGGGTTTATTCTTGCTCCCATGTGGCCCCCCTACATGGCACCCTGTGTTGCTGAGGAAAAAGGCCCGGGAAACCCGGGCACCAAAACTGGAGGAAAAATTGGCGAACCCCCAACCCCCCGTCCTCCCCCCTGCTTCTTCTTTTGGCTTCAGCAAAGTGTTGAAGTCTTAGAGGCCCTTTTTTCCCGTAGGCCTAAGTCCCAAACACGCAGAACCCCTCCCGTCTGCAGCTGCTGTTTTGGGTTTTTTTGACCAAGATTTTTTAAACGCGCCTTGGTTTTTTTTGTGCTTTGTTTTAAAAGAGATGAACACTTTTTAAAAAAAACGAAAGGGGAAAACTCAAGGGTTTACGTTGCAAAATTTGAACTCTGACCCTTTCCCCCCCCCCCCATCCCCGGTAAAAAAAGAAAAAAAGAAAAAAAGGGAAAAAAGGGGGGAAAAACAGCCCAAAGGGAAAAAAACAAAAAAAAAAAAAGAAAAAGAACATTCTTTTTTGTGTGTGGGCTGTTTTTGATGACGTTTCTGTTTTCTCTCTCCTCTTTTCTCACTCCTCTCTCTCCCCTCTCCCCTTTCCCCTCTTCTCTCTCTCTCTCTCCTCTTCCCCTCTCTCTCCCTCTCTCTCCCCTCTCACTCCTCCTCACCACTTTACCCCACAATTCACACACACCACACCACCCTTTCCTCTCCTTTTCTCTCTCTCACTTCCTCTCTCTCTTTTCTCCCCTCTTTTCTCTGTTCCGCTTTTTCGGGAAAAATAAGGGCATTGGGGTGGGCCGGGGGGAACAGAAAAAAAAAAAAGTACAAAACTGCACACCCCCGGGATTGGAAAGTAAAAAACAGCACATGACACATAGTTTTTATCCATTACAAAACCGGGGGCTGGGGGTAAAAAAAACATATAAGTTCTTTTTCCTTAGCCTCGATAAAAAAGAAAAAAAACCTCAAAATAAAAAAAAAAACAAAAAATAGATAACTCTCTCTGTGTCTCGTCTCTGTTTCTTTCTATGTCCCTCCATCTCCCTGCATCTGTCTATTTTTTTTCCCCTGTCCTGTCTGTTTTTTCCTCTCCTCCCCCTCTCCCCTCTCTCCTTTTCCTCTCCCCCTCCCCCTCCTCTCTCTCTCTCTCCTCAACACCCACAAACACACACAACAACAAAACCTCCCCTCTCCCTTCTCCACCTTTTTTTCTTCGGGGGCGCGCGCGTGTGTTTTATATTGCGTGCGGGGCTTTCGTGCGGCGCGTGTGGGGTTTTTGTATGTGGTGTGTTGTGGGTTTGATTTAATTTCCCCCGAAACCCTCTAAACCAAATGAAAAAAGTAATGTGGGTGGTCACTTGTAAAACTTTTAGAAAATTCCCCTTTCTTGCGTAAAAGTCAACTTTCGGGAAACATCAACAAACATTTAGACTTGGCTGTCCGTTAAAGGGGAATTTTCGTGTGTGTGTGGGTGTGGGGTTGGTGGTGGGTGTGGTGTGTGTTTTTTGGTGTGTGTTGTGGGGTGTGGGGGTGTGGGGTGTGTGGGGCGCGCGCGCGCGCGCGCGAGCGACGTGCGTGCCCTGCCCTGCGTGTTTTTGTGGGTTTTGTATGTTATGACATTCCGGGGTTTAATTTTTTGCTGGGTTTTTCTTTTTCAATGTATAAAATTTTTCGGCCTTTTCAATGAGTAGGGACGGTTTAAATTTTTCACAAAAATAATTTTTAAATAACCCTTAAAAAGAGAGAAGACAGAGACAGAGACAAGAGGGACAGAGGGAAAGAAAGACAATGACAAAAAATTTTAAAGGTTAAACCTTCAACCATTCACAAGAACAGGGGGGGCCAGGCCCCCAGAAACAAGAAACGCACCGAGAGATAGAGAGAACCCGAAACAGAGAACAGAAACAGAGATAAAGAAAGAGGGAGAAGAGAGAGGGGGGGTGATAGGAGAGAGACAGAAAAGAGAAAAGGAGAGAGAGGGGAGAGAGAGGGGAAAAGAGAGAGAGAGAGAGAGAGAGAGAGAGAAAAGAGAGAGAAGAAGACAGACAGACAGACAGACAGACACACAAAACAGACCAGACAGAGGGAAGGGGGAAAAGAAAGAGGGAGAACAGACAGACAAAACGGACAGAGAAAAAGAGAAAGCCCCGCCAGACAAAAAACTTTTAGACAAGGAGAGAAACTTCAATCGGCGGGGAAATCATAAAAGGAGCATTCATCGGATCATAGGGTCAAGTGAAATCCCTATATTATTTTAGGGACAAAAGGATGGGGGAAAAATTTCTTCCCAATTAAAAAGGGTTTTTGTTTTGTTTTTGTTGTTGTTTTTTGTTGTTGTTTTTGCTGTTTTTGTTCGTGTTTTCTTGTTGTTGTTTGATGTTGTTGTTGTGCCCGCAACGGCGTGCACCCTCTATGTGTGGTTGTTGTGTGTGTGTGGGGTTTTTGTGTGTGGGGTTTGTGGGGTTGTTGTGTGTGTGCGTTTTGGGTGTGTGTGGGTGGTGTGTGTTTTGTTGTGTGTGGTGTGTGGTGTGTGTGTTGTGTGTTGTTTCCCCAGTTTGTCTCAATTTCTTAAATGGTTTCAAACCAAGAAAGTTTTTTAAAACCGAACGCTCTCTCTCCTTCGTCTCTTCTCCTCCTCTTCCCCTCTCTCCCCCTTTTCCTCTCTCTCTCTTCCCCCCCCCCTTCCCTCCTTCCCTCCACTCTCTATTTTCTCTCTCTCTTTTCCTCCCTCCCACCCTCCCTCCCTTTTCCTGTTTCGTCCTCTCTTTTTTCTCTCTTTGTTTCTCTCTATCCCTCCCTTTTATTCCCTCCCCATCCCCGCTCTCTCCCCCCCCCTATTTTTTTCCTCTCCTCCTCTGCCCCTCCTATTTCCCGGGCCCTCTCTTCCACCCTCTCTCCTCTCCTCTCCCCTCTCTCTCTCTCAATCTCTCCCTTCTCTCTCTCTCTCTTTCCACCCCTCTCTCTCCCTCTCTCTCTCCTCTTCCCCCCTTTTTCTCCTCCCCTCTCTCTATCTCTCTCTTCTCCACCCTCTCTCTCTTCTCTTTTCCCCCCCTCTCTCTCTTCCCCTTTTTTCTTCTCCACCCCTCTCACTCTCTCTTTTCTCCCCCTCTCTGTTCTCCCCCCCCTGCTCCTCTTTCCCCGCCTCCCCTTATTTATTCCCTACCCCCCTCCTCTCTCCTCCCCCTTTCTCATCTCTTCTCTCTCTCTCTTTTTTTTCCACCCTCTCTCTCTCTCTCTCCTCCTCTCTATTCCACCCCTCTCTCTCCCTTCGTCCCCCCCTCTCTCTCTCTCTTTCTTCCATCCATCCCCTCAACACCAGCTCCTTTGCCTCATTTTTTTCCCATCTTACATTCATCTTCTCCACCTTTTTCTCTCGCACCGTCTAACACCCGTTGTGCCTAAAGGGGTTTTTGTCAAAAAAGGGGACAGCTCAACGAAAAGCTGCACCCTCCTTTCCTGTAGCTAGTCTTCACCTGTACATCCATCTCGCTTCCTCAGTTCGCCTCGATAGCTTATGTTTTTAAAAACATCCATATTCGAACAATGCCTGGGGGGCCGCCTCTTTCTTTTTATTTCGGCCAATTTTTTGGGAATGCCTTCCCCCTCCACTCCCAAAAAGTCATTATTGATACTTTTAAATCCACCTCAAACACGTTATTTCCGACCTATATCTTCCCCCAAGCACACCTCTTACCCTTTCTATTTTAAAAGGGACCCCCCTTCCTAATGGGGTGTGTTGTCTTATCCATGAGCTGTAAACCCAGGCCCCGTTGCAAACCCACGCAGAAACATCTTGCGCACACGTAAACCGTTTCCCGTTTGTAAGAGAGGCCATTGTGTGCCAGTGGGAACAGATGACAAAATTTCAAAAAACCCCAAACACACGGGGGCTGGATATAAAAATCGCACATAATGCTTAACCATTATCCTCGATATAAGAAAATAATAATAACATGTAGTAAAGGGGATGTATGTTTTTTAAAATAATATAAAAATTATATATAATATAGAGAGAGAGAGAGAGGAGAGAGAGGAGAGAGAAAAAGAAGAAAAGAGAGAGAGAGAGAGAGAGAGAGAGAGAGAGAGAGAGGAGAGGGCAAAAAAACACACACACACACACAACCACAAAGCACAAAAACAAAACACACACACACACACACACCAAAAAACACAATGTGCTGGGAGAGAAAAAAATCCTTTCCCAAGTTTTTTTTTGACCCCAGTTCGCCGCAGTTTAACGTCTCAATCCGGTTAAAAGACAAGAACAAACCCCATAAGGAAAAATACACACCCCTTTCTCATCAACTTTCACCCCCCTCACCCCCCCCTATCTGGGCCAACACCTTCTCTCCCCCCCACCACCCCCCCCCTTCCCCACCCCCTCACCCCATTCTGGGTTCCGATATTGTATCAACGAGATAATGAAGGAACAACTTTCTGACGAGTCACCGTCACTCCTGTCCTCCCCTTTTTTCCCGTCTCTCTTCCTGTCTGTCCTTCCCCTCTTTGTCTGTGCATCTGCTCTTTCTCTCTTTGTCTGTCTTTGTCTTTCTGTCTCTGTCTCTCTCTTTCTCTGTTTCTCATTTTTATCTGTCCATTTGCTCTTTCTCTTCCCCTACCTCCCCCCCTTCTCCTTTTGTGTGTGTGTGTGTGTGTGTGTTTTGTGTGTTTGTGTGTGTGTGTGTGGTGTGTTGTTGTGTGTTGTGTGTGTTGGTGGTGTGAATCAAACAATCAAGTCAAATTTTTATTTCCAATGGTACATTGAAAAAGCAATGCGTTGCTTTTTTTTTTTTCAAACCCCCCTAAAACAAATTCCTCAATGATAATACTAAAATATTACTTTTTTTTGCAACCCTTCACCAAAAAATTTAACCCTAAAAAAGGGCAACCACTAAAATAAAAAATTGGAAAATACAAAGTACACACAATACATACGAAACACAAACTCATACGGCACCCGCCGCGTGCGC
>CM054156.1:43553047-43562587 GCA_028751875.1 Rapana venosa
AAGAATTATTCTTTAGTGCCCGCAAATATCTTTTGAACAAAATTCAAAGTTTACATTGTAAAGCTTTCCGGATTGCTTTGGGAGTTCCGTTTCATGCATCTTCTTTAGGAACGTATAGAAAAATAGGAGTACTACCTCTAGAGAATTATCGTAACTTAGCGTTTCAAAGTCTATCTTAAGAAGTTCAGCTGTTGAAAACAATATTGCATCGGAAATTTCAATTAGATCCGACTTAGAGTTTCCCAATAGAACTAAAAAATATCTCTTCTCTTGTCACTATTAGTACTTACACTTCCGATATCTTCAAAGAGTCAAGTATCAATCCTAAAGAATGGCAAAAATCCACACCTCTTTTAACACCTTGTCCAAAATGGGAACTTCAGAAAGCAGATTTTGATATCTACCATCTCTCTTTAAAAAAAGAAGAAAATGAGCTTATTCTTGGCTCTTATATAAAAGTGCACCTACAAGATACATATCATTCTCATCTTAAGATATACACTTCTTAAAAACAAGGAAGCAGGGGCAGCATTCATCATTCCAGCTTCAAAGGTTGAAAAGTCTTATCACATCTGCAAAAATCATTCCATCTTTACTGCTGAACTTACTGCTATTTTGATGGCTTTGTACTTTCTGCTTGATTTCCCCAATACTGTTTTGCAGATTTTGTTCTGTGTTGATTCTAAATCTGCATTGCAGTCTCTCAGTAACTCGTCTTCGACCGTTAGGCAGAATCTTATTACTGAACTTAATTTGTTGGTACATTTTCTAATTCTGAGGGGTTCGAATGTTACTTTCTGCTGGGTTGCATCTCAATGTGGTATTCATTTTAATGAAAAGGTTGACAAAGCTGCCAAAAAGGCAGCAAAACATGATAGCTATTCAACTGTTTTAGATATTCCTCTTTCTCTTCATGAAGGTTACGCTTTGCTTCAAAATGTTTGCTGGAAACATGTGAAAAAGAAACAGGAAGAGGCTGGTTATCCCCAGCATACTTGTTCAGTTCTGGATATTGAGAACATTCTTTGTAATCAGTACGGCTTTCGAAAATCCTGTGCTAGAAAAATTGTTTATCTAATCTACAGATTGAAATTAAATGCCCTTCGAGCAAAATTTGCCAAAAATATACAATATATATGCGGTGAAAATTTTTCCAATGTTCATGTTCTGTATCAATGCTAAGGTTTACAAACGTTTTTACCATCATTTTAAGATAAGTCTCTGCAGGAAGTTTTAACCAATCCAGAGTTATTATGTGAGATAGCCTTGTCTCTGTTGTAATCCCCAGTATTCTCTTCTTTTTGTAAAGTATGGTCGTCGGAATCTACATTTTGCTTGTTTCACAGCTGCCATTACAAATAGTTCACAGTTGTTTGTTTTCCAACTTTAGAGTATTTTTCAATTGTTTTGCGTTTTTGTTAATTTTTGTATTTCTTTGCCATTTTTTTTCAACATACTGTTTATATAGTTTGGAATAGTCTTTTAATGTGCATTCATACCAACACGTATCTCTTCTACTTAAAGCCCTTGTCTCATTATGCTGCCCCCCCCCCCCCCCCCCCCTGCCTCCATTGTCTAATATCACTTTAAGTGAACAGAGTAAAATTGAAGACACACATACACACGCACGCACGCGTGTATTTTGATAAATTTTCTAGCTATTAACCCTGACGTGAGGCTTAATTCATCACATACTATTTAGAGAAATTAATGAGAGAGAGAGAAAGAGAGAGAGACAGACAGACAGAGAGACAGACAGATGCACGCACACAGGCACACACACGCGTGTATTTTTGTGGAGGCAGAGACACATATTACATACCTACATCCCTAACTACCTAAAGCAAGAAAGATACAAAAGATACACATGATAATTATGTACTAATGTTTACTACAATTAACTAATGACATATTGTTAAAAGTTGAATAAAAGCTGCATGAAAACGATTGGAGCAAACACGACCACCACACTGTATCATGAAATATACTACAGTAGCAGACCAGATTAGTATTAGTAAAGGAGACTTTGACAGAATAATGACATTATCTCAATCTAGATATGAAAGTGGAATTC
The DNA here is from genome assembly GCA_028751875.1 of Rapana venosa. Lineage (NCBI taxonomy): Eukaryota > Metazoa > Mollusca > Gastropoda > Neogastropoda > Muricidae > Rapana > Rapana venosa. The sequence continues at coordinate 43,555,122 of CM054156.1, forward strand.
AAATAGTGGACTGCAAATATCTGCTAAAGTAGAATTCAAATAGTGGACTGCAAATGTCTGCTAAAGCAGAATTCAAAGTGAACTGCAAATATCAGCTAAAGGAGAGTTCAAACAGTGGAATGCAAATATCTGCTAGAGCAGAATTCATGTGGTGGACCTCAAATATCTACTAAAGCAGAATTCGAATAGTGGACTGGAAATATCTGCTAAAAGCAGAATTCAAACAGTGGCTGCAAATATCTGCTAAAAGCAAAATTCAAATGATGGACTGCAAATACCAAGCAGACCTTTATGTTATAAGCCATGGTGAACCAGCAATTTCTCTTTGCTCTGATTATTCAAAAAGAGATGGTGGATGTTCAATGCTGGAAACTGCAGACACGTGGGAGGTAAATCAGTGGCTGTCTGTTTATAGCAGTCTTTGTTCTGCAGTTGATGAAGGAGTTACAAAACACACAGTACATTTTGCTAGTCGCCCACCCCCTCCACCCCCTAAAGAAAACCAAAACCAAATAAAAAATGAAATACCACTCTCTATTATCTACTTAGAATTAAAGGTCATACTTTGCCTCTAAATGCTTCCAAAACCAGCTGACAAAATTGGTTGAGTACACATTTCATTCTCGGAGAAGACAAACACTCCAACAAAGAGTCCATACACTTAGAGAGTGCACAGGAAGGATAGCAATTAAGTCTCTCTATACTCTCCAGCTTTCTTTCACAGCTGAATGCATGTTCAGATAATATCTACCTGTTTACCTCAAGGTTGGGTCAATGAACAATGAAAGTGCTATCTTTCTTACAGGCCAGACCCTGACACAAAATATTATGTGGATGTTTTCTCTTAACACGTCTGATCTTGGTTCTTTTCCCCCTGTCAGTGATATCAGGGATGTGCTAAGGCAGGTGAAATGCAAGAGGGCAAGGGGGCAAGGGGTGATGACTGTTGTTGCTCACTGGACCACACAAATAGTGTGACCACTTCTGACACACCTCTTGAACCACCCCTGTGGCTCCTTTAGACATGCATCAGCCTTCCATCATCACCATGCCAACCAGGGACACTCCACTTTCTCTTTCCCTTTTGCAACCAGTGCTATATAGGATACTACAATGCCATACCTGCTTTTTTTAATCCTATACACAGTCAATTTGATTCTTGCCTCCATGCACCAAGTGTCGCACACATGTTTTAATTATTACACAGCAAAGTGTAGAATATACACAAAGAAACAGACCGTTGCTCCTGACTCCCTTACAAGGTAGAAGTGGCGAATTTCTGGGCAGAGTTATTTCAGAAGGGCACCATCTTCAGAGCATTTCAGCCAGGAGTGAAATGTCAGCTCTCCTTCCTTTAGATGATGGAGTCACAGTAGCTGGCAAGAGGTTTCTAAATGACTTCAAGTGGGTTATTTTTAAACTGGGATTTTCTTGATCATCAGACTGCATAGATGGTTTAGCTGCTACAGAGCTACTGACTTTGAAAGAACTGACTTTGAAACAATTGACTTTGAAACAACTTAATTTAATAATGTACAGGCTTTTGTCCTCATTCATAGGCCAAAAGAGGTCATGCTTTATATTCCTTAGAATAAGTGATGTTAATATGAGCCGACGTAGATGTGTGCTTTCTTTTAAAAGAAAACAAACAAACCCCCCACAAAACCAGGCTCCTATCCTTATCCATTGAAAGTTAAGAAATGTTTTTCCTCAGAATACTTTCTTATTCTGATTTCAAACATTCCATAGTCAAACACACAACGCTTCAGACCAGCTAGCAGGATGTTCAGTATTTACAACAAGCCTTACTCCCTAATCAACAAGCAGATTATTTTCCTGCTGCATCTTGTTTGTTGCTGTTTGTTCCTCAGCTAGAGCTGTGAGGCTCACCGATGGCGAAATTTTGCCTATGTGACCGTTTTTACCCACATGACTTATAAGGTAGCTGCTCTCTGACGTAGCAGATCTGCTGGGTCTGAAATGCTGGCATATGCTGAAATAGACACTGACACTTACTCCTCCAACTCCAAGTGTGTAGCTACAGCTATTGCAACTGCTATTGCTGGAGTTACTCTGAAAACAATACTGAAATCTGCAGTGCTAGGTTCTAATAGTGTGCCTACTTTTGAGAAGTTTTACAACAGAAACACTTCAGCACATGCACATTTATGTCAGAAAACTCTTGGACAACTTTCTTAATAAAAAAACCATCCAAACAAATAAATGTTTTATTCCTGATTTATGCTACAGTTTGTAATTGAATTAGTTGTCAGCTCCTACTAGTTTGTGTATCCCTGTTTTAAAATGGTGTTGATGTTTGTTGTGTAAGGATTTGCGTCAACAGACTCACTCAGCTTTACAATTTCATGTGACTTGGTACTGACAGTCAATAGGCAAATAACATTGAAATCATGATAATTAATCTATTAAAACCAAACAATCTAATAAAATCAAAACAAGTCCCCGCCCCCCCCCCCCCCCCCCCCTCTCTCTCTGTGGCCCCACTAACCTGATATCAATAAGGCATCAATCAGACACAGCAAGAGACACAACACCAATTGTCCTAGAGGACTCATCTTGTCTACTCTGGAATGTTGTGAATGAATAAATAGATTTGTGAGGAAATAGATGGATGTTTTTGAAATAAAAGAAATTGGCAAATATACACACACACACACACACACCACACATATATATATATATATATATATATATATAATATATATATATATATATATATATATATATTATTATATATATCTTATATATATATATACTTTATCTATCATACTTTCATTCATATATATATATATATATATATATATATATATATATATGTGTGTGTGTGTGTGTGTGTGTGTGTGTGTGTGTGGTGTGTAGTGTGGTGTGTGTGGAGGGTGGGGGTGGTTGGGTGTGTGTTTTGTTCTGTACACCCCAGCACAGGGTCATTGCAATCCAAAGTAAACAGGGAATGGAAAGAGTAAATCAAAGTATTTATTGCCATAAAAGTCGATTAGACTTATTGAATACATTGAAACTAAACCATCATAATTCAGTACAACATTTTATTAGTCATTTCTCAGGGTGACCAAACTTATGTGCATGGAAAAAAACCATGTTGTATTTTGTCTTGGCTTGATTGCTGTTGCTTTTGTTTTTTTCGAAATTAGCAAAACCATAGTCATTGATGTTTACCTGTTACAATCATGAGAATTGATGTGTCTGTACATGTTCAGCTTTTTGGAAGAGTAAGGTATTGTGTGCTGTTGGGAACTGATGACAAAATCGCATACACACAGGGACTGGATGTAAAAAAATCATGATGCTTACTCCATTATTCTCGATATAAACAAATAAAATGAAATACATGAAATATATGTATACCTTTTCATGGTATATCAATTTTGCCCCAACTGATATTCAAAATCTATTCAGTGTTCAAAAATGTGTTCAGGAATTAGTGAATTAATCAACCTTAAGCTGGTCATTCTCTTTCCTAAAACGTTCTCTCACTCAAATATGTACCTGTCACTGCCACTATTACTACTACTGCTGCTCTTCCAATCAGAAACTTACTACACAATTCCTGCAACTTGTGCCTGGAATACAGATATAACTCACAGAAAAGAAGAGTTCAGCAGGGAGCTCAACTAAAGGCATGTAGTTGGTCTACAGTAGCAACACACGTCAATTTTCTCTTTGTGACGTCAATGCAGACTGTTTAAAAAAACAAAACCTCACGTCTTTTGCAACATTGTAATCTAGATTTTTAGGGTGTAGTATGCCCTGATGCCCAACATGTATGAGGTCACTGACTATCAAGCTATATTTTGTAAAAGGTGATGAACCACAAAAAAACCAACTTACAATTGTCAAAATTCACAGATTTAAACTCGTGGGTAGACTTTTCCTGAAAACATGTTGTCTTTTTGAATTGATTCAAATCTTTGATTTTGAAAAACAGGATGCATTTGACTTTCCCTGATTTGTAATCCCCCAAACACACACACACACACACACACACACACGGCCCACGCACGAGCACACACACACACACACATTTTGAGCAAAATAGATTATTATAACTGATGTTTGTTTGTTTTGTTGTTGTGTCAAATAAGTCTACTTGACTTGAATGGCAATAAAATATTCTCATTTTGAATCTGAATCTCTATCTCGCTCTCTCACATGCGCGTGCCCAAGAAGATAAACATAATTATAAACATACTTCACAAAGCCAAAAGCTTGTCAGTTATTGAAGTAAAATGCCAGGCCTATATGAGTGAGGTGGGGGGAGTATAGCCTAGTTAGAACTTAGGTTTCAGATCTGAAGGCCAGATTCGAGCCACCACAAAGGCACCCGTTAAAGAGATTCCTTTGGAGCTAACACCAGTGCCAACTCCACTCCCCCAAAAGTCCCTTTGATGAGACTACAAATCGTATTTCCTTGTTCGAACGCATGCAAAACATCTTACCCACACGTTGAAACCTGTTTTCCCTTTGTTAAGTGTAGTAGTAGTAGTAGTAGTAGTAGTAGTAGTAGTAGTAGTAGTAGTAGTAGTAGTTGCATTCCGACTTCAGGAATAATGTCTAAGCACTAGATTAGTGTGCATGCGGTTTTTGTAAACTTTGTCATTTGTTCCCATCAGCACAAATGGTCTACTCTTCTGAAAGGCAAAACAGGTTCTAATGTAAGCACAAGGTGTTCTGCATGTGTTCACACACAAGACTTTGGCTTATAATCTCATCTAAGGACTTCCGGAAGAGTAGGCCATTTCTTGCCAGTGGGAAAGGATGACAAAGTTGACAAAAATCGCATGCACACTGGTCTAGTGCTTAGACATCATCATCGAGGTCGGAATGCGGCTACTTTAATGGTGAGTAAACAGTCACAAACACAATATCTCACCCTTAGTGAACCTGGGAGCTCTAGGCCAGGAACTATATCATAAGAAATGTATGCTTTAGAATGCTGTGTTAGGATTGTTTTCATCTGTGACAAGCTCTTAGGTCACATAACACATTGTGCCCTCCAATGTTGTTGTTATTGTGTGTTCCCCAGCTGAACACTCTGGGGGTCACTCAGATTGTGCACTTTGACTTACTCATCCCACCTGGGAATCAAAATGAGATTGAAATTGCACACTAAATGAGAAGCTTGTGTGTATGACTGTTTTAAAGTACATCGCCATATAGGCAGCCATACTCCAACTTCAGAGGATTTTTCCTCCTTTGAAGGAGAGTGGAGGTTGCTATGTTAAGAGCTTGTCATGGCTGAAGGCAACCTCAAAACAACAGTTTACAACATAACATTTTAGTGTAGTCCTTGGCAATTAGCTGATATCAATAACTGATATAGCATTTCGCCTGGGTCATGTGCCCTCCAATAAAAGAGGAAAATATCCCCTGAAGTAGGAGTATGGCAGCCTATATGGTGAGGCATTTAAAAACAGTCATCCATGCAACTGTTCATCCAAAGAGTATTGTCACCATGATTGCCAGAGGCAAAGAGTGAAGCAGAGTGTATATTGTATATCACCTTAAGTCACGGCAGATTTCTCTGCGTGAAATTTGGGCTGCTCTCCCGTGGGAGAGCACGATGCCACAAGAGCTGCCTCAACCATTATTTTCTTTTTCTTTTCCTGTCTGCAACTATCAGAGTGGCTTTTATTACAGATTTCTGCCAAGGGCAACTCTCTTGTTACCGTGGATGCTTTTACATGCGTTAAATAATTATGTGTAACACAAGGGACCTCAGTTTATTGCCTCATCCAAAAGAGCAGCACCAAGACCATCACTCATGTTCTAATGGATGGGGGATAAGTTTCAGGCCCAAACAAGCATCAAACCACCGCAAACTTCCAACCCAACTTTTCTCTTTCCAGGCTGGTGCTTTACCTCTAGACCACTGATCCATCGTTATATAGTCAATTCTGGTTGACTCTTTAGTTAAATTAAGGTCCTTAAAAATAAGCTAGGGAAGCTTAACAACAACCTAAGTGTGCAGGCCTGCATGTGTGTGAATGTGTGTGTGTATGTGTGTGTGCATGCAGGCATGATGTAAGTGGGAGGGTCAGTGGTTAGGACTTGAGTGTGTGAGCCTTTGTGTGTGGGTGTTTTTTTTTTATACTTGATTGATTTTATTCTCTTATTTCTAGAATAATGGAATAAGTACTCATGTATTTTTATATCCTGTCCCCAGGTGTATGCACTTTTGCGAATTTTGTCACCTGTGCCCACCTGCACAGACTGGTCTATTCTTCCAAAAAGCAGAACAGGTTATAGCTTGTGCACAGGATGTTCTGTGTACATACGCACACAGAACCTTGGTTTTCTGTCTTATCCCAAGGGCTTTTCGGGGGGATTTCAATGATCACTGATATTAACTACAGGGGAGGGGGGAGGTTGAATCCACTTGAACAGGATTCCAGGGTCAGATTTGATTATTAATGAGGAGAGTTTAGGTTCAGTCCCTATGAGCATGGCTTCGGTTTTATCTGCATTCAGTTGCAAGTGGTTCTGAATCATCTACTTTTGAAATCTTGAAGAAAGTAAAATATATTTGTCAGAGAGAAAGCAGAATTTGGAGAGTAGGGCTGCTTCGAAGCTGAGAGTCATCAGCATAAAAAAAAGGTGATTTATCTTATGCAGGCTTATTGTATGTGAAAGTGTGGCAGTGTAGAAAGTGAAAAGAATATGGCCAAACACTGATCCCTGTGGGACTCCACATTATAGTTTGGCAGGTTTTGATTGACTGTTGTTAATAGCAACTGTCTGAAATTGGTCCGTGAGGTGTAAACTAAACAAGGTGAGGGTTGTGCCAATAATGCCAAATGGGTTTTGAAGTCGAGAGAGAAGTGAGTGGTCTATAGTGTCAAAGGCTGTTGATAAGTCAAGAAGAGTAAGAAGGGGTATGTTTGCTGAATCAGAAGCGAGTAGAAGAATATTTAATGTATGGAATAGAGTAATTTCAGTGCTGTGGATGGCATGATAAGCAGACGGAAAAGGAGGAAGATGACTATCGAATGAAGATGGTTGTTAAGCTATTTTAGGACTAATTTTTCAAGTTCTATAAAGATCAAAAGATAGGCTAACAACTGGTCTATAATTCTTTAGAATGTTAGAATCATAGTCATGCTTTAGAGAAGAGGTCTCTATCACGCTCCTAAAGGGAGTGTGGCTAAAATCCAACCCATTCCACTCTTAACTGCCTTTAACCAACAGGCAACAAACGATCACAAGAGGAAAAAGTTCCAGACTTTGTCCATTTTTAAAAAACAAACAAAAACCAAAAATCAAAATGCAACACACTCAATTTAAATTTATAATTCAAAACCCCTACCCTTTCACTAACATCCCGACCCAGCTCAAGAATGCTCCCCTCCCCTCACAGTCTCCGCCCCAAACAAACCTGGCAGCGGGGGTGCTTGGATCCCGAGGGCCCGGGCAGGGTGAAAAGGGGGACA
>CM054156.1:43563087-43583087 GCA_028751875.1 Rapana venosa
AAAATTCATGAATGTGTGATTATGCTATAACGTTTTTAATGTTTTTTAATGTCACTTCACTTTCTTGTGGTATGCTTGCAATCTGCATCCAATAAATCAATACTTTTGGAATTGCATTTTATGGAGTATTGCACTCAAAAGTTGTGGTTATTTTACTTTGACCTAACAATTCTGATAATTTTTTTAAAGTCAAAAGTCGTTTTTTTCTGTTTTGTGCATAATTCATGTAATATCATGTAATGGTACTAGTCCTTTGTCTATAAAAAGGTAAAGGTGTCCCATAACCTATAAGGTCGTAGGGGAGCGAGGCGTCAAAGACCTCACTTCTCTAGGGCCAGCATATTGAGGGCTGCGCCCATCTCCTCTCTCTCGCTGCTTTACCTTCCCTGACCCTAAAGAGGACAGGTACCCATTTACAGCTGGGTGAACTGGGGGAACTGTACTGAAGCCAAGGCGCGCAAACGGTCACCCATCCAACTGGTAACCACGCTCGATGCTGCTTAACTTGGCTGGGGGAAAGCGAGTGCTCCGACCACTGAGCTATCCCGTCCCCATTTGTCTATACATTTCCAAAAGAAAAGTACTCTACCTTTACAGTTAACATAGTTGTTATGAAAAAGTGCCTGATCATAAATATTATTTTTATGTACATCTCTTATAGTGATTTTTGGTTATTATCTAGATACACAGTGATTACTGAAATAAACAAACAGATTCTTTGTAAACAAATCAACAAAGTCAAAACTTCAATCATTCAGCAAAAGTAAAGTATTACTCTTCTCAAGTTCTTGATGCCAGGTCTATGAAATCTCTCTTTTCCCTCACATCCACTCTTCTTGGATCTCCGAAGGCTAGCCCTCTGCTTTCTATCCACAACCACTCTGAACTTCTTTCTATATTTTCTGCATTCTTCTCTGACAAAGTCCGCAACATTCGCTCCAGTTTGGATCAGACTCCTTTCCAGCCTGCAACTTCTGATCCCTAATTCTCTGGCACTCCTCTCCTTTTCTTTCATCCAGCAAACTAGAAAGAAATCGAGATAATTCTGAAAGGAATGACTATAAAATCATGTGATCTTGACCCCATACCTGCTTCTCTTTTCGCACAGTGCCTACCACAACTTATAACCACTATCATGAAAATAGTAAACTTATCTCTTGTTTCTGGAAATGTTCCTTCACCTCTAAAAACTGCTATAGTCACACCTCTACTCAAAAAGCATGGCCTTGACCCCAACATTCTGAAGAACTATAGACCTATTTCCAACCTACCTTTTATCTTTAAAGTCCTTCAAAAAGTAGTTCTCAAACAGCTCAACCACCACCTTCTCTCCAAGTCTCCTTCCTGAGTTTCAGTCTGCCTACCGCATGAACCACAGCATCGAAACTACCCTTGTCCACACCTTAAACACAGTTCTACTCACTTCTGACTCGAGGAAAATCTCTCTTCTTACTCTACTCGACTTATTTGCAGCCTGACCACTCTATTCTTCTCTCCCATCTTCAAAAAGCATTTGGTGTTACTGGTACAGCCCTTGCCTGGTTTACTTCATACCTTACTGACTGATTGATTCCAGACAGTCGAAGTAAACAAGATTCAGTCTTTACCTGCCAGACTTGAGTGTTGAATTCCACAGGGATCTGTTCTAGGCCCTGTTCTTTTCACCCTCTACACTGCTCCACTGTCTCATATAATTAACCATCATCAGATGAACCATTATTTTTATGCAGATGACTCTCAGATTCTAAGCAATGACACTCCTGAAAATCTGCCATCTCTCTTGACAAATATGGGTCACTGCTTCCAAGATATCCAAAATTGGATGATACAGAGAACGAAAGTACCTGTCCATAGATGCAACATCCAAACTCATTACATCTCTCATTCTTTCATGTCTGGACTATTGCAATTCTCTTTTGGCTGGTCTGGCCGAATCATCAATGCAATCCTTTCAACGTATACAAAACTCTGCAGCTCGACTAGTCCTCAAGAAGAAAAAAATCTGAGCACATTACCCCTCTCTTGCGATCTATCCACTGGCTGCCTGTGCCACAGAGAGTAAACTATAAGATTAGTACCGTCTGTTACGAATGTCTCTACAAAGCAGCAAATTCCAACCTCTGTGAATATCTTTACTTGTACACTCCTTCTCATTCCCTCCGCTCTGTTGCAAATACCTTGTCCTTACAAATATTTAGATTCAACCAATCCATCATAGGCTTTTGCTCTTTCTCTATTTTCTGGTCCATTGATCTGTATTGATCTCCCTCCCTCTCTTCACCAAAAGCCTTCTTATGACACTTTAAAATCCTCTCTCAAGACATATTTATTTCAAACCTAAGATTTTCCTCTGCTGCTTCATCTCATAGTTTTTCCCTGCCTTCAACAGCCGAGATTCTATTGCCCTGCCAGGGTGTGTGATCTCTGTGTGTGTGTGTGTGTGTGTGTGTGTGTGTGCACGCACGTGCGTGTGTGCGTCCGTGCATATTTGGACTTGTTGGAAATATTAATTTTTACTGGTTGCATGACTATGTAAGAATGTGTTGAATGCAAGTGTTTTGATTTGTCTCTGCAAGATATAGCGCTATATAAATTCCAATTGTATTTATTATCTTTCCAAAACAAGTAATCAATATCCCTTAACTGTGCCTTTTTTGCTTTGCAGTTTGCCATGAATATTGCATGATGACTTCCCAGTTTACTCAGGTGCCATTTAGGAATTTGGCACCAGTTTCTCTTTGGTATGAAATAATTTAACAGCCCATTGTAAATATACGCACCTTTGATACTTTACCATATTACTCATTTATTATTGTCATTTTCCATTGTTTTTTTTTCCATATGCCCTAGGTTACTGTACTTTCTTTGCCAAATGAGTTTGTAGAACAAGGTGGTATTTAATTTGTTCAATACTGCTTCTGGTAAATCAATGGATTGTAAAAAATGTGAACTGACTGACTAGATATGTCTTCATAATGAGCCATGAATACTGAGATCTCTTAAATTCCAGTCTGTTATCAATGCTTGTATTTTGTCAATTCTGCTTGTCCAATTTTTTCAATATCTTTTGCCATTCTTTTGGGAAAATATATACCTAAAATCTTTATTTCATCCATTAAAGAAACAGGTAGATTTTGTTCATTTACTAAATTTCCTATTTTCAATGCTTTGGTTGTCATTAAGTTTAATTTATGTCCAGAAAACAATTTAGGAGAATCAAGTACAAAAGGGAATAAATCATCCTGTTTGCTGCTCAGAAACACTGATATGTCATCTGCAAATTTCTTTATCTTTAAATGCATATCCTTTGACCTATCAAACAGTGTTGTTCTGATACCGACAATTGTGCTATTTCTAACTTTTATCTCTAAAACCTCCACTGCAAGAACAAAAGCTAAGGGAGAAAAGGGACACCCTTGCCTTATACCACAGTTAACATCAAATGTTCTGATAACCAGCCTCCCTCATTTATTAAGCTTTGTTCTTAGAAAGGACTGAAACCCATTAAAAAAAAACCTCTTGTCCAAATTCAAAGATATTAAACACATGCAGGGTATATGTTGTTCAGATTGAGTCCAATGCCTTAGAAAAGTCAAATGCCAATAAATAGCCCTTTTTGCCAGTTTTGTTAACATAATTTAAGACAACCATCAATCATTCTTATGACTGTTGCTATGTGTCTATCTTTGATATACACTACCTGATCTTCTCTAACTAAGCTATCTAAGACTGACTCAGCCTCTTTGCGATAATTTTAGCCAAGATTTTGTAGTCTGTATTTGTTAGCGTAATAGGTCTCCAGTTATTTAAGTGCTCTCTTTCTAACTCTTTGCCTTTATGCAGCAGAGTAATGATACCCTGACTTTGTGTAAATGACAAATCATCTCATTTGTAAATATAATTGAGTGAATCAATAGCTAAATTACCAAGTTTATCCCAAAAATATTTATAAAAATTCAGTTGTTAAACCATCACTCCCGGGTGCTGATCCATTTGTCAGTTTTATAAGAGCGTTTCTTGTTTTTTCTTCACTTATTTTACCTTCACACAAGTTTGCTTCATTTTTGCTCAGCCATGTTATTTTTACAAAATCATTTGCTGCCTCTTCTATACCTTGAACAAACATTTCCTGATTATACAAAAATCTATAATATGAGACTTGTTCTTGGAGTATTTATTTTTGATCTGTAATAGTGTCCCCTGACTCTTTGCATAATCTTGTTATGATTCTTTTCCTGTTCCCTGTTTTTTCCCCCGGAAATTGAAAATATTTTGTTTGCTTTTTTCATCTTCTTTGATCCATTTGGCCCTTGATCTTACTTGAGCACCTCTAGTTTTATCTAAATGCATCAGCTCTAACTTGCGTTTTGTTAATAAGTAATGCCTTTGCAAACTTTCACTTTGAGGATTTGCTAATAGTGATTGTTCTGCCTCTTGCAGCTGGTTTTCTAGAATAAATTTATTTCTATCTTGCTTTTTAAAGCCAACAATTTGCCAAATTCTATGCAACAGTTTGGTACTTCCAGTTTGCATAGCTCCCATTTATGGACATTACTTTCATAACTTTGTTCTGTCAAGAACGCAGACAGCATGTTATTCATTTTGTGATAAACGTTTCGTTTATAAGGTAACTATTATTAAATTTCCAATAACTATCTATCTATCTATCTATCTATCTGTCCCGTAGTCTGACGACCGTGGGGGCACCCTCAAAGACTCAACAACCAGTTCCCTCCATTCCTCTCTCTGTTCTGCCTTTCTCAGGGTTTTGTTGAGTTCTAGGCCTGTCCATTCGCTGATGTTATCCTCCCAGCTCTTCCTTGGTCTGCCTCTTCTTCTTCCTCCTTGGACAGTGCCTTGTAAAACTGTCTTTGCAAGTCCTTTGGATCTTGTGACATGCCCATACCATTTAAGTTTACGCTTTTTCATGATCATTAGAAGGTTCTCATAGGGTCCAATGGTTTGCTGGATTCTGTTATGCACGCTTTCGTTGCTTATGTGGTCTTTGTAGGAGATGCCAAGGAGTCTCCGAAAGCATCTCATCTCCACCGCCTGTACTCTTCTCTCCAAATCTGCAGTCAGGGTCCATGATTCACAGGCATACAGAAATATGGATATGACAAGGGAGCGCATTAGTCTGATCTTGGAGATAAGTGAGATATTTTTATCTCTCCAGATGGTGTTTAGTTTTGACAGTGCTGTTATTGTCTGTGCAGTCCTGCATACTACTTCTGGCTTGGATCCCTGGTCTGATACAATGGCTCCCAGGTACTTGAAGCTTTGAGCTGTTTCCAGCTTCTGGTCATTAACCCTGATATCAGTGCTAATGCCGTTGGTGTTATTAGTCATCAGTTTGGTCTTCTCTGCACTGATTTCCATGCCGTATGTTTTGGAGGCCTTATTCAAGTGTTCTGTTAGGCTGGCAAGCTCTTTTTCTGATCCTGCTAATCCATCAATGTCATCTGCGAAGTGGAGGTTTGTGATCGTTCTGCCACCAATGCTGACTGATCCTTCATGATGTTCCAGTGCATCAGCCATGATTCTCTCAAGGAAGATGTTGAAAGAGTTGGTGAGAGTAGACAGCCCTGCCTTACTCCAACTGTTGTTCGAAACCATTCTCCAATGTTGTTGTTGTAGTACACTGCACTGGTGGCCTCGCTGTACAGCTGTTTGATGACTCTGATCAGGTTTGCATTGATGCTGTACAAATTCATGGTTGCCCACAAAGCTGCATGCCACACCCTGTCAAATGCCTTCTTAAAATCAATAAATACGTCGTAAAGGTCTTGTTGATGTTGAAGGTACCACTCACATAGTATTCTGAGGTTGAATATCTGTTCTGTTGTGCTGCACCCTGCTCTGAAACCTGCTTGTTCCTCAGCAATGATGGTCTCTGATTGTGGCTTCAGTCTATTCAATATTATCTGCAGCATGACTGCTTGGGTGGCATATGAGGCTGATTGTGCGGTAATTATGGCATTGTTGTAGATTTCCTTTCTTGGGGAGGGTGATGATGAGTGACTGTGTCCATGGTGTTGGCCATTTTCCTGTCTGCCAGATCTTGTTGCAGATTCTTAGTAGGGCGCTGATCATGGCTTCCCCTCCAGCTTGAACCAACTCAGCTGGAAAGTTGTCAGCCCATGCTGACTTCCCCTTTTTCAGCGATCTGACTGCTGTTTCCACTTCTTCTCGGAGGATAGGGTGACTGTCTGTGTCTTTGCTTGCGGGTACATTAAGGACTTCTGGATCTCCTGCGGTTCTATAGTTATACAGGTCGGAGCAGTATTCTGTCCATCTGTTCAGAATATCCTGGTCGTCAGTGAGACACTTCCCATTTTTGTCTTGGATTGTTAAACCTTTTCCCTGTTTTGTGCTAGTCAGGTCTTTCACCAGCTGATATGCTTTCTTGCTATTGTTTTTCTTGATGTTCTCTTCAATGTCTTGGCACTGTTCACCGATCCATTTCTCTTTTGCCTCCGTCATGGACTTCCTGATTCTTTTGTTGACTGCCCTATATTGTTCTACTCTTTCTTTTGTTTCATTTTTCTTTTTCTTCAACTCTCTACGCTTGTCACATAGTTGTAGGATGTTAGGTGTGACCCATGGTTTTTTGACTGGTCGGTGTTTGCCAAGAAGCTCGCTTGCTGTTTCAGTCAATGCTGTATTGAAACTATTTGTCAGTGTATCTATGTCTGAGTCTATCACAGTGAGTGGTACAAACTTTCCACCTATCCTTGCTTGAAAAATTTCTAATACCTCTGGGTCCTTCAGCTTCTCGAGGTCAAATTTGATCCTGATGTTGTTCCGCTTGTGGATTTTCTTTAGACGTAGTCGGAAAGTCATCATCACAAGATCATGATCACTCCCTATGTCTGCTCCTGGAAAACTTCGTGTCTGTGCGATGTTAACGCTAGACTGAAACTTTTTTTTCACCATGATGTAATCTATTTGGCTGTGGTGTTCTCCATTTGGGCTATGCCATGTCCATTTTCTGGATTTCTTGTGTGGGCCAAGTGTATTCACTAGCTGGAGGTGGTTGTTACTGGCAAACTCCAGGAGTCTCAAGCCTCTTTCATTTGATCGGTTATTACAATGTGGCCCACAAACACCCTCCCAATCTTTCCATGCATCTTCTCCTACCTTGGCGTTCCAGTCACCTTTCGCAACGAGGATGTCTTTCTTAGGAGTTTGATTCAGAACCTCTTGTACCTGGTCATAAAATTCTTCTATGGCTTCATCTGTGCAGTCTGATGTAGAGGCGTATGCCTGTACTACAGTTATGTTAAAGGGGGTTGCTCTCCGGTGGATGGTAATAAGTCTGCTGGACACGGGCTGACAGCTCATGACGGTGTTCACGGTGTCTTTGTGAATGAGAAACCCCACGCCCTGTTCATGTTTATCCTGTTTTCCACTGTAGTATAATTTGTGGTCTTCCTGGGTTGTTGTTTCTCCCATGTTTTTCCACCTGACTTCGCAGAGCCCAAGGATGTGCCATTGATATCTGGACATCTCATGTGTCAGTTCTTCCACTTTGCCTGCAGCTCTTAGTGTCCATACATTCCATGTGCTAATGATGGTGCTGTTTCTGGCACGGATTTTGTTGTGTTTTACATCAGTAGCATACTTTCGACCTCTGTCCTGATGAGCAACAGAAGGCGCGGTCCTTGGTAACCCGGGCGACGACCGATCCGGTATGGAAATTCTGGCTGTCTTTGTCATGGGTGTATCTTGGGCAAATCAAACCTGGCGGAGCCCATCCCTCTCCAGGTCGGATTTTTTGATTGGGTTTCCTCCCCACATGTGGTAGGTGGTACTGGGTTACATGGTTACCAGTAGCAGAGGGAATCTCTGACCTGACCTAAAACGTAGATGTGTGCTTCCTTTTTAAAGAAAACAAACAAAGCCCCCACAAAACCAGACTCCTATCCTTATCCATTGAAAGTTAAGAAATGTTTCCCTCAGAATACTTCCTTATTCTGATTTCAAACATTCCATAGTCAAACACACAACGCTTCAGACCAGCAAGCAGGATGTTCAGTATTTACAACAAGCCTTACTCCCTAATCAACAAGCAGATTATTTTCCTGCTGCATCTTGTTTGTTGCTGTTTGTTCCTCAGCTAAAGCTGTGAGGCTCACCGATGGCGAAATTTTGCCTATGTGACCGTTTTTTCCCACATGACTTATAAGGTAGCTGCTCTCTGACGTAGCAGATCTGCTGGATCTGAAATGCTGGCATATGCTGAAATAGACACTGACACTTACTCCTCCAACTCCAAGTGTGTAGCTACAGCTATTGCAACTGGTAATGCTGGAGTTACTCTGAAAACAATACTGAAATCTGCAGTGCTAGGTTCCAATAGTGTGCCTACTTTTGAGAAGTTTTACAACAGAAACATTTCAGCACATGCACATTTATGTCAGAAAACTCTTGGACAACTTTCTTAATAAAAAACCATCCAAACAAATAAATGTTTTATTCCTGATTTATGCTATAGTTTGTAATTGAATTAGTTGTCAGCTCCTACTAGTTTGTGTATCCCTGTTTTAAAATGATGTTTATGTTTGTTGTGTAAGGATTTGCATCAACACTCAGCTTTACAATTTCAGGTGACTTGGTACTGGCAGTCAATAGGCAAATAACATTGAAATCATTATAATTAATCTATTAAGAGCAAAACAATCTAATAAAATCAAAACAAGTCCTCTCTCTCTCTCTCTCTCTCTCTCTCTCTGTGGCCACACTAACCTGGTAGCAATAAGGCAGCAATCAGACACAGCAAGAGACACAACACCAATTGTCCCAGAGGACTCATCTTGTCTACACTGGAATGTTCTGATAGTCTGTTGAATGAATAAATAAATTTGTGAGGAAATAGATGGATGTTTTTAAAATAAAAGATATATATATATATATATATATATATATATCTGTGTGTGTGCATGTGTGTGTTTGTGTGGAGGGTGGCGGTGGTTAGTGTGTGTTTTGTTCTGTACACCCCTGCTCAGGGTCATTGCAATCCAAAGTAAACAGGGAATGGAAAGAATAAATTATCTATTGCCATACAAGTCGAATAGACTTATTGAATACATTGAAACAAAACCATCATAATTCAGTACAACATTTTATTATTTATTTCTCATGGTGACCAAAACTATGTGCATGGAAAAAACATGTTGCATTTTGTCTTAGCTTGATTGCTGTTTGTTTTTTTTTAAATTAGCAAAACCATAGTCATTGATGTTTACCTGTTACAATCATGTGAATTGATGTGTCTGTACCTGTTCTGCTTTTTGGAAGAGTGGGGTATTGTGTGCTGGTGGTGACTGATGATAAAATCGCATACACACAGGGTTTGGATGTAACAAAAATCATGATGCTTACTCTATTATTCTCGAAATAAACAAATAATATTAAATAAATAAAATATATGTATACCTATTTACGAAATATCAATTTTGCCCCAACTGATATTCAAAATCTATTCAGTATTCAAAAATGTGTTCAGGGATTAGTCTAGAGAATTAATCAGCCTTAAACTGAAGTCATTGTCTTTCCTAAAAACATACTCTTACTCAATATATACCTGTCGCTGCCACTATTACTATTACTGCTGCTCTTCCAATCAGAAACTTACTACACAATTCATGTAACTTGTGCCTGGAATACAGATATAACTCACAGAAAAGAACAGTTCAGCAGGGAGCTCAACTAAAGGCCTGTTGTTGAGCTATAGTAGCAACACACGTCAGTTTTTCTTTGTGACGTCAGTGCAGACACCTTTTTTTAAATTAAAAAAAAAAACAACGTCTTTTGCAACATTGTAATCTAGATGTTTAGGGTGCAGTGTGGCCTGATTTCCAACATGGATGAGGTCACTCACTGACTATCAAGTTATATTTTGTGAAAGGTGATGAACCACAAAAAGCCCAACTTACAATTGTCGAAATTCACAGATTTAAACTAGTGGGTAGACTATTTCTGAAAACGTGTTGTCTTTTTTAATTGCTTCAGTTCTTTGATTTTGAAAAACAGGATGCATTTTTTACTTTCCCTGATTTGCAATCTACACACACACACACACACACACACAACACAAACACACACATACACATTTTGAGCAAAATAGATGATTATAGCTGATGTTTGTTTGTTTCTTTTGTTGTTGTGTCAAATAAGTCTACTTGACTTAAATGGCAATAAAATATTCTGAATCTCTTCTCTCTTCTCTCTCTCTCTCTCCACACACACACACACACACACACACACACACACACACACACCCCACACACACACACACACACACACACACACACACACACATTGATTCAAACATGTCTGGAAGAACCAAAGCACTCTTAATGTTCATTGGTTGAGTTATGCTGTTAGAAGAAAACTTGAGGACATGTATAAAACATTTTGGATCTACCAAAAGAAAGAGTTTGCAAAACTAAAATTTTATTATTTTGCTACCAAAGAATACAGATTGGAACCATACTTAGTAAACTATGAAAACAAAACTCATAAGAAGACATATTGTAAATTTCGCACAAGCTGTCACAATTTAATGATAGAGAAAGGGAGACACCAAAATATATCCAGAGAGGACAGAAAATGTAGACACTGTAACAAAATTGAAGATGAATTTCATTTACTTGATGAATGCATTTTATATGATGAACTCAGAAATAATTTGTTATTAAAAATCAAAACAAAAGACAAAGAACGCAAAAACTGTGTACATAAATTAAGTGACATAATCACAGTTGATATATATCAAGCAGATATCATCAGATATGTGTATGAGTGTTTTGAAAAAAGAGAAAAAGAGAAGTAGAATACAACATGTTTTTAGTGTACATCACTTTTAGCCAAAATAGATAATAATTATAGTTGATGTTTTTGTTGTGTCAAATAAGTCTACATGACTTAAATGGCAATAAAATATTCTGAATCTGAATCTGAATTTGAATCTGAATCACACACACACACACACACACACACACACACACATGCCCGCGCACACGCTGCAATTATAAACGTACTTCACAAAGCCAAAAGCTTGTCAGTTATTGAAGTAAGTAAAATACCTGGCCTATATGAGTGGGTGGGTGTGGGGGGGGGGGGGGGGGGGGGAGTATAGCCTAGTTAGAGCTTAGGTTTCAGATCTGAAGGCCAGATTCAGCCACCACAAAGGCACTGTTAAAGAGATTCCTTTGGAGCTAACACCACTAACAACTCTACTCCCCCAAAAGTCCATTTGATGAGACTACAAACCGTGGTCCCATGTTTGGTGTAGTAGTAGTAGTAGTAGTAGTAGTAGTAGTAGAAGTAGTAGTAGTAGGAGTAGGAGTAGTAGTAGTAGTAGTAGTAGTAATAGTTGCATTCGGACTTCAGGAATGATGTCTAAGCACTAGATTAGTGAGCATGCGGTTTTTGTAAACTTTGTCATTTGTTCCCATCATCACAAATGGTCTACTCTCCTGAAAGGCAAAACAGGTTCTAATGTGAGCACAAGATGTTCTGTATGTGTTCACACACAAGACTTTGGCTTATAATCTCATCTAAGGACTTCCGGAAGAGTAGGCCATTTCTTGCCAGTGGGAAAGGATGACAAAGTTGACAAAAATCGCATGTTCAATGGTCTAGTGCTTAGACATCATCATTGAGGTCAAAATGCAGCTACCTTAATGGTGAGTAAAAAGTCACAAACATATAATCTCACTTTTGGTGAACCTTGGAGCTCTAGGCCAGGAACAAAATAATAAGACATTTATGTTTTAGAATGATATGTGAGGATTGTTTTCATCTGTGACAAGCTCTGAGGTCACATAACAAATTGTGCCCTCCATTGTTGTTGTGCGTTCCCCAGCTTAACACTCTGGGGGTCACTCAGATTGTGCACTCTGACTTACTCATCCCACCTGCGAATCAACATGAGACTGAAATTGCACAGTAAATGAGAAGTTTGTGTGTATGACTGTTTTAAAGTACATCGCCATATAGACAGCCATACTCCAACTTCAGGGGATTTTTCCTCCTTTGAAGGAGAGTGCAGGTTGCTATGTTAAGAGCTTGTCATGGCTGAAGGCAGCCTCAAATTAACATTACAACATAACAACATTTTACTGTAGTCCTTGGCAATTAGCTGATATCAATAACTGACATAGTATTTGGCCTGGGTTATGTGCCCTCCAATAAAGGAGGAAAATATCCCCTGAAGTAGGAGTATGGCAGCCTATATGGCGAGGCATTTAAAAATAGTCATCCATGCAACTGTTCATCCAAAGAGTATTGTCACAATGATTGCCAGAGGCAAAGAGTGAGGCAGAGTGTACATATTGTATATCACCTTAAGTCACCACAGATTTCTCTGCATGAAAATCGGGCTGCTCTCCCGTGGGAGAGCACGATGCCACAAGAGCAGCCTCAACCATCATTTTATTTTTATTTTCCTGTCTGCAACTATCAGAGTGGCTTTTATTACAGATTTCTGCCAATATTGCCTCATCCAAAAGAGCAGCACCAATACCATCATTCATGTTCTAATGGATGGGGGTAAGTTTTTAGGCCCAAATGGGTATCAAACCACCGCACACTTCCAACTTGACTTTTCTCTTTCCAGGCTGGTGCTTTACCTCTAGACCACCGATCCATCAATATATAATCAATTCTGGTTTACTCTTTAGTTAAATTAAGGTGCTTAAAAATAAGCTAGGGAAGCTTAACAACAACCTAAGTGTGCAGGCCTGCATGTGTGTGAATGTGTGTGTGTGTGCGTGCATATGTGTGTTGTGTGTGTGTGTGTGTGTGTGTGTGTGTGTGTGTGTGTGTGTGTGTGGTGTGTGTGTGTGTGTGTGTGTGTGCATGCAGGCATGATGTAAATGGGAGGGTCAGTGGTTAGGACTTGATTGTGTGAGCCTTTGTGTGTGGGTGGTTTTTTTATTTGGTTGATTTTAGTCTCTTATTTCTAGAATAATGGAATAAGTACTCATGTATTTTTTATATCCTGTCCCCAGGTGTATGCACTTTTGCGAATTTTGTCACCTGTGCCCACCTGCACAGACTGGTCTATTCTTCCAAAAAGCGGAACAGGTTATAGCGTGTGCACAGGATGTTCTGTGTACATTCGCACACAAAACCTTGGTTTTCTGTCTTATCCCAAGGACTTTTTGGGGGATTGGAATGGTCACTGATATTAACTACAGGGGAGGGGGGAGGTTGAATCCACTTGAACAGGATTCCAGTCAGATTTTATTATTAATGAGGAGAGTTTAGGTTCAGTCCCTATGAGCATGGCTTCGGTTTTATCTGCATTCAGTTGCAAGCGGTTCTGAATCATCCACTTTTGAAATCTTGAAGACGGTAAAATATATTTGTCAGAGAGAAGGCAGAATTTCGAGAGTAGGGCTGCTTCAAAGCTGAGAGTCATAAGCATAAAAAGGTGATTTATCTTATGCGGGCTTATTGTATGTGAAAGTGGGGCAGTGTAGAAAGTGAAAAGAATATGGCCAAACACTGATCCCTGTGGGACTCCACATTATAGTTTGGCAGGTTTTGAATGACTGTTGTTAATAGCAACTGTCTGAAATTGTACTGTGAGATGTAAACTAAACAAGGTGACGGTTGTACCACTAAAGCCAAACGGGTTTTAAAGGCGGGAGAGAAGTGAGTGGTCTATAGTGTCAAAGGCTGTTGATAAGTCAAGAAGAGTAAGAAGGGGTATGTTTGCTGAATCAGAAGCGAGTAGAAGAAGATTTAATGTGTGGAATAGAGTAATTTCAGTGCTGTGGATGGCATGATAGGCAGACTGAAAAGGAGGAAGAAGACTATCAAAGGAAGATGGTTGTTAAGCTGTTTTAGGACTAAATTTTCAAGTACTTTAGAGATCAAAAGGCAGGCTAACAACTGGTCTATAATCTTTTAGAATGTTAGAATCATAGTCATGCTTTTTAGAAGAGGTCTCTATCACGCTCCTAAAGGGAGTGTGGCTAAAATCCAACCCATTCCCACTCTTAACTGCCTTTACCAACAACAACAAACACAGATCACAGGAGGAAAAAGTTCCAGACTTTACTGTTCACATTTTAAAAGACAAACAAATACACAAATTCAACTGTCAAGCACACTGTAATTTAAACTTTATAATTTAAATTCTCAACCTCTCTTCACTAACAGTCCTGATCCCAGCTCAAGATATGCTCCCCTCCCCTCACAGTCTCCGCACATCAACACACTGGCAGCGTGGTGTAGCTCCTGAGGTCCTCAGGGCAGGCTGAAGGTGGACAGGTAGTTGCGAGGGAAATGGGTCAAAGGGAGAAAGAGGTGGGTCCAGGGGACACAGGGAAATGGGATCCTGAAGGATAAAGGACAAGCTTCCAGTGACGTTCTTCAGTGCACACCAGGAAACACCCTCTCCAGACTCGACTACTGGAGGCATACACAAGAACCTGGATTAGACAAAACGTGCCGTCTCTCAGCATACGCCGGTAACTAGAGCTAAGGCATCTAGGATTATTTCCATTGCATCCCATAGGTTGACAAACTGTCTTTTTTTCACACCCTAAGATTTCATCCTGTACTCTCAAACGGTATAGACATTCCAAATCTGAGGACTGAAGTCTTTTCCTTAACTGTTTTTACTAAAGTACATTTATGTTGAATACCTTTAAAACATCCTACCACAAAAGAGAACTGTTCTTACAGAAAAAACCGTAATAATTACACACTGCTGTTTAACACACAAAATTGCACTAAATCTCGAATCAGTCAGGACTCTCAACCATATTAATACAGATTAAGAAATACTGAGCGTTCTAAATACAAGTAAGAACTCTCTAGACGAAAAAAACATTAGCATTTAAAAACAAAGATTGAAAATAAACAACCTACTGTTCACTAACAGAGAAGTCTAACTTTACCTGATCCATGAAACATTAATAAAAGAGAGAAGACACCTCCCATGAAAAAATTCTGCACTCGTTTATGCAGGAACCCATCCACCCAAGCACGGAGTTGACACAAGACACTGTAAACAATCCCCACAATAACACAATGAACCACCACAAAATCCAACCACATCTATGGGAGAACCCTCACCTGTGAATGGGAAAGGATGGGGAGCACTTCTGCACCACAAGGAAGATGCTGACAAGACAAACAATGACAGGGTGATGCATGAAGAACAAAGACTGGGTTCACAGGAGCTTGACCTTCAAGGATGACTGCTCCCCCCTACTGTCCAAGTAGACACACAACGTTGAAGCGCCCAAATCCCACACTGGAACAGTGAGCATTATACTCTTCTGGAGAAAGTCTGACTCTCCTCCAGACTCAAGGCAAGACCTCCTTGTATTTAAGGCTGCCCTACTCAGCTGGCCATCCAACTCTCACTCACGATCAGCCACTTCACCAGAAGGTAACCTGCATGCGTAATTGCAGAGAAAAGGGAATGGCTGTGCAGCCTACATAGCTGGAGTTTACACATACATGAAAAATGCATTTGTGCACACAGAAAGGCACTAGCAGCAAGCAGAGAGCGAGAGAACTAGCATGGAATTATGCACAGAATTATGGGAACCATGACAGTATCACAATTGCAGTTTTGAGAGCAGATGGAAAATTTCCTGAAAGAAGAATTCACTATTTTAGTGATCATGAGTATGAGCTGTGGAAGACACTGTGAGAAAAGAAAAGCAGGTAAAGGATCAAGCTCACATGATTTTTATTTTGTCATTTCCTTCAAGATTTGTGTTTGGATTTCTATGTCCCTTGTAGGATGGAAGAAATGGAGAGGAGTGCCAGTAAACTGGGGATCAGGAGGGGCAGGCTGGAAAGGAGTCTGATCCAGTCTGGAGCGAGTATTGCCGTCTACATCAGCAAAGAAGGAAGAAATAGAGGGAAGCTCAGATGTGCTGTAGGGTGGAAGGCAGAGGGCTTGCTCTCACAGATCACTGATAGGGCAGGTTCATATGTTTAAAATCATGCACACCATTCCTGATTCCTTATGATCCAAATAAAATATTCTGATTCAGGTCGATTCCAGAAGTGGAACAAATTGAAAATACACAGAAATGTTCGGTCAAGCCCTGATTCCCCTCCCCCCCCCCCTCTTGTCACACATGCACACAAGCACGCACGCACGCCCCACACACACACACACACACACACACACACACACACACACACACACACACACACACACACAGATAGCCTTGTGGTTAGGTGATGCTCATGATCAGCTGACCCCAGTTCGACTCCTGTTCAAGAGGATTTTTCCTCTTGAGTTGACATCAGTGCGGACTCCACTCCCCCAAAAGTCCTTTGGATGGGATAAATCGAGGCCCTGTGTGCGAACGTACGTAGAACATCTTGCACACACGTTAAATCCCTTTCCACTTTTTGGAAGAGTAGGCCTTTCTGTGCCAGTGGGAATTGATGACAAAACTTTAAAGCGATACAACGGGGACTGCCAAGAAAACACACAAATGCTTTTTCCCATTATCCTGGGGAAAAAAAAATATATTAAAAAAAAAAAAATGAAACCACACACACTTATTG
The DNA here is from genome assembly GCA_028751875.1 of Rapana venosa. Lineage (NCBI taxonomy): Eukaryota > Metazoa > Mollusca > Gastropoda > Neogastropoda > Muricidae > Rapana > Rapana venosa. Next base: position 43,579,648 of record CM054156.1, read on the forward strand.
CTCCATCAGCATCATAGGTGTAAGTACTTTTTGGATCCTTTTTTTTCTTTCCCTTTTTTGTGTCCCCCCCCATCCTTTTCACAACCAAGCAACACACACACACACACACACACACACAAACCCAAAGAACGCACCACTACTGCACACACACACAACACCACCCACACCCCAAACACACACACACACACACAAAAACACAAAACACACTTATTGTTCTAGACCATATAAAAATTTGATAGTTGGGTTGCTTTTTTTGTTTTTTTCTTTTTTTCTGTTGTTTTTTTTCTTTTTTTTCGTTTGTTTTTTTGTTTTTGACCCCCTCAAAACTTATAACACGTTCTCACCCAACTGCTTGATACCGACCCCACTGACCATTTTTTTCCCGAAGGCCCTTTGCCCCATGGTACACCCATAATCTTGGGGGCAAAGCGCAAACGCCGACAACTTAAAAGGCAATGGCGAAAACAAAACTGAAATAAACAAACGCTTTTTCGAAAACAAACCAACAAGTCAAAAACCTTAATCCACACCAGCAAAAGACAAACTACTACTCTGCCAAGTTCTTGATTGCCAAAAACGTCCATTGAAATCTCTTTTTCCCCTCACCTCAACTCGTCTTGGATCTGCAAAGACAAGTCCTCTGCCTCTATCCACAGTCACCATACTTCCTGATATATTTTTCCTCGTTCTTCTCTGACAAAAGTCCGTAACATTCGCTCCAGACTGTATCAAGGCACCTTTCCAACCTGTACCTCCTGATCCCCAATTCACTGGCACTCCACTCCTTTCCTTTTCAGCCAACCAGCGACTGAAGAAATCCGAACATTTTAAATAAATGACCAAAAATCATGCGATCTCGATCCTGTACCTGCTTCTCTGATCAACAGTGCCATTCCTCCCGCAGCTGATAACCAACTATCACACAAAATAGTAACTCATCTCTCTTTCAGAACGTTTCCATCACTCTTAAAACGGCAATATTACAACCTCTACTCAAAAAGCACGACCTCGACCCCTAACTATTTGAAGGAATTACAGGCTGATTTCTAACCTACCTTTCATCTCCAAAGGCCTTGAAAAAGTCGTTCTGAAACAACTCAATAGCCATCTTCATTCTAATATCTCCTTCCCTCCCGCAATTCATCTGGCCTATCGCGTCAACCACAGCATGAAACCCCCTAGTCCACAACGTTAAACATGCATCTACACCTTCTGACTCAGGAAAATCATCTTTCCACTCTTCTCGACCTATCTGCAGCCTTCGACACTATAGATCCACTCTATTCTTCTCGCCACGTCTCCAAAAAACGTTCGGTATTGAAGGGGCAACCATCACCTTGTTTCGCTCATAAACCTCACAAACCGATTCCAGACAGTTGCCATTATACAAGATTCAATCATACCTGCCAAACTGGAAATGCGGAGTCCCGCAGGGATCCGTTCTGGGCCCTGTTCTTTTCACTCTCTACACTGCTCCACTGCAAATATAATAAACCGTCACCAGATCAACCATCATTCCTACGCTGAGAATCACAATTCCAAGCAGTGATACTCCGGAAATCTGCCTTCTCTCTTGACAAAATTATGTCACAACTGCCTCAAGATATTCAGAACTGGATGAAACAAAACCCAAATTACAGCTAAACCGCAGATATAACGAAGCCAAGATTGTATGAACCAAACACACACTCTCGTCCATGACAACATCTTCAATAGAGTTTGGCAATATAAAACCAGTTCCTCTATCCACCACAGTCAAGTATCTTGGCGTTTGTTATCGACAAACAACGTAACACGCTTTACTATGCAAAAATTCACATCACCCAGAACCTGTCCAGTCTTGCTACTATCAATTACGGCGTATTAGTGCAATTGCGAAAGTACCTGTCCACTGATGCAACATCCGAAACTGTCACATCTCGCATTCTTTCACGACTGGACTATTGCCCAATATCTCTTTTGGCTGGTCTGCCAGCGTCATCTATCTACTTCCCTTCAACGAATTCAAAACTCTGCTGCTCGACTTTGATCTCAAAAAAGACAAAAATCTGAGCATACTACCTCCTCTCTTATGCGATCTCCCACTGGTTCCTTTGCCACAGAGAGTCAAGTACATAGTCCCCCCCTTGGTTGGGGTACCCTCTGTTACAAATGTCTCCATAAACAGCACCTTCCTCCATCGGTGAATGTCTACACCTGGTACACACCTTCTTCGTATCCCATCCGCTCCTGCTGCAGATACCCTGTGCTTACAAATACCTAGATTCAACCAGTCCACAACCTTGGCCTCGCTCTTTCGCTGTTTCTGGTCCAGCGATCTGGAATGACCTCCCTCTCATCCTTTCGCAAAAGCCTACTTACAACACTTATTAAATCCAGCCTCAAGACATACCTATTTCAAACCTAGACCTTCCCCCTACATTTTCATCTCGTATTAATCTGTCCTTGCCTTCAGTGGCCTAAATTCTCATCACCCTGCTGAAGCATATAACCTGTGTTGTGTTTGTGTGTGGTGTGTGTTGTGTGGTGCCGTCGTGCGCGCAGTGTGTTTGTGTGTATTTGGAACTTTTTAAAACTATTAATCATGTTGGAATCTATGTGTAGGAGTGGAAATGGATGCAAGCGCTTGGTTGTGTTTTTTTACAAAGATAAAGCCTATAATAAACATTTATTATTATTATTTATTTATAAATATAGCACGGCAAGTAACTAAAATCCCAGTTGGTGAGGTTTATACGCACGCTATAATATATTGGAATGTTATGTAAATATATCACGGTGGAGTAAAACTAAATCCTACATTGTTGAAGATATTTTCCATTCCTTCAAAGCCCACAACCATCTGCATCAGGGGTGTGAAAAAACTTCCCTCCACTCTTCCCAAACCTATTTCCATCAGCCAAGTCAATCAAGGTTTACTTCCATAGAGTTACTGAACAAAAAATGAGCGAAATCATCTCCCTCGCTCCCTCCCTCCCTCCACATCACTATCCTTACGAACAAGAAACGAGTCAAAATCAGTCTCCTCCCTCCCTCCACATCACTTATCCTATCAAATGTACTTGTTCAAAATATAATAAAAAATAAATAGATAAATAAAGAAAGCCAAGCTTACATACCTGCAACAAACCAAACCAAGCCCAAAAGAACACACCAAAAACCACCATGGTTTACGACATTTGTCTTACTGGAAAGAACAATGGCCACGGCAATCAAAAAAGCTTATATACCTGCAACAAGCCAAACCAACCCAAAAGAACACGAGCAAAAACCACCATGGTTACGACAGGTTGTCTTACTGGGATAGAAAGATGGCCACGGCATTCGTTGAGGACGCTTTCCCCAAACCCCAGGGCCGTACAGGTCCACGTCCACATGCAGTCGTGGAAATATCGCCAACGACCGTCACTGTCACAAACGTCAACACAATCAAGGAAATA
>CM054156.1:43585587-43593087 GCA_028751875.1 Rapana venosa
AACATTTTAACTTAATAAAAGATAAGAGATTGAAACTAATTAAAAGCAAGCATATTAATATATTCATTAAAATGCAAAAGATGGTGTACGTAAAAAACATCTTTTTATTGTCCCCAATCCCTTTAAAGACATTTGTAAACAGAACTTTACGAACACACCACGCACAAACACACACATCACACCACACACATCTGTGTATTTCCACTGAACCCTTGAACTCCTCCCCCACACCTTTCCAATCTTTTCATTTATCATCGTATGTTGTTGTCTCATGCGTGATGGGATCATTTGTTATATTGTTGTCTCATGGTGATGGTGATTGGTTGTGTTAAATTGTATCTCTATTACATAATCATTATTGTAATCTTATTTGACTTATCTTGCTTTGATAGTTATTGTGTGAAAAATTCCATTATTTAAAAAGCGCTATTTTGAAAAGTATGATCGCCTAGAAAAGCACACGATTTGCTGGTGGAGGAGGAGAGGAGGGAGGTCAATGAAGTAATATTGTCATAATGACGAAAGCCTATATATTCTAAGCGTTTTAATACCTGTACCTTTTTATTATCTAAAGTATATGAACGTGAAAGAATGGATGAAACAGTAGGTGAAGAATTTGATTGTCCTGAGTTATTATGATTTTCTTTTTAATTCTTAAAACATTTTAATTTAAATGTGTGTGTGGACGAGAGCGCGCAAACGCAGCTCAGTGTGAGCATGGAGTATGTGTGTCGTGTAATTGTATATGTGGTAATTTGTATTTTTTTCCATGTATTTCCTTAATCGATTACTTTCCCTCTTTTTTGCTGGTTAAATTTAATGGTAACATAGATGCAATAATGTATGTCTTATATAGTCATTACCAAATTTGTTCTTGGATAGATGGCATGATGAAAAAGCAAATGCATTGCTTATTCAATATACCATCTGGAAATAAAATTATGACTTGACTTGACTGACTGACTATTAACTTTCTTGGGATAGACCTTCAAAACACACACACACACACACACACACACACATACAGCTTCTTTGTTTTTCCAAATCACATATGAATAAGTTACCCTACAACTAAGCAAGACCTGTTGTCCCAATCACAGCAAACTTCAAAATTGCTCCCAGATTCGAAAGAAGTGTCTCTGAAATAGAAAAAAAAAAAACTTTCACTCTTATTCCCCTTTTTCATTTAAATATGAAAACAGCAACATCACGAAACCACTGTGACAATAATTTAATCAAAGAAATAATCAGCTGCTTGCTAGCTATCTTCTTTGCCAGGTATTAGCAGTAGAGAAGCTATGCTCAATGCCACAATCTTCTCCAGGGGTTACACACAACAACTCAAACCGAGACATCTGAGAGAGATCTGTTTTATGGTTTCTTTCTTTGTTCCTCATATATACTCCGAGGTTCACACATGTGAGACTTTGCATACGTGGCCATTTTTCCCCCACCAATAAGGTAGCTGCACTCAAGGAATACAGATGGAACTGAAACCTAACAATCACTGCTCTTTCCAAATTTCAAATGTCATAAATTGATTCTTTAGACATACACAAGTTCCATACCATCCGGGTCTAACTGGTTGAAAAGAGTCTCACTTGAAAGACTGGACATTCAGTTCAATTTTCCTGTCAAACTGGGAAGAAAAGGCAGGAGGCTGGAATTGAACCCCATAACCATCCAGTACACTTATTAGGCAGGTGAGCGTCTAAAACACCAATTCCACCTTCCTTCTTATCTGAGAAGGTAGCCACCTTTCTAAATTCTGACACAAGATACTTCAAGAAAATTCACCTATATCATAATCCTCAGAACTCTGGACAAATTAATAAGTAAGAGTATGGGAAGATAACGATACATCCCAAAAAGGCTTTGGCAGATACTTGGAAACATCTGCCACTAAACCAGAAATATCTCTGCATAGCAGGGAGGGCAATGAGTGACATCCCACATCGTCGGCCCCATAGACTTACTCCATTCACTAACCACAGATGTAAGCAAGGGTTCTTTTGTATACCTCAAATTTCTTGTTCTTGCTCCCAATTTTTAAGACTAAGTAGCTTGCACTCATCAGCAACATAAGCAACCTATTCTATAGCTGTTGTACTGACACAAGACTATGTCAATGTTGATCGGTGGTCTAAGAGTAACGCGCCCTTCTAAGAAAGCGAAAAGTCCGGGTCTGAAGTGTGCGGCGTTCGTACCCCGTTTGGAACCGAAAACTTTTCCCCCATACCATTAACCATGAGTGGTGGTCTAGGCGCTAGTCCTTTCGAAGAGACGCTAAATAACCGAGGTCCCGTGTGTTACCCAAATTATTTAGCGCACGTTAAAAGAACCCACCAACAAAAGATTTGTCCTCTGGCAAAATTCTTAAGAAAAAAGCCAACTCTGAATAGGGAAAACAAATACAGTATTCAGACATGAAAAAAAAAGAATAAAAATGGGTGGCGCTGCGCTTGTGGCGACGCCTCTCCCCTCTCCCCGGGAGAGCACCGAAATTTCACGGAGGAAAAATCTGCCGTGACTTAAAGTGGTATAAAAGAAATCTGCGCGCATTGATTTGTTGCTTTAACAAGAAGTAAGCGCTAGTATAAATTCCATACATTATTATTATTATTATTATTTATTATTATTATTAGTGTATAATGTACGATGTAATATTAATAACTGCAAGAAAAATACAAGGTAGAAGAAATAGAGCTTGACGCACAACTTTGTTGTCCTGGGAAAAAGCTTTTATAAGTACCCAGAAAGGCAATCCAATGGGCCTTTGAGGAAACAAGGTGTACCGGAGCACACGCACTCAATGGTTTATGACTTTGTACAAGAACTCCAGATCAAAAGTGAAAACTATAATCGGGCGGTCCAAAAGCTTTGAATAAAAGTAGGAGTGCACCAAGGAACTGCATTGAGCCCTCTGCTCTTTATCCACATGAATGAATGAAAATATCCAAGAAAGTGGAGAGCCAAAGAGATCGGGAACTGCTTGTAAGCAGATGACTTAGTACAGGAAAGCTTAGAACAGTGATGACGCTACTCGAAGATTTGGCAATTGTAAACGATTAAGAACGCAGAGGAAGGAAGCAGAATGTTGACAAGACCAAATCAATGACAGTTGGAAAAGAACGCAAACACATAGAGAGCAAGGAACATCACCGTGTGGAGTCATCACAAAGGTGTAGGGAACATTTTCGATCAAATGCTCCAACAGTCAATACTGGTGTCACCAAAAGATGAACAAAGTCCAAATCTGAAGAAAGGAGACGGAGTATATGTCTGCCCCAGTTTTATGAATAAGAAGGGTGAAGATAATATCGACTGCAGGACATTAAGAGCTGGAATCAAACAAGGAAGATAGAAGTGTAGACGAATTCTGCTACCATGGGAGAGATGAAGAGCTGCGAAGCAAAAATCTGAGTTAAGTGTCAGAACCAGGAATGCGAGTGCTTGAAGATATGGAAAAATTGGCAATCTGCCTCGAAATCATAAAATCCCAAAAAGAGACCTGTCTGATATACAAGGCCTGCATTAAATGTTCTCCTGTTAAGGTTTCAGAGTTGTGGGTTTTCACATAAACCGTCAAACGATTGTTGAAGAACTGTTAAAACCGAATACTATGCTACATGACAAAGATCAAATGGGAAGACAGGATCACGTAATAAAGAACTATGGAGACTGTGCAAAGTTGATGATCTGAAGTTGTAGCTAGTACGCAAATAGACTGAGCTGGTTTGGGCATGTATCAATTGAAAGCAGACCACATCATAAATAGAAGGCCCAAACAACTTCGTTAGTGGATGGAAAAGACAAAAGGGAAGAACCTAGCAAAAACTGGGCGCCTGTATGCAGATGATCTTAGAGAAAGAGGCATAAAAAAGGAGAAGCTCAAAACGAGAGAGATGGAGAAGGCTCAACAATGTCAAACCATTCTCCCCTGGGAGAAAACATACAAACAAGGCAGAAGAAAAGAAGTATATAATCTAATAATACAAACCCCGTACAAGAGTAAAAGAATTTAAGCATGAAAACTCACAATAATTAAAAAAATATTTTGAGTTTCATGCTTAAATTCCTTTTACTTGTACGATATGAATATTATTAGTATTAATATAACTTCTTCTTCTTCTTCCTTTTTTGTCATGTTATCTCCCAGGGGAGTTTGACATGATGAGCCTTCCTTCTCTCTCTGTTTAGAGCTTCCTCCTTATTATGCCTCTTTCTCTAAGATCATTGCAATACAGGCAGCCCAGGTTTTGCTGGTCTTCCCCTTTGGTCTCTTTCCATCCACAACGACAGTTGATTGCTCTAATTATATGTGGTCTTCTTTCCATTGAACATGCCCAACACCAGCGCGTCAATTTGGAACTCGCTACAGACTTCAGATCATCAACTTTGCACATTCACCAAATTTCTTTATCGTGAACCTGTCTTCCCATTTGATCTTTGTCATGTAGCAAAGCATTCGGTTTTCACAGTTCTCTACAATCGTTTGACGGTTTTTTGTGAAAACCCCACATCCTGAACCATACAGGAGAACAAGGTCTAATGCAGGCCTTGTATATCAGACAGCGTACTCTCTTAGTGGGATTTTCTGATTTTCCGAGCAACATGCCAATTCTTTCCATTTCTTCCAAGCCACACGCAATCCTGGTTCTGACACTAACTCAGATTTTAGCTTCGCAGCTCATCAATCTCTCCCAGTAGCAGAATCGTCTACCCTTCTATCTTCCCTTTGTATGAATTCCAGCTCCTTCTTCCTAGCATGATATTATCTTCACCCTTCGTTATTCATAAAACTGGGGGCAGACAAATACTCCGTCCTCCAACTTCAGACTTTTGAATTGAACCTCATATTGTGACACCATAATGACAGTTGGAGCATTTGATCGACCTGATCCCTACACTTTGTGGCAGACACCACACGGGTATTTTCCTTGCTCTCTTTGTGTTTCTGCGATCTTTTCCACTGTCATTGCTTTGGTCTTGTCAACATCAGCTTCATTCCTCTGCGTTATCTAATATCTGTTTCCAATTGCCAAATCCTCAGTAGCGTCATCACTGTTCTCACTACCAGTACAAGTCAACAGCATACAGCAGTTCCCAAATCTCTTCTGATCTCCCACTTTCTTGATATTCATTCATCATGAGGAAAAAAGAGCAGAGGGCTCATGCAGATCCTTGGTGCACTCCTAACTTTATCTCAAAGCTTTCTGACCCCCGATTAAGTTTTCACTTTGATCTGGAGTTCTTGAACACAGTCCTAACCATTGAGATGGTGTGCTCCGGTACACCTTGTTTCCTCAAGGCCATTGGATTGCCTTTCTGGTACTCTATCTAAAAGCATTTTCCAGGTCAACAAAGATGTGCGTCAAGCTCTTTTTCTCTCCCGTATTTTCTTGCATATTAATATACATGATACATTATCACTAATAATTAATAATAATAATAATAATAAAAAAAATTATGGAAAATTATATAGCCTGAAATCTTGTAAAGCAACAATCAAAGCGCTCAGATTTTCATTTCATACCACTTTACTCACGGCAATTTTTCTCCGTGAAATTCGGCATGCCTCCCCGGGGAGAGCGGGAAGCGCGTCTGCCACAAGCGCAGCGCCACCCATATTTTTTTCTTTTTCCATGTCCTGCAACTGTATTTGTTTCCCTCTCGAGTGGCTTTTTTCTAAGAATTTTAGCCAGGGACAACTCTTTTGTTCCGTGGGTTCTTTTTACGTGCGCTAAATAATACGTGTAACACACGGGACCTCGGTTATCGTCTCACCGAAAGACTACGCCCAGACCACCAACTCAATGGTCTCATGGAGGGGGGAAAATATTCCGGTCCAAACGGGGTACGAACCGCCGCACACTTCAGACCCGGACTTTTCGCTTTCTAGACAGGCGCGTTACCTCTAGACCACCGATCCACATTGACATAGTCTTGATGTCAGTACAACAGCTATAAGAATAGGATTGCTTATGTCTGCTGATGTGTGCAGCTTAGTCTTAAAAATTGGGAGCAAGAAAAGAAAATTGGGTATACAAAAGAACCCTTGCTTACATCAGTGGTAGTGAATGGAGTAAGTCTCTGGGCCAGACGATGTGGGATGTCCACTCATCTGCCCTCCCTGCTTGCAGAGATATTCTGGTTTAGTGCAGATGTTTCCAAGTATCTGCCAAAGCCTTTTTGGGATGTATCGTTATCTTCCATACTCTTACTTATTATATTTTTCCAGAGTTCTAGATTATGATTATAGGTTAATTTCTGAAGTATCCTTGTGTCAGAATTTAGAAAGGTGGCTACCTCTCAGATAAGAAGGAAGGTGGAAATGGTGTTTTAGACGCTCACCTGCCTAATAAGTGAACAGTGAGGTTCTGGGTTCAATTCCCAGCCTTGCCCTTTCTTCCCAGTTTGACAGGAAAATTGAACTGAATGTCCAGTCTTTCAGAGTGAGACTCTATTCAACCAGTCAGACCCGTATGGTATGGACTTGTGTATGTCTAAAGAATCAATGACATTTGAAAATTGGAAAGAGCAGTGATGTTAGGTTCAGTTCCCAACTGTATTCCTGAGTGCAGCTACCTTAATGGTGGGGGAAAAATGGCCACTTATGCAAAAGTCTCACCATTGGTGAACCTCGGAGTATATCTGAGGAACAAAGAAAGAAACAAAAACAGATCTCTCTCAGATGTCTCGGTTTGAGTTGTTGTGTAACTTGGAGAAGACTTGTGGCATTGAGCATAGCTTCTCTACTGCTAATCCTGGCAAAGAAGAAAGCTAGCAAGCAGCTGATTATTTCTTTGATTAAGTATTGTCACAGTGGTTTAGTGATGTTGCTGTTTTCATATTTAAAGAAAAAGGGAATCAAGAGTGAAAGTTTTTTTTTTTCTATTTCAGAGACACTTCTTTCGAAATCTGGGAGCAATTTTGATGTATGCTGTGATTGGGACAACAGTGTCTTGCTTAGTTGTTGGGTAAGTATACATAAGTGATTTGGAAACAAAGAAGCTGTATGTGTGTGTGTGTGTGGTGTGTGTGTGTTTGAGGTCTATCCACTAGAAAGTGATATAGTCAAGTCAAGTCAAGTCAAGTCAAAATTTTATTTCCAGATGGTATATTGAATAAGCAATGCATTTGCTTTTTCTCATCAAGCCATCTATCCAAGAACAAATTTGGTAATGACTATACTAAGACACTACATTATTGCATCATTTACCATTAAATTAAACCAGCAAAAAAGAGGAAAGAATCGATAAGGAAATACATTGAAAATACAAATTACCACATATACATATACACGCACACACATACTCATGCACACCTGAGCGCGTGCGCGCTCTCGTCCACACACACATTTAAATAAAAATGTTTTAAGAATTAAAAAAAGAAAATCATAAAACATCAGGACAAACAAATTACTTCACCTACTGTTTCATCCATTCTTTCACGTTTATACTTTAGATAATAAAAAGGTACAGGAATAAAACGCTAGAA
>CM054156.1:43597338-43662338 GCA_028751875.1 Rapana venosa
TGTGTGTGTTTTTTCTTATGACTTATTAATTTTGGTTGTGGGTTTTTTCTTGGCTCTGTTGTTTTTTGTTTGTCTGTTTTTCTTTTTTAAATCTTCTTCTGTTGGTTTTTGGTTTTTCTTTCTTTTTTGTTTGTTTTGTTTTGTTTTGGTTAGGCTTTTTTTGGGGGGTGGGGGTGGGGGTGGGTATTTTAGGGTTTTCTTTTTATTTGCTTGTTTTGAAGGGGGGGGGGGTTGGGGGGGTTGGGGGGGGAGCTTGTTTTGAAAAGGGTTATTTCCCCTTATTTTTATTGTGAGACTGTAAAAAGTATTGGTTATTATTATTAAGTGTAATCCCAAAACGGGCGGGGACTGGATGTAAAAAAGCACATATGTGCTTATTCATTACCCTCGAAATAAAAGAATTTGTCATTGTCATTGTCTTTTTCATTGTCCCCTTCTCTCTCTCTCTCTCTCTCTCTTCTCTCTCTCTTTATTTTATATATATATATATATATTTGTGTGTGTGTGTGTGTGTGTGTGTGTGTGTCTGTGGAGGGTGGGGGTGGTTGGGTGTTTGTTTTGTTCTGTACACCCCAGCTCAGGGTCATTGCAATCCAAAATAAACAGGGAATGGAAAGAGTAAATCAAAGTGTTTATTGCCATACAAGTCGATTAGACTTACCAATACATTGAAACAAAACCCCATCATAATAGCAGTAAAACATTTTATTATTCATTTCTCAGGGTGACCAAAATTATGAGGCATGGAAAAAACATGTTGCTATTCTGTCTTAGCTTGATTGCTGTTGTTTTTTGTTTTTTCGAAAATTGCAAAAACATAGTCATTGGTGTTTACCTGTTTACCAATCATGTGAATTGATCGTTGTCTGTCTTGTTCGCTTTTGGAAGAGTATAAGTATTGTGTGCTGTTGGGAACTGGTGACAAAATCGCATACACTCAGGGACTGGATTTGTAAAAAAAATCATGATGCTTACTCAATTGTTCTTGAATCTTAAAACACATAAAATGACAATACATGAAATGATATCTTACCTACTTCAGGGCCTATATCAATTTTGCCCCTCACTGATATTCAAAATCTACTCAGTAGGCCTATTCAAAAATGTCGTTCAGGGATTAGTGCAATTAATCAACCATTTGCTGGTCATACTCTTTCTACCAAACGTTCTCTCACTCCAAATATGTACCTGTCACTGCCACTCCATTACCTTTAGCGCTAGTAAATATAGTTGGCACGCAACGTCTAGAGTGCCGCCGCGATAAAAGACGGATAAAAGACGTGCCCTCCTCTTTATTTCTCTATCGCCAACGCATAGTGCCAGACTAGACGCTCTGGACGGAATGGGAAGTCTCGGACAATTACCCACACTCTTAAGGCTGGAAGGATGGGCCCGCGGCTATCGCTAACATCCGTTCATGCACGACGGGAGGAGAGGGTGGAGGGGGAGGGAGGAGACTGCGACAGTCCACAAGCATAGCCAGTCTGCTCTATCACCCTTTGACATCTTGTTTATTTATAAATCGGGTATTTGATGTGTGTGGTGCGTCTGTGTGCTAGATTTTGTGTGTTTGTATGCGTGCGTTTGCGATGTGTTTGTGCATTGTGTGCGTGTGTGTGTGTGTGTGTGCGCCCACGCATTGTGTGTTAGTTTGTCTGTGATGTGTGTGTGAGTGGTCTCTTTTCTAGATCGGTTTATAGGATGCACTCCAAATCTCCGAAATGTGTCTTTTCTCTGTCTTCTTCTTCCACCACCACAACAACAACAACAAAAGTTCTCTGCCGCCTGCTCAGCGCCATTTTTTTGCAAAGACGTGGGGAAGAGACGTGCTGCCGACCATATATAATCAACCCTTCGGACCTCGCCGCTATACGTCGCGGCGCACGGCTGTGTACGGACACTATATTTCTGCCTTACTCTGCTCTTCCAATCAGAAATTACTACACAATTCTGAAACTTGTCCTAGGAATACGATATAACTCACAGAACTAAGAACAGTTCAGCAGGGAGCTCAACTAAAGGCTGTTGTCGGTCTATAGTATCAACACCCGTCAATTTCTTCTTTGTGACCGTCAATGCAGACTGTTTAAAAAAAACAAAAACCTACGTCTTTTGCAACATGTAATCTAGATTTTTAGGGTGCTAGTATGCCCTGCTGCCCAAACATGTGATGAGGTCATCTGGACTATCAAGCATATTTTGTAAAAGTGTGATGAACCACGCAAAAACCAACTTACAATTGTCAAAATTCACAGATTTAACCTATTGGGTTGCTTTTCCTGGAAAACAAGTTGACTTTTTTGAATGATTCAAATCTGTGATTTAGAAAAAACAGGATGCATTTGACTTCCTGATTTGTAATCCCCCGCAAAACACACACACACTACACCTCAAGGGGGACCCGCGCCCAGATGGCACACACAATTTGAGCAAAATAGATTATTATAACTGATGTTTCCGTTGTTTTTTTTGTTGTTGTGCGTCAAATAAGTGTGACTTGCTTGAATGGCAATACATATTCTTCTTTTTAATCTGAATCTCTATCTCTTACATGCGCCCTACACCCCGCCCGTCCCCAAGATGATAGACATAATTATAAACACTACTTCCTCAAACGACAAACAGCTTGTCAGTATTGAAGTAGTAAATGCCAGGCCTATATGAGGATCTGGGGGGAGTATAGCCTAGAACTTAGGTTTCAGATCTGAAGGCAGATTCGAGCCCACCACAAAGGCACCGTTAAAGATCGATTCCTTTGGTGCTTAACACCAGTAGACAACTCCACTCCCACAAAAGTCCTTTGATGAGACTACAAATCGTGGTCCCTTGTTCGAATCGCATGCAGAACAGCTTACCCACACGTGAATCCTGTTTTTCCTTTTGTTTGTAGTAGTGAGTAGTAGTAGTGAGTAGTAGTTCAGTAGTAGTAGTAGTAGTAGTACGTTGCATTCCGACTTCAGGATTGATGTCTAAGCACTAGATTAACTGTGTGCATGCGGTTTTGGCTAAACTTCATCGCGTCGTTTGTTCCACTCAGCACTAAATGGTCTCTACTCTTCTGAAGCAGTAAACAGGTTCTTAATGTAAGCACAAGACTGTTCTGAATGGGTCGCAACACCACAAGACTTTCGGCTATAATCTCATCTGAGGACTTCCAGAAGAGTCAGACCATATTTCGTGCTAGTGGGGAAACGGATGACAAAGCTTGACAAAAATCGCTTGCCACATGGTCTAGTGCATAGACATCATCATTGAGGTCAAATGCGGCTACCGTAATGGTGAGTAAACAGTCACAAAACACAATATCTCCACCCTTGTGTTGAACTCGGGCAGCTCTAGGCTCGGAACTATATCATAAAGAAATATACTGGTTAGAATGCTATGTTAGGATTGGTTTCATCTGTGACACTAAAGCGGATGCTCTTAGGTCATGATAACACATTGTGCCCTCCAATGTTGTTGTTATTGTGTGTCCCCAGCTGAAACACTCTGGGTCGGTCATCTCTAGATTGTGCCACTCTGTATTACCTCATCCCACGCCTGGGAACCCAACGTTGTAGGGTTTGAGATCGTAACAGCTAAAATGAGAAGCTTGTGTGTAGGGAAAGTTTTATAAGTACCTCGCGAATAGGCACCCATACTCCAACTTCAGCAGGTGTATTTTTCAGCCCTTTGAAGGACCGAGGCTGCAAGTGGTGCTATGTTAAGCAGTTTGTCATGGCTGAAGGCAACCTCAACATCTCAACAGTTTACAACCATAACATTTTAGGTGTACGTACTGGCGTGATTAGCCTGATATCAATAAATGCTAGCATTTTGGGGGCGGGGGGGGGCCCAGGGTCATGTGCCCTCCAATGAAGGAGGAAAATATCCCCTGTAGTAGGAGTATGGTGCGCCTTATGGTGAGGCATTTAAAAAACAGTCGTCCATGTAATGTTCATTCCAAAGAGTATGTCACAATTGATTGCCAGAGGCAAAGAGTGAGCAGAGTGTCTATTGTATATCACCTTCAAGTCACGGCAGATTTCTCTGCTGAAATGTGGGCTGCTCTCGTGTTGGGAGGCACGATGCATATCAGATGCAGCCTTAACCATTATTTTCATTTTCTTTTCCTGTCTGCAATCACTATCGTAGAGTGGCTCTGCGATTTACACGCTCGTTCGCTGCCTAGGGCAACTCTCTTGATACCGTGGATTGCTCTTAACATCGCGTTAAATAATTATGTGCCTAACACCAAGGGACTCAGTTTATTGCCTCATCTAAAAGGAGCAGCATCCAAGAACATCATCTCTATGTTCTAATGGCATGGGGATAAGTTCAGGCCCAACGCAGTTGGCTTCAAACCACCGCAAACTTCCAACACCAACTTTTCGTCTTTCCAGGCTTGTGCTGCTTTCACCTCGTAGACCAATTTGTATCATCAACATATGTCAATTCTGGTTGAACTCTTTAGCCTTATATTAAGGTGTGTTAATAAAATAAGCTAGGGAAGCTTAACAACCACCTAAGTGTGCAGGCCTGCATGCGGTGTTGTGCTGTCGCTGTATGTGTGCATATGTGTGCTGTAGAGTGTGTGCATAGCAGGCATGAGTTGAAACGTGGGAGGGTCAGTGGTTAGGATTTGAGTGTTGTGAGCTCTGCTGTGTGTGGACGTGGGTTTTTTATTATTTGATTGATTTTAGCAGACTCTTATGTCTACGAATATTGGAATTAAGCACTCAAGTATTTGTTGTTATACCTGTCCCCCAGGTGTATTGCACTTTTGCGAATTTGTCACCTGGGTGTCCACATGCACAGACTGGTTATTCTTCCAAAACGCGGAACAGGTTTATAGCTTGTGCACAGATGTCTATGCATGTACATACGCACACAGTACCTTGGTTTTCTGTTCTTGTCCCAGGACTTTTTTTGGGGGGGAATGACCAATGATTACTGATATTAGAACTGTCAGGGGATGGGGGGAGGTTGGATCCACTTCGACAGGATTCCTGGGCTCAGATCTTGATTTGTTAATGAGGAGGTTTGAGGTTCTAGTCCATCATGACATGGGCTTTGGTTTTATCTGGGGCATTCAGTTGCAAAGTGGCTTCTGTCCTCTTCGCACTTTGAAATCTTGAAGACAGCTAAGAATATATTTGGACAGAGAGAAAGGCAGTGAAATTCTCTGGAGACGCTAGGGCCTGCTTCAAAGCCTGAGCAGTCATCAGCATAAAAAGTGATTTATCTTATGCAGCTTATTGTATGTGATAGTGGGGCAGTGTAGAATAAGTGAACAAGAATTTGGCAAACACTGATCCCTGTGGGACTCCACTTATAGTTTGCGCCAGGTTTTGATTGACTGTTGTTAATGTGCCAACTGTCTGAAATTGGCTCCGTGAGGTGTAACTAAACAGGGTGAGGGGTTGTCTGCAATAATGCCAAGAATGGGTGTTTGAAGTAGGCAGAGAGAGTGAGTCGTCGCTGTACTAGCTGTGAAAGGCTGTTTGATAAGTCAAGCAAGGGTAAGAAGGGCGCTAAGTTTGTGATCAGATGCGAGTTAGAAGAAATTTTAATGTATGGAATAGAGTAATTTCAGTGCCTAATGGGTGGCAAGATGGAAGACTGAAAAAGGAAGGAAGACAGGACTATCAAATGAAGATGGTTGTGTTAAGCTATTTCTAGGGACTAGTGATTCTAGTTCTATACAGATCAAAAGATAGGCTACAACAACTGCTGGGCACATATAATTCTTTAGAATGTTAGAATCATAGTCATTGTCTTTTTAGAAGGGTCCTCTACTCACGCTCTCTCTAAAGGGATAGTGTGGCTAAAATCTCAAATGTGCATTCCACACTCTTAACTGCCTTTACCAACAACAACATACACTGGCATCACAAGAGGAAAATAAGGTTCCAGACTTTACTGTTTCACATGTTTTGTAATCTAAGAAAAAAAAAACACAAATTCAACTGCCAAGAACACTGCCCCTGATTTAAGACTTTATAAATTTTAAAATTCTCAACTGTCTCTTTTGATTCCCAGTCAAGATCTGCTCCCCTCCCCTCACAGTTCCCGCCCACATCGTCAAACACACCTGGCAGCGTGGTGTATGCTTTCCTGAGACTCTGAGGTTCTCAGGGCGGCTGGAAGGTGACAGGTGTGTTGCAGGATGGCGAAACGCGGCGTCAAAGAGAGGACGAGGTGTGTGTGAGGGCGGACACAGGCGTATAATGGATCCTGAAGGATAAAGGCCAAGTTCCAGTGACGTTCTTCAGTGCACTCCAGGAAACACCCTCTCCAGACTCGATACTGGGGCCTCACAAGACCTGGATTAGACAAAACTTGCGCGTCCCTCAGCTCTACGCTGGTAACTACAGCTAACGCATCTCAGGACTTATGTTCCATTGCTTCCTAGGTGACAATCAACTGTGCTGTTAAGGTTTCATCCTGTACTCCGAAAAAAGCATAGGATATTCAAAATCTGAGGACTGAGGTCCAGTCCATTAAACTATTTTTACTAATATACACTTATGTTTAAACAATACCTTTAATAACATCCCTATCACAAAAGATAATGGTTTTTACATGAATAAAACAGTAATAATTACCACAATGGCCTTAACACACAATAATTGCACAAAATCCCAAATCAGTCATGGATCCTCAACATGATTAATAAGATTAATCTTTAAAATACTGACGTGTTCTAAAGACTCAAGTAGAACTCTCTACGAAAAAAACCCATTTAGCATTTCAAAAACTACCAGATGAATGAAGATAACACAAACCCTACTGTTCCACTAACAGAGAAGATCTATCTCTACCTGATCCATGTGAAAACATTAATAAAAAAAGACGATGAAAGGACACCTCCCATGAAAGAATGTGGCACCATTACACGCTCGGAGATCCATCCATCCACAAGCACGGATCGTCGGACACTAGGCACTGTTAACATCATTCTCCCACAGATAAACACAATCGAACCTTCCATCCAGAAACCTGAAACACACATCCTTATGGGAGAACCCTCACAGTGAATGGGAACTGGATAGGGAGCACTTCTGCACCACAAGGAAGATGCTGACAAGACAACAATGAAGAGGGTGATGCATGAAGAACAAAGACAGGGTGAACAGGAAGCTTGGCCTTCAAGGATGACTGTTCCACCCCCCCCTACTGTTCAAGGTAGACACACACTACGTGTGAACCGACCAACAAACCCACTTTGGAACAAGATGAGCATGAAAAACTCCTTTGGCAAAAGACCAACGCTCCTCCGGACTCAAGGCAAGACCTCCTTTGTATTTAAGGCCTGCACTACCTCAGCTGGCCATCCAACTCTCACTCAGATCAGCCACTTCACAGAAGCGCTACCTGCATGCGTCTGTGCGTAATTGATCGAGATAAAGGGAATTGCTGTGCAGCCTACATTGCCGGAGTTCTACACATACATGAAAATGCGCCCTTCGTGCACACAGAAACGCGCACGTCAGCGCAGCAGAGAGCGTTCGAGAACTAGAAATTATGCACGGACATTATGGTGAACACCATGTGTGCAAGTAACGCACAATTGCAGTTTTTAAGAGCAGATACGATGAAATTTCCTGAACGAGCTAAGAATTCCACTATTTAGTCATCATGAGTATGAGCTGTGGAGACACTGTGAGAAAGAAAGCATCAAAGCTCACTGATTGTATTGTCATTTTCTCCGTCAGGATTTGATGGTCTGGATTTCTATGTCCCTTGTAGGATGGAGAAATGGCGAGGAGTAGTGCCAGTAACCTGGGGGTCAGGAGGGGCAGGCTGGAAAGGGAGTCTGATCCAGCCTGAGCGAGTGTTGCCGTCTTCATCAGCATAAGAAGAAGAAATAGAGGGATGTTCAGATGTGCTGTAGGGTGGAGGCTGAGGGCGTGCTCTCCACAGACTCACTGCTAGGCGCAGGTTCATATAGTTTAAAATCAAGCACACCATTCGCCCTGATTCTTATGATAAAATCAAAATATTCTGATTCAGGTCGATGTTCAGAAGTGGAACAATTGAAAATACAATAAGAAATGTTTGGTCAAGCCCTGAATTTCCCTCCCCCGCCCCCCCCCTCCCCCCCCACCCCTCCCCCCCCCCCCCCCCCCCCCCCCTCCACCCCCCCCCCCCCCCCCCCCACCCCCTCTTCTGTCACACATGCACACAAGCACGCACGGCACACACACCCACAGAGAATAGCCTTGAGGTTAGGTGATGCTCATGATCATCTGACCCCAGTTCGACTTCCTCGTTCAGAGATTTTTCCTCTTAAGTTGACATCAGTGTAGACTCGTGCACTCCCCCCAAAGTCCTTTGGATGGGATCGTAAATCGAGGTCCTATGTGCGAACGCACTGATAGAACATCTTGCGCACACGTTAAATCCCTTTCCACTTTTTGAAAGAGTAGGCCATTCTGTGCCGGTGGGAATTGATGACACAACTTTCAAAGCTGCATACACACGGGGATTGTATCTAAAAAAACACACGATTGCTTATTCCATTATCCTCGGGGGAAAAATGATATTAAAAAAGAAAATGAGACACACACACAGACCTATTGCTCTACATCAGCATCATAGGTGTAAGGACTTGATTGGATCATTTGTTTCATTCCTTCTTTTGTGTCCCCTCCCCATCCTGTCACACACATAAACACACACATACACACGCACGCACGTACGTACACACACACACTTATTGTTCTAGAGCAGTATAATAGAATTGCATAGTTGGTTCTTTTGTTTGTTTCTTTCTTTCTGTTGTTTGTTTCTTTCTTTTCGTTTGTTTGTTTCTTTATTTGTTTCTTTCTTGCTTTTTCTTTGTTTCTTTCTTTCTTTTATTTGTTTCTATCTTTTTTATTTGATGTTTTTGCCTTAGGTCTTTTTTGTTTGTACTTTCAGACCTTTACCTGTATGGAGCAAAACCACAAACAGTTCAGTATACCATCTGGAAATAAAGGTTTTACTTTGAAAGAGAGAGAGACGGAGAGAGATGCAATGGGTGCATGCCTGTGAAAGAGATAGAGATGCTTTAACCCTTTATCAATTTATTGTCATTGTCCAACTAGGCCTCTTGACAAGGGAGGTAACTCAAGAATATTTTGTGAAACGGTAAATCAAAAACAAAATGCGTGATCAGTACAACTAAGTTTGATAAAAGTAAAGACACCATCAACTTATAACAAACTAATCATAACATTGGGGTGAAAACACTTACAAATCACATACATAAAGGAAAGAAAAAGAAAAACCAAACTGAAATGCAACAACAAATTCAGAATCGACCATTTATTCAAATCACATGTGATAAATATCGATCTTTTCAAAGCTGTTTACTCAAGAATACACAGTCTTTTAAAATGACTATATCATTACATATTGATATATTTGGTGCTGACTTGGCTTTGCCTTAATTTATGTGCTTCTACGATAAACTTATCTATAGGTTTTGTTACGTATTCATGTATATGTAACTGTATATCTTTATGCATATACGTATGTAGATTACATTTGCTCAATGCTTTCAAAAATCCTATTGGAAAAAAACAAACTAATAAGTGTATGTCAACAAAAAATGTTACTGTGCATTCTGATAATGCTTCCTGAATAACAAAAGAAATTAGACTGTTATCTAAATAACATAAAGAAAATCACAGCTTAGCTAAAGTTGATAATAAACCAGAAGATTGGCTCCACTTTAGACAATTTAGGAATTATATAATATTATGAGAAAAACTAAGAATAGCAGAATATTGTTCAGAACTATCAAATAAGCTGACAGACTCTACACAATTTCGAAATAAAGAATGGTGAAAATTAGTTAGGTCATTTCTAAAAGAAGAAAGGTGTTAGTTCACATGTCTTTCACCTAATTTTAGCTAATAGAGGTTTTTTATCATACAAAGAAGTACAAGGCAGATGTATTCAATTTTTTTTTCATTTCGCAATCTCCTTTGCAGAATGAAGATGCACTGCCAGATATACTAATATTCAATAAAGACCGTAAGGAAATCATGTTGTCTGGTGCTGAAGTTAAAGATACTATCA
The DNA here is from genome assembly GCA_028751875.1 of Rapana venosa. Classification (NCBI taxonomy): domain Eukaryota; kingdom Metazoa; phylum Mollusca; class Gastropoda; order Neogastropoda; family Muricidae; genus Rapana; species Rapana venosa. The sequence continues at coordinate 43,607,389 of CM054156.1, forward strand.
TTAGTCTAAATAAAAGTAAAGCAGTAGGAACTGACCAAATTCATAAAAAATGCTTATTTCTTCACTACCAATCATTTTGGATTCCTTGACTACTATCTTCAACAGAAGTCCTCTGGAACCAAACTTCCTCAACTTTAGAAAACTGCGCATGTTACTCCTCTGCATAAAAAAGGCATCAAAGGAATTGTGTAATAACTATCACCCAATAACTGCTTAGCTGTCTTGGTAAAGTTGTGGAAAAATGTATTCACCAGCATGTATACTGCTTCTTATTATCCAAAATAGTATAGTTCCTTTTCAATCTGGAATCACTCCCGGACACTAAACTGTTAGTCAGTTGTTATGTATCCAAAATGTCTGTGCTCTTTTTATGATTACATAATTTAAATACAAGCGGTTTATTGTGACATATCAAAAGCTTTTGACTGTGTCTGGCATAAAGGACTCTTGCATAAAATGAGAGCAACTGGTATACGTGGAAAAATATTATACTGGTTTACATACTATCTTTAAAATTGAACCCATGCACTTGTTATCAACAATAGAAATATCTGCTTTAAATGTATTTCAAATGCAAATATCAAAATATTTTTCATTTCTGATGGTGTTCCACAATGTTCAGTACTGAGTCCAGTCATGTTTCTAATTTATACTAATGATACTGTATTAGGCACTAAAACAAGTGTAGCACTTTTTGCAGATGATAATAACATGCCCCTAGCTCTCAACAACCCACATATTTGAGCAGAAACTTTTAACTAGATCTTGAAAACATAAACTCGTGTGCAAAGCATTGGAAAGTTATAGTTAATGCAGAGAAAAGGGATCTGTTTACCTTGCAATGAGATGATAACTAGCTTTTATCTCTCTCATTCATTAATGTGTCATTACAAAATACTCACAAGTAAAAGCATTTACGTCCTATACTACAAAGTAACTGTAAATGCGAAGAAGATAATTATTAAAAAGCATTGCCAATACTGTGACTGTTATTTGCTTGCCTAAAGAGCTATAAATAAAAACTTAATAAAAAAATTCTTGAAACTATATACAGATCTTTTATGTTGCCTCATTTTGATTATCCTGATGTAGTTTGGGATATCTGCTCTGACAGAAAGCAAATTCAAGATAAATGTTACCTCCTAGAAGCTCTGAGAATCATTGTTGGTGCTGTTCATGGAAACCGTCACCACATATTTTATGAGGAAGTCTGATCACTGCACACTTGAATACAGAAGAAAAAGACACAATATATTTTTAAAAAATCAAATAATCAATGGACTGTGTCCAGTTTATATGTCAAATCTTGTTCCAGAACTTGTTTTAGGAAGCAACCCATAATACACGCGTAAATCTTTGGAACATAAAATACAAAATAAATGTTACAGTGAAATCTATGGGAAAACTTTTTTTTTATCCCTTCAGCTACTGTATATTGGATTTTTCTCCCTTATAACATAAAAACTACTAACTCTTTGGGCGTGCTCATTAAAATTTTATTTTTATTATTTATTCTTTTATATCGAGGATAATGAAATAAGCACTCATGTGATTTTTTACATCCAGTCCCCGTGTGTATGCGGTTTGTAAATTTTGTCATCTGTTTCCACCGGCACACAATGGCCTACTCTTCCGAAAAGCGGAACAGGATTTAACGTGTGCGCAAGATGTTCTACATGCGTTCGAACACGGGCCTCGGTTTATAGTCTCTTTCAAATGCCGTTTGTCTGCTGATGACCCTGCAGTGGCCCCATAGTTTTATATTGGTGAAACAAATGAACAAATATTTCATTGTTGACTACGTTTAGGAATTAGCAAATTTAACAACGATTTGTTTTATTGTCACTTATTTGTCCACAGTGTCTTGGTGGCGATGTGAGAGAAATGGCATAGCATTATTTATTATAATTATTGTCGTTGCTTCAACCTTGCTTCACAAAATATTGTACTACAGCTAACATATTATTGTCTTAGGGTACACCTTCTATTGAAAGGGAGTCAGGATTTTCATGTGGACACAAATGTCTTAATATTTCAGGCTGTCCACAGATTCATTTGTCTTTCAAGTAGATTTTAGAGTCCCTTGCAAAGTAAGTCATACTAGAAGTGAGACTTGATGAAGACCTATGCAGCAAGGATTGTTTTTTTCAATGCTGTGTTGTCATCTGACGAATTTGTGATAACTATGACAAGCTGATATTTCTTCCATGTCTCTTGACTTTACCTTTCGTTTATTCCCGTTTTCTTTTCTTTGCTTAGTTCTGTTTCCTTCTTTTCTTCTGACTGAAAAGTAATATATAATATCTATAATCAAATTCAAGGATTCAAACTTTACCCTAGTACAAAAGCAACACGTGTAAAAATGATGTCTTAAATTTATCAATTACAATTGTTACAATACTTTTGATTTGTTATGACAATGTCTTTTCAGCTGACAAATAACAAGTCTCATGTTGTTTGATGGTAGAGTACACCATAAGCTATTAGCTTGTTGCTGCTCCAAATGTATTTGTGTAGAATGTTTTTTTCTCCTCTGATAAAAGACCCATTTGTTTAGATCAATTACATATTCATTTTCTGATAACAGAATAGAAATAAAATCTTGACTTTCTGCTGTTTGTAGCATTAGAAATTTGTCTTTCTTGCGTATAGTTCCATTTGCTTTACATTGAAACAAACTAACAAAAAATAATCATCAAATTGTGACCATATAATCGGCATGTATATGTATGGATATCTCAGATTTGAACCATCTTTTGTTCACATTAAAACCTACTGTTCTAAACCTGAATAGAGAAATAATTAGGTCTGTGCCATTATTAAGTAATTATTTTCATATACTTTTCTGCCTGAAACACACTTAAAACAAACAAATCAGCCATACGTATCTCACTCTATGCTCATTACCTTCTCCCTGAAACATCCACACAATCCCAAATTCATGTTCTGACAAAACTATATTAACTTGATATGCCCTGTTGTCTTTTCTCAACTCCATTTGTATAATCAGCATATCATATGACTGTCTACATAAACGTGTTTGTGGAAGTTTCAAAAGTTCTAACCAATACTTAATGATTTGACAAAAGTTCTTATACAGGATTTCTTCCTGTCTCTCCATAGAGTGCAATATCAGATGAATGAATTGGTATTTTTTTAAAACCGTTTCATGGCAAATGTATGAACCTCTTGCTTTTGCATATTTATATATGATCCCCATATTTCTGAAGCATAAGTAAGCAAAGGTTCTATTTCAGTATCAATTTCCAATACAGAGAACAGTCTATCAAAGTTTTTGTAATGTTTTTAGGATTTGTATTATACCTTCCCCCTTCCTTCCTACAAGATTCCTGCCATAAAAATTGAGACTTAGCTTTGTTGAAATCATAATCCCTAAGATAGTTAACAGTATGAATGTTTTTGACGTACAGGAAATGTTTTAATGATGATGTTACTGGCCTGACACACTGCACAGTTCTGCTGATACTTTACTGAAGTGTTACCAAGAGCACTGCAGTGATGGAACCTGCCATGGTCCAGGTTCCTGGGCTGATCGTGGCCATGGTGTTCTTTGACATATCTAGTGGTATCTTGGAAGGACACAAAAACATGAAAGCACAACAATATTAACTGGATGATACTGTCAAGTAGAACCAATTGGAAAGAACAGAAAAAGAGCAGTACTATGTGTTATAGGTATTAGTCATTATTTACATGCATCAATGAAATTTATGCTTATGGACTTAGGCAGAGAAGCACAAAGAAACAGTGTTTGATGCTTAAAGAAAACAGAAAAAGACAGAAAAGAGTATACCCTAGAGCAGTGGGGAAGTTTACAATGAGAGCTGAAGAATGCTTGCTGCACAAACAAGAGACACTGTTCCTGAAAGCAGTGACATAGAATAGCTAACTATCTGCAACTGGATGTTAACTGTCATGAACACCACCATGCTGCCTGAAAACTTCACACTGTGATCAAACCTTCTCAAAGTTTGCCATGACAATGGCTGCTTATTACCAGCTTTGTCTCACTGTTAGGACACTGCTGAATGTGTTCATCTCATTTCCTCTTATGATCTCCAGCCACCCGATACTTCTCAAAAAGTGGTATGATAATCAATACTCTTGGAAAAAAACAGGCAAACAGTGGGCACTAACAAAAGCAGAGTGTGGGTAGTCTTGTGTCTTTAAATAGTTGTTATCATAAAGTGGACGTGCTCAAAGCAGATAGTAATTTCTACCCTGGTCTGAAAACTTCCTGTGGAATATTGCCTTTTACTCCTGAATGGAGTGTTCATTTTATGCTTGTTGTCTGGACTACTGCCTATCTCTTTTTGTTGTTGTAATTTTGGGTCCTGTTTTCATCTGTGTTGATATACAGTGGTGTGTTAAGCAGGTCGGAAAATTTCCAGTTACTGTAATCCAATTAGCAAAAAGGAAACCAGTTAACTACAGTAGTCTCATGGGAAGAAAGAGGGGGGGGGGGGGGGTTAATGACATCATTTACTTTTTTAGTCATGACTTAGTTTTCATAGCCTAGTTTGGCTTGCCAGCCAATCCAATATGCACTATGGGACATAAAAACATATGCAAACAAGTCAGCTATCATTTTGATCTAGATGCCCCATAAAGGGTCAACTGGATATATATGAAGGTGGAAAGCACTCTGCCTCACACGCAGATCTCTACTGATATTTAAATTGAAACAGTGGATGAGGTAACACTTTGATATAAACAGATATTTCTCAAGCTGAGGGAAAAGTTTAAAGCTCATATTTCTCTAAGAGTAGCATCACAAACATTGGTTTCAAACCGTCATAATATTTTGTATTAAAACTCTTAGTGTTGGTGGTTTCAGTTCCATTTAAACTTTTACATAAAAATATAACTGTGGTATGCAACTAAGAAAATAAAACTTGAACTGATTAAGACAAAGCAGGACTGACATTGCATAACTGCAAACAGCCCTAGGCCAGGGCAGCCTTTCTTTCTTTCACTTAGGAAAGGTGCACCTACTCTTGCCTCCCAGTCCCAATTCCTGGAATGAGAAGGTGTGGGTTTAAGGCTCCTTACTAGTGGCCTTGATTCAAAGAGTTTGACAAATGGAGCTGGTATGATGAAAGTGCAGTTGCACCACTACTGGCCAGTTCACAGAAAATCATAACCTGCCAAACACTTGCATTTTGCATTTTAAGTGTGAGGACTGTATATTAAACTGAAACTGTCCACTCAACTGCAGATTTTACGACAGTTCTAGGTCATAGGTCACTTCCTGTAAACACTTTTCCAAGGTAAAATACTTTTACTGCATTAGAGAACAACAAGGGAGGCAATCTTAATTGCAAAATCTCTTTGTACCATTACTGGTCTAGGAATCAAGAGGCAAGTCCTGCTGAAATTCCACATTATTCTAACTGGTTTTCACTTTTGAAGTGAATCAGCTACTAGCTACAGTAACAGTGTCACACACGCACTCACACACATTTTAAAAAATAATATACCAGCATGCATAAACAAAACCAACTTACCACCTCGGTATAGCAGGGTTGATAGACAATTGCTGGGGTATACCCCTTTGTTATACAATTTATAGTGCCGCTGTACCATATAACACCATCGTCTCGTCTGGTTATGAAGTTGTATTGCACAATATAGTGTTTACTGGTATTTGCCACACAGCCACAGCCTAGTTCTCCTCTGGGCCACGAGCAGGATGATCGCCTTATATCAGTTACTGAACACTGTGTTTCTTGATTTCGAGCTTTGTTTTTTCCACTACCGAACATTACCTGACCATTGGTGGAAAACGTACACTTAGATGGATACTCAATGTGCTCCAAATAAAGTATGACAGTAACTTTGCTTCCTAGAAATGGTGTACTGGGTTCACATTTCAGTGTATTCTCCATGTAGGGCTGCACACCTGGAAACAATAACAGCAACACGAGAGTCATGCTCAATATACACCAAAAAGATAATGGATCAAGAAAATGAATATGCAAAACAAACACAATCTGGCTCCTCTTTTAATGTTTTATTGTTTCTTTTTCCATCTTCTCTTTTGCCTGTGTCATTCCCTGTCCTGCTTTTTCTTCTTTCTCTAATCAGATTTCAAAATCTTCTCTTGATAACTGTCATCATTTTTTGTTCTCTTTTGCTTTTTTCTCTTGCTATTTTCTTTCTTTCTTCTTCCATCATTTTCTTGAAATATCTCTTTTTTTAACTGTTCTTTCTAAACGTTTTCTTCTTGCTTTATTTTCTTCTTCTTTTTTTTAAAGGATTGCATCCCTTTGGTTTTCCTTTCTTCTTTTTGACTATTGGTGTATTTATTTTAAACAGACGATATATTCTTTTTCATTTTTAAAAATATTTTTTTAATTTCTTTGTTTTTCGTTTTTTCAAGACTTTCATTGTATATATCGATCAAATAGCACCTGCAGGAACACCAACACGACCACAACCCACCACAGTCTACAATGTAATTTTTTTCTTAAGTCCAACTGCTGTACAAAGACCATTTGCAATCAAGACAAACGTTTCCTTTTCTTAACAATGCTAATACACATCTTACCTATAAAAATCATGTGGTTGATGTAAGCCAACTTCTGTTGACTGTTAATCTGTCCACTTCAGCCATGAATTCCAAAGAGAACAACAATTGTAGATAATTTTATGGATGTCCAAGTTAATTTATTTATTAAATGTTCTTTGTCTTTCCAAAGTTTATGAATACTTGGGCATTGATAAAAGAAATGTTCTATCACGTCAATTTTGTCAGAGCAGCAGTCACATCTATTTGATGCAGTAACTTTCGTCTTTTGTAACAATATGTTTGTTGGATAAATATTGGTGATTAATTTTCCATTGCAATTCATGTAAACGAACTTCTTTGGATGCTTTTCTTGATAAAATGAATCAATAACTAAATACCAAGTTTATTCAAAAATATTTTTAAAATTCAGTTTGAAACATCACTCCCGGGTGCTGATCCATTTTTCAGTTTTGTAAGAGGGTTTCTTGTTTTCTCCTCACTTAGTTTTCCTTCACACAAGTTTACTTCATTTTTGCTCAGCCATGTCAAATTTTCATTTTTTACAAAATCATTTGCTGCCTCTTCTACACTTTGAACAAACGGTTCCTGATTATACAAAAATCTATAATATGAGACTTGTTCTTGGAGTATTTCTCTTTGGCCTGTAATAATGTCTCCTGACTCTTTGAGTAATCTGGTTATGACTCTTTTCCTGCTCCCTGCATTTTCCAGATTTAGAAAATATTTTGTGTTTTTTTTCGCCTTCCTCAACTTGAGCACCTCTAGTTTTATCTACATGCATCAGCTCTAACCTGTGGTTTGTTAATAAGTGATGCTTGTTGCAAGCTTTCAATTTGAGGAGTTGCTAATAGTGATTGTTCTACCTCTTGCAGCTGGTTTTCTAGCATAAATTTATTTCATTCTTGCTTTAAAAGGCCAACAATTTTCCAAATTCTATGCAAAAGTTATGTATTTTCAGTTTGCATAGCTCCCATTTATCAACATTACTTACATTACTTTGTTCTGTCAAGAATGCAGCTAGCATGTTATTCATTTTTGTAACTATTATTAAATTTCCAATAATTACAGCCATGAAAAAATTGTCATCAGTAAGTTCCAAGAGCACTCCTTTGTGGTCAGAGTTTGGTACAATAATATGGTCACATGATATACAGAAGGGCAGTAAGTTTTCACTCCCTAGGCAGAAGTCCAACCCCGTACTATGAAGGGATTATGCCTATGTCATGTAAAATCTGAGACAGTTGGATGGTGCTTTCTCCAAATGTCAGTTAGACCCTAGTTAGCAAGTGTTTGCCAAAATGAAATATTTTTAGTTATGCTATGTAGTTTACTGATAATACTATCATGCTCATTGTCAAATAAAACAAAAAACAATTAAATTCTCCAATGATCAGATTATCTTCACTATATTCTGAAATTTTTTTATTTATGTTTCTGAAGAAGGTTAGTTTAACTTTATGACTCTTTGGAACATATCCATTTGCTATTCTTTCCTCTGTCTTGACCAAACTAACATCACCTTCGAAATGGTTAGAAATTAGAAATTCTTCCCCCTTTGCTTCTGGTTGTGTCTTCACTGTAAAATATCTTACGTCCCCATTCTTTTACCATTTGTCTATATTTGTTTTTATGGCGTGATTCTTGTATGCATATTATATCATATCTTTTGTTTTTTAGAAATTTAAATAATGTATTTCTTTTTCATTTGTTTCTTAACCCTTTGGCATTTAGTGAAGTAATAAGGATTTTTCTCTAGTCCTGATAACATTTATAGTGCACATAATTATAGTCATTAATACACAAGGCTGCATAAGCTAACCCATTAAAATCTCACTTCAATCTCAAGGTCCATGGATGAAAGCCAGGTAAGAATCCTCAAAATTCCATCCACACATACCCGCTATCCCCAATGATCAGAGAGAAGATTTGTGTTGGGGTCAAGGCACTCCTCAGTCTCATCAGGACTAGCAGAGCTAAATCTTCACGTCATAGAAACTCGTCCTTTTGTCTACTCTCCCTTGGGCTGTGATGATCTTTTGAACGACTGCTGCAAGGGCATGTTCCAGGGAGGAGAATAGTGTGACCTGACGGGTTGGTGCAAAGGCTCCACTCTCCACGTTCGACAGGATTTTGGTCTGTCTTTGAGGCAATTTGTTTGCTTTCGGAGGTCCCAGTGGCTCCACCCCCCCTTGGTACTGGTGGCTTGTTTGATGTCAGCTGTGTATTCCCTTCCTCTGGCTGGCTTTGCTTTTCCACACTTATACAGTGTAAGTCTTCTTTCTTGTGTCCAGTCTGTTTGCATTCTCTACAAACAACATCATTGGAGCATTCTGAAACATGATAATCTGGCTTCAGACAGCGGGAACATAAAACTGTGCTTTTTGCTCTTTGTGAAAGATAATATATATATTTTTTTTCCTAATGGAGCAGTGGATAGGGTGAAAAACACAAATCTTCTGCCGGTCATGAACCTAGTTAGTTAATTATCACTATCTCTTGCTCTTTCCATTTTGATATCAGATCTCAGTTTACATCCCACTTAAATCAGTGCACGCTCAATCTCGGACTCAGCAACAGAAATTGGAATACAGTCAATCCAGACTTTTGTTGTTAGTTTTTCCTCACCTGTGTGGTCACAAAGGAGAAAAGGGTTTGTGTTTGATAATTGTAAAAGTGCTCCTTAAATGCAACCCACATCATCAACAGTTCATACCATGCATCCCTAGTGGCAGGATATATGCGTCACAAACTTCCTATTTCTTGAGCCCCAAGAATGGAACCCTGGCCTGATATATGTTTAGCTGCTAAACTAGTTCAAGCACCAGTTCTCCGATTATTCATGCTGTTGAATATGTTTTTCAGGTCAAGAAACACAGGGTTAACTGTCAAAAACAAAGACATTATTGCTTGATGATTTAGTAAAATTAGTATAAATATTTAAAAACGGAAATCAGGGATGCAAAAAAGGGTTATTTTCTCTTTGGCCCATGTTCTGAAATATGTCTCTATACAAAAGAGAAAATGCACTTGGCACTTGGTATGAAAAGAGAGGGAACAAGTCGCGTCCACACCCCACAACTGCTCACCCTGCAACAAAAGAATTAATAGAAAGCAAGAACAAGATTTTGAACTAAACATCTTTTGTTTTTTTCAATTTACATATATGCCCAAGTGTCTGCCCCTGTGTGTGTGTGTGTGTGTGTGTGTGTGTGTGTGTGTGTGTGTTTTAAACGAAATTCTTGTTCCTACTTGATCTATGTCTGAAGTTACCAGGACCTCTATGATTCTTATTTTTTTTAGTTTAATAGGGTAACAGAATAAGCAACAGTTGCTTTTTGACATCCCTCCCTCCGGGGAAAAAGACATAACAAATATGAGCAATTACGAAATTCACACAGCATGAAAATAAATCATGAAAACCATTTCTAACAAACAAGAGAACATTAGATACCAACAAGTATGCAATAAGAACATCTGTTTTGAAGATTTATGAGTGTGTGTGTGTGTGTGTGTGTGTGTGTGTGTGTGTGTGTGTGTGTGTGGTTGTGTGTGGTGAGAGAGTGAGAGAGAGAGAGAGGAGAGAGAGAGAGAGGAAGAGAGAGAGAGACAATGACAATGACAAATTCTTTTATTTCAAGGATAATGAATAAGCACCATGTGCTTTTTTTACATCCAGTCTCCACCCTTAGGGATAATATTATATATATATATATATATATATATATATATATATATATATATATATATATATATAAATATATGAGAGAGAGAGCATTTTCAGGTTATATCAACATGAAAAGAAACCAGATATCAAATTCTGACAAACACCCTCATCAAAAACCTTTTTATTTTAAAACAATACTATCAATGAACATATCAAGTTAAGTTACAAAATGCCAAAGAGCCTGATATAAAACAGTTTTTACAACCATGTCAACAGCAGCATCAGTACAACAATTAGAAGTTAGGCAAATCAGTTAAAACTCACCCAATACATTTCCAAGAGTTATGGTATATTGATTGAGGAAAGAGAACAATATTGTGTGCATTTTGGAAGAGGATAGAATAAAGCACTATATAATGTATCAATCAAACATTTATATAAAATAATATATTTCATATATAAGAGAAATACCAAAGGAAGAGAGAGAGAGAGAGAGAGAGAGAGAGAGAGAGAGAGAGAGAGAGAGAGAGAGTATATATCTAGGTTGTATGATTATCTAGATAAATGGTATGTAACAAAACACCCACACAAACCTCTCTCAACTTTAGATACAGATATTAATAACAAACAAACCAAGATATAGCCTGCAAAAGAACACCTGCATACAAAAATATGTCAAAACAATTAATGAAAAAGATATTTAACATATTTAAAATATTTCCAACTGTGTAGAATACATACATATATGTCCAAAATAAAAATTGCATGATTTAGAACACTAACAGTTTCAATTTTTCAAAAGTTCGCAACTGACCTAATGCATTCATTGCCAATAAAGTGTTTAAAGAAGAATGGTGAGAGAGAGATAGAGAGAGAGAGAGACAGAGACAGACAGACAGACATACAGACAGACAGGGACAGTGACAGAAGGTACATTTTCAAATTATATGATCATCTGTATAAATGGTATCTTTTACGAAACCCACACAAATTATTTTATCATAAGATATTGCTACCATAGTATATAGTAAGAATGAGAATAACGAGACAAGATATAACATACAAGGGAACATATAAGTAAAGTCTGTCAAAAAGTATATCAAAACACAACCTAAGTGTTTCCAAAGCATAGGAGGTCCTATATTTATGACAAGGAAAAACGGTAGTATCAAATTAGAACGATAATAAACACAAAATTACACAACATAACATAGCCACAAATAAATTCTGATAAATGTTCTAGCTATTAACCAATAGTATAAATTTCAAAGCCATGACACAATTCTTAATTTATCACATACTATTTAGAGGAGTGAATGATCGAGAGAGAGAGAGAGAGAGAGAGAGAGAGAGAGAGAGAGAGAAGAGAGAGAGAGAGAGAGGAGAGAGAGAGAGAGAGAGAGACACACAACACACACACACCACAACAACACACACAAACACACACCCTACGAGCGCACGTGCGTGCGTTTTTAGCGAGGTAGAGACACACATATTACATACCTACATCCCTAACTACCTAAAGCAAGAAACATACACATGATATGTACTAATGTTTGCTACAATTAACTAATGACATATTTTTAAAAGTTGAATAAAAGCTGCAAGAAAAAGATTGGAGCAAACACGACCACCACACTGTACCATGAAATATACTACAGCAGCAGACCACATTAGTATTAGTAAAGGAGACTGTGACGGTCTAATGACATTATTTTATTCTAGATACTAAACCAGAATTCAAATAGTGGACTGCAAATATCTGCTAAAGTAGAATTTAAATAGTGGACTGCATAATTTTGCCTTCTAAAGTAGAATTCAAATAGTGGACTGCATGATTATGTCAGCTAAAGCAGAATTCAAATAACGGACTGGAAGAATCTGCTAAAGCAGAATCCAAACGGTAGGCTGCAAATGTCTGCTAAAGCAGAATTCAAATGGTGGACTGAAAAATAGTCTGCTAAAGCAGAATTTAAAATGGTGGACTACAAATACCTGCTAAAGCAGAATTCATATGGTCGACTGCAAATGTCTGCTAAAGCAGAATTCATATGGTCGACTGCAAATGTCTGCTAAAGCAGAATTCATATGGTTGACTGCAAATGTCTGCTAAAGCAGAGTACAAATGGTGGACAGCAAATATTTGCTACAGCAGAATTCAAACAGTCGACTGCAAATATCTTCTAAAAGCAGAATTCAAATAGTGGACTACAAATATCAAACAGACCTTTATGTTATAAGCCATGGTGAGCCAGCAATTTCTCTTAGCTTTGATAATTCAAAAAGAGATGGTGGATGTTCAATACTGGAAGCTGCTGACAGGTGCGAGGTAAATCAGTGACTATTTATAGCAATCTTTGTTCTGCAGTTGATGAAGGAGTTACAAAACACACAGTGCATTTTTTTAGCCACAGAGCCCCCTCCACAAGAAAACCCAAATCAAAACAAAACAGAAACCCCCCCTCTTTATTATCTACTTAGAATTAAAGGCCCCATACTTTGCCTCTAAATGCTTCCAAAGCCAGCTGACAGGCAAGCATGTAGGTGTTATGACTGACAACACTTCAGGGTGTGACATGCATCAATGGTATGAGACCCAGTCACCCTGAAATATGCAACCTGATTGCACAGACAATATGGGATTGATGCATTTAAAACAAAATTGGTTGAGTACACATTTCATTCTCAGAGAAGACAAACACTCCAACAAAGAGTCCATACACTTAGAGAGTACACAGGAAGGATAGCAATTAAGTCTCTCTATACTCTCCAGCTTTCTTTCACAGCTGAATGAATGTTCAGATAATATCTACCTGTTTACCTCAAGGTTGGGTCAATGAACAATGAAAGTGCTATCTTTCTTAGAGGCCAGACCCTGACACATGTAATATATGCTGTGGATGCTTTCCTCCTAACACGTGTGATCTTGGTTCTTTTCCCCCTGTCAGTGGTATCAGGGATGTGCTAAGGCAGGTGAAATGCAAGAGGGCAAGGGGGCAGGAGGTAATGACAGTTGTTGCTCACTGGACCACACAAATAGGGTGACCACTTCTGACACACCTCTTGACCCACCCACCAGCGCCTCTAAAGACATGCACCAGCCTGCCATCATCACCATGCCAACCAGGAACACCCTACCTTTCTTCTTCCCCTCTGCAAACCAGTGCAATACGTACAGTTTTTTTTATCCCGCAGGCAGTAGATTTGGTTCTTGCCTCCTGGCACCAAGTGTCACACACATGCTTTAATCATTACACAGCAAAGTGTAGAATATACACAAAGAAAAAGACCATTGCTCCTGACTCCCTTACAAGGCAGAAGTGGCGAATTTCTGAGCACAATTTATTATTTCAGAAGGGCACCATCCTCAGAGCAATTCAGCCAGGAGTGAAATGTCAGCTCTCCTTTCTTTAGATGATGGGGTCACAGTAGTTGGCAGACTACAAGGGGTCTGTTTATGACTTCAAGGTTGTTGTTTTTTAACTGGGGCTTTCTTCACCTAGATACACTCACACATGGGAAATTATGGCAGTTAAGACTGTGATACACGTTTCAACAATGTTGTTAGGGTTATATACATAGATAAGTTCAATATTGTGCTTGAATGGTTGTGATTCCCGTGGTGATTTAACCGAGTTGTGAGGTTGTATATTATTAATTGGGTCAATTGATTATTTACTTTGCTAGATCAATATTAATGTCCCTAAATATGATTATTCCTTGAATCCCTCCATTTCCTCGAATAGATTGTATCATAATGGAGTCAAATATGTCTATCCAATTTTTCTTTCTGTTGGATTTCCTAATACAGATCCCAGTACAATAGGTGGGCACCTTTTTATAAAAACCTCAATCCATATGGATTTCTACATCATAACATTCTAAATGAGAAGACCTTGAAAGTTATGGACTCACTAATATAGATTGGGATTCCTGTTTCTTTGGGTTTTTGCTGATCTTTACGCAGGATTTTATACCCTGGAATACAAATATCTGTGTCCATTATGTGATCTGAAAGTCTTGAGTCAGAAAGCCCTAGTATGTGAAATGGATTGCCTTTGTTAGTGATAAGCGTTGATATATCTTTGATTTTATTTAATGCATGGTTTATATTTAGGTGGCAAATATGTTGGCCATCCTTGGAGGGCCATTTATTGTGATGGGAATGCATCTGTCTTACTTGGTTTGTGCGGAAGGGAAAGGTTTAAAGGAAAACAAACAAGAAAGAAACAACTAGCAGTAAGGAGTGGGAGGACTAAACACATGAAAGGGGGAAAATGATAGGGTGGTGGTGGAGGAGAATAAGTAGAACAAAAACAAAGAGAAATAAAATTGAGGTGAAACCAAAATAGCCACTCAAACTGACATTAAAATACTGAAATCGGAAATTTTCACTGATATAGAATAATAATAATAATAATAATAATAATAATACATGGAATTTATACAGCGCTATATCTTGCAAAAAAACAAATCAAAGCGCTCTCATTCATCCTAGTCTTTCACATGCAGCCAGTTACAGTTAATAGATTTTTACAAATTCAAATGTAAACTCACACACGCGCACAGTTAACAGTTTTTTACAAATACAAATATAAACACACGCACGCACGCACACGGCGCCCATCAACAACATACACACACAAGGTTGTAACACTCGGCAGGGCTGATGGGGGGGGGGGGGGGGGGGGTAGTTGGTATTGAGGCAGGGACGAAATGAGATGAAACAGAGGGGAGAATCTTAGGCTTGAGATAAATGCGTCTTTAGGCTGGATTTTAAAAAAGCATGTAACAAGGGAGAGAGGAAGGTCCGTTCACATCACTGGACCAGAAACAGAACGAGCTAACGCCAACAGTCACTGTGCATCTAGGTATTCTTAAGCACAAGGAATCTGCAGCAAGAGTCACAACAGCAACAAAAAAACTACTCATAGAACGTCGTTAGTAACCCCTTACAAGTGGCAACATAAGGGTGCCCTGGTTCTATTAGTGCTTCTTAGTGAAGAGTTTCTTAAGGCCACTTGAAGATTTTGGTCACATGGAATCACAAGTGAGGCTCTGGTTGAGGTCACCTGACGAGCACTGAGTCGTGTCCGATGAGTTGGTCAGCAGTTTATCCCCCACTAAAAAAAAGCCACTCGGCAAATAATGGGAGGATGGGGGGATTCACTACACATTTTATTCATCATCTGAAACCAGTCACATACGGTGATTTACTCCAGGGAGTTGCTACACAGTCTATCCGGTCACTGAATAAAGCCACTCAGCAGTCACTGATTAATGCAACTCAGCAAATAGTCAGAATTCGCTACACAGTGTTGCACACTTCACTGTATGCGCATTTGTTATAATAAAGATGAGATCTGTAGCACTAGTCAAAAACTAATTCATACTGAAAAGAAACCCATGGGTACTTTTTCTCTGCTATACAGTCTCCAATGTTCATGAGGACGCACACTTTTCACAGTACTAGTTCAGTTAATCGTGAAATAAGTAAACAGAACCATAGAACCAGAACAATATAATGAGAAGGAAGAAAAAAATTTAAGTTTTGTTTCCAAGTTGACCTGGTTACAATGCAGTACACAGAAACCAATGGCTAAGAGAATATAGAGAAACTAGCGAGGTAGAACAAGCAGAAGGAATATCAGGTTTGCTACACTTCCACAAGTACTTGCAATTGGGGGTACAGGTAGGCAAAAACAACAATCCCCGATCAAAAAAACTCAACAACAAAAACAAGGATTAAAATAACAATTAAAGACCTCTCACACACACCACACCCATACAAGCACACATACCCTCACACACAAGCATAACACTCACATAGAGTAACACACACACACACACACACACCACACACACCCACAGAAACCACAGAGCTATGCACACTTGCCTTCCTACACACACACACACGAAACACGAAACACCTGGTTTAGGTTTGTGTTATACTATGAGGGTGGCGGGGTGAAATTATTTCACCAACAGGAGAAGTAAGGTGCCTCCTTCCCTCCACTAGCCTGTGGGAGATCCTTGGGCAAGGTCGGGTATCCACTTAGCCTCCCGATCAGGGTTACGTGAAGTCATGGAAGACAGGTGACGGATGATGTGTTGAGCAGACCGATTAGTTTTTTTGGAACTGGTCAGCACTTCAATGTGTTAGCAGATGATACTATATGAGTACAATGGCTAAGACACAATCCGCTCAGATACGAGCACTGCTCTCTATAGAAAGTAATTGCAGCCTACTATAGTATAACATCTTCAAAGAATGTCATGTATCAAAGAAACAGAATACAGATAACGCGTGAAGGGGGCTCCCATTTTATCTGGAAGTTCCTCGCTCGGTAGGTGGATTATGTTCGCCAGTAACCCTCTTTCGTCATCCAGCGACTGTCCGCATCAGAAAACCTCCTCAGAATGGGTACAATGGAACGTTAGGGGGGACTATGCTACAAAAAAGGATAATCTCAAACAAAAATGGAAAGATTGAACCTCAATAACTTGGATTTTCAGAAGAGATGGAAAGGAGCAGGCTGCATAACATCCGACCAACTACACCATTCTTTTACTCAGGAGGAGATCAACACCGAAAGGAGTTGGCCATGAATGTCTAGATCAAGAAATACAAGACCATCAAAGGTTTCTGGACTGAAATGACTGAGTCCTATAGTAAACTTAAGGGCACACCTTTTCGGGACATTGAATAGTACAAGATATGCACCAACAGCTGATAAAGATGACGCTGAAATTGAGGAGTTTTATGAAAATATCGAAAAGGCAATGAAGTATCGAGTCTCAAGATATCAGAATCATAATGGGTGAACCTCAATTCAAGGTAGGAAAAGGGAAAGATGAACCACAGTTGGCCAATTTGAGAATAGAGTGAGAAGTGAAAGAGGAGAGCGGCTCACGAATGGTGCAGAGGAACAAAAGCTGGCTGTCAAGAAACACATGGTTTGAAAACCATCCAAGAAGATGCTGGACATGGAAAAGCCCCTGGCGACAGAACCAGGAATCAAATAGATTCATCCTGATTCTTTCAGAATCACACCCTCCTCCTCTCTCTCCTCTTTCATATATTGTAATGTAATATATAAATATATATGGTGTGTATATATATATATAAGATATATATATATATATATATATATATAATTTATATATATATATATATATATATGTGAGTGTGTGTGTGTGTGTGGAGGGTGGGGGTGGTTGGGTGTGTGTTTTGCTCTGTGCACCCCAGCTCAGGATCTTTGCAATCCAAATTAAACAGGGAATGGAAAGAGTGAATCAGAGATTAATCATTGCCTTAAAAGTCAAATAGACTTATGGCATACATTGAAATAAAACCATCATAATTCAGTACATATAATTATTCCTTTCTCAGGGTGACCAAAATTTTATGCTGGAAAAAACCCATGTATTCTGTCTTAGCTTGATTGTTGTTGTTTTTCGAATTTGGTAAAAACATAGTCATTGATGTTCACCTAAAATACAAAAATATATTATGTTCACCCATTACAATCATGTGACTTGATGTGTCTGTGCCTGTTCCACTTTTTGGAAGAGTAGGCTATTGTGTGCTGGTGGGAACTGATGACAAAATTTACAAAATCCCATACACACAGGGACTGGATTTTTAAAAAAAATCATGATGCTTATTCCACTATCCTCGAAATAAATAAAATGAAATAAAATACATCAATACCTATTCACGTAATATCAACTTCGTCCCAACTGCTAATCAAAATCTATTGAATATTCAAAAATGTGTTCAAGAATTAGTGAATTAATCATTCCTAAGCTGAAACCATTCTCTTTATTTTAAATACTATTCCTTACCCGAATACAGCGCCTGTTGCTGATCTTCCTCCCAGAAACTTACTACTTATCACATTGATAATTACCAAGACGTTTTAACTTACTGCATAAACACCACTGCCGAATTGATAGTTAAGTACTATTTATCATTACCTCCACAATTCCTGCAACTTGTGCCTGAAGTACAGATATAGCTCACAGGAAAGAGTTCAGCAGGGAGCTCAACGGAAGGCTTGTTGTTGGTCTATAGTAGCAACACACGACAGTTTTACTTTTTGACGTCAATGTGAATGTGACCTCATTGTAGATCTGTATTTTTAAAGAAACAAAAATAACCCCAGTCTATTGCAACATTGTAATCTAGATTTTTGGGGCATAGTGTAGCCTGATGCCCAACATGTGTGAGATCACCGACTTTCAAGTTATATTTTGTAAAAGGTGATGAACCACAAAAAAACAAACTTACAATTGTCGAAATTAACAGATTTAAACTAGTGGGTAGACTATTTCTGAAAACATGTTATCTTTTTGAATTGATTCAGTTCTTTGATTTTGAATAACAGGATATATTTGAGCACTGGATTAGTGTGCATGCCGTTTTTGTAAACTTTGTCATTTGTTCCCATCAGCACAAATAGTCTACTCTTCTGAAAGACCAAACAGGTTCTAATGTAAGCACAATATGCTCTGCATGTGTTCACACACAAGACTTTGGCTTATAGTCTCATCTAAGGACTTTCGGAAGAGTAGGCCATTTCTTGCCAGTGGGAAAGGATGACAAAGTTGACAAAACTCGCATGCACACTGGTCTAGTGCTTAGATATCATCCCCGAGGTCGGAATGCGGCTAGCTTAATGGTGAGGAAACTGTCACAAACACAATATCTCACCTTTGGTGCACCTGGGCGCTTTAGGCCAGGAACTATATCATAAGAAATATATGCTTTAGAATGCTATGTGAGGATTGTTTTCATCTGTGACAAGCTCTGAGGTCACATAAGAAATTGTGCCCTCCAATGGTTTTGTTGTTGTGCGTTCCCCAGCTTAACATTCTGGAGGTCACCCAGTTTGTGCACTCAGACTCACTCATCCAACCTGGGAATAACTGTGAGAATAAAATTGCACACTAAATGAGAAGTTTGTGTGTATGACTGTTTTAAAGTACCTCGCCATATAGACAGCCATACTCCAACTTCAGAGGATTTTTTCCTCCTTTGAAGGAAAGTGCAGGTTACTATGTTAAGAGCTGGTCATGGCTGAAGGCAGCCTCAAAACAACATTACAACATAACATTTTATTGTAGTCCTTGGCAATTAGCTGATCTCAATAACTGACATAGCATTTGGCCTAGGTCATGTGCCCTCCAATAAAGGAGGAATATAACCCCTGAAGTAGGAGTATGGCAGCCTATATGGCGAGGCATTTAAAAACAGTCATCTATGCAACTGTTCATCCAAAGAGTATTGTCACCATGATTGCCAGAGGCAAAGAGTGAGGCAGAATGTATATTGTATACCACTTTAAGTCACGGCAGATTTCTCTGCATGAAATTTGGGCTGCTCTCCCGGGGAGGTGCCACAAGAGCAACCTCACCCATTTTTTAAAATGTTTCTTTTACTGTCTGCAACTGTATTTGTTTCCCTATCAGAGTGGCTTTTTCTACAGATTTCTGCCAGGGACAACTCTCTTGTTGCCGTGGGTGCTTTTACGTGCGTTAATGAATTACGTGTAACACAAGGGACCTGGGTTTATCGCCTCATCCAAAAGAGCAGCACTAAAACCATCACTCATGGTCTAATGGATGGAAGATAAGTTTCAGGCCCAAACGGGTATCAAACCACCGCACACTTCCAACCCGACTTTTCGCTTTCTAGACAGTTGCTTACCTCTAGACCACCAAACCATCGACATATAAACAATTCTGGGTGACTCCTCAGTTAGATTAAGGTGTTTAAAAATAAGCTAGGGAACCCTAACAACAACCAAAGTTCGCAGGCGTGTGTGTGTGTGTGTGTGTGTGTGGTGTGTGTGTGTGTGTGTGTGCGTGCGTGCGTGTGTGTGTGTGTGTGTGTGTGCGTGTATGTGTGTGCATGCGCCAATAGTGTAAGTGGGAGGATCAGTGGTTGGGACTTGAGTGTGTTAGTGTTAGTGTGTGGGTGTGTTATTTTTTATTTTATTGATTTTATTCTTTTATTTCGAAAATAACGGAATAAGCACACATGGTTTGTTTTTTAAATCCAGTCCCCACGTGTATGCAAGTTTGCAAATTTTGTCACCTGTGCCCACCCGCACAGACTGGACTATTCTTCCAAAAAGTGGAACAGGTTATAACGTGTGCACAGAATGTTCTCTGTATCTTCCCACACAGAACCTCAGTTTTGGGGGTCTTATCCCAAGGACTTTTGGGAGGGATTGGTGATATTAACAACAGGGGCTGGTGAATCTACTTGAACAGGATTCCAGGGTCAGATTTTATTATTAATGAGGAGAGTTTAGGTTCAGTCTCTATGAGCATGGCTTCGGTTTTATCTGCATCTAGTTGCAACTGGTTCTGAATCATCCACTTTTGAAATCTTGAAGACAGTAAAATATATTTGTCACGAGAGAAGGCAGATTTTCGAGAGTATGGCTGCTTCGAAGCTGAGAGTCATCAGCATAAAAAAGGTGATTTATCTTATGCGGGCTTATTGTATGTGAAAGTGGGGCAGTGTAGAAAGTGAAAAGAATATGGCTAAACACTGATCCCTGTGGGGACTCCACATTATTGTTTGCCAGGTTTTGATCGATTGTTGTTAATAGCAACTGTTTGAAATCGGTCCCTGAAATGTAAACTAAACCAGGAGAGGACTGTGCCAATAACGCCAAACGCGTTTTGAAGGCGGGAGAGAAGTGAGTGGTCTATAACGTCAAAGGCTGTTGATAAGTCAAGAAGAGTTAGAAGGGGTATGTTTGCTGAATCAGAAGCAAATAGAAGAATATTTTAGTGTGTCGAATTTAGTGATTTCAGTGCTATTGTTGGCACGGTAGGCGGACTGAAAAGGAGGAAGAAGACTATCGAATGAAGATGGTTGTTAAGCTGTTTTAGGACTATTAATTTTTTTTCAAGTACTTTAGAGATCAAAAGGCAGGATAACAATTGGTCTGTAATTCTTGAGAATGTTGGGATCATAGTCATGCTGTTTAGAAGAGGTCTCTATCACACTCCTAAAGGGAGTGTGGCTAAACCCCAACCCATTCCCACTCTTAACTGCCTTTACCAACAACAACAAACACAGAACACAAGAGGAAAAATTTCCAGTCTTTACTGTTCACATTTTAAAATACAAACAAATACACAAATTCAACTGCCAAGCACACTCTAATTTTAACTTTATAATTTAAATTCTCAACCTCTCTTCACTAACAGTCATGATCTCCAGCTCAAAGATATGCTCCCCTCCCCCACAGTCTCCGGCACATCAACACACTGGCAGCGTGGTGTAGCTCCTAGATCCTGAGGTTCTCAGGGCAGGCTGAAGGTGACAGGTAGTTGCGAGAAATGGGTCAAAGGGAGGAAGAGGTGGGTCCAGGGGACACAGGGAAATGGGATCCTGAAGGATAAAGGCCAAGCTTCTAGTGACGTTCTTCAGTGCACACCAGGAAACACCCTCTCCAGACTCGACTTTTGGAGGAATACACAAGAACCTAGATTAGACAAAACTTGCCGTCCCTAAGCATACGCCGGTAACTACAGCTAACGCTATCTATCTATCTATCTGTCCCGTAGTCTGACGACCGTGGGGGCACCCTCAAAGACTCAACAACCAGTTCCCTCCATTCCTCTCTCTGTTCTGCCTTTCTCAGGGTTTTGTTGAGTTCTAGGCCTGTCCATTCGCTGATGTTATCCTCCCAGCTCTTCCTTGGTCTGCCTTTGGATCTTGTGACATGGCCATACCATTTAAGTTTACGCTTTTTCACGATCGTTAGAAGGTTCTCATAGGGTCCAATGGTTTGCTGGATTCTGTTATGCACGCTTTCGTTGCTTATGTGGCCTTTGTAGGAGATGCCAAGGAGTCTCCGAAAGCATCTCATCTCCACCGCCTGTACTCTTCCCTCCAAATCTGCAGTCAGGGTCCATGATTCACAGGCATACCAGAAATATGATATGACAAGGAGCCAGTATCTGATCTTGAGATAAGTGAGATATTTTTTATCCTCTCCAACGATGGTGTTTATTTTGACAAAGCGATTATTGTCTGTGCAGCCTGCATAACTACTTCTGGCTTGGATCCCTGGTCTGATACAATGGCTCCCAGGTACTTGAAGCTTTGAACTGTTTCCAGGCTTCTGGTCATTAACCCTGATATCCCAGTGATAATGCCGTTGGGTTATTAGTCATCAGTTGGTCTTCTCTGCACGATTTCCATGCCGAATGTTTTGAGCCTTATCAATGTTCTGTAGGCTGGCAATCTCTTTTTTCCTGATCCTCCCCTATTCCATCAATGTCATCTGCGAAGGCGGAGGTTGTGGATCGTTTGCCCACCAATGCTGACTGATACATCATGAGTTCCATGCATCACCATGATTTCTCTCAAGAGATGTTGAAACTACATCAGGATCAAATTTTGACCTCCGAATCTGAAGACCCAGAGGTATTAGAAAATTTTCAGCAAGGATAGGTGAAAGTTGCAGCCACTCTCTGTGAAGACTCGGAATAGATACACTGACGAATAGTTTCAATACAGCATTGACTGAAACAGCAAGCGAGCTTCTTGGCAAACCCGACCAGTCAAAAAAACCATTGGTCACCCTAACATCTACAACTATGCGACAAGCGTAAGAGAGTTGAGAAAAAGAAAAATAAACAAAAGAAAGAGCAAACATATAGGGCAGTCAACAAAAGAGATCAGGAAGTCATGACGGAGGCAAAAGAGAAATGATTCGGTGAACACTGCCAAGACATTGAAAGTAACATCAAGAAAACAATAGGCACAGAAAGCATATCAGCGTGAAAAGATCTGACTAGCACAAAACAGGGAAAAGGTTTAACAATCCAAGACAAAAATGGGAAGTGTCTCACTGACGATCAGGATATTCTGAACAGATGGACAGAATACTGCTCCGACCTGTATAACTATAGAACCGCAGGAGATCCAGAAGTCCTTAATGTACCCGCAAGCAAAGACACAGACAGTCACCCTATCCTCCGAGACAGCTAACGCATCTAGGATTATTTCCATTGCATCACCTAGGTTGACAAACTGTCTGTTTTTTCACACCCTAAGGTTTCATCCTGTACTCCCAAAAAGCATAGATATTCCAAATCTGAGGACTGAGGTCCAGTCACTAACTATTTTTACTCAAATACACTTATGTTAAAAATACCTTTAAAACATCCTACCACAAAAGATAATGGTTCTTACAGAAAAAGAGTAATAATTACACAATGCTGCTTAACACACAAAATTGCACTAAATCCCGAATCAGTCAGAACTCAACCATATTAATACAGATTTCAAAATACTGAGTGTTCTAAAGACAAGTAAGAACTCTCTAGAAAAAATCCATTAGCATTTAAAAACAAAGATTGAAAATAAACATCCTGCTATTCACTAACAGAGAAGTCTAACTCTACCTGATCCATGAAACATTTTTTTAAAAAAAGAGAGAAGACACCTCCCATGAAAGAATTCTGCACTCATTTACGCAGGAACCCATCCATCCAAGCACGGAGTTGACACAAGACACTGTAAACAATCCCCACAATAACACAATGAACCACCACAGAAACCAACCACATCTATAGGAGAACCCTCACCTGTGAATGGGAAAGGATGGGGAGCACCTCTGCACCACAAGGAAGACGCTGACAAGACAACAATGACAGGGTGATGCATGAAGAACAAAGACTGGGTTCACAGGAGCTTGACCTTCAAGGATGACTGCTCCCCCCTACTGTCCAAGTAGACACACAACGTTGAAGCGCCCCAAATCCCACACTGGAACAGTGAGCATGAAACACTTCTGGAGAAAAGCCGACTCTCCTCCTGACTCTAGTCAAGACCTCCTCGTACTTGAGGCTGCCCTACTCAGCTGACCATCCATCTCTCACTCATAACCAGCCTCTTCACGATTAGGTAACCTGCATGTCAAATGCAGAGAAAAGCGAATGGTTGTGCAGCCTAGATTGCTGCATTTCACACATACATGGAAAAATGCGTTTGTGCACTCAGAAAGGCACCAGCACGCAGACACACAGAGAGAGAACTAGCACGGAATTATGTGAAACGTGAAAGTCTTACAATTGCAGTTTTGATAGTGGATGGAAAATTTCCTGAAAGAAGAATTCACTATTTTAGTGATCATGAGTAGGAGCTGTGGAAGACACTGTGAGAAAAGAGAAGCAGGTAAAGGATCAAGCTCACATGATTTTTATTTTGTCATTTCCTTCAGGATTTGTCTGGATTTCTATGTCCATTGTAGGATGGAAGAAATGGAGAGGAAAGCCAGTAAACTGGGGATCAGGAGGGGCAGGCTGGAAAGGAGTCTGATTTGAAGCTAATGTTGCCTACTTCATCAGCAAAGAAGGAAGAAAACGTAGAGGGAAGTTCAGACGTGCTGTAGGATGGAAGGCAGAGGGCTTGCTGCTAAGGCAGAAGGCTTGCTCTCACAGATCCCTGACAGTGCAGATTCAGATGTTTAAAATCATGCACACCATTCCTGATTCCTTATGGTCAAATTAAAGTAACCTGATTCTTTTCGATTTAAATACATCTCAATGCAACTATGAGTGCCTAAGTCAGTGTGATAAATCAAAAATGGAACAGACTGAAAATACACAGAAATGTTCAGTCCTGCCCTCATTCCCCACCCTCCTGCCACACACACTGATGCTATTTCTTAACCTTTTCTCCTTCCACTCCTTCCTTTCCCTTCTTTAATTTTCCATTAACACTTTCCTATTTCCCCTCTAATATCACCTTAGTTGGAACAGACGTAAATTGAAGACAACAACAACAACAACAACAACAACCACACACACACACACACACACACACACACACAGAGGCACACTTATTGCTTTGCATCTGTATACATCCACATACCTGATTACTTTTTTTGTTTGTTTATTTCTTTTGTGTGTCCCCTCCCCATCCTATAACACACACACACACACACACACTTATTGCTCTAGACCAGTATAATGGAATTGCATAGTTGATAGCTTCTTTTGTTTGTGTTTTTCTTTGCATGTTTTTATTTAGTTTGTTTCTTTCTTTTTTTTTCTTTAGTTTCATTATTTTCGTTTGTTTCTTCTTTCTTTGTTTGTTTTTTTCTTTTGCTTGTTTTGTTTCGTTAATTTTTCAATCGTTTTTTTGCCTTAAGTCTTTGTTGCTTGCACTTTTAGATGATGCTTTAATGGAAGTTTACATCTGGCAATAAAGGTTTTACTTTGTGTGTGGTGTGTGTGTGTGTGATTGTGTGTGTGTGTGTTTGTGTGTGTGTGTTGTGTGGTGGTGTGTGTGGTGTGTGAGAGAAGATAGAGATAGAGATAAGATAGATAGAATAGATAGAGAGAAGAGAGAGAGAGAGAAGAGAGAAGAGAGAGAGAGAGAGAGAGAGAGAGATGCGTGCACGCACGCGTGGGAATGAGAGACAATAACAAATTCTTTTATTTTCGAGGATAATGAATAAGCACTCAAGTGCTTTTTACATCCAGTACCCGCCCTAGGCTCATCTTAACAACAACCCAATACTAATTACTCACACTCGAGAACAAAGGAGAAAATACTTTTTTAAAAACAAGCAAATACAAGAAAAACCCCAAAACAACACCCGCCCCAAAAAAAAACCACCCAGGCAAACAAACAAACAAATAAAATAAAAACCTAACAAAAAACCCCCAAAAACCAGAACATGGATAAAAAAAAGAAAAAAAAAAAAGGCAAAATGAGAAAAAACAAAAAGGCAAACTTATAAAGTCATAAAAATGAACATCTACACATTGTAAAATGGTACACATAGTTGTTACACGTGACAACAAGATTTTGAAATAGAACATTCACTAAAACTCAAGTACAGTCGACAATCCCAATAAAATATTGAAACGTACTTCATCAGGATACATAACAACAATAACTATAAGCAAAACTATAAAGGAGAGAGAGAGAGAGAGGAGAGAGAGAGAAGAGAGAGAGAGAGAGAGAGAGAGAGAGAGAGAGAGAGAGAGAGAGAGAGAGAGTATTTCAGACATAATACTAAATATATAATTATCAAAACAGTACACGATCCTTATCAACACTCATTTTGATTATACTCCTACAAATTAGATGTCATGATATTTAAATAAACTCAATACCTATACACTCACACAATAAAAACAAGGAAGAAAAGAAAAGAAAAAAGCCAAACCTATAAAGTCATAGTGAGAGAGAGAAGAGAGAGTGTGTGTGTATTTTAGGGATGAAAGTAAAATATCTAATTCTAAGACAGCACACAATCACCATCAACACTCTTTTTGATTATACTCATACAAATTGAACGTGGTGATAATAAAATAAGCCCATACACTCACACAATAAAGAGAAACAAAATAACAATAAAGTAATAAACTGACCATCTACATATTTCAAGTAAAAGAAAGAGGGGGGTGGGGGGGGAGAGAAAAGTGAGTGAGAGAGTTGTTGTTCTTTGCTTTAACGTCCTTCCACTCTAAGTGATATCAGACGATAGGGAAAAGAATATGAGAACAGAAAAAAAGGGGGAGGGGGGGGAGTATGTGTCATGGATAAGCACCTGCAAGTTCAAGTGCATACATAAGAAAGAGGGAGAGAGGGAGGGAGGGAGAGAGCGCCTTTGTATGTGTGTGTTGTGTGTTGTGTGAGTGTGTGTTTGTGGGGTTTGTGTGTGTGTGTGGTGCGCCGCGCGCGCTGCACTGAGAAGGGAAAAAAACCCCTAACCAACCAAACAAACAAAAAGACCTCAGAGGACAAAATAAAATAGCACAACAGTATTGAAATACCATAAATTGTATAACATCACTAATTTAACATAACTAGTAATTAATATAACATTAGCTGATCATCACATAGCAGCTTAACATGAATCAAAGGTAGATACCAACTGGACTGCTATTCAAATAAACAGAAAACTCGTGAAGAAGCCAATAGTTATTCAAAATATGCTCTAGAGATAAAGGACAGTTGGGAGGATGGCAATGCCTAAGCTTTTGTGTAACTGACAATCTGAGAGTGAGTGAGTGAGTGAGTGAGTGAGTGAGAGAAGACAATCTGAGAGTGAGTGAGTGAGAGAGAAGAGAGAGAGAGAGAGAGAGAGAAGAGAGAGAGAGGAGAGAGAGAGAGAGAATGAGAGAAGAGAAAGAGAGAGAGAGAGAGAGAGAGAGAAGAGAGAGAGAGAGAGAGTTGTTGTTTTCTTTGCTTTAACGTCCTTCCACTCTAAGTGATATGGACGATAGGGAAAAGGATTATGAGAATGGAAAAGCGAATGTTTTTGTTTGTAAACAAACAAAACAAAACAAAACAGAAAATACTGAATATAATTCTTAAAACAGCACACCATTACCATCAACACTCCTTTTGATTATATTCGTACAGATTAACACATATTATTGTTATGATATATATATATATATATATATATATATATATATATATATATATATATCTTCTAACTATAGTGTAATGAAAAAAAAGCTTCCAATTTTTGGTAAACTCACGTACAAAGCACACACACTAAAATTTAAAAAGGTGGGGGGGGGGGGATAGAGAGAGAGAGAGAGAGAAGAGAGAGAGAAGAGAAGAGAGAGAGAGAGAGAGAGAGAGAAGAGAGAGAGAGAAGAGAAGGAAAGCGACAGATAGGTAAGGCAGTATATAACTTTTGTTTTCAAGGCTAAGGACTGTGGTTTGTTATGGTTGATGTAACAAGTGAGTTGATAATTGAGTTTTGTAGATTTTATGATTTATGCTGTTAAACTGAATCAGGAAGGGAGTTCCACAGCATAGGGCCTGAGTAAAGTAAACTAGATTAATTTTGAATAAGTCTATTCTTGGGATTGGGACACTAGACTTTATAGTATTTCTGGGTTGGTTTAGGAGGAATTTGTCTTTTAAGTATGATGCAACAGTTTTTGCCATAATCTTGAACATCATGACTTCTTTGTTATATTTTAATCTTTAGTGTAGGGGGAGTTAGCTGCGTATACGCGGCTTCTAATGAGCTTGCCTTCTTTGAAAGGACCAGTTTGAGAGCACGTTTATACAGACTCAGTAACGGTTTCATAGTGTTTGCACTAGCAGAATCCCACAGGGTAGAAGTATAGTCTTTTGAGGGTTGTATATAAGATTCGAAGAATAGTTTAGTTGAAAGAAAGTCAAGAAAGTGCTTGAGTTTAGAAAGTTGGTATACTCTTTGGGACACGTATTTGCATAGTTGAGATATATGGTAGAACCAACTGAGATTTTCATCAATTGTTACTCCTAGAACTTTGTGGTGATAGGTTTTGTTCATTTCCTTCCTTTTTATTTTTTGATCAAGTATGTTTATGGGGTAAGTTCTGATGCTTTTTGTCCTGGTGTTAAATAACATGCAATTTTGTTTTTTTGGGGTGTATCGACCCATATGGTTTAAATGTCCAATCGGCAAGCTTATCAATGTTTTTTTGTGTAATGTGTTTGCTAGAGAGTTAAGGTCATTATGGCTCATATGAATAGTCGTGTCATCAGCAAATAGTTCACATTTGGATTTTATGTGGAGAGGGAGGTCGTTTATGGATAATGAGAAGAGAATAGGTCCTAGTATGGATCCTTGTGGTACTCTATAATTGAAAGCTTGTAGTTTGGATGTAGATGGTACCTACTGAGGCACACTGTTGCCTGTTTTTATGATAGGAAGCAAGTAGCTCTAGGGTATTGGTAGAGAAATGATACAGGTCTAGTTTTTTTATGAAAAGTGTGTGGTCAATAGTATCAAAAGCTTTTTTGCGATCTACAAATAATACACAAAACAATTTATTGTCATTAATGCTTGTTAGCCAGTTGTCTACAGCCTAAACAGTGCAGTTTGACATGAGTGATTTTGTTTAAATCCAGACTGGTTATGGTGAACTAGGTTGTTAGTATCTAAATGACGGACTAAGTGTTTGTTTTTATGTTTTTCCAATGGTTTGGAAAGGATAGATATGATACTAATTGGTCTATACTTTGAAGAGTCTGAAGTGTCACCAGACTTGTAGATGGGGATAATTTTAGCTGTTTTGAAGGTATTGGGGAATTTTTTTTCAAGACAAAGGTTTAATATATATGTTAGAGTGTTTGTGATATCTGGAGCTGATAGCTTCAATATTCTGCAGTCTATTCCATCAAGACCACACGTTCTTGATTGTTTGAGGTGAGTTAGATAACCATAAACCTCGAAAACTGACACAAATGAAATGTGAAGTTTTAAAGGAGTATGCTTTCCTTTCAAGTATTGTTTTAGTTCATTAGGTTTATTGGACTTTGATTTATCATTTCTAGTAACGTTAGTAGGGACAATAATGAAATGATTGTTAAGTTGTTCAGCAGTAATGTCTTTGATTACATTTGATTTGGAAGATTCTTGATTGTTAGTTATTTGATTTATGGCTTGACACACAGTCTTTGAATTTTGTTTGGAAGATAGTAAATCTTGGAAATATTTCTTTTTTTCTCGCCGTTTTTGTGAGTTTATGGCATTTCTTAATTTTTTCAACTCTTCATAAATTTATGTTCTTTTACAAAGTCTCTAAGATACATGCTCTTCTAGTTTTCTTATGAGTCACCCCAAGCCAAGGTGGTTTGTGGAACAAGTTTGACCCTAATGATTTTTACTGGAACATGTTTGTTGTAAATAGCAGTAAAAGTTCTTATCCACAACTCTACGGCCTAGTCTGGATCAGAAATGCTGAAAGTTTCTGAAAGAATGGAGTTATTTAAATCTAAAAGGAAGAGATTCTCATCAAATTTAGCAAAGGAACGATATGTTATAGTTTTGTGGCCAGGTTTGGGGATGATTGTTCCTTTTTTTGACCACATAATACAGACTTGGTAATGGTTATTGCAGTTATAGACTGGGATACACGTTTCAACAATGTTGTTAGGGTTATATACATAGATAAGGTCAATTATTGTGCTTGAATTTGGTGTGATTCCCGTGGGTGATTTAACGAGTTGTTGGAGGTTGTATAAATTTATTAATTGGGTCAATTGATTATTTACTTTTGCTAGATCAATATTAATGTCCCTAAATATGATTATTCCTTGAATCCCTCCATTTCCTCGAATAGATTGTATCATAATGGAGTCAAATATGTCTATCCAATTTTTCTTTCTGTTGGATTTCCTAATACAGATCCCAGTACAATAGGTGGGCACCTTTTTATAAAAACCTCAATCCATATGGATTTCTACATCATAACATTCTAAATGAGAAGACCTTGAAAGTTATGGACTCACTAAATAATTGGATTCCTGTTTCTTTGGGTTTTTGCTGATCTTTACGCAGGGATTTTATACCCAGGAATACAAATTCTTGCCCATTATGTGATTCTGAAGTCTTGAGTCAGAAAGCCCTAGTATGTGAAATGGATTGCCTTTGTTAGTGATAAGCGTTGATATATCTTTGATTTTATTTAATGCATGGTTTATATTTAGGTGGCAAATATGTTGGCCATCCTTGGAGGGCCATTTATTGTGATGGGAATGCATCTGTCTTACTTGGTTTGTGCGGAAGGGAAAGGTTTAAAGGAAAACAAACAAGAAAGAAACAACTAGCAGTAAGGAGTGGGAGGACTAAACACATGAAAGGGGGAAAATGATAGGGTGGTGGTGGAAGAGAATAAGTAGAACAAAAACAAAGAGAAATAAAATTGAGGTGAAACCAAAATAGCCACTCAAACTGACATTAAAATACTGAAATCGGAAATTTTCACTGATATAGAATAATAATAATAATAATAATAATAATACATGGAATTTATACAGCGCTATATCTTGCAAAAAAACAAATCAAAGCGCTCTCATTCATCCTAGTCTTTCACATGCAGCCAGTTACAGTTAATAGATTTTTACAAATTCAAATGTAAACTCACACACGCGCACAGTTAACAGTTTTTTACAAATACAAATATAAACACACGCACGCACGCACACGGCGCCCATCAACAACATACACACACAAGGTTGTAACACTCGGCAGGGCTGATGGGGGGGGGGGGGGGGGGGGTAGTTGGTATTGAGGCAGGGACGAAATGAGATGAAACAGAGGGGAGAATCTTAGGCTTGAGATAAATGCGTCTTTAGGCTGGATTTTAAAAAAGCATGTAACAAGGGAGAGAGGAAGGTCCGTTCACATCACTGGACCAGAAACAGAACGAGCTAACGCCAACAGTCACTGTGCATCTAGGTATTCTTAAGCACAAGGAATCTGCAGCAAGAGTCACAACAGCAACAAAAAAACTACTCATAGAACGTCGTTAGTAACCCCTTACAAGTTGGCAACATAAGGTGCCCTGGTTCTATTAGTGCTTCTTAGTGAAGAGTTTCTTAAGGCCACTTGAAGATTTTGGTCACATGGAATCACAAGTGAGGCTCTGGTTGAGGTCACCTGACGAGCACTGAGTCGTGTCCGATGAGTTGGTCAGCAGTTTATCCCCCACTAAAAAAAAGCCACTCGGCAAATAATGGGAGGATGGGGGATTCACTACACATTTTATTCATCATCTGAAACCAGTCACATACGGTGATTTACTCCAGGGAGTTGCTACACAGTCTATCCGGTCACTGAATAAAGCCACTCAGCAGTCACTGATTAATGCAACTCAGCAAATAGTCAGAATTCGCTACACAGTGTTGCACACTTCACTGTATGCGCATTTGTTATAATAAAGATGAGATCTGTAGCACTAGTCAAAAACTAATTCATACTGAAAAGAAACCCATGGGTACTTTTTCTCTGCTATACAGTCTCCAATGTTCATGAGGACGCACACTTTTCACAGTACTAGTTCAGTTAATCGTGAAATAAGTAAACAGAACCATAGAACCAGAACAATATAATGAGAAGGAAGAAAAAAATTTAAGTTTTGTTTCCAAGTTGACCTGGTTACAATGCAGTACACAGAAACCAATGGCTAAGAGAATATAGAGAAACTAGCGAGGTAGAACAAGCAGAAGGAATATCAGGTTTGCTACACTTCCACAAGTACTTGCAATTGGGGGTACAGGTAGGCAAAAACAACAATCCCCGATCAAAAAAACTCAACAACAAAAACAAGGATTAAAATAACAATTAAAGCTCTCACACACACCACACCCATACAAGCACACATACCCTCACACACAAGCATAACACTCACATAGAGTAACACACACACACACACACACACCACACACACCCACAGAAACCACAGAGCTATGCACACTTGCCTTCCTACACACACACACACGAAACACGAAACACCTGGTTTAGGTTTGTGTTATACTATGAGGGTGGCGGGGTGAAATTATTTCACCAACAGGAGAAGTAAGGTGCCTCCTTCCCTCCACTAGCCTGTGGGAGATCCTTGGGCAAGGTCGGGTATCCACTTAGCCTCCCGATCAGGGTTACGTGAAGTCATGGAAGACAGGTGACGGATGATGTGTTGAGCAGCCGAATAGTTTTTGGGAACTGGTCAGCACTTCAATGTGTTAGGCAGATGATACTATATGAGTACAATGGCTAAGACACAATCCGCTCAGATACGAGCACTGCTCTCTATAGAAAGTAATTGCAGCCTACTATAGTATAACATCTTCAAAGAATGTCATGTATCAAAGAAACAGAATACAGATAACGCGTGAAGGGGGCTCCCATTTTATCTGGAAGTTCCTCGCTCGGTAGGTGGATTATGTTCGCCAGTAACCCTCTTTCGTCATCCAGCGACTGTCCGCATCAGAAAACCTCCTCAGAATGGGTACAATGGAACGTTAGGGGGGACTATGCTACAAAAAAGGATAATCTCAAACAAAAATGGAAAGATTGAACCTCAATAACTTGGATTTTCAGAAGAGATGGAAAGGAGCAGGCTGCATAACATCCGACCAACTACACCATTCTTTTACTCAGGAGGAGATCAACACCGAAAGGAGTTGGCCATGAATGTCTAGATCAAGAAATACAAGACCATCAAAGGTTTCTGGACTGAAATGACTGAGTCCTATAGTAAACTTAAGGGCACACCTTTTCGGGACATTGAATAGTACAAGATATGCACCAACAGCTGATAAAGATGACGCTGAAATTGAGGAGTTTTATGAAAATATCGAAAAGGCAATGAAGTATCGAGTCTCAAGATATCAGAATCATAATGGGTGAACCTCAATTCAAGGTAGGAAAAGGGAAAGATGAACCACAGTTGGCCAATTTGAGAATAGAGTGAGAAGTGAAAGAGGAGAGCGGCTCACGAATGGTGCAGAGGAACAAAAGCTGGCTGTCAAGAAACACATGGTTTGAAAACCATCCAAGAAGATGCTGGACATGGAAAAGCCCCTGGCGACAGAACCAGGAATCAAATAGATTCATCCTGATTCTTCATTCATGGACACATGGGGTTGAAGCTGAACGGCCTTCACCGTGCAGCAATAGAGAGCGTCCGCCCCAAAATGTCCGCCCCAAAGCACCCACCCCAAAGCACCTGCCCCAACCACGGTTCCCCACCTTGTCCGTGGTGTTGTTGTTGTCGCGGTCGTGCGACGCCGAGGCTCCCGACGCTTGCCTGTGTGGCGTTTCTCCGTGGAAGGACTCCATGTGAATCTTCAGACTGCTGGACAGCATGAAGGCGGCAGAACAGCGCTGGCACGCGTGGTGCGCTGACGAGATTTCCTCCACGTGTGGCTCTTCCTCCACTGACCACGGCAGCTCCAGCTTCTGTGTGATCAATGGAACAAGCAAGGGGTTTGTTTTTTTTTGAGAGAGAGAGAAGGTGGGGGGGGAGGGGAGGGGGGGGAGGGAGGGGGGAAGAGAGAGGGAGAGGGAGAGAGAGAGACAGAGAGACAGACAGACAGACACAGACAGGACAGACAGATAGGACAGACAGACAGAAACAGACAGACAGATACTGAGATAGACAGAGACAAGAGCACAGAGAGAGAGAGAGAGAAATGATGTTGAGACTAGAAAAGTTTAATAGAAAATATGGTAGTAAATCCACTCAATCAAGCAATATTATACAGAAAAGTCTTAAAATAATTATCTTCATGTTGGTAAATTGCCTCAATCATGCAGTATACAGGGAACAGATGACAGAATTTACAAAACTACATACACTCGGAGGCTGGATGTAAAAAAGAACATAAGTGCTTATTCCATTATCCTTGATACAAAAGAATAAAATAAAATAAAATAAATAAATATTGATTGATTATAGAAAAGTTTTAAATATTCTCACTGGTAAATTGACTCAGTCAAACAGTAATTTTACATTTAAAGTGGCCAGAATTTGAGAGTGAAATCGCCTCAATGCAATTGTGTGAGAGAGATATTTTTATTTATTTATTTATTTATTTATTCCTTTATATCAAGGATAATGAAGTAAGCAAACATGTCCTTTTTTTAACATCCAGTCCCTGTGTGTTTGCGGTTTTGTAAATATTTTGTCATCCATTCCCACCAGCACACAATGGCCTACTCTTTCAAAAAGCAGAACAGGATTTAACATGTGTGCAAGATGTTATGTATGCGTTTGCACGTGGGGCCTCAGTTTATAGTCTCATCCGAAGGACTTTTGGGGAGAGTGAAGTCTGCACTGATGTTAACTCCAGCGGAAAAATCCCCTTCAACGGGATTCAAACCCAGATAGTCAGATTGCGAGCGGAATGTTCTAACCACTAGGAGAGAGAGAGAGAGACAGAGACAGAGAGAGAGAGAGAGAGAGAGAGAGAGAGAGCATACAGATGCACACATACCCGCATAATTTTATGCATATCACAAACAAACACACACACACATTTATACACACACACACACAAATGAATTCAATAATTTGAATTTGGCATTTGATATTGCAAAAGGTCTCTGGCATAGTCCTATAGGACATTTAATACAGTTTCATTAACGTTAATGACTTTGTTTTTAATGTTTTGTTTTGTTCTTTTTTTGTTGTTGTACCTTTTGCTTTGCAGTTTCTTTTCATTAGACTACTTTTTTACCCAGCGCATGTTTTCAGTAGGACTCCCACCTTCACCTCAATTCTCATAATAATAATAATAATAATAATACATGGAATTTATACAGCGCTAAATCTTGCAAAAAACAAATCAAAGCGCTCTCATTCATCCTATTCTTTCGCATGCAGCCAGTTACGATTAATAGATTTTTACAAATTCAAATATAAACACACACACGCGCACAATTAACAGTTTTTTACAAATACAAATGAAAACACACGCGCGCGCGCGCCCCACACACACACACCCCACACACACACACACATACAAAAGTTGCACACTCGGGCAAGGCATAATGGGGGGGGGGGGAGTTGGTTATTGAGGCAGGGACCAGAGATGAGATGAAACAAGGGGAAAAGAAATCTTAGGTTTGAAATAAATTGGTCTTTGGGGCTGGATTTAAAAGCATCATAAGTAGGCTTTTGACGAAGGAGAGAGGGAGGTCGTTCCAGATCACTGGACCAGAAACAGAGAAAAGAGCGACGGCCAACAGTGGACTGGTTGAATCTAGGTATTCTTAAGCACAAGGTATCTGCAGCAGAGCGGAGGGAACGAGAAGGAGGTACAAATGAAGACATTCACAGAGGTAGGAAGGTGCCGTTTTGTGAGACTTTTGTAAAAAGAGGGTACAGATCTTATAGTTTATCCTCTGTGGCACAGGCAGCCATTTGGGGAGATCGCAAGAGAGGAGTAATTTTGCTCAGATTTTTTCTTTCTGAGGACTAGTCGAGCGCAGAGTTTTTGTATCGTTGAAGAGGGTGGATAGATGATGCTGGCAGACCAGCCAGAAGGGAATTGCAATAGTCCAGACGTGAGAGAATGAGAGAAGTGACTAGTTTGGATGTTGCATCAGGGAGATACTTTCGAACCCCTTTCACTAATGCGCCGTAATTGATAGTAGCACGACTGGCAGGTTTGGGTGATGAATTTTTGCATTGGAGAGCGTGTTATCGATAGCTACCCCTAGATATTTCACTACAGTGGATAGAGGGACAGACTATTGCCGAATTCTATTGAAGCTGTTGTTATGGAAGAGAGTTTGTGTTTGGTCGCTATAAGCATGGCTTCGGTTTTATCTGCATTTAGTTGTAACTTGTTCTCTATCATCCAGTTTTGGATATCTTGAAGGCAGCAGGACATATTTGTCAAGAGGGAAGGCAGGTTTTCGGGAGTTTCACTGCTAAGAATCTGAGAGTCGTCTGCATAAAAATGATGGCTGGGTGGGTTTTTTTTTCTCATCTAATAACACTGAGAGTGAACAGACGTAAAATCGAAGACAACAACCACACACACACACACACACAGACAATGTAGGGGTCGGGATAGCCTAGTGGTTAGAACATTGTGCTCGCAATCTGACGACCTGGGTTCGATTCCTGTTCAAGAGAGACATTTTCCCCTGGAGTTAACATCAGTACAGACTGACTCCACTCTCCCCAGAAGTCCTTCGGATGAGACTATAAACCAAGGTCCCGTGTGCGAACACACGCAGAGCATGTTGCGCACACGTTAAATCCTGTTCCACTTTTCGTAAGAGTAGACCATTGTGTGCCGGTGGGAACAGATGCCAGAATTTACAAAGCCACATACACACGGGGACTGGATCAGTGGATGTAAAAAAGCACATAAGTGCTTATTCCATTATCCTTGATATAAAAGAATAAAATGAATAAATAAAAAAATATTTACTATGGAGCAGGCAAGCAGCCTGTCCTCTCTTACAAAAAATAAAAAAAGTAAAAGACCTAAGATAAAAGAATAAATTATGCACTCAATTTTTGCAATGAATTAAACCTTGATTCATAATAATAAATAAAATCTGAATTGAAGAATAAATAATTAACTTGCAAGTTATAGGGGCATTCAGACCTTATGCAGTGACTCAAAAGAGTACACCTAATTTGTTTCAAAGTTTGTTTTAAATAAATAAGTTTACTTGCCTCTTTACTTGACTTTAGTGTTTGTTTTATTTTTGTTTGTTGTTGTTGTTACTGCTGCTGTTGTTGCTGTTGTTGTTGAGGTTACTTTTTTTTAGTTTAGTGGGTTTGTGCATTAAAAAAGAACAAAAGAGAAAGAAAAAGAAGCAGGTGGGCTTTCTTTAGTACTCACGATAACAATATCCCCAGCAGAACTCCCTTGAGTGGAGCTCTTTGCGTCTTGCTCCATAGTGCTTGTAGAAGGTTCCGTCTGGGCAAACCTATAAAAAAGCAAGTTTATTTCTTTATCTTTTTACATGAACAACAGGATTTTTAACGTGCATATAATGATGTGTATACATGAAGGGAATTACGGCACTGGCAGGTCTGCACTATGTTGATCTGGCCAATTGTAAAATTCCCCAGCCTTCATTCATTAGACGGAGTCGAGAATCGAACCCATGACCTCATACGAGGACCCATGGGACTGGAGTCGGCTGGTCTTAACCATTCAGCTATAGTATCTGTCATTTCTTTATCTAAATTCTTCCTCTTCTTTTTTTTTTTTTTTTGCATAATGAATCAGCACAGGAGAGAGAACTCGGGCCATACCTATGGGGTAAAGAGAGTGTTATTAAAACAAAATGATACAATGATTTTACTACGATGACCCAAGTCACACTGCACTCAGTTGCTGTAAGGCTGATCCACAGATACTGCAGTGCAGCTGCGCTCATGGGGTACAAAATCATAAAAATGTTCGACTTAAGAAGAGCAGGCCATAACATAACATAGGCAGCCTGTGGGTCAGTCTCTGAAGAGGGGGTTCAAATGTGTGACAGAGGAGGTCAAAAATAAAACTGTTCACTTTTGTGGGGAAAAAAAAAATCACTTCCAGCATTAAGTATAACTTACTACTTACCTGATGACATTTATGATTTTTAGAGCAAGAACTTTGTGGGCCTTGGTGTAGTAGGGGGGTCAAAGAGGTCAACCGTCAGACTCCCTGATGGTAACATGGATCCCATGCAGCCATGTACAAGTCTATGCTTAATTGTTATTTCTACATTTAGATGAGAGTATTTAGCTATTAGGTTTGGGTTTTTTAAAAACCATCAAATACAGAGTTTCTGCGGATATATCTGAAGAAAAAATATTTAAAAGATGGTTTTAAACAATTTTTAGCAAACAACGGTCATAGCAAGCCGCAATTGAAACATTACGTTTAAACAAAAAAATTGTAAGACATCAGTGGCGTCACTGGATCGATTCAATATAGCACTATGTTAAATGAGTAGAGTCATTTTAAGTTATTGTAGTAGTTACAGTGAAGGTCTGACTTTTGTAGAAATCTTGATAGTATCGTGGACACTCTTGATAGTAACATGGACATTCTCCCTAAAGGCTAAACAACACAAAAATCTGCTTTTGTAGTCTACACTTTGCTTTATTATTATAGTCATATGAGTATAGAGTCATTTTAAGTTATTGTAGTATTTACAGTGCAGGTCTGACTATTGTAGAAATCTTAAATTAATGGCAACATGGACATTCTTGATAGTAACATGGACACTCTTCATAGTAACATGAGGACACTGTACATTATACTACATACCTTGTGCCTACCAATACCTAGATTCAACCAATCCACCGTTGGCCGCCGCTCTTTCTCTATTTCGGGCCCATCGACCTAGAATGAGCTCCCTCTCTCTCTTTGCCAGAAACCTAATTATGACACTTTTAAATCCAGCCTCAAGGCATTTTTATTTCAAACCTAAGATTCCCCCCCTCCTGTTTCATATCAGAACTATCCCACCTTCACTAACCCATGTCCTATCAGTATCACCCTGCTAAAGTATACAACCTGTGTGACTGTGTGTGTGCTTTTGAAAAACATTTGACTATTGAAATTTAATTTTTCATAGATTTTGTCTGCAGCACACCATGTTTGTAATATCTGTTTGTTTAAACTTTTGATTATTTATCATTGATTGCATGACTGTGTAAGATAAGGTTGAACCAATGAATGCATGCGTTTTGATTTGTCTTTGCAAGATATAGCGCTATGTAAGTTCCATTTATTATTATTATTATATATACCAAATTTTACGCTGGTGTTTGTACACTGACATAATAAGCACTTGAATGGACATTGTGTAGTATTGGTGGGATCTTGTAATTGGCCGGGTGAAATTTGAACGCTCAATTCTTCCCACAACAGTCAACAGGCAAAATAGGGCCTGATAAATTCTTTGATCTCTTGACGCTTAACACAGAACCCATTGAAGGCTTATTAGTTATTACAAAAACAATCCATTATATCGACATTCCACAAAAATATGAGCAAATACATTGCACTTTGGATCAATCTTTTATCTAGTATGTTAAATGGGGACAACTTATAATTTGCATATCTCGATTATGTTGCTTGTGGACACTGGCTATTACCATGTCAAGGTAAGAAATAAAATTTGATTTTCTCACATACACAACATGCTTTCAAATTAAAACCACCATGCTTGTATAGTTTCAAGTTTATGTTTACTGTTCATATAGTTTTTAATTTACAGACAAAAAGCATTTTGTACTTTAATTATCAATACATTCATGACCCTTTTCAATGTCACAAAATGGTGTGCTCTGAACAGTGCTTTTCAGTCACTTCTTTTCGTTTTTCTACATACAATACATGGGAAAAAGCAAATGCATTGCTTATTCAATGTACCACCTGGAATTATAAAAATTTGACTTGACTTGGGAGACAGACTGTTCAAAGTGAAGACTGTTGGGTGTTCTTGGTTGTTGTTTTCAATGTATGTTTGTGCCTGTGTTGTGAGAAATAATTAATTTTTCAGTTTTATGCATCAGCAATATTTGGAGAGAGAGAGAGAGAAAAAAAAAAGGTACCCCTCTGTTGACTCCCACTCCGGAGATTGACACAAGTGGGAACCAAAACAAACTGTGTAAAACAGCATGCACACTGGGAATGGACGTTAAAAAAGATACATAAAAAGCACACTAGAGCTTATTCCATTATTCTCGAAATAACAAGAATAAAAAATGATAATGATGATAAAAATAAAATATTAAATCCGTCACTCTAACTAGTCTAAGGTCACTCTAACTAGTCTAAGGAACAAGGAATCAAACAATGTTTTTAATGTGGTCGAGGAGAATGTTTGCTTTACCAATGTATCGAACCAGCAATCTACCCTTCATAAGCTTTCTTTTTCTTTTTTTTTCGATCATATAATTATGCTCACCGTCGACTGTTCAACCATGTTGACAGCGATCGTAAAGTTCGTTCCTTTGCACGTTTTACTCCAAGCTTTCGCCGACGGTCCGCCATTGCTGTGAACTTACCGGAAGTTGTCTTTGGCTCCACACCGGAGTTTTAAAAACAAACAAAAATCACTCTTTGGCTGCACACCAGTATTAAAATATCATTCTTTTCCTTCTGTTTTTCTATGTGACTCTTATATTCATACTGCATGTACTAAGGCATATACAGAAATAAAAACCTTTTTTGTGAAAGACTAGCCTCTGACTCAAAACTCATGTGATTTTGACAAAAATTTGGTAGGTTTGATTTTTTTTATTTTTCCAGCAAACACTGTACCCCCTCAGTCCTTTGTCCTCTGCTAGCTTCCTTACCACAATATGCATGTGCGGGGTCAACGCTGTAAGATTACAGGCAATCCTCATTTGATGGTTATTTCCAACTTTCTCGTGACTACCTGGTATTGCTCTATATCCTCAATCCAAAAAACAAGTGCACAGTTCATTTTCTCATGGTTAAAAATATCTGTGAAAATCACCAACATTTTTTTCCACTCACACTCTATACAAGATACTAGTGACCCCCCAAATTAATACTGGTGTTGGGCCTTTCCCTCTGTTTTTCTATGTGACTTTTATATTCATACCACAAAGGTATCCACAGAAATAAAAACCACTTTTTGTGAAAGACCAGCCTCTGACTCAAAACTCATGTGATTTTAAACACATTTGGAAGGTTTGAAAAACAATTATTTTTTCAGCAAACACTGTACCTTCTCAGCCCTTTGTCCTCTGCTAGCTTCCTTACCCCCAATAGCTACACACCAGTATTAATGTGGGGATCATGTATTTTGTATTAGCATAGCTGCCAAGTATTAAAATTCTGACGTGCAGAGTGACACTTAGCTAGTTTGCATATATAATTATACTTACGATTATAATAACCATTAGCGTGGGAAACAATGAATACCCCTCCCTGTACCTACACCTACCGCCAGCTACCCCTCCCCCCTGCATTCCCTTCTTCGCACATATAATGTGTTCAAAACGCTAAATACACAGTTGAGCAACGTTTATATGCAGCATAACTTAACATCATCATCATCATCATCATCATCATCAATGCCTTTGTGCCTTATTGGCACTTAGGGCAGCAACAAATGTTCTCCACTCCTGTCTGTCCTGGGCCAGCTTCCAGATGGTTCCCCAGGTATGTTGGAAGGCTTCAGCTCTGTTTCAACAGTCCGACGCCAAGTGTTCTTGGGTCGTCCTCGTTTGCGCTTTCCCTCTGGTGTCCAGTGGAGGGCTGTTCGGGCGATGTTTCCCTGTTCCCGACGGCAGATATGCCCTATCCATCCCCATCGCCTATGCATGATGATGTTGTAACACACATAGAATAACTTACACCTTGAAGATAGTTCAGGAGGATTAGAAGGTCTTCATCTTAAATTGAAGTGGAAGTTGTTATAGTTATTGAAACTAAGTGGGGTGACAGTCAAAATATGACATTCATGGTCAGTAGGGCTTTAAACAACACGAAATGAAATAATGATATTAATGATAATAATAATATTAATAATGATAATAATAATAATATGTCATTTATATGGCGCTTTATCTTGTAAGAACATATCAAAGTGATTGTGTTCAACCTATTCTTATACATACATCCAAATCACAAATAGTTTTACAAATTGAAATTCTCTCTCTCTCTCTCTCTCTCTCTCTCTCTCTCTCTCTCTTCCTCTCTCCTCTCTCTCTCTCTCTCTCCCCTCTCTCTCTCTCTCTCTCTCACACACACACACCACACACACACACACACACACACACACATAAAGGTTTTATACACTTTGGCTGGGTGATGGGAATTTGGCTGTTGAAGGCAGGGACAGCTTCGAGATGAAACAGAACGGGAAATCTTAGATTTAAAATAAGTATGTCTGGATGCTGGATTTAAAAGTGTCATTAGTAGGCATTCAGTGAAGAGAGAGGAGAGGGTCATTCCAGATCAAGATACACACACACGCACGCACGCACGCATGCACGCACTAGCGCGCGCGCGCACACACACACACACACACACACACACACACACACTGTATTGCGAAGAAAATGTATTCCTTTGTATTATTACAGATTTCCATCGAATCTGAAAGTGCAGCTTCTTTGTATGAACACTAAACCTAGTTTGATGTTTAAAGTTGGATTATTTCTTACTAAATGTTTAGATATCAGAAGTAAGGATGTTCACCTTACATGAAAGTATATGATTAACTGTTGTTCCTATGGGCCGTATGGCCTGCAAAAACTGAATTAAAATTATTGTTATTGTTATTGTTACTCACACCTTCAACACATACATGCAAACGCAGGGCCATTCACACACGAACTTATTAGAGCGCAGGGGTACATGATATGATATTTAGACACGTTATGTTTATATGCAGATACAGAGAGAGAGAGAGAGAGAGAGAGAGAGAGAGAGAGAGAGAGAGAGAGAGAGAGTAAGAGAGAGAGAGAGAGAGAGAGAGAAGAGAGAGAGAGAGAGAGAGAAACTCGAACTCGAACTCGAACTGGTTTATTCAGTATAGGCCACGGCCCCTTACTGAAGGGGTACAATACACCAGTTTCAAGCCAAACAGTGGCCAGGTGTTCCAAAACTTAATCTGTAAACATGTCATTTACAATATGTAGATCAACATAAAGCACAAGATATCTTTGACAGTAAAAGGTTCAAATAACCTGAAAAGGAAAATCCGTGTAATGATTATATTTTGTTATCTGCTGATTTGTATAAAGTTTATAGATAGATAGATGACACAACTGAAATGATGAGAGAGAGAGAGAGAGAGAGTGAGAGAGAGAGAGAGAGAGAGAGAGAGAAGAGGAGAGAGAGAGAGAGAGAGAGAGAGAGAGGAGAGAGAGAGAGAGAGAGAGAGAGAGACATATATACGTATCGAGATATATAAAGGAGTTAAAATTACTTTTTCCCTGTTCAATAATAAAAAAGTATAGATTGTTTGAATCTAAGCAGCCCTCCACCTTTCATCTTATTGTCTAGGTCATATGGCACCAGTTCGCTGCTCAAAATCCTCTTTTTTCAATCAAATTGCAAGGTGTTCTTCTTCTTCCTCATCGAACGCTCAGACAGAAACTACTGATGTTTGTCACATGAGCGAAAATGCGACAAATCAGGCCCCGCGCATCCGACTTTGGCATGGGAGAGATTTGTTATTGTATAAGTCTTTCTGTAAAAAGGCAGGAGAATGGACCAAGAAGGCAGAAAATAAGACAAGAATGAGGTGACAAGAAGAAAAGGAACAAGG
Organism: Rapana venosa; assembly: GCA_028751875.1. Taxonomy (NCBI): domain Eukaryota; kingdom Metazoa; phylum Mollusca; class Gastropoda; order Neogastropoda; family Muricidae; genus Rapana; species Rapana venosa. The sequence continues at coordinate 43,651,172 of CM054156.1, forward strand.
CAAAAACAAAGAGAGGGATAGAAAAGAGGGAATTCCTAGCACAGAATTTCCAGAAGGTGGAGATGATATTTATACTGACAGCCCCCACCCCTCCCCGCATCCCCATGGAGTAAATCCCAAGGCTTTAACCCCACTGATCACAGAAATCAAATTAGACATATCACCTTATAAATGTTAAAATTTATTAAATCCATACCCTAAGTCTGAATATTTCTACAACCTTAACATCTCTTCATTGGTGAACCTGGGAGCTCTAGCAGATTAAAAAAAAAAGCCACGATTAAAACAAGGTTAAAACCAGCTCTTCTGCCATTCCTGGTATCAATGCCCCAGCCAACCATAAGGGTCAAACAAAGATGGTAACTGTGTTGTAGGAGACCCCCATTAATGACACGTAGAAATGATATGAAACCTGGGGGGAAAACACACCCAAAAAACAAATCCCAAAAATAAAAACAAAAACATAAAATATTATGTTCCTGATAAAGACTGACATGCTAACCCTGTTAATATCATCATCATCCTCTCTGACTGTGTCTTTATCTTGAAGACGTTCATTTTCAGTGTCTCAAAAAAGTTCATTGTGTCCAGAGTATTTTATTTATGCTGTCACTTTTGTGACATTTTACCGAAAAAATCCCCACACCCCCAACCCCTATAATAAGAATAAATGTTAACTAACAAACATGAAATGAAATTAGCAGGCCACCACAAAGGCAGTGCGACCAAATTGCTCACTTCATTATATTTTCATTTATTTAGTTTGCACCTGCTTTAAGGGTGACAGTTTCTACAGAAACTTTGCAAGTGACCACTGTCTTCAAGCTGTGAATTATTTTTACTGCATATGAACCTTGTTTACTTGTGTTTAGACTGACAAACACGACCTGTGTGCTATTTCAAGTCAGTATTACTTCTCCTTCACAGGAATCTTAAACAATTACATCCCTTTTTTTGTCTGAAGTTGTTTCATAGTCCAGATCAAAGCTCCCATATGATGGAAATGAAGCAACAATTTGTTTATGACATTGTACGCTGTTTACCTGTTTGAAACGAGTGATGGGTGAAGTTAAATTATTGTAGACATGACTTTTTAAAAAATTTGTAAAATGATATAAAAAAGACACCTTCAAAGCTTGGAGTTGTTACTTTGATAATATATCATAAAAATTAGGATACCACAACTTAAATTGTGAGTTAGGATTTTGTGATCTCCACAGGGATCACCCCTAACTTCTAATCCTCTGAAGTTTGGAGATGTGTTGTCTATCTTCCCATGTTTGTGTCCGATTTTTTTTTTCAAATTTTTTAAGGGAGGGGTAGCTGGGTGAAGAAGGGGTTTTCTGGAAGAAGGGGGTACTTGGGAGAATAGGGACAGCTTGGGGGGAGGGGGGAGAATAGAAGGGGATAGGGGCAGCTTGGGAGGAGGAGAATACAAGTGGGGGAGGGGGGGGGAATAGAAGAAGGGGAACTGGGAGAATAGAGGGGTGGTAGTTAGAGGGGTAACTGGGGGAGAAATAGGGGAGGAGTGAGGAAGGTGCATCAGCACAGGGCTTACAGAGGAAAATCAGTAGTTGTTTCCTTATAATAGTGGCATTTTCTACAACTTTCTTCAAGCTGTGAATATTGGTGTGTTTAGAGTTTCAAACAGCTATGTGTGCATGATAAATATTTTATTTGATTTTATCTTATAGGTGTTTAAGCTAAGGGGTGGGGGGGGGGGGGGGTAGAAATAGGGGATGGAGGGGAGGTAGGTGTAATTTAGGATGGAAGAAGAGGTAGAATAGAGAGAGAAGGCAAGTTATTTTTTTAATGTTTTCTTTTATATTGAGGATAATGGAATAAGTGCTCATGTGGTGTTTTATGTCCATTCCCCGTGTGTATGCGGTTTTGTTAATTTTGTCATCTGTTCCCACCAGCACACAATGGCTTACTCTTTCAAAAAGTGGAACAGGATTTAACGTGTGCGCAAGATGTTCTGCGTATGTTCGTGCATGGGACCTCGGTTTATAGTCTCATCTGAAGAACCTTTGGGGAGAGTAGAGTCTGCACTGATGTTAATTCTAGGGGGAAAATGCCCTTGAACAGGATGCGAACCTGGGTCATCAAATTGTGAGTGCAATGTTCTAACCATTAGGTCGTGGGAGGGAGGGGATAGGTCAGGGAGGAGGAGGGGTGGATTTTGGGGGAGGGAGAAGGTGAAAAGATATGGGGAAGAGAGGGATAGGTTAGAGAGAAGGAGGGATAGGTTGGTGGAGGGAGGGAGGTTAGGGGGGGGGAGGGTAGGTATTGGGGTAGTTTAGTGGAAGGAAGAGGGGTAGAGTAGGGGAGGGAAGGGCAGGGGTAGTATAGGGAAAGGTTTACATTTGTCATGGTCTATGATAAGTAGGTCGTATATTTTTAAGTATCAAATTAAGTGGGAAACAGATAGTCAATACAGTGTTTCCCATGCCAGTATTGTAGAGGAGGATCCAAAGTATGCGTATGCCAAAAGGCATGCTGTCATTCTCCTTTGCAGGTTTTGACCAATATCCTTGCATTAACGGCTGGACTATATAGAGTGCAAGTGGAACAAAATGTTGGTGATCTTCACATATTTTTTTAAGCATGAAAAAAATGACTGTGCACTTGTTTTGGGGACTGAGGACATAGAGCAATACCAGGTAGTCTGAGAAAGTTGGAAATAATAATCAAATGAGGATTGCCTGTATTCCTACAGCGTTGACTCTGCACATAATCACGTTAGCTTTTTTTCCTCTAACAAAGTCTTACCCATGTAATTATTGACCTGTGTATTTTACTCTGGGTGTGTGCAGGAGAGCACCAGCTTTGGATGTTGATATGGCAGTGTGTGTGACGCAGAGACAGAGACGGTTGTGAGTGTATTCACTCATAAGTATCTATGTACTGCACAGTGAGTGAGTAAATCATTTTAAGAGGCACCAGTGTCACCTTTCGCTGGGTACCATCGCATTGCAATATCTTTTATAGTGAAAAGGTTGATAGAGCAGCTAAAAATGCGGCAGCACACTCAAACTCTGCTGTTGTCTTTAATATATTGATATCAATTCATGAGAATTATAACTTGATAGAAAGTGCTTGCTGGAAGCATGTTAGAAAAAACAAGAAGAAGCGAGGTTTTCCCATGCTACCACTTAAATTTTTTACCTAAATTTCTTTCTCTCTTCTCATTTTGGGTTAGATAAATCATGCCAAAGGCTAGTCATAAGTCTTATTAATAGACTGAAGTTAAATGCTTTCCATATAAAATTGTCTAGAAATGTGCGTTGTGTGTGTGGTGGGGCAATCTCAAACATTTATATTCTTTTCGAATGTCAAGTGCTAAAAAAGTACCTTCCCACCATTCGTGAGAGATCTTTGCTTAAGGTTTTGAATAACTGTACATTGCTCTGTGAAATTGCTTTGCTGTTGAAAGAGGGTTGTGTTAGTAATTTGCTATAGCACAAGTAAATATGCCATTTATTGATTTGAAGCAGAGGCATTCTAGCACCATGGTATAGTTTTCGAAATTGTTACCTTTTTTCCCAGTGTTCTTTTGGCGTGGAATACATGACACGTATCTTTGATCTGTTGTAGTTTAATTAGTTATACAGTTATTCACAAGGTAAATTCATTTCTTTCATTGTGTTATGGTTACAGTAGTTAGACAGTTCCTTAACCGTTTTTTTCTTAATTGTTTGCCTTTTTGTGTCTAATATCACTTAATGTGAACAGACATAGAATTGAAGAATAACACGTGAGTGAATATGCGTGTTTAAGTGTGTACAGGGAGAGACGTAAATGTGTGTATGTGTGTTTTGAGCAGAGTATGAGAGAGAGAGACAGTGAGTGTGAAAGAAGGAACCAGTACTGCCCATTGGATTGTATGATCATTAAGCCAAGGTGACTGTGTGGGTAACACTCTGTTGGAACAATGTTTTTATGGAACATGACTTATTGGCAGAAAAAGATGAAGAAAAAATATTGAGTGACATGGTGTCCTTGTCGCAGATTGTGCTTTCAGCAGCTGTGAATTCCTACCTGTATTTTTCTGTAAACATTCCCCTCCCTTCTCTCTTTCTCCCCCATCCCTTTTACATAAATAATGTTGTGTATGTAGGTGTCTTGAGTGCTTTTGGTTTCCATGTTACATTGTGTAATTTTAGGTCAATAATCATGTTGTTTATACAATGTTTTCTTCTTCATATCTATATCAGTTTATGCTAGTACCCATTGTGGTGGTGGTGGTGGTGGTTGTAGTTGTTTTTCTCTCCTTTTTGGTAGCAGTGTTAAATGTAGAAAAGTTTTGTTAGGGTGTTGAATCAATATTGTTTGGTGGGTTTTTCCCCATATTAATTCCCCTCCCCCCCCCCCCCCCCCCCCCCCTCTCTCTCTCTCTCTCTCTGGCTGAAAATAATAATGCTTTATTTTGTGTAAAGAAAAGACTGTCCATGCTTAACAACTTGTCCATAAAACTGTTTTTGAAGGTATTTAACTCTCAAATACAGTCTATTGTACAGTACCCTTCCGGGTTGCGGGGGTTGAAATCGTCTGCAATTGTCTGTGAATCTGTACATGTATTTGCTCTGAACAAGTTTTTTGGGATTGACATGCGCACACCTAACGACCTTATACATGGTGAAACCAATAGATTTCCAATATACATTAGCTCAGCTGTTCAAAGTATACCCTATTGGCTCAAAATTTTGGAAATGGTGGAATCAAGATTACCTTTCAAAGCCTATAAAATGTTATTCGAGTTAGATAGTAAGGGCAAGAAAAACTGGGTGACTGATGTACGTATTTGTTTGCATGCATATGGCTTTGGTGATGTGTGGATGAACCAAGGTTATTTTGTAGTTCACATGAGATGAAGTATTTGATTTCAGATATGGACAGGCATTTGAAAATAGTGACCACAAGGTTTAGGTTGGGTATTTCAAGTTTAGCCACTCATCACTTTCGATATAGAGATTGTAATGACATTGATATGTCCTCTCTGTAAAAGTGATAAAGATGATGAGGTACATTTAGTTCTGTGCTGTCCATTTCTTAAGGAGCTCAGAGATAAGTTTATTTCACTTAAACTTTTTGGACAGCATTTTACCTTCAAATTAATTTTGCTGATGTCCTCTACAAGACATAACTATAATTGGAACCTATCTCACTTCCTTCACAAAGCCTTCAAGCAGAGAGAAATTGCAACATCATAGTTCATTATTATGAGTCTCATATTGTTTATTGTATGTTTGTTTAATGTTTCTGATGATTTGGTTTTTTGTTCACTTTCCCCTTCATTATGGGATATGGCCTAATAAATAAACATCTGAATCCGAAAATCTCTCTGGCTGAGCTTCTTGGTATCTCTTCTCTACTTGTTCTATCCAGTTTCATCTCCTTTCTTCTTATTTCTCACGGCAAGGAAGGCCATCAATTCTCTCGCGAAGGTGGCAGGATGGTTGTAACAGACCTGTGTCTGTTCCTTTGGTATTGTTTTGCAACTGTGGATATGTTGGATGGTTTTTTTTCTTTGCTTTAGTGAGTAGGTGGGGCTGTCCCCTTGAAATCATTTCACCATCAGGAGACTGTAGGTGCCTCCTTCCTCAGCTAGCCTGTGGGGAGATCCTTGGGGCAAGTCGGGTACCCACTTAAGGCTCCGATCAGGGTTAGGTGAAGTCATGGAAGGCAGTGGACGGATGATGTGTTGGCGCCAATAGTTTTGGAAAACTGGTCAGCACTTAATTTGTTAGGCAGATGATACTATATGAGTACAATGGCTAAGACAATCTGCTCAGTACGAGCACTGCTCCTATAGAAAGTAATTGCAGCCTACTATAGGTATACTTCTGCAAAGAATGTCATGGTAATCAGAAAGAAACAGAATACAGATAACAGGGTGAAGGGGGCTTCCAGTTTATCTGGAAGTTCCTTGCTCCGTAGGGTGGATTATGTGCGACAGGTAACCAACCTCTCAGAATGGGTACATGGAACGTAGGGACTATGCTACAAAAAAGAAAATTGGAAAATCTCAAACAGTAAATGGAAAAAATGAACCTCAATATACTAGGACTTTCAGAAGTGAGATGGAAAGGAGCAGGCTGCATAACATCGGACAACTACACCATTTTTTACTCAAGTGAAGATCAACACCAGAAAGGAGTTGGCATGATTCTAGATCAAGAAACCTCAAAGACCATCAAAGGTTTCTGGACTGTAAATGACAGAGTCCTGATAGTAAAACTTAAGGGCACACCTTTCGACATTGGAATAGTACAAGTATATGCACCAACAGCTGATAAAGATGACGCAGAAATTGAGGAGTTTTATGAAAATATCGAAAAGGCAATGAAGCAACTGAAGTCTCAAGATATCAGAATAATAATGGGTGACCTCAATTCAAAGGTAGGAAAAGGGAAAGATGAAACCACAGTTGGCCCATTTGGAATAGGAGTGAGAAATGAAAGAGGAGAGCGGCTCACGGAATGGTGCAAGGAACAAAAGCTGGCTGTCATGAACACATGGTTTGAAAACCATCCAAGAAGATGGGGGACATGAAAAACCCCGGGCGACAAAACCCGGGAATCATATAGATTACATCCGGTTTCCCAAAAAACGTTTTCCGTAACTCTATAACACTTTTTAATTTCCCATCCCGGGTTTGCAGATGGGGAAAAGGGGATCTTCCCATTTATGGGGAAAATGCACAAAATTAAAAAAAGTTGCCCAAAAGAAAAAAAGAAAAAAAAAAAACTGCAAATGAACATGCACAAACTGCCCAAAGAAATAAAAAAAAAAAATACAAGGCAAATTGGGGAAAAAATTTTCGATGGCCTAATCAACTCACCACTACAGGGGAAAAAATTGGCAGATAGAAAAAAGCATCAGCGGGGCCAAAAAAATATTCCCAAGTCATAAAAAAAAAGGGGAAACATAAAAGGGATGAGCCCCGAGTTTTTAAACCCCCAAGGGAAAACGGGGAAAAGGGGAAAAAGTAGATGAAAAAATAAAAGAATTTGAAAAAACTGGTTAAGAAAAAATTTTAATAAAAAAAGGGGGAAAAATGAATAAATATCCCGTGAAAGGGAAAATTTAAAAATAATGCAAATTTTGATAGCAAACTTATGATGAAAAAATAAAAGTGACGGAAAAAATCACCGGCAAAACGGGTTTTTTTAAAGTCGAGGGGTTGGAGAATTTTTACTCCTGGAAAAAAAAAGATTTTCTTACAGGGGGTCAAATTTCATCGAAGATTTTAAACCAAAGACGACAGGGGCCCACCTCCTCTTTTTCAACGAAGAGGGCCACTAATTAGGGAAGACAAAGGAACAGGCATTCAGCAAGAAAAAAGTGGAAAAAAGGCCCGGGCCCTGGAGATACCATCTGAATTGATAACACCCCGGATGAATAATTTAAAGCAGTCCAAAACACTAAACAATATATATAAACACGGGAGAGTTTCCCAACGGGATATAAAAAAGGCCAAAAAACCCCTTTCCCTTTGGCCGGAAAAATCCCTAAGGAAAAAACGGGGTACAGCTGAATGTGCCCCAACAGTGTTCAATAAACCAGGATCAAAACCCAAATTTTTCTTTTACGAATACCATAAGAAATGAAAAAAAAATACCCCCAAAATATCAAAAACGCAATTTTGGTTAAATGGCAGACAAAGGCCCAAAATGCAATCTTCGCTTGAACTCCAGGAAAACCCATCGGGCCCAAAAGGGACATGAAACCTCTGCTTCTTGACATCAAAACCGATCGACAAAGTACGACACCCCGGGACTTGTTTGATTTCTGCACCCTTATACACGAAAAAAGTTTTGGGAGTCCTCAAAACATATTTTGGGGAACCCAAGGGGAAGCCATTAGGGGCGACAATGCATCATAAATTTTAGCCAATTTTGCGGGGGTGTGAGGCGGGTTTGGTTTTCGCCTGGTTTATTTAAATTATATGGGAAAAAATTTTTACAAAAATTATGGGGAATCATGGGGGAATTTAGTGTAGGGGGCCACAACATCAAAAACCTAATATCAAACACAGCCTTTCCCCGACTCTGAAAAAAAACCGCAAAAGTTTTTTAAAAACGGGAACATCGAAAGCGAAAAAAAAGGTTTTACGCTCAATGCAAAGAAGGGACAAATGCAGGGTGATCTCGAAAAAAAACCCCTGTTATCCCCCTTAAAAAAAAAATTTAGAAAAAATCCCGTTTCAAAAAACCCTAACGTTGGACCATTTCCCAAACCATAAAAAAAAATTTTTGTAAAAATTTCCCCCCCAAAAACCGGCCCCCGGGAAACCTTTGAACCACAAAAAACCCACGGAAATTTTTTTTTGGGGGGAATTTGGGGAAAGGAAACAGAAAAAAAAAGGGGGGGGGTCTTTTTAAAGGTTTTTTGGGGAAAAAGTTTAAAGGGTTTTCCGGGGAAAAGGGGTTTAATAAAAAAAAAAAAAAAAAACCCCCCGGTGAGTTATTTTGTTTTGTAAAACAGGTTAAAAGGGGGAGGGCGAAGGGAAAACACAAAATAAATTTTTTAAAACAAACAAAAAAACCACAAACCCCCACACCAGGGAAATCGAAGGAGGGTTTTTTTTTTTTTTAAACAACCCGGGTTTTTGGGAATTTAAATTAAAAAGGAGGAAAAAAGAAAAAAGAAGGAAAAACGGGAAAAATTTGGGATTAAAGGGGGATTTATCGGGGTATTTCGTTTTCCCAAAAAGAAAGAGCAATAAGGGGGAAATTTTTGTAAAATTTTTTATAAAAAAAGATATTGATTTTTGGGGGTTTTAATCCCCAATTTTTAAAAAAGGTTTGGAAAATTTTTTTGGGCCCCCCAAAAAGGTTCCTTTTTACCGGTCATTTTAATTTTTTTTAAAAGTTTTAAAATTCGGGGCAAATTTTTGTCAAAAAAGGGTTTTTTAAAGACCTTTTTTAATCCGGAAAAAATTAGGTTGACGGGACTTTACTTGAAGGAGGGGGGGAAAAAAAGGGGCCAAACCCCCTGGGGTTTTTCCCCCCATTTGGATTTTGTTTTTTTTTTTTCCTGCAGTAGTTAAAAAGGGAGGTTTTATCAACGTTTTTTTAAAAGGGCAAAAGAAAAAGGGATTTTTAAATTTAATCAAAAGTAAGAGGATTTTTTTTTGGAAAAAAAACAATCTGCGGGGAAGAAAAAAAAAAAACAAAACCTTTTGTACATCAGGGGGTTTGGCCCCTTTTCCTTTTTAAAATGGCTTTTTAAAAAGAAAGAAGACAAGCCCTTTTAGAAGGGGACCGAAAGGGGAAAGGGGGAAGGGGGACACAAACCAAAAAAAATTTTCCCCTTCCCCCAAAAAAAACCCAAAACAAAAAATGTGACAAAGTTTGGATGTTGCATCAGTGGAAGGGTACTTTCGAATTGCACTATTACGCGTAATTGATAAGTAGCAAGACTGACAGGTCTGGGTGATGGAATTTGTTGCATAGAAAGCGTGTTGTCGATAACAACACCAAGATACTTGACTGTGGTGGATGGAAGGAAAGGTTATATTGCCAAATTCATACTGAAAGCTGTTGTCATGGAAGAGAGTTTGGTTTGGTCCCAAAATCATGGCTTCCGTTTTATCTGCGTTCAGTTGTAAATTTGTTTGTATACTCCAGGTTTTTTGAAATATCTTGGAGGCAGTGTGAAATATTTGTCTAAGAGTGAGAAGGCATGATTTTCTGGAGTATCACTGCTTTGAATCTGAGAGTCATCAGCGTAGAAATTATGGTTGATCTGGTGACGTTTATTCTATGTGACAGGGTGCAGTGTAGAGGAGTGAAAAGAAACAGGGGCCAGAACGGATCCTGCGGGACTCCGCATTCCAGTTTGGCATGTTATTGATGAATCTTGTTTATTGCAACTGTTGATTCGTCAGTGAGGTTATGAGCGAAAACACGGGATGGCTGCCCTTTCATACGAACGTTTTTTTGGAGACGGGCGAGAAGAATAGAGTGATTATAGTGTCAAATGCTGCAGATAAGTCGAGTAAGAGTGAGAAGAGAGATTTTTCCTGAAGTCAGAGCGTGTAGAGCAATGCACATAGGCCTGTAGGGGAGAGAATCAGACAAGTAAAAACACTTTAATAACCTTGGTTGTACTATCACCCGGCGGCAAGTGTGACACAGAAATCAAGAGAGAATCGGTCAATCTAAGGCAACTTTTTAACAATGAAAGCATTTTTACCAACAGTACGATAAGCTCAAGACAAAGATCCTGTTTTGCAGAGCTACGTAGGTCCATTCTTCTGATACGGATGTGAGTGCTGGGTGACCTAGCCAAGGGACACAGACAGCGATAAAAGCGGGAAACGTGTTCCTCCGTGAGAATCATGAAAGTCTCATGGACATAAAGAAAAACAAATACAGAAGTAATGGAATGGCTGGGTACAAGAGATCCCTTTCTCAACACATCAGAGAAAGACAGCTCAAATTTTTCGGCCATATAATCTGGCTGTCGGACTAGAGAAAAACTGTTACTGGAGTGGCAAAATCTGTGGAAACAAGAGCAGAGGAAGACAACGCACAAAATTCACAGACAGCTTAAAAAAATTTCGCAACGAATAAAGAGGCACCAAAAATGAGCTCAGGGAGGGGGACCGAGAACAGGAAGAATGAGAGCCATGATCGTCGATGTCTGCAGGACCAGACCGGACACTTGAAAAAGAAGAACCAGGTTGTCAACACACATACAAACAAGCGCACGCACACCGGGCACACACACACACACACACCGCACACACACACACACCACACACAAACGCACGCACACACAACACCCCAAAACAAAACGCACACACACACTCACGCCCCTACACATACACCACCACCACCACCACCTCTACACCATTCCCCTTCAAACACACAGACACACACCCCACACACACCAAAAACACACAGACACCCCCAAACACCAACACACACACACACACCAACACACCCACACACACACACCAACACACACCAACACACACACACACACCACACACACACCAACACACATACACACACACACACCAACACACACTGTACTAAAATGACACTACGAAACCTTTTCTGTCAATGGTGGCATGAGGTAATTTGAACGCTCCCCCCTTTTCCACACTGCCCATGGGGCCGAACGGAAAGGGCCGGGGTTCCTTCTTTTGGGA
>CM054156.1:43665105-43677605 GCA_028751875.1 Rapana venosa
CTGCCATGATCCAGGTTGCTGGGCTGATCGGGGGTATGGTGTTGCTTGAAAGTTTTGCTGGTATCTTGGAAGGACACAAAGAAATGAAAGCAAAACAATATTAGCTGGGTGTTACTGTTCAGTAGAACCAATGGGAAAGAATAGAAAAAGGGCAGGACTCTGTATTATAGATACTAGTCAATAGATACATGCATGAATGGAAGTTTCATGGAGTGGGAGGACTTAGGTAAAGAAGCACAAGGAAAACGTGTTTGATGCTAAAAAACAAAAGTAAAAAGACAGAAAACCGTGTATCCCAGGGCAGTGGGGAAGATTACAATGAGATCTAAAAACGCCTGCCGCACAAAATAAATAAGCAGGATTCACTGTTCCTGAATACAGTGACATATAAGCTAACCATCTCCAACTGGATGTTAACAGTTCTGATCACCACCACACTGCCTGAAAGACTGACACTGTGATCAAATCTTTTCAAAGATTGCCATGACAGTGACTGCTCATTACCAGCTTAATCCCACTGTTAGGACACTGATGAATGTGCTCATCTCAATTCCTCTTATGATCTCCATCCACCAGGTGCTTCTAAAAAAGAAGTATGATAATCAATACTCTTAGACAGGACAAGCAAACAGTGGGCACTGCCCCAAAAAGATTGTGGGTAGTCTGTGGTAATACATTCAGCAAAGACAAACTATTACTCTGCTCAAGTTCTTGATGCCACGTCCATGACATCGCTTTTTTCCCTAACCTCAACTCTCCTCAGATCTGCAAAGGCAAGTTCTCTGCTTACTGTCCACTCTGAATATCCTGCTATATTCTCTTCATTCTTCTGACAAAGTCTGCAACATTCTCTCCAGACTGGATCAGACTTCTTTCCACCCTGCGCCTCCTGATCTTCAATTCACTTGTATTCCTCTCCTTTTCTTTCATCTAATGGGCAAGAAAATAATCAAGACAATTCTGAAAGAAATGACAATAAAATCATCTGATCTTGATCCTTTACCTGCTTCTCTTTTCACTCAGTGCCTTCAACAGCTTATACCCACTATCACAAAGTTGATAAACTCATCATTTCATTCAGGAATTTTTCCAACGGCTCTCAAAACCAAAATAGTTACACCTCTACTCAAAAAGCACAACCTTGACCCTAGCATTCTGAAGAATTATAGAGCCTACTGTTCTTCTCTAAAGTCCTTGAAAAAGTTGTTCTGAAACAACTCAACAGCCATCTTCATTCCAATGGTCTCCTTCCCCCTTTTCAGTCTGCCTATTGTGTCAATCACAGCATCAAAACCACCCTAGTCCACACGTTAAACACGGTTGTACACGTTTCCGACTCAGGAAAAATTTCCCTTCTCACTCTTCTTGACCTATCTGAAGTTTTCGACACTATAGACTATTCAATTCTTCTCTCTTGTCTCCAAAAACTTTTGGTATTAAAGGAACAGCCCTCACCTGCTTCAGTTCATACCTTACTGACTGATTCCACACAGGCGCAGTAAACAAGATTCAATCAATACCTGCCAAACTGAAATGCGGAGTTCCACAGTGATCAGTTCTGGGCCCTGTTCTTTTCACTCTCTACACTGCTCCACTTTACATAATTATAATAAACCGTCATCAGATCAATCATCATTTTTATGCAGACTTCCAGATTCTTAGCAGTGATACCCCTGAAAATCTTCCTTCTCTCTTGACAAATATGTCCTACTGCCTTCAAGATATCCAAAATTGGATGATACAGAACAAGTTACAGCTAAATGCAGATAAAAACAAAGCCATGCTTGTTTGGACTAAACACACACTCTCGTCCATCACAACAGCTTCAATAGAATACGGCAAAATGTCAGCCCCTCTATCCACTGCTGTGAAATATCTAAGGGTCCAAATAGACAACACACTCTCCATGCAAAAATTCATCACCCAGACCTGCCAGTTGTGCTACTATCAAATACAGCATATTAGTGCAGCTCGAAAGTACCTGTCCACTGATGCAACATCCAAACTAGTCACGTCTCACATTCTCTCATGTCTGGACAATTGCATGTCTCTTCTGGCTAGTCTGCCAGCTTCATCTATTCACTCTCTTCAACATATACAAAACTTTGCAGCTTGACCAAGCCTCAGAAAGAAAAAAAATCTGAGCACATTACTCCTTTCTTGCGATCTCTCCACTGGCTGCCTGTGCCACAGAGAGTAAATTATAAGATCAGTACCCTCTGTTACAAATGTCTCCAGAAAACAGCACCTTCCTACCTTTGTGAATGTCTTCACCTGTACACTCCTCGTTCCCCCTGCTCTGCTGCAGATACCTTGTGCTTACCAATACCTAGATTCAGCTAATCCACTGTTGGCGTTGCTGTGTCTCCACTTCTGGTCCATTGACCTGGAATGACCTCCCTCTTTCCCTTGCCAAAAGACCACTAGTGTGCAGTCTCTTTATACCATTACTCATCAATGAATCAAGAGGCCAGTCCTGCTGAAATTCCTCCTCATTCTAAACACCTTTTCACTTTTGAAGTGAATCATCCACGTATGGCTGCCTATATTAACGGTAACGTAACTCGTTTATGCTAAATCATTCATTATATCTCCTTATTTTGTTTCTGTTGAGAACACAGCAATGTGGAAAGGTCAGCACCGCAAATGTATAAACCTAGACAGATGATTTGCTGATTTGCAGTCAGACAGTTTCCTTCAACGTGATTTCATCAGACGGCGGTCATCAGCTCGGACAATGGCAATTGTTGGCTGGGCAGCAGCTGTGGTTGTCTTTCATCAAACTGGCCCCTGGTCACCAACTGTTCTACAAATCACCATGGCAACTAGGGACCAACTGTACGTTTCCCAACTATAGTTACATCGGTACCCAATCACCAACTCTTTCTCAATGTTGACAGTTATGAAAACAAGTCACCAGCTGTAAAAGTTGTTATAATAGCCAGTCACCAACTCTTTCTCAAAGCTGACAGTTATGACAACAGTTACCCGTTGTAAACGTTGTTATAACAGCCAATAATAATAATAATAATAATAATAATAATAATAATAATGATAATAATGTATGGAATGTATATAGCGCTGGATCATGCAAAGGAGCAAATCAAATTGCTTACATTCAAATCATTTAAACTTATGCAATAATTCATGAATAAAATAAAAAGATATCAATATTACACACACACAGGTACGCATGCGCGTACAGCATGCCTATACATGGTGATAGAGATGCGGGTGGCCACTTAAGAGTATGGATAGATAATGTGGAAGGGAAGATCTTGGTAAGAAAATAAATGTGTTTTGAGGCTGGATTTGAAAGTATTAAATGTAGGCTTTTGGCGAAGGGACAGAGGGGGGTCATCCCAGATGGATGGACCACAGACAGAGAAAGAGCAATGGCCAACAGTGGTTTGCTTGAATCTCAATGTTTGGAAGCACAGAGTATCCGCAGCTGAACGAAGGGAACAAGATGAGTGTACAGGTACTAGGTTAAGACAGTTGCAGAGATAAGAGGGTGCAGATTTGTGGAGACACTTGACACAGAGGGTTATAACAGAGAGTTGTAACAGCTAGTCACCATATGTAAACATTGTTATAAAAGCCAATCACTAGCTGTAAAAACTGTTATAACAGCCAGTCACAAGCTGTACAAGTTATTATAACAACCAGTTACCAGCTGTAAACATTGTTATAACAACCACACACTAACTCTCTCTACAATACTGAATGGCAACCAGTCATTTCTATTATCTAAGGGACTACTGTGACAAGCCAGCTCAAGAACCATGGCATAGTGGTTAGCCTATTGGGTTCCTGGCCAGAAAGTTGGGGGTTCAAATGCCGAAAGTCAGGGTTTTTATTTTAGCTCCCAGCGAGTCTTACCCAGAGTAGTTTCCTATGGGCTCATTGGGATGACTGGGCTCAAACAGTAGAGCTTCATCCACTTTATGGTTGCAGTGCTGATAGTGTTGCTCAAATTACTTGGCCAACACTGTAAGTCTCTGTATGTCTCGGCTTAAATGATGCTGAAATATATTATGAAATACAGAGATTATAGCCCTGTAAATGTGCCTCAAAGTATATGACTCCAAGACATCAGTTATTATCACACCATCCTCATCCCCATTGATCATCATGCAATACAAGAAAATAGTCTCTCATTTTAGGGGTTTCAGTTGCTTTGGTCTCAGTGATGTAAGTGGTGAAAAAATATCAAAGCCTTGAGGGCTAGAGGTTCATGGGAGGTCATAGACAAGAGGCTATGGTGGTTACCACTATACATGGGTGTTGCACTCAGTCTGGCTCTGCAACTAAGCTACTGCTGGTGTCAGTAGGAGACTTAGTGTCTTAAATACGTTAGCTGATAGCAGGCACCATTGAACACATCATCAAAATGATCCAGCAGCAATGCAAGACCACCCTGGCTGGTAGCCCAACAATGGCTTAACATTGAAACAGCCCCTGTGGACATATAACACAATATAGCAGTCACACCACTAGGCTATCCTGACCCCTGCCCTGCTCTCACATATTGTTTGATCTAAAACATATGGTAAACCATAATTGTCACAGATTGTTTGATACAAAACACATGCTTGACTTTAGTTATCACATATTCTGTCTTACACAATACGCATGCTAACTTCTAGTCAAAGACATCACGTATCATCTGATATGAATCACAAGTCCAATTTTAGTCACCACAAATTGCTTGATGCAGCACACAAGTCAGACTTTAGTAACCACAACTTAGTCACCACAGTTGCTTGATGAAACATACAAGTCAGACTTTAGTCATCACAAATAAATCACAACATTTTGCTTGTGGTAACATACAAGTCAGACTTAAGTCACCACAAGTTGCTTGATGCAACATACAAGTCAGACTTTAGTCACCACAAATTAGTCGCCACATGTTGCTTGATGCAACATACAAGTCAGACTTAAGTCATCACAAGTTGCTTGATGCAACATACAATAAACATCGTTATGAAAGCAGCTGGATGGACGAATGTTTCCACATTTGCAAAATTTTATAAGAATACGGGACCAACACTGACCATGGGCCAGCTCATCAATGAGCGTTTCCTAACATAGACGTAAGGTAGGACATGTTTTCCTTTTTCATGTGATGGATGTGTTTGTCTCAAGAACACAGTGGCTCTCAAATCTCATGTGCCTGTAGTGGAGGTATACAGGAAGTGAGCAAGAGGTTTATACAATAAATCGAGACTTACCTGGTAAGCTAAATTTGTTTGTAAATTCTTTTGAACAACAACTTCAGATGCTCTGTGGGCCATATCAACACTGTCTTTAAAGTCAAGACCGGAGTAAGACAAGGATGTGTGATGTCAGCAGTTCTCCTCAATCTGGCCATTGATTGGTTGATGAGGAAGACGACAGAAGACACCTCAAGAGGGATTCGCTGGAGCCTGTTCTCGACACTAGACGACCTTGACTTTGCAGATGACCTGGTGCTGCTGTCACACACACAACAACATATCCAGAAGAAGACCAGCAGACTCCAAACATTTGGACAGCAAGTGGGGCTTCGTATTAGCACCAAGAAAACAGAGACAATGTCGCTCAATGTGAACACACCAGCCCCTGTGAAAGTGAATGGAACTGACCTGCGTCAGACAGACAAATTCACATACCTTGGCAGCACCATCAAACCAGAGGGCGGCACAAAAGAAGACATCCACAACAGACTGGGCAAGGCCAGGAGTGTTTTAGGGAGATGAACAATATCTGGAGATCAACTCACTACAGCACCAACACCAAGCTGAAGCTATACCAGAGCTGTGTTGTATCTACACTCCTGTACGGTTCTGAGTGCTGGAGGATGACGGAAGCAGATCTTACCAAACTTCAATCCTTTCACACCATATGCGTCCGAAGAATTCTCCGGATCTTTTGGCTAGAGAAGATCTCCAATGAAGACCTGCTATGAAGATACAGGCAGAAAGAAATGGGAACCATCATCACCAGACGACGGTGGAAGGGGATTGAATACAACCTCCGAAGTGACCCACAGTCAATCACAAGAACAGCATTGCACTGGACCCCAGAAGGAAGGAGAAAGAAAGGAAGCCCAAAAGCAACGTGGAGGAGGACTGTAGAAAGTGAGATGAAGGCCATCCAGCACTCTTGGGGATCAGTGACTAGGTTGGCCCAGGATAGGCAGGAGTGGAAGCGCTTTGTTGCTGCCCTACACACCACTGGGTGTAATGATTAATAATGATGATGCGCAGACACACCCATCCCATCTCCCCCCCCCCCCATTTTTTTTAATGTACCGGCATGCACACACAGAGCCAACTTACCACCAGGGTATAACAGGGTTGATAGACAATCCCTGGGACAGACTCCTTGGTTACACAGTGTACAGAGCCCCTGTGCCACACAACATCCATGTCTCCTGTGGTCCTGAAGTTGTATTGCACAATATAGTGTTCACTGGTATTTGCTACACAGCCACAGCCTAGTTTTCCCGATGGCCACGTGCACTTTGATTCCCTGATATCAGATGTTAGTGTACACTGAGGTTTTTTATAATCGAGTCTGGTTGTTCCAGTACTGAAGTTCAACCGACCATTGGTGTAAAACGTACAATTAGATGGGTAGTCATTGTGCTCCAAATAAAGTGTGACAGTGACTTTGGCTTCAAGAAACTGCACAGTGGGTTTACATGTCAGTGTACCCTCTACGTAGGGCTGTACACCTGGAAACAACAACAACACAGAAAGCATGATCAATAGGCTTATACCCCAAAAGGTAATGGATCAAGCAAATAAAAATGCAAAACAAACAAAACAATCTTGCTATTCAGCCTAGACTGTGGTGACAAAAATATGGCTCTCAACAACCTATTCCTTTGGGATTTTTTTTAATGTCATATTTATAAGCTTTTATAGATGTGTGCCACCAGAGCAAAAGAACTGATAAAAAGCAAGAACAAGATTTTGAACTAAGCATCTTTTGTGTTTTCAATTTACAGTTAAGTGCACACGTGCACCCATGCGTTCATGTGTGTGTGTGTGTGTGTGTGTGTGTGTGTGTGTGTATCTGAGTGTTTTGTTTTTAAACAAAATGCTTGTCTGTAACTAAAATATATCTGAAGTTACCAGGATCTGAACGATTTCTTTTATTTAGACAGGGTAACAGATTAACCAACAAGTGTACAGCAAGAAAATATGTTTTAAAGATTTATTTTTTATTTATTTAGAGAGAGAGAGACATGCACCACACACACACGATCTTCTCAGCCTGCCCATATCAATTCATCTGAAAACAGAGTCCTGTAATGTCAAGTCTATTTTTAAAACTGTTTCTATTCTTTTATATCATGGATAATGGAATAAGTACTTATGTGCTTTTTTTTACATCCAGTCCCCGTGTGTATGCGGTTTTGTAAATTGTGTCATCTGTTCCCACTGGTACACAATGGCCTTTCTCTTACAAAAAGCGGAACAGGATTTAACATGTGTGCAAGATGTTCTGCATGCGTTCGCACATGGGCCTTGGTTTATAGTCACATCCGAAGGACTGTAGGACACTGTGTGTTGATATTTTGAGGACTAAATTATTTTAATCCATAAGTGTTTCCTGATTTACAGTGTTCTCTTTCATTATATTGATGTACTAGTGAGTCATTTTGATTGCACAACACTCACCTTTGATTGTATCATTACTGACTTTCTTTCCCTTCTACTTGTTGCATCAAGTTTTGCATGAGGTAAAGCTTGAACTGATGCTTCCACATTCTTGCAATGTCATTTTCTTTCTCTTTTTGAGTAGACCTAGTATGTGCGTACATTATTTTGCAGCTCTTTGGACTTGTACTGTTTTTGCAACGCATTGTTGGTGGCTTTGAGAGGAACACATGGGGCTGCCACCTCAGCATTGGAAGGGCCAGTACATGTCCATGGCCTAGATGGGAGGTCTACTTGGTCCGTTTGTTTGTAAACATCACTTACGATTTTGGCACAATCCCTCTGCTTAACAAGAGTCCCACTGTTGTTGCGAGCATCAAGGTTTATTTTGGTTCCTGAAAAACTCTTGAAAGGCTTGTGAAAATTCATTGATTTTTGTTGTTCAGTTCTTCAATTTTAACTAATAACCTATTGTTGTCAAGGGAAACGAGTGGCTACTTAGTGTCATCACAACTCTTTGACAACCTGTCTGCATTAAAAACATTGGAAGATTTGCACTTTGATGAACAGTTAGATGCAACACATTTTTCACAAGAAAATTTGTGCTTGAAATTTAAAAACACTATAAGCTGGTAGGTAAGAAGTTTGGTACAATCTACATGAATATGTCACTTGAAGACATGGCAACCCAATGTTGAAATTCCAGGTCTTGTGGATCCACAAAATAAGTATTCTTTTGAAGGTTGCTACTACTGTTTAAACCTCGAGGTAACCATGAAAAAAGTAACTACAGCTGAAGAAATCACTCATGAAATGGAGCAAATCAGCATGTTTTCAGTTGAAGCTCTACTGATCCATGTGGCCATCAGTGATTTAATCCCCCCAAAAGCCCAAAGAAGCCAGTAAAGATCTTTTTCTTATGTTGTTACTTCTTTGTTAGCAAAAAATAAAAATATCAAGATGCTGCTAAGAAAAGTTTCTCCTACCTGTACTTGAGATTTGAATGCAAATCAGGCATATTCAATGCGTACAATAATTCAGCCCTGCTAGAGCATTCTCGTGTTTCTTTTGTTTCCCATGATATTCTTAAAATAGATTAGGGACACATGATGCCAGATGGCATTCACCAATCTTACCATGGCACCGCAGTTCTCACTGGAAGTGTTGATCGATCTCTTCAGCACCTTCTCTGGGAAAGTCCAAAGAAAAGAGGTTTCCAGTGCCATCAATATCAGTGGCCAACACACTGTCCTTCCTTTAATAGACACGCCTTGCCGACTGGCAGTCATGGTCAGCTGAAATTTGCTTTATTGCTATTGACTTTTTGTCTATTATAATTGTTCCTAAGGACCTGACGCCATTCACTTCTGTGCATATAAGTGCAAACTTTATTAGTTGTGCTTCAGGAGTCCCAGTTGAACAAGATTTTTGTTAAACATTCATTGAACATTACGTCTGCTTTTAACCAGGTGGGTTGGGTTTTGTTGTTGTTGTTTTCTTGTGGGTTTTTTTTGGGGGGGGCTTTTGACTGTTCATTTGGATTTTTATTATTTCCTTTATTTCTGATTTAATTTGGTTTTTAGAATGTTTATTTGAGTGCTAAAATGGATCAGACACCTTACAGTTTTCAGTGAACTGCCCGGAGTGCTGCTGTTAATTTACCCTATTTACTTCGCCATCTGTCTTCTAACAAATACCAGGTTTTAGCGCTGCAGTCTCTTAATGTGTTGGCAAGTCATTTGCCAAATATCCCAAATTTCTATTAACCACCTATTTATGACAAAACAAATTCTGTGTTTCGGGACAAAATAAACACTGCTTTTTATGTGCAGCTGGGACTCCAGTATTCCATCTGTGAATCCTATGTACCTAACAACACACCTGTGCTGCATGTGTGAAACTCAACAAAAATCTTACGATGAATGTGGCCTCTGTTTATTTTCCATGAGGTCCAAATGACTAAAACTCTGAATGGTTAAATTCATTAGATGACTCCAAAGCCAAATGGTTTATAGATGGTGACTTTAACTCCCATTCTCCATTGTGGGAGAAAGACAACACTATTGTTACTAATAACCTTTTTGTAGAAAACATCATTAATTCTCCATCATGTTTGCTTGACAATGAAAATTGTGTGTGACAGGGATTCCAGATGTTTCATATAATAGATCTACTACCATTGATTTGTGACTCATTTCTCAATCACTTGCCCCAAATAGTAGCTGGGAGACTTTTTATGATACCTTAGGAAGTAAAACATTTGCCCCTGCCTATTATTGTAAATGGAGAATCATGTGCAGATATGATAAGGGACAAAGTACTCAGGTTTAATTACAAAAAGGCAGACTGGGGCAATTTTAAAGAACTATGCAATGCATACAGTTTAGATCTAGAAACAACACATGATGATGACATGGACAGTGGACACATTTTACTTTAAATTTATTAAAAAGATGTTTGCAGCAGAAAATTCAATTCCACAATATAGTTCACTACCTTCAACGAAATCTTATAGAATTATCTGCCAAACTGCAGTAGACATGAAAAACTTGAAGATTAAGACACATCTAAAAGATGATAAAAAGGAAAATAATGAAGAAATGAAAAGAGCAAATATTAATACTAATAAGGTGATAGCCCAGGCTAAGCAAGATTATTGACTCTTTGTATTTCAGATGTGTCAAACCACAAAGATGTACCAAAGGTCTGGCAGAGGATACATGAAATAAAAAGTAGGGTAGAGTTCCTAAATATCTTGTTCAGTTAGTTCTAAATAAAGATATGTTTCCTAGCAATGCTGAGAAGGCTGACGCCTTTATAGACATGTTCTCTAAAACAATGCATACGACTAGTCTTTCCATGGATGAAATAACTTTTAGAGAGACAGAAGAGAAGCAATCTAAATATAAAGACCCAGTACAACAAAATAATCAATACATCAATGCCCCAATTACTGTACAAGAAGTTTGAGATGCAATTTGTGCATGGGAAACAAAAAGACGTCAGTTGGTTTGGATGTAATATACAATCAAAGGCTACAACATCTTCCTGAAAAGTATATATGTTTACTTAGTGAACTGTTCCAAAAATGTTGGAGTAAAGGAAGACTATCATCTACATGGAAGCAGTCCATAATTTTGTGCCAATCTTAAAGCAAGGAAAGTTGAGACGCAATTTAAATAACTACAGGCCAATAACACTTACCTCCTATAATGAAGAGAATTGTTCTTCATAGGATGGTGTACTATTGCAAAAAAAAGATAATGTTGTACCAATGAATCAAGCAGGGTTTCGCAAAAGAAGATCCACTGTTGATCATATTTAGCTGACAACACAAATTTTAAAAATCAGTTTGCCAGATGCAAAAACATTTTAGCCTCATCCTTTGACCTAAGCAAAGCTTATGACAGTGTGAGGCATTCTAGATTGCTTTATAAGTTGAAGTCAGTAGGATAGTTTAGGACACACGTATAATTGTGTCAAAGATTTTCTTAAAGGTTGAAGTATTCAAGTTAAAGTGGGACACACCTATTCAACTTCTAGATCTGTTGACATGGAAACACTACTGGCGTCTGAAGTTGCATCAATGCTATTTAATATTTTGATTCAAAATCTTCCAGATATTTTAACGGAAAATGTCACAGTGGTTCAAAATAATATTATAGATGCATGAGGGCTAAGCTACAATAACAAAGAAATCTTCTTAAATAGATATAATCATATATGGAAGTTATATCAAATTGATTTGGATAGTTTATATACTTTTATGAGAGAAAACAGACTTTCCATCTCAGATGAAAAAACAAATATGATGCTTTTTAGTAAAGGAGCCCTTCCTCAGAATTTGTCAGTATTTAAAATAGGTGGTGCTCAGATCCGTATACAAATCGTGTTCAAATCTTGGGAGTTTCTGTTGCACTAACACTGAACTGGAAATACCATATAGAACCTGGTTCATTTTTTATAAAGCTTGTAAAAGCCTTAACATTTTGAAAGTCGTCAGCAAATAGCCTTGGGGTCAAGATGCTATTACTCTTAAACATTTAGCTGTATCACCTGTGAGAAAGAAGCTGTCTTATGTGCAAGAAGCACGTTTCAGAGCTCCAGAGCTTATGCTTGCAAAACTACAAAGCACTGATTGTAAGGCCTTTAAATTGGCTCTAGGGGTTCCTCTTTATAATTCTAATATTGGTACTATAAAGAAATTGGTGTGTTTCCACTGAATGGATTTTGGAAATTACTTATTTCCAAATATGTAGTGAAAAGTGAAACTGTCACAAACTTTAAAAAAGTAGAAATGGACACACAATCCAGAATACATTATCAGAAAAGAGCACAAAACATATGTAGAGAGTCCTAAGCAGGAATTCTTTAGGTTGCCACCCCAATTCCTAGTACCATCTGATCCGGCACCAGAAATGGAATCCTAAACTTATCCTATTGTCTTTAGTATCCCTAAAGAGGATTAGGGCTTGCCTACTAATGGGCTGGGGATGATAAAGGGGGATAGGAAGAGGATAGAAGAAAAATAGAAACGAAATATAAAAGGGAGACAGTAAGTAGTAGTGAAAATTATCACCTCAACTCCCTCAGCAATCACACTGAAACACTGTGAAGGTGACGAACAACATTCATTCAATGTAATTCTTCAGGCCAAGCAAGTTGGGTTCACAAATTTATTCTACTACTACTACTACTACTATACTACTACTACTACTACTACTACTAAACTACAATCACACACATCACCAATTGTACAAGTACAATTTAAAACACACACTACTCTGTTAATTATTTTGTCCAGTTACTAAAAACATAACTGTGTCCAGTCCTCAACACACAACC